>ML677351.1:24616906-25164781 GCA_007922305.1 Dermatemys mawii
CCAGCAGCTATTTAAAGAGCCCGGGGCTGGGCCGCCACCGCCCCGGGTCCTATAAACTGCCCCCGAAGCCCTGCCACAGCCTCCCCCGGGCTCCCGCAGCCCGGGCTCTGGCAGCAATTTAAAGGGCCTGGGGCTCCAGCTGCTGCTGGAAGCCCCAGGCCCTTTAAATTGCGCCCGGGGAAGCTGATCCGCCCCGGTATGGTGCACCGGCTCTTGCTGTACGCCGTACCGGGGCGTACCGGCTTACTTTCACCTCTGGGTGGCAGCCTCCTCTCACCAGGTCAAGAGACCTGCCTTTGTCAGTCATCCGCTAGAGCTAGGATGTCTGACTTCTGGGTTGTGCTCTGTCCCTGCATCCAGGGCTCAGAGCTTAATTGACTGCTGTGTTTGCCCTGCCCCTGGTTGGACAGTCCAGAGGTGACAGACTATTGTGTTGGCTCTACCTCTGCTTGAAGGGGCCCAGAGTTGGTAGACTACTGGGTTTGCCCTGGCCCCTGCTTAAAGGGCCCCAGGACTATAGCCTACAGGCTCCGCAACCTAGGGGCTGCAGCCTGTTTCCCAAATGGGAGCTCAGCCCCACTAAACTAGTCAGGATTCTGACACCTGACGAATTCCCCTCTGATACCAGGTGGCAATCCTGACAATGTAGTGCAGTGGTGAGGCCTCCCTCTGACCAATAAGGGGAGGGACGACCACCACACCACTTCATCAGTATGTTGATGAAACACAGTCCTCTGTTTCCTTTTCACTAAGCATGGACACAGCAGTCCCCAGACATTATGAGGACCTAGTGGACCAGAATGACAACTGCTTAGCTTAACCTAAATCTGGACAGTATTCAGAGGATGCTGGTTGTTGGAGGCATCATTTTAAAGAAATGACAGGGACCATGATGGTGTCCCTGTTTGAGGGAGCTTGCCCACTGATTAAGGGTCCACAATTTCAATCATTCTATAATGTCTCTTCACATAAAGAGCCCAGATAGCAGAGGGACCTAGGAATTAGTCCCCATTCATTGTTCTAGCCACAGAGAGTCATGCATTTGTCACCTCCTAAATATAATTAGAGTAACATGATCTACCTAGCGCTGACCATGGGAGCTACTCAGAGGCTACATCTGCATCAGATGAAGCCTCTATCTCCCTGTCTTCTGAGTGGGACAGGTCCCACTAGTTGCATATGGATTGTATGTCTTGAGAAGTTACTTCTTTAATTAGTATCTGACCTATTCCAATTTCTTATGTAAATCAAAACAGTTTTATATATATTCAATATATGATAATCCAGAAAATCCATTCCGATCTCTCACATGATGTTATTGCAGTAATATTGTTACAAAGGAGATTATTGCAGTACAAAATGTTGATATCTGGGCCACGTGTTCTCATGTTGCAGATCTGATTCCTTTGAGAGGAGGAGGCTCAACCAACCAACTGTTCTTCCCGTATTGTCAAATGGGAGAGAGAGGTTGAGACTCATTGATCTTAAAGATGATTAAAATAACAAAAACATTCATAGTACCCATAGGGATGACACCATACTGTAAATGAATTGCTTATTATGTTAGATGTCTTTGTAGTTATATAAATGCATAACTTTAGTCTTATATCACTAATCTTGCTTTCTGTCCACTAATTACAACATTTTTAGAATCTATAATCTGGCCTGTTTTAAAAAAACTTATTGCTTCCAGGCTGAATCCTTGTATGCCAAGTTTAATTTGAGAATGACTTTTTATAGCCAAATGATAAACTGCTGAAAAAACAAACATATCCTTAATTGTAACAAATGAGTTGCTATAGTATTATGAATGTAACCTAATGTCAATAGAGCTAAATGTTTATTTTCTAGCTTATTTAGTTTAGCTTTGTTCCTTTCTAAACTACACATTTCTCCACTGCATCCCTTAATCAACTGACTGGTCTTCTCAAACTCATAATCTTGGTATCTGTGATGTTAAAGAAACCAGAGTGTGAGGTCAAAATTTCCATTACATAGCTGGACAGGAATTTCAAGGAATAATGCCAAAATCATTTAAAAAATAAATTTACAGGAAAGATGACTCATCAATCAACAATGGCAGTGCTAGAACATAGAATTAGTTGTATACATTCTGTAACAAAAAGAGACAGAATGCAGTTGGCATGACAGGCAGGGGTGAAACAGGGTGAATGTTTTGTGCTTCCAGTTTTTTTTACCTTGACCCCCATTTCCTCCACTTCTCAGACAGGAGATTTTGCAACACTCAGTTCAGTGCAAGGATTAGCCATTGCAAATCTTAACTTTTCTCATGCCTCCCCTATGTTTAAGCTACCTAGTAAGAAAAGTTAACTGGCTTGTAAGTGGCTTGCACTACTATATAATAAACATATGTGCTACAGCATAGCATGGATTTGAGAGGGCAGGGTAAAGGGCAATTTCCCTTTCTCCAAAATACTGAAATAATACAGTAAGAGAAATTTTCTGACTGTGAGAGACATTGGGCTGTGGAATAGTCTCTCAGGGAAGTGGTGGAAGCCCCGTGATGTGACATAAATTAAACTGGACAAAGCACTACAAAGTGTACGGTATCCAGGGAATATCCTGCATTGGCTCTTCACCACCTCTCCCTTTAACCCCCACTCCACACACACACACACACTTCAGCAGGTTGGACTGGATGATCTGATAGGTCTCTTCTGTTATTTTTTTTAATCCAGCTGCGTCTCAGAATATTGAAATTGTTAGCCAGGCCAGCCTGAAGGATGAGCAAAATAAATGGCTGCTTAGGGCTCCACACATTGGGTACCCTCCTTTCCTTCAAGCTTTGCATTTCACAGCCCCGCCCTAGTTTTTTGTCTGTTAAGGGGATTGGAGTGGGTAAGAAATGATACATTGTTGTGCTGTCCCCTGCAAGCTGGAACAGAATGGAGACCATTGATAACCTGAAACTATCCTGACACCAGATTTGGCCCTGGGCTCAGCAGTTCATTAAGGCAACCCTGATCATTAGAAGCTTTTGTAGAATAGCTACTGTGAATGATAATAACTGCAGCCTGGGCTTCCAGTGGCATTGCTTTTTGGCCTCCGAGTTCGTTAGCCCAGGATACAATTATTAATTTATAAATAGGAAGTACCCTCCTGCAGCTGCCAATCTATATCTTGTTGTTCTGTATTTCCTTATATTGCCGGGCTCTTTTCCCTGGAACAACAGTATGGAAATGTGGGACATGGGGAAACCTGTCGAAAGGACATGTAGATTACAGGCAAGCCCTATCTATCCTGCAAATTTTCCTGTAATGAAGCTTGATGCTTGAACACATTACTGCCTTGGTCATGTTATAACATTTTGATCTTGCCTGCATACACTAAACCAGACTATGTTACAAGCATGTGTAACAAGCCACGTTATCTAGCTCTTGTTAAAGACTAGGCTAGATTCTTCCCAGTGTGCATTGTCATGGAGGGAGTTTTCCCTTTGCATTGATAGAATGATCAAGGGGGTTGGCCCCTAAAGCTCAAGGATTTTGAAGCTTTGATAGTGTCTCTCTCGTATTCTGGGACCAACATAGCTACAACAACACAGCAAACAACCCTGCAAACACCAGGCCATTTTATACAAAGAGGAAAACAGCCCACCTCAACAGCCAGAGACATTTGCCTAAGGTTCTCAGCATTGGGTCTCAGAACTGCGCAAGATTAGTCTAACAAAACAAGTCTCTGATAGGATCAGGGGACTATCTGGTTCCTTATGAACTCCAGCTTCCTTTTCCCTCAAATAAGTGGTTATGGGAGGAGCTATATGAGCGGTTGCATGGCAAGAGGAGTGATGGAGAATGCCTGTGGGGAGGTCGGGCAGACGAGTGAGAGGACAGAGCCAAACCTCATGCTGGATCATTTTTCTGTTTATTTTTAGTTAGGTAAACTTAAATGTGTTAGTAAAAACAGTCACCCTTTAGGAGAAGACTTTGCTGTCTATGACTAGGTTTTTTTCCTGGGCAGAGTGATTCTGCTAGCTTACAAAGTGCTGCAGTATATCTGGGATCCTGGATATTGATTGCCCAATGAGGCAGAAGAGGACACTATTTATAACTTCATGAGTTGGGTTAATTAAATACTGTATCTGTGATTTTTACCTTTACTTTTATAAGAAGGACTTAATAGTATACTATGTAAAGTATAATGGAAGTCTGAGACACACGACATACAGCTTTTTGAACTATGTGTTAAAATACCATCCAAGTGACTAGCAATAATCAGTTGCCTCGTAGAGGGGTCTCTTTTAATTAAAGCATAAACAGGATTATACTAGAAAGCAAGGGCACTTAGCAGGGCATTCATTGCCTGTTGGAAGTGACCATTAATGCAGGTGTCACAGAGTTTATGAAAATATAATGTGGAGCTATGAAAATACATAGAGAAACTGTTTAAGAGGAGGAGAATGAAACTCGCTACAATGAGGTGTACTTTAGGGCAATTTTTTGAGATAGAAGTTTTCCTTAAGTTTTCACAGTAGTGCCAGCCCATAGATCCCAAATTCAGAACCCTTCACATTTCTCGAAGATAACATGAATGGATGTTGCATTTAAAAGAATGAGGAGTTACAAATATCTCATGGTACAGAGAAAATTATAGTAACAGAATTGCCTTGGTCATAAATTTCTACAACTTGTAGCCATATGGCTTTAAATTCCTCCTGTTTCTCATTCAAATTAAATGTTACTCTATCAATACTTGCCAGATCTCTCTCACTTTCATGTCTGTCTGTCATATTTTAGCCCCTTTGATGCTATGCCATTTTTGAAGTAGCAATATCATTCTTTAATAGTTTAAATTAGCTCATAACACAAATATTTTTATCTATCTAACCCATGCACACTGCACATCTCTTGTCACCATAATACCTAAGCATACAATAAAACAAATAGATTTAAATTGTTTTTGATCATAATAAAACTAATTAGCATCTTTACAAGTTTTATTGAAAAATCGAAACTTCCTAATTGACTGGATTTTTACAGAAGTGTCTGAAAGGGGATAAGCAAGAACCTCTTGAACAGTTTGGAAAACTAGGATCCGAAGCTTTTTGCAAGTCAGTCACTACTTCAGATCTGTTACTAGCTGATGACTGTTCAGTACCTCACGTGAAATGGGTTGATTCAAGGTTAGTTCCCAATGGACAGAAGCCAGCACCGCAGTGGCCACTCATTGTCATCTTTGCTGACAGTCTCTGTGGAGAGGCCATAAACTGAAAGGGGTTGCAAACTGAACTACGCCCTCAACCTTAGGGCTCGTCTTTCCAAGAAACAGGGTTGAGTTAGGACTGGGCTACCCTTGGGGGGAAGCGGGTGTCAACCTAAGATACACCAATAGTGTAGCTGAAGTCGCAATATCTTAGGTCGACTTACCTGACCATCCCCATGGTGGTGAATCAACCGCGGTTGCTCCCTCACTTACTCCTCTTGCCGAGATGGAGTTCTGGAGTCGACGGGGCATGTGTTTGGGGATCAATTTATCATGTCTAGATGAGACACAATAAGTTGATACCTGATATATCGAGCGCTACCCGCCAATCCGGCGGGTAGTACAGTCGTACCCTTAGTGGTGGGAAGTAGACTAAGCTGGAAAAGATAAGTTGCATTCTTCTCCCTACAAGTGCAAGTTATAGGGTCAGGTTAACCACTGTCAGTTCTGTGATGGGTAAATTACATTTCTCTCAACCAACAAAGCCCTCTGCACCTTGGTGAGGGCCTCATCCTGAGCAAGGGGGAAGTGATGTTTCTCTGAACACCTTGACGTGAGATTTCTGCTGGGCTGGGGGCAAATTTCATTTGCTGCCAAGGCTTCTGGTGGAAGTTGCTGAGGGACACAGTGAATCAGTGCACCTCCCAGCTGACCTGGCAATAGCCCTTTACCAGCCATCAGTGCCTGTTTATTCATCTCTCCCCCATCCTCAAAACACCAAAAAAATAAAAAATAATAAAAAAGAAAACCCATCCCAGAAACACCTCCTGTATATTTTCTACCTCAGAGATACTTCATCAGTTTTTATGCCAATCTGATAAAAAGTGATCTAATTTACCCAATTTACCTAATTCACCTAATTTACCTTAATCACCCAATTTACCTAATTCACCCAAAAATGTCACCTGGCAAAACACGTATTCGTAGGTAGTAAACTGATAATGGATTTTATCTTGGTTCTCTTTATTTTACAGTGAACGGCCCCCTCTAAAACAAAGCCTGTCTGTCCACTCCACGTTCACAGAAGTAAGAAAAAAAAATCTGTTAAAGGCTCCAGACGTTTTTCTTTTAATTCTTGCTGGAGTCATGTAATCTTTGAAATGCAATTGAAACTATTCGGACGTTGGCAGCTATCATGAAAACATTGACCAATTTTCATCTCCAATATGCAGGATGCATCTCTTTGTAGCTATTTTTGAATCAGATTCCAATGCGCAGACAATAAAGGAAGGTCTGCTTTGCTTTTGTGGCCATCATGTTTTTTTATTTCTGAGCTGTACGCTATTGTTGCAATGTTTTTTTCCCCCTCAGATTTTAGAATTAGGTTTGGCATCTCTGTGGTTCAGCATATTTGCTGGCCTTTTGACATTTGTAGTAGTCATCATAATGGGAGAACATGTATTTATCATTTTACGCAAAAGCTGTTTCACTCCGTCTATCCTGATACAGCATGCAGAGTTGAATGTTCATCTATATAAGTGGTTGATTTTCATAACAGTCAGGTTTTAAAAAAAGAAAAGGTGGTAATTCTGATAGCACCCATAGGAACTCACACCATTCCTGTGTAGCTATTTGAGTTTGTAGATTGATGCTGCTAGAAACAGCCATGCCTACATTAAATATTAAATCCAGTTTGTTGCATAAAATAAATTTTTACACAAATTATTAAAAACCAGTGCCTTATTTTGCCTTTTTCTCTCCACTTTTACTTCTCTATTTTAATGTGTTTTTTGGTAGGGGGAAGTGGAGGGTCAGAGTTGGTTAACTTTTTGACCTCTCTCCATGTCACCATTTGTCTGTCTGCCTTTCTCCTGCTCGCAGATTTCAGATTTGGCCTTTCACCCATTCCCCTACTTTTTTCTTCAAAGTTTTCTCTTTCTCCTCCTAACTCCCCTTCTCCATCAGTCCTTTCCCCCCTTCCCTACCCTAGTCAGTTTGTGACTGAGGCAAAAGCTTGGGTCCTGCTCACCCTCCAAGTGCTGGTATGTCTTCACTACCCGCCGGATTGGCGGGTAGCAATCGATCTGTTAGTGATCAATTTCTCGCGTCTGGTGAAGACGTGAGAAATCGATCACCCGCGACGCCCCGTCGACTCCCGTAACTCCTGCTTGACACGAGCCGCAAGCCGGAGTCGACGGGGGAGAGTGCCGCCGACTGCCGTCGCCATGAGGATGGCAGGTAAGTTGGCTGAAGATACGCAACTTCAGCTAAGTGAATCACGTAGCTGAAGTCTGCGTATCTTCAGTCGATTCCCCCCCGTAGTGAAGACCAGTCCTGAGTTCCATACTGTATTTCTTTCTTAAGAAAGGGATCTCAGACTCCTGAATGGAAGCCCAAACGACCCCTTTGGTCCAGAGGTTCTCTCAGACAGTTTTTCTCCACTGGACCAGTCTTCCTCTGACTCCAAGCACAAGCAACTGCTTTGAGTCTTTTTTCTCTACAGTTTTGTCATTCTAATCTGTTGGTTGCTCAATGTTGCAACTGTGATTGTTTCCACTGGGCATCAGCTAGGCCAGCACAGGCCTGGCAGGAGTTGGTAGGGAGTGGCTGACTTCTCCTGCAGTCACACACTTTCTGAATCAAGCTGGGAAAGAGAAACTGTTTCCATTTCTTCTCAGGCGAACTATCAGGGCTTTTCATGATGAAAAGGGGGAGGAGAGGGCTTGAAGAGCGATTGAGTGTCCCTTCTGCTCTGGGGAAAAACAGAGGCTGCACAATCCAGTGAAGGAGAAACAGCCACGTGTGCGCACATGTGCACGCTCTCCCTTCTACCTCTCCACCCCCGAGCAGGTGATATAGGGAGTCATAGATTTTTTTCAAGGCCAGGTGGATCCATTATCATTTTTTCTGACTTGAAGCACAGAAAGTTAGAAGTTCCCACTCTTCTCCTCCTCCTCCTCCTCCTCCAGAAGCTCCATTTTTAGGGATCCCTAAACAAAAAAACCCCACAACAATGTGGTAGGTTGTTTTTCTGCTACTATAATTATACCTGGGATTTTGTTTTTGTTTTTTAATTTCTTGGTGAACTATACAAGAATCAACTTGATAAACTGGTCTAATGATTTCAATATGTATGTATGTAGACAATTGTTCAAATGCACATTATTTGTGTTGTGCAATAAAAATTACTGCAAATGCACAAAAATCAATTTTCTAACTTAAATAACAAGCTATTTTTACAAAAAGACAAAAGATCCAGTTTTGTGTAATTGATTGAATACTGGCACAAATTCATTCAAAAATATCATTTCTGGGTTGTATTTTAGGAGTTAAAAAAATTGTCCATCTGTGCATCGTCTGTCCTTTAAAATCGTTTATAGTGTCTGAATAGATTTTGTCAGGGGGTTTCTATTAAGCTAACTTCATCCATGAATAAATCCTCATGTGCCACCCATAAACCGAGATGCCACTCTCCTGGCAATGAACGTAATCATAGAATTGTAGGACTGGAAGGGACCTCCTGTCCTCTAGTCCATTCCCCTGCACTCAAGGCAGGATTCAGCATTATCTGATGCAGAATCACCAAAAGGCTGAATACTACAGAAGAGTTCTGATGCTTCTTGGCTCTCCTTAAATTCAAGAGTAAAAAATGTCTTTTATGTGAATTACACGTTTCGCTCTCCGAAGTATTTAGGCTTGGCTTCAGCCTTGTGTGGTCTCAGATTTTCTATTAGAAAATAAGAGTCATCAATGCACTTCATGTTCTAATAGTTCCCGTATCAGACACAGCGTATGTTAGTTTGGGCTAAGTTTAATGCAATATTAGAGTTGTATATTAAAACACAAATAGTTGGGTGGGGGGTGGGGGGGTGGATTTTCCCATTCTGAGACACCAGACACTCCCCTTTTAGTCAATGGAAGTTAATTGTGTCCTGCAGTGGGAGAATCAGGAGCAAGGAATGCAAAAGTTACGCTTCCCGTAGTAATATTGTCTCAACCATATTGCACTGTACATTTAAGACAGTAGAACCTCAGAATTACAGACTCTTCAGGGAGGGAGATTGTTCGTAACTCTGAACAAAATGTCATGGTGGTTCTTTCAAAAGTTTACAAGTGAACATTGAATTAACACAGTTTTGAAACTTTTACTGTGCAGAAGAAAAATGCTGCTTTCCCTTTATTTTTTTTCTTAGTTTACATTTAACACAGTTCTGTACTGTGTTGGTTTTTTGTTTGGGGTTTTTGTTTTGTTTTTTTGGTCTCTGCTGCTGCCTGATTGAGTACTTCTGGTTCCAAATGAGGTGTGTGGTTGACTGTTCAGCTTGGAACCCTGGTGTTCATAACTCTGAGGTTCTACTGTAGTCTAAATAGCGATGAGAGAGTGGCAGCGGAACAGTGATTGAAAACTCCTTGTACTGCCTGCTTTTTGGGTAGGAACATGCAGTATTGCTTTCAGATGAAACCCTAAATCCTTCTCCAAAAACTACGGCGAAGAAGGGAATTCATTCTAAACTTTGGCCCAGATTTTTGGTTTTGAAACAGATTGATCTATCTGATGCGTTCCGGTGTTATGGCAAAAAGTTTTCACAATGGTAGGTTTTGGCATCTTGTAGCACATAGTGGGAGAGAATATCTTCTGCTTACTTAGCGGAGTGCTGAAGATTATCATTTTCTGTTTGCGCAGAGTTCAGTTAAATTGTCCATCCTTTTTATTTTTTTATGCAAACTGTCACAGGGAGTCCTGCTGCTGACCTTTGTGCTGTTCTTGGGCCGTTGGCGGCCCTTTCCTCATAATGAGAGATGTTGGACTCTGCGCTCAAGCTGACTGTCTCCATCCTTTCCTCCCTCTGTGTCTTGCGGATTGCATAAGTCTTGGAAAATTTAGTACAGCATTTGTCATAGCATGCCTTGCATTCTGGCTTGGTTTAAAAAAAAGTATGTGTTGGATGGGAATCATGTTACACTGCTCCTTTTGAGGGGAATTTGGGGTCATGGTTTACAGTTCTATTGGGCTTGTTATCCAAAAGCAGTGGGGATGTCTCTGTAATCACTTAGGGCATGGACATAGTTTTTGTTGAAATATATTCCATGCCATGGAAGCCTGTGCAAAACCACAGAAAGCCTGACTAATCAGTTCTTTCTGGGTTGCAATGGTGCACATTGTGTCCATATCTCTTGACATATCTAACCTGTTAGCTGTCCTGTCTAGGTTTTACTTACTTGTCTCCAAAACTTTCAATGGTATTCAATCTTTTTTCTGTAATAAGATGGGTGAGTTGACTGTACTACAAACGCAGCAGAATCAGAGGACCTGGATACAGCACAGCCTCTGTTTCTATCATGGATGGGATATTAACTGCATTTTGCAAACAGATATATCTTGTCTGGTTATTGTCATTTACATCATAGCAATATGACACAACAAGGATGGCAAGTAGTGAAGTATTGGTGAATATGTATGCCCTTTACCTCCAAATTGCCAGTTCAAATCCACCCTAGGTCAGTAGTAACCGAAAGAAAGTACAATTGGATAACTAGTCAGTGGCTTGTGTGAAATGAATGTGGTAGTTTCAGTTCAATTCCCATTAGACAGCTGTCTGGTAACCCCCTCCCTCCCGCCTGTATTTGGCATTATTCAGATTGTAAGCTCGTTGGGGCAGAGACGATCTCTTTTCTGTGTCTGTGCAGCACCTAGCACAATTGACTCCTGCTCTGTAATTATGGCTCCTAGATGCAACATTAATTCATGTAATTAATAATAACTGAGGTCTTGGTTTACAATTGGATGGTCATAGAAAGTGAACTACCTTCTAGCTAGCAGGTCTGAATTGTCCACATTAGGACCGAGGCAGATAGATCTAGCACTGAGGGGTGAGTCTCAGTTTTAGTTTATTGGTGATGGCAGGGTGAATGTCCTTTCTGCTCTGGAAAAAAACAGTGATGGCAAAAAGTAAAAGTTGAGATCAGAGGATGTATGTGTATACCTCAGTTCAGATTGGCTCCAGAATGATGGATGTTCCTTTGTTATTAAGGCCAGCTTTAGTGATATGAGAGATTAATGGAATGCTCTTTGTAGGCCAGTTTTAAAATTTGGTTGCCAGTTTTGCATTTGGCTGCTCAACTCAGTTAGGACCAGAATTTCCCATCTTCATGTGCCTACAAGTTTGACACCTAAATTCATATCTAGTTGTATATATCTGAAATATGGGTCTTGTCTACACTGCCACTTTACAGTGCTGAAACTTTCTTGCTCAGGGTTGTGAAAAAACACCTCCTTGAGTGATTCAAGTTTCAGGACTGTAAAGTGGCAGTATAGACAGTGCACCAGCACTGGGAGCTACTTCTCTCGTGGGTGTGGGTTTTTTACATCCATGGAAGGTGACTAGAAGCAAATGTGAAAAATTGGGATGGGGGTGAGAGGTAATAGGAACTTGTATAAAAAATCCCAAAAATCGGGACTGTCCCTATAACATCGGGACATCTGGTCACCCTACAGCTGTGGCCACAACCACTCTGCCACGTTAAAGCAATGCTGCGGCAGTGCTTTAACCTTGATAATAAAGACTTACCCATGGTGTCTAACTTCAGTTGGAAAATTTAGTCCTTACTGTCTGATCCTATAAGGTACTGAGCATCCTGGTTTCTCACTGAAAGTCGGTACGAGTTGAAGGCACTCCACAGGATTAGGTTCCTTATACTTTTAGAGAGTCATGGTAGGTGCCTATGTGCAAATTGGCCTCCTCTATGTTCTTATCACCTAAACTCACAACCTCAAGGTCATCTTCAGCTCCCCTCTCTTTTCTCCCCCTACATGCAGACCATAACAAAGTCTCATAACTTCTTTGCCTACATTCTTTAATATTTGACCCTTCCTTTCTGCCTTGCTGGATCACTTATTTCCTGCCTTAACTATTGTACTAAGCACCTCTCAGATCTTTGTTAGGCTAATCTTCCTCCTCTAGCAGGTTCAAACTGCTGCTTGCCAAAAGTGCCTTTCCTACTCATTCCTTCATGTCACTTTTCTCTGTTCCTTCTGATTCACTGGATCTCCACTGCACAGCAGAGTAAGGGCATGGTTACACTTACAGGATTATAGCGCTATTGGTTATAGCGGTCCCCTTATACAGCAATATGTATAGCGCTATTGCGTGTCCACACTGAGACGCGCCAGCGGTATAGCACGGCCACATTTGTGGCACTTCAGGCGGGATTAAGAGCAGTGCATTAGGGCAGGTATCCCAGCATTCAGCTGGGTGCAACGTGCTTTTCAAACGAGGGGAGTGAGGAGGGACGTTTTGTGTATGCGGAGGGAGAGAGCCAGTGGTTTTTCCATCCTTCTGAGAGCCTGTCAGCGAGCCTGTCAGCGCGTGTCCATTCACAGAGTGCTTTGTTTTCACACAGGCTCCCTCCTTAAACATTTGCATTGTTTATCTGCTGAGTTAAGAGAGAAACTCTAAAGAGGGACTTCCGCGTTCCTCTAGCCGAGTTCAAAAGAAAGAGAAGAGATGTCAGTTGCCTTAAATGGCTCTAGGCATCTCAAGAGATCACTTGTAGCGCAGTGGGTGTCCACATTCTCTCCGTAGCGCTACAGCGGGAGCGCTACAGCCCTTATTCCCCGTGTGGAGGTGGATTTCCAGGAGCGCTATAACTCCGCTCTACGTGCCTTGCCAGTGTGGACGGGTAGTAGGTTATAGCACTCCTGGGGGCTTTATAGCGCTATAAGGTGCCAGTGTAACCATGGCCTAAATGTCAACTTCCTGTCTTTTCTTTCAAGGCTCAACACAGTGCTGATCTGCATACATCTCTATTTTATCATCAAGTTTTGATTCCCTTCCCTTCACACTGTACTCTGATAGTGACACCAGGCTCTTCCTCTTCCATTTCTCCTGCTCTTTGTTTTGTCTGTGTCTTCTCCCCTGTTGTCTTTGGAGTGACCTCACTGAAATCTTTTCTTAAAATCACATCTTTCTACACAGGACTACAAAATGCAAAAAAAATATCTCCAAACAAACAAAAGAAGCACCTGGAACTAATGAATTTACATACCTGCGATTACCCTGATCACTTTGCTTGTATGTTATATCCCTTTATCACTCCCTCTCCATCTACTTTTGCATATTTCTAAATTGAGAGCTTCTTGAGGTGGGGACTGTCTCTTTCTAAGAGTTTAGTGCCTAGCACATTTTGGGTCCTGCTGGAGTACAAATAACTATTAATAACTGGGTACCATCACCTAAAAGTTTGTAAACTGACCCTTGCTGTTGATTGTTTCTTTTGGTATTCAGAACTCCTTAATCAATGTCCAACTGATCATTTAGCTTATCAAGTATGTGACAACAGTCTTTCAAAACCAAATTCCTCATACTTTCCAACCCTCCTCCTTTCTATGAGGTACAAACATTTTGTTTCCAAAATACAAGATACCAAAAATATTTTCAGAAGAGTTGCAGAGATTTTATTTCCAAATTGTTTAGCTTTCAAAATTACATTTCGCTTAAATACTCGCTTCTGCCAACATAGCCATCACCACTCATTGGGGTGATAATTACTTATGTTGACAGGAGCTCTCTCTCCCATCAGCATAGAGCAACGACACAGGAGGTCTTACAGTGGCACAGCTGCATCTGTACAGCCACAAGGTCTCTAGTGTAGACATGGCCTAAGTTAAAAGGAAGATCTGCTCTTTGAAGAAGGATAGGAGGATACCTTGAAGAAGCGGTAGGCAGATTTTTATTGCACCTTAGCAGCAGTTCATAATAACATGGTATGGACCTCAGACTGTTTGGAAAAGGGAACAGTCATGTGAACAAACTGTTATATATACTCTTTCTTTGAAGTGGTTGCCCATTTATTTAATTTTACTGTAATATTTAATAATAAACTAAACATGTTTAGTCTCTCAAAATTCCACTTTGTGCAGTTTCTTAAACCTTTGTGTGACATTAAAATAGTTTATTTTGTGGGGTCTCATTTGCACTACTCCACTCTTTTAATAATTAAATGATAATTTAATAAAAATATTTAATAACCTTTTAAAATATCTGTGAGGTTGGGCCTGGGAATATTTCTTTTTCATCTGTTTCTTATAGTCAGCACAGTAATGTAACATTTAAGCACACAGAAGTTTCTCAAAAGAAAAGAAACAAGATCTGATTAACCTGAACTCTCCACTTTCGTAAGCTTTTCTCAGTGACAAATAGCCACCTAGAAAGTATCAGTAAATTCATTCTTGAGTCTTTTAAGAGATAGCTTTGGCAAGATTTTGTAAATGTAGAAACCAAAACTGAGAAACTAGAGAAAGATAGCTAATGAAAGACTTGGCTTTGATGATGAAAATGACTTAAAAGTTTTATTAAAAGCTTGATTGCACCTGGATTCATGAGGATTTCTACAGATCTGCCCTGATGACATCTACAGTTAAATTAGGACTGGTCTATGAAAGACAACCTAATATAGTCTTAGATTTTGTTGGTCTTCCTGCCGCCCTGTCTCTCCCAATCAGTTCCTCTGGAATCTGCATATGCTGAAAAGAAACCATCCTATAAAAGAGGTCACTTGGTGTGTATAGTGTGGAATAGTATTGTAAAATCAGCAGAGACTTGTGGCGGTGGGTTCTGTCTTTGTGTAGTGACCCTCAGTCACTTCTACAGAAAACTCAACTCTGCACACAGGAACTGAAATATAAATCAAAATTTGAGCTGACAAATGGCTTCATAAATATGGTGGGAGAGGTTAGACCAGTGGTTCTCAACAAGGGGTACTTGTCTCCATGCGGGTACACAGAGGTTTTCCAGGGGAGACATCAACTCATCTAGATATTTGCCTAGTTTTATAATAGGCTACATAAAAAAAACACTAGCCAAGTCAGTACAAACTAAAATTGTATACAGAAAATGACTTATATACTATACTGCTCTATATACTCTATACACTGAAATGTAAGTGCAATATTTATATTCCCTTTGATTTATTTTAGAATTATATAGTAAAAATGAGAAAGTGAGCAATTTTTCAGTAATAGTTTGCTTTTGTATTTTTATGTTTGATTTTTTTAAGCTAGTAGTTTTTAAGTGAAGTGAAACTTGGGGGTATGCAAGACAAATCAAACTCCTGAAATGGTACAGTAGTCTGGAAAGACTGAGAGCCACTGGGTTAGAAGACCTGATCAGGAAATATGGATTTAACAATCACCAAAGACTACAGAAGGGGAAAAGGAAAAACAGTCAGAAGTGCTGTCTTTTTATCGGTATATAAATTCCTCACGCCCTCCCCCATGACTACTTGTGAAAGCTTTATTGATAGCTTTTAGCTATGTATCATTAAAATACACACAATAAATATTACATAAAATGAAAACTATGCCACAGTGAGCAAGAAAACAAGTATTAGTTCTATGGACAATATCAAAATGCTCTCACTGTTATTAAATGCTGCAACATTTTGTCAGATATATTAAAGATATCATCATCAACTTAAAATACACCAACCATAACATTTTCAAGTAATACCTACAGTTACTGTAACTTAACTTGATTAGAGCAAAAAATGTTTCTCTCAGTTGTTTTCCATTGTACGTTTGGCACCCTTTAAATATATTTAGTTTCACTCTTCCGCTTGTTTAGCTAGCTAGCCAAGTGAGTTTCCCCCCATTATTTGTAGGCCTTTCTGACACCAAGGAAAGAGAGAAAAGCATTTTCCAAAAGCTATGAAAATGTGATCGCAAAGCCATAAGAATTAGCAGGACAACTTGGGGAGGTGTAATTTCTTTTAATTCTTTTAGAACGATTAGATTTAAAGTCGACTATTTCCCTTTAGTCAGTGACTATTTTCTGTGACAAAGGCGACTTGTGAAAAGCACCTGTGGCCTGCAGCATCATCTTTCAAAGAATTGTAATCCCCACTGCAGATTAAATCATAGAATCATAGAATATCAGGGTTGGAAGGGACCTCAGGAGGTCATCTGGTCCAACCCCCTGCTCAAAGCAGGACCAATCCCCAACTAAATCATCCCAGCCAGGGCTTTGTCAAGCCCTTTGTCAAATAGGGAGGTGTGAGGGCTAAGTGCGGATTCTTTCCTTGGATGTGCAAATACAGCTCCTACTGAAGTCAGTGGGAGCCACATGTATGCATCTGAGATCAGACTTTAAGTCCCAGTTCAGTCCTTGCTGAATCAGGGCATTAGCCCTTAAATTTTCTCTCATTCCAAAGAGTAAAATGTAGTTTTCTTTAAAGTGATAATAGAAGAGGATGCCCTCCTGTGAGGAACCATTTCCTCTAAACCAGGGGTTACCTCCCACGTTAGGGCATAAAGCTGTTTCTGTGAGGAATGCGGGAATGACATTTTCTACAGAATATATATTTTCATTGGGGGAAAAAAAAGGTCTATTTTTCCTACCATTAGTAGGATCAGAAGAAACCCATTCCAAATGTAAACAGATGCAGTAATTAGATTTGTAGAATCTTTGGGAATGAGCAATTTATACCATTGTCAATGACAATGTATTCATTTTTACCATTTTTTAATGTGAAATTATCAAAGTACATGCCCTTAAATGTAAAGAGCAACTGTGGCCAAACCTGTCTCAATGGACTTAAAAAGTATCAAATTGTTGTTATTTGCTGAATGCAAGTTTGGTTGGTTGGTTTTGGCTGAAATAACATTGCATTCTGGGATATGAGGGTTACAGGGGAAAAAGTAGGTGGTTTGGTGCTGTGGAATGAGAAAGTGGATAATGTTAGATAAGTGGGGGAGAGAGAGAGGAGATTGAGAACTCTTGCTTGAAACTAAATAATCTGGTCAATAATTTCCAAATATCTTCCTTTCAAGTCATTGGTTGTTTCATTTCAGTAGACAGAGATCCTACCTGAGAAACTATTGTAGGCCATATAGGATTCAAGGAAGCCAAAGGAACACCTTAATCAGAATAGGGTGTGCATAAGGTATATTAATACCAGAAAAATACAAAGAAAAGATGTAGCTATACACAGTGCCTCATATATAATGGGTTACCACTTTTCATCAACATGGGCTAGTCAAAATGTGGGGCCTTGTATATTGTTTCTATTGAAAATATTAATTGTCGATGGAGCCTGGCATTTTCTTTTATGCAGTCTTATTTATTTAGAAGTAATGTACAAAGCTCTGCTTCTTGGAACTCAGGGGGTATCAAATGCATGGGATAGCCTCTTTGTTTATAGCCCCATGCCTTTTTAGTCAGCACCAGACCAGGAAACCTGTTTCTGAGTGTGTCTACACTGCCTGCCAAATCAGCGGATAGTGATCAATCAATTGGAGATCGATTTATCACGTCTAGTGTAGATGCAATAAATCGATCCCCAACCACACTCCCCATCAACTCCTGTACTTCCGCAAGAGGCAAAAGCGGAGTCGACGGGAGCGGCAGCAGTCTACTTGCTGCTATGAGGATGCCCCAGTAAATTGGCCTTAGATACTTCGGCTTCAGCTATGCTATTCGCATAGATGAAGTTGCGTATCTTAGGTCGACCTCGCTCCCCCACAATGTAGACCAGGCGTCTGTATTTCTTGTCTGCACTCCATCTTGTCTTTTCCACATACCTGATCATACCTGATCAGAACCATGTGCAGTGGAACCCTTCACACACGTGCTAGTTTCTAGAAGACTTCTGTTATGCCTTGTTTTACGGGAGGTCTCCCCAACCCATCCCACACAGTTACTGAAAGAAAAAAAAATATTTTATTTCGGAAATGGCATAGCTAGACCATATCACTTTACAGCTTTACTTTTTTGGCCTTTTTCATTGCAAAATCACAAAAGACCTCAATAAAGTAATTTTTCTTATGAATTCACACCATTAGACAAAACAGGAAGATGACTTAAGTGTTCTTGTACCATAGTAGATTGTCTGCAGGCTTTGATGAGTGCCAGCTTGCTGAAACTTGTTTCTGCTTCTTTCATAGTTACTGGGAAATGTGCAAAAAATGGGTAGGGCTGTGCACCCTTCACTGAAAATTAGTTGTAGTTTTTTGTTTTAAATCTCACCAAGTAAAATAAGTGGTGGCAGTTCAAGTTCTTTTCAAAAAGTAAACCTGAAGTTTTGGGTTTTTTTTTTTTTTTTAAGATGCAACATTTCATGTGGAAAGTTCTCCAAAAGATCCATAGGATACTTGAGAATTAGATACGTGGATGTTTGTTCCAGTTCCTTAGGCTGGAGTGTGACATATTTTAGAACTGAACATACTGTAAGACAAATGTAATTGGTTGCTTTGAATCAGTGCTTCAACTCAAAGGTAACATTGTCCAAAGTTGCATAGAACACATTCCTTCTGAATAAAGACTTTGTTTAATCTTCAGAGGTGATAGAACGGGGTAGGCAACCTACGGCATGTGTGTCAAAGGCGAGTTAATTTTTAGTGGCACTCACACTGCCCAGCTCCTGGCCACCAGTCTGAGGGGCTCTGCATTTTAATTTAATCTTAAATGAAGCTTCTTAAACATTTTAAAAACTTTATTTACTTTACAGACAACAATAGTTTAGTTCTACATTATAGACTTATAGAAAGAGACCTTCTAAAAACATTAAAATGTATTACTGGCAGGGGAAACCTTAAATTAGAGTGAATAAATGAAGACTCGGCACACCACTTCTGAAAGGTTGCCAACTCCTGTGATAGAACATGATTCATCAGGTGTCTCATCATGAAATATTGTCCATTTTTTACTTTCTTCTGCATAATTGTGGTAAAATTCCCATCACTATCACCACAAGGTGTGCTTCTAACAGAATTTTGAGCCATGATCTCAAAGTTGCTTTAATTCTTCATAATATCAGCAATCAGAGTTGACCCTGAACCAAGAGAGATTCCTCGGGATTGTAGAATCTTATTTTTCTCATCAGTACTTGAAGGAACTTTATACCAAAAGCTAGCCAATAAAGGGCATGAAAAGGAAGCAAAGTACTGTTTTAGTGCTACCACTTCTGATCAAGTTTTGTGTCCAGTTTAATTCAAGCGCCCATTCAAGCATTGCCAGAATACCTGGAATATACTTTGTATTGAACAGACAGCTTCAGCACGTGCACTCCAAACTGTGTCTGACTGAAAACAGAGTGAATAGTGTATCTTATTGGTTACAATCTTCCACCTCACAAGACAGGCACTAAAAACATAAAAAGTCATTGCACACAACCAAAAGTGTTACTGTTTCAGAATGTGCAGCTGCAGCATTAACTCCTAGGAGATTAAGTGAATAAGAAGAGCAAGGGGAATACACAGCAAGTTTTATTTTTTTACAATGCAAGCTTGAATAGATTTTATTTTTCCTGACATATTATAGCCATTGTCAAATCCTGGACCTCTATAATCATTAAGTGGAATGTTATGGTGCTTTATGCTGGCACTTAGCATTTAGGCTGCCTGTTTTCTATTTTTTTGATCAAAATTGATGAACTCAAGAAATCTGTCTTGACTATTAAATGCACCACTGCCTTGGTCCTGAAGTACAAACCTGAATATAACACATTTTGTTTGTAGTGAGAAGCATAAAGACTAGCATTCCACATAATAGAATAATAGATGGCTTTCTCTCTCTCTGAAAGAGCAGCCTTCCTCATGCTTTTACCGCATAATTCAAGACACTTGTTCTGAGCCTCCCATAAGAGGCAATGTACCTGTCCTTGGGTGGTTCTATCCTCTGTCATCTTCTGTTTGACTTTAGCCAAATGGTCACGAGTTATGCTGTCATAATGAGCTAGTAACTCAAGAGTTGCAAGAAGGTTACTGTTGTGTGGATCACCAGATCATTATCTCCTTGGAATGCTAAACCTCTTGAAGTGAGATGTCAGATAATATTCAACATTCTTTCCAGTATTGCTCTCCATCTTGAAGCTTCTGTTAATGCTTGGTTTTGAATCTCACTGTCTACTCTACCTGTTAGCAACTGCTTTTATTATTTCCACTGGCAACAGCAGATTTTATGTTCTGTGCTCTTTTCATGTTCAGGAAGTTTATTTTATAGTTTGTGCTATTTTTGCACAGTTGGCAAATATCCTTCACTTTTTGCCAATACACTGCATTGTTTGTTTGTCTTCTCCTTCAGAAAATTGCTGACATGGAAAGCAGTACAGTGCTTGGTAGGTAGCACTCTGAGCAAGCCATGTTCTCTGTTGTTGGAAGTTTTACATTTGAGAAGAAATACAGGTAAACTACGGCCATCAACATCTTTTGGCATTAATTTCACTAGCTTCCGTGTTTCTTTGAAATTCATTACACTGGATAAGACAATTTTTTTTCACAAACAGAATCTTTAATATGTATAAGCCACACTCCTGGATCCTTTTAAAAACATGAATCCATAAGTACTGTAGCACTACTCTCTCCTGCTTCTTTCACGCCTTCCTTTGAGTGTGCTGGTGATATTACTCAACTACTTTTGGAGGTCATTAGATTGTAATCACATGATTCTTCTGCTTTTCTTCATCAATTTCCACAGTTTCTATATTGAAATCACCTTCACCTTGCTGTTTTACAGTTCCCCAGTTTTTGCATTGCTTGACTTGGACTATTGAGAGGCCTTGCCTGTCTTGAAAAACTGGAGGATTGACTATCATCCTCTAGCGTCTTTTCTTTCCCTTTCTTTAAGCTCCTGATGTTTGTGGCTGCCTGATTTGTATTTATAGCCAGACATGGGAACATGGCACATATATTAATGATACATCAGCAACAAATACCCTCCAGGAACCCTGGAGGTACTGTTTCTCGTCCCGGAAATCTTGTCTCAACTACTAGAGCAGGGGTCTTCAAAATTCTTCCCCCGCAACCCCTTGCCGTGGAGGAAAAATGCCGCTGCAAACCGCGGACGCTTCCAGTGCCAGCGGCATTTTGGCAGTCTAAAAATAGCCCGCCTGGGAGTTCGGCGGTCTCTTGGGCGGTCGCGGCACCGGCGCCGGGGTCTCACACACCCCAGTTTGAAGACCACTGTACTAGAGGACCAGCTAGCTGTTCAGAATATCAAACTAAAACATCCTCAGTGTACCCTGAATTTTTTTTTCTCATGGTGATGGTTGGTGGTCCTCTGGCTGGGCCTTGGCAAAATGTACTAATTTCCTCCATTTTTCTGTGTTCTGCTTTCAAGAAATACCACTTCTATTGGCTTAGCTAAAAGTAGCCTTTTATGGGTTATCTGCTGCCTTCATGCCCCACAGGTGTCAGAATCTCGGCTCCTGTCACACATGGGATAGACAGATGGACACACACATGCACACAACACATACACACGCCAGATCTATCCACAGGACAGAGGACTTTTCTAAATATTTATATCTGCTTCAGTCTTCCCCATAATAATCAAACACAACCGATACCCCATTGTATTCTTGTTTACCCACTCAACATGTTTAAAAGAAAAATATTTTGATTCCTTTTTTGGATGTTTGTCAACTGCATCTTTAGTTTTGCAGGCAATTAATAATATAATGTTTTGCACAGGGCACAGTTTTGGATGTTGCTGTGAGAAAAAGCATGCCATGTCTTAATTTGTTTAAACTATCCAGTTGTCTGGGATTTTCTACCAAGCTCATCACTGTAGATTTAAGGGACACCCAAAGTCTCAGGATTACAGTGAGCAAAACTTGAGTAGATGACCTACTTTAGGCAGTCTACACAGGGGCCAAATCCTTAGTTCCTTATTTAGTTTTGTACTTAGAAAAATAGGAGTTCTCCCTCCGGTCTGAGGCTTCTGACTCCCATTAAAGTCACTAGCAAGACTCCCATTGACTTTAGTGGAAGTTGATCCACACTATTTCTGGGGAGAATGCAAGCCTCAGCGAATTTACTTAAAAGCTCAACTTCTAGAGTAGAGCAGGATTATGGTTGTGAAGGAAGCAACTACCTGATATTAATATGAATAATCATGTTTATTACAGCAGTACCTAAGGACCAACCAAGGATGGGGCCCCATTGTGCAAGGCACTGTACAAACACAGGCTAGCAGACAGTCCCTGCTCTGGAGAGCTCACAGCCTAAACCAGGGGTTGGCAACCTTTCAGAAGTGATGTTCCGAGTCTTCATTTATTCACTTGAATTTAAGGTTTTGCATGCCAGTAATACATTTTAATGTTTTTAGAAGGTCTCTTTCTATAAGTCTATAATATAGAACTAAACTATTGTTGTATGTAAAGTAAATAAGGTTTTAAAAATGTTTTAGAAGCTTCATTTAAAATTAAATTACAATGCAGAGCCTCCTAGACCGGTGGCCAGGACCCAGGCAGTGAGAGTGCCACTGAAAATTAGCTCGTGTGCTGCCTTCTGCATCTGTGCTGTAAGTTGCCTACCCCTGGTCTAAACAGACAGGACAGACAGTGCGTGGGAGAAAAGAGAGAACACACAAGGTGGAGTGAATGGCAGCGAACATCATGTTAATGTCACTATTTTTTACTGTTTTTGAGGAGTGGGGTGAGATGGAGGTCAGTTAGGAAGAGATATGCTAAATAGAAGGGGAAAAGAGGGAAGGGAGACGAATTTTGAGAAGAAGGGGAAGTGGGTAGGAGAGACAAGTGTGGAGTGAAGCTGAATTGAATTGAAGAGACTGAGGGAGGGTTGGAGCAAACAGCCACAGGGCATAGAAAGTTTCCCCTCTCTGTGAGATGGACTTAGTCCAAAAGGTTTAAATGAGGAGCATACCTGATGTCTGGGTGCCATGTTTGCTATTGGCCTCTCCATGCCTCTCAGGGAACGTACTGTGCGCGCTAAACTCCTGCACTCCTATATGCATTTTTCCCTGTGAAATGTAACTAAGAATGTGCAAATGAAGTGGAACATAAGAGTTGAGAATTTCAAAACCAGGAATATTTTCCATCCGATAGGAAGCTCGGAAAGAGATTAAAAGCCATTCTATCCTTCCTCTGCTACCCCCGCATTTGGCAGCTTTGATTTTTTTTAAAAAATTGTTTGTCATCTATTTTCATGAAATTGTACTACTTCAGTTAATATACCAGAGAGACAGAACGTATCAAAAAGTAAGTCTCCATAGGGCAATGGTCTTGACACTAGGGTGCGCGCACCCCTGGGGGTGCGCAGGACCACCCATGGGGGTGCGCAGCTCCAGCCAGGAGGAGCAGGACGCCGTGGCGGCAGGAGAAGGCGGGAGGCCCTGGCCGCTTCTCCGCAAGCACCGCGGAGGCCCCGGCCAAGGGAGCCAGGCCACCGTGGCGCTTGCAGAAGAGCCGCATGGCTCCTCCTGCTGCCGACGCCGGCCAGCTCCTCTGCAAGCGCAGTGGTGGCAAGAGGAGCTGCGTGGCCCCGGCAGCCCCTCCACAAGCGCCACAGCAGCCCTGGCCCTGGGAGCTGGGCGCCCGCGGCTCAGACTGGCCCGGGAGCTGGGCACCCGTGGCTCAGACCGGCCCAGGGGTGCAGTTCGGGGACAAGGAGGGCGCAGTCAGGGGACATGGGGCAGGGAAGCTTACATAGGGGGTGGGGTCCTTGGGGGATGGGGGTGGGCCTAGGGTGGGGCTTCCCCCATGGGGGTGCATGCTCAAAAAAATTTTTCTCTAGGGATGCATGATCAAAAAGGTTTGGAGACCCCTGCCATAGGGTATGTCCCTATTCTCCTTTACTGGATATCATCGGCATAACAGGCCATTTCACCCTCACAACAGCTGTACTTGTCAATCTGTTGCACTAAACTGCATCTTCTGCCTTTCATTAGACATGAAGGGACGTACTGCATGTTGCACTGCTATGTTAAGTATTCCCAAGTTTGGTTTAATTATCTTTTATCTAGTTGTATTTCACACTCCTTAGTTTATCCATTCACATTTCTGTGTTAAACAAGGATACTTTACAGGCCTTGTGACCATAGAACCAAGGGGGAGGGAAGAAGGGAGAAAGCAGCGGAATACTGATTACTGAAAATGGGGAGAAATGAGTAGGAAGAATTAGGAATACACACCCCGGAACTTCTAAATCTTCATAGAAGAACAGAACATGGGTTTAGTTGAAATTTGAAAGTGTTCTTTCCTGTGTGAGCAGTGATTGAATGCATTATTTTAACATTTTTGTTTTACCTCCATTAATTGCCTGTAAAATAGGGGATACATCCCATCTTCCTCTTTTTTCTGTCTTGTCCATGTAAGACTCCATCCTGCAAAGATTTATGCACGTGCTTAACCGCTTTGATTTCAAGGGACTACTCACAATGCATAAAGCTAGGGCTGTACATAGCTCTTTGCTGGATTGGGATTTCAGATTGTAAACTTTTCAGTAGAAGGCTCGTTTCTGACTATACATAGTCCGAGATCAGACTGCCATTGTGCTAGGCACTATCTATATCAGCAAAATGGCGGCCTGATCTCAGACTATACATGATCAGAAACAGTCCTTCTACCAAAAAGTTTACAATCCATGCTCCATATCCTTTTGGAACAAAATTGATAAATGAAACAGCAGTAAGTCACCAAGACCAGATGGTATTCACACAAGAGTACTGAAGGAACTCACATATGAAAGTGCAGAACTATTAACTGTGGTGTGTAACCTATCCCTTAAATCAGCCTCTGTACCAGATGACTGACAGTTAATGTAATGCCAATTTTTAAAAAAGCCTCTGTCAAAAGTGATTCTGCCATTTACAGGCCAAAAAGCCTAACGTCCATACCAGACAATCTAGTTGCAGCTATAGTAAAGAACAGAATGGTCAGACACAAAGATAAACATGATATTTTGGGGAAAAGTCAAGACGGCTTTTGTGACGGAACATCTTTGAGGGGGGTCAACAAAGATGTGGATGGGGAGGTCCGCTTAGCCTTTCAGAAAGTTTTTGACAAGATCCCTCACCAAAGGCTCTTAAGCAAAGTAAGCGGTCATGGGATAAGAGGGAAGATCCTCTCATGGATCAGTAACTGGTTAAAAGACAGGAAATAAAAGGTAATAATAAATGGTAAGTTTTCACAGTGGAGGGAGCTAAATAGTGGGGTAACTATACAGGGAATTGTGTTGTTCAACATGCAGTAGAACCTCAGAGTGAGGAACGCATCAGGAAGGAGGTTGTTTGTAATACTGAAATATTCTTAACTCTGAACAAAATGTTATGGTTCTTTCAAAAGTTTACAACTGAACATTTATTTAACACAGCACTGAAACTTTACTATGCAGAATAAAAATGCTGCTTTCCTTTTATCTTTATTAGTTTATGTTTAACACAGTACTGTAATGTAGTTGCTTTTTTTTTTGGTCTCTGTTGCTGCCTGATTGCATACTTCGAATTCCAAATAAGATGTGTGGTTGACTGTTCAGTTCATAATTCTGATCCATTAAAGCTCACTTCTGCTGGAAATGGAGGAAATTCTTCAGAAACATGGGGGGTGTATGTGTGTGTATATAACCACTAAGAAGGCAAAAATATTTCATTGCTGATTGCAGAAGTTGCTTTGTTTATGTGCTGGGGTGGGGGAAGCTCTTGCTGTGTTCCTCAGGGTTCTACAACAAGAAGGAAAGTCAGGGTCAGCTGGCTCAGCAAGACTTACCTAGAAACAAAGGGAACACAGTCTAGATATGCTAGTCCTTGGGTGCCTTGCCAGCCAGGTTGGAAGCTTACTGATGAATTTGTGTGTGTGCAAGTGCAGCTGGAAAACCAAGAGGTATTACATGAGGAAGAGACACCTGAAAGCAGAGGGTGTGGTCCCCTTTTCTCAGAAGTAGGCTAAAAGGCTTCCTTTATGCCTTTCCTCTCTCTTCCACTGACAGTAAAGATGGTAAAGAAGATTGTGAAGGATCAGACAATAGAGGTTATAATCACTTTCTCATTATCCCTTAGGTCTTGGTTCTCAGACCTGATTTAGATGTAACTGGAATCTCCTCTCAAACTTCTGCACCAAACACATACACCCTCAGTTGGCACGTATCCTGAACCTGTCCTGATCCCTCAGGTGGGAAGCTTAGAGGAAGGAACTACAGTTACTATGAATATGATAAACATCTTCTGACTATCTTAGAAGAAATTGACAAATGATGTGTTACTGGCAGTTTAGACATTGCTGTTACAGGGAACACATCAGAGCAACAGATGAAGCAAAAGACAATATAGTGCTTTTACAAGATGGCCTGACCATGGAGCTCAAACCCAACACCCTTTGGAAAGCCGAGTGAGCAACTGCAGGCATACTGCATTGTAAGAAACCCATGGAAGTCTCTTATCATTGTCACACAACAGATCCCTGGAACTGCCACACTTATCAGTCCTTTGGCAATATGCAGATTCCTGTCATGGTCTTGCTGCGTGGGTTAAATGTCCTAATAAAACCGTCATTCAGTTTCACAGTCAGTAGGTCTCTTCCTCTTTTCATTGAAGATATTTTGCTTGTATACTTGCCACCTCCTTGTCCAACGATTTCCCCGGGTTTGCTGTACTCTCAGAGAAATCTGTCTTATGTGTTCTATCAAACAGGGTAGTTCTGTGAACTAACCAGCTGTCCATCCCCAAGATCGCCACAATCTTCATCATATAATAGGAAGTGATAGTGTTGCCCTTTTGGTTGAATCCAAATATCCTCAGGGAGTAGAAATGATTAAATTAGATGTGAACAGAGCCTACACAGGAATAAAGGTATATGTAGCAGAGGTAGTCAAAGCCTCAGGTACAATTCTTCTCATGACTACACACACTGAAAGCAGCAGTGATTTTGTGGGGTGAAGAGATTACATACATGTTATGAGAAGGTTTGTAACGTTCATCCACACGTTCTCCAACACTATAGGGTTGACATACTCATCTCTGCTGAAGCAGCATTTGATAGAAGGGTACTGTATTATGGAATACGGTGCCCTAGTAACCCTTATGTTTCTTTTCTAACTTTAGATGGTGTGACGGAGTCAGACCAGAAGGATATAGGAGAGTGCTGGAAGGCAGGTACATTAGCCTCAGGGTGTGCAGGTCCCTGTTCCCTGGATAGCCAAACAAAGGCTACTCCAGGCCAATCAAGACACCTGGGGCCAATTAAGAACCTTCTAGAAAGGAGTAGAAACAGCTAGCCTAATTGGGACACCTGAAGCCAATAAGGGACTGGCTGAATCCAGATAAAAACCTCCCAGTTAGTCAGGTGGGTTGTGGGTGTCAGGAGCTGTGGAAGGAAGTTATGCTGTTGGTGAGACTGAGTGGTGGACAACTTATCATACAGAAGGAAGGAGGCCCTGAGGTAGGGGTGAAGTGGAGTTTGAAGAAGCGGGGACTGCTGTGGGGAAGTAGCCCAGGGAATTGTATTGTGTTTTGTGGATAAAAGGTCAGCCATCTTAGCTGATACTATTAGGGTCCCTGGGCTGGAGCCCAGAGTAGAGGGCGGGCCTGGGCTCCCCCCTTTCTGCCTCCCCTAATTAGTCTCTGAGATTGGGAGACAATAGAGACTGTGCCAGGAAGGATAGCTTCTCCTCACTGGTTTGTGATGAAAATGGCTCAATAGACTGTGACCTTGTCTCTAGAGAGAAGGGCTCCGTGCAGGGTCACAGTGAGCCGCTGAGGCTAGTAAAAATCTGCCAGGAAACGCAGGATCCACGAAGATAAGGACAGAGCTTTGTCACAATGGGTAAATTGAATTCTCTCTCCCCCTTAGGATTATTTACTGCTTTTACACCCCAAGGCTGTTTTTCCTGGCTATTGGTCTCCTTTTAAGAGTTTGAAAGGGAAGAGGGAGTTCTTCCAGGAAATCCATAAATTTCATGTCAGTGCTATTCTGTGAATGATTTGAGTTGAACAGCACCTTTAAACTTTTGTATGGCTAGTATTTTTCAGCTTTGGAATCTTGCAATGATCTGGTTTGCCTCCAGTTGCCACAGAAGTGGGAAATACCCACTGGTAAGTCTGTCTGAGATGGAGGATCCTAAAAAGAAAAACTGTGGGAAAATTCTCTCTTACCATTTTTGTCTTTCAGAGCAGCAGTATGAAGGTCCATATTAAGGTCCACATCTCCAGTCTTATAACAAATTTGTGAGCTAGATAGAACTTTATAGTTGACTGATTGATGCTGCAAACCAAGACCATTTGTCACTTTACAATTGCAGCAGAGCTAGATCTCAGATCCTCCTGGCTCCTGCTACTCAAACTATAGGAGAATCTCCTCTGGCTGTTAGCTGTACAGAGCATGCACTTGAGCAGTTCTAATTCATCTTGTAGAAGCCAGTGGTACACAGCCAGTTGAATGCAACATACGGTAATCAGCTGAATGTAATTCTGTTTTTGCTCACTCCTGCTGGCGTTAATGGGGTTGCACAGCATGCTTGAGGTCTGAAACTTTTATTTTCAAATTTATTTGACATTTTAGGGCCTGTTGTTTTTGGCAAAGGACTTCAGAGAAATTGCTGCTGGCATTATGGGAGGCCAATCCCCCAACGTCTAAATCGGTTTCCAGTCCATTTTTGACATGTGATTGGTTTCTAGTTTGAGTTATGTTTATCCCCACAGCTAGGCAAACAAAAGAAGCTGTTCTGTTCACTCTATGCACATTTCTGTTCCCCATGTTCTGTTCTGTCCTGCTCCTAGCTGCTCCCCATGTCCTGTACCATCTTCTCCAGTGTCCCTAGTCTGTCTTTCTGTTGCTCTTGCTGGGGTTCCTCTCTGGTCCTTTCACTCTGTTTTCTCAATTAGTGTATGCTCTGCTATCCTTCTGCTCCATTAATCTATCTTTTGTCCTTAGTCATCCAGTTTTCTGCCCCAAATAATCGGTGAACATTTGATCTCTGACTCCTTCCTCTTGTTTCCCAATCAAGTCTTTTAGCCATCTGCTGTTCCCCAGGAGTACTACCCCAATCAATAGATAGTCTGTCCCTCATGTATTCTGCAGTCTTAATGTTCTTCCAGCCTACCTGCAAGGTTTCTTTGTTCCTCCTTCTGCCCCGGGAGATACTGAGGTGGAGAGTATGTGGTCCCATCAGGTCCTTTTCTCCTCTTCCCAAACAGTATGTGATGGTTTTGAATGGGGAAGGAACTGCTCTGCTCAGAGACAGCACAGTACCCATGCAACATGCCCACCCACATTTCTGCCTGTTCTGTCCTCACCCCTGCTGGTTCACTGGCAAACAGGGAGAGTCAATAAAGTGACTCTTACTCCTATTCCTCCCCCTGCTCATCTGCACCGTGACCAGGTAGCCATTGGAGTGTGATGCTGAGTACATATAGCAGCTGCTGAGTTAGGTTTGGAGCCTTGGCGAGGGGAAGCGGAGAGGACCAGCATATGTTATGTCTGACTCTCTTGCTTCCTGGTCTGAAGCCACCAGAGGTAAAGCACTCTAAGGAGTGAATGAAAAGTAATATCTGTGCCCGATCTCAGATGGACACTGAGTAGCTCCAAAGGAAGGACCCATTTCTCTTCAGCTTATAGGTCTTAATAACTGTTCAGGATGGGATAGGATCCTACATTGTAAACCACAGCAGACAGTTCTCCAGTCACTGATGTGAAGCTTATGGGCTGCAGCGTTGAGTGAAATGTATACCTCTCTTGTAAAACATGTGGCTTGAGTTTAATGAGAAAGATGAAATGTTTGAAGCTGAGCAGACAATGTGTTTGGCTTTAGATAAGTTCAAAGACGACTTGTTATTGAAATGGCTCATGTGAATTAGTTAACATGCAAGAATTTATTGTGCTTTCACTTCCTATGCTCCTATTTCCTGTCTGGATGTTAAAAGGAAACCCTAATCAGTACATTGTGATTAAGCAGCAATACAGTAGTAAATTCAGTGTTTTAGGTTTACTTGCCTGTGAACATTGTTGTTGTCAAGACCAAAATTGCTCAGTCCACAATTCACAAAGGAAATCATGAACACTAAACTCTGCATTCACTGAATTCATTGCTTGTGTATTGAGAACAGAATAACTTCTGACCTGACAGCTACAAAAGTATACTTTGAAGCTGAGGAACTGACATGGGTTTATTTCAATTTTTCCTTGGCCAGCAGATGGCACTATGCAATAATGGGATTTTTACTTAGTGTTCATGTGATGTAATTGGATCATAATTGTTTAAGATGTAAAAGACCTATTAGATTGCTGAGTCCATCTCACTGCTAGCACAGAATATAGTCCCTGGAGAGAGGGGTTAGATATTTATTTCTTTTAGACTATTGTAGTACTCGCTTGTCACAGTGGGCCTATTTCTGTATGGACCACTTTTACAACTATTTAGCACTATTGATTTCGGGTGAGTTGCCCTGGACCTTTTTAATCAAGATCAAAATCAGGCCCACAATATTTTGCAGATGAAATGAGTCCTATTACTATTTTAAAAGCTCTGGTGCCTTTTAAACATGTTTAATTTGATAAAAGATAGCATTGCATGTCATCGGATGACCCCCATTCTTGCTTAACCCTTTTGGAGCTATAATAGTCTCTTATTGACAAGATTTTGTGGAGCATGCTGTAGTGTTCTGATGTGTTCTGTTTTGGATCTTGTGTAGGATCTTTCCATCTGCTCTCCATTGAGTACTGCACTATCACAGAAAAGCTCAACTGTTTGATCAGTGCATAACATTTCAACTGACTTTCATCAGGAATCTTTAGCTCCACCTGTCACTTGGTGTTGCAGACATCTAAAGCATGTGTGCATCTTGCCAGTTCTGTGAGCGTTTCTTTTTAAAGACCCGGTTGGCAAATGCTGCAAACTCCGGGCAACAAAGCTGAAGTAAAAGTAGAAGATGATCCTTCTATTTTTTTTAGACTTATAGCTTCAGACAGTTTTCTTCTCTGCTGCTGAAAGCAGCACAATCAGTATTTGAAAAGCCATCATTTACTACTGGAGTGAGACCAGGGGAAAAGAAGACCTGAGTTCTAATTCTGGCTCCAGCATGCACTTCTGTATGTCATCTAGGTCAAACCACTTACCCTGTCTAAGTGGTTTCTAATTTAAAATGGGGATAATACTTCCTTGCCACACAGGTGTTACGAAGCAAACTTGTGAAGTACTTTGAAGCTGGAAAGTGCTAGGTAATGTTAAATATTATCGTTATTTTTAATTGACTTGTAAGTAGCCTCTACAGCTACAAGGAAGCCTTTTGAGCCACTGTATACTGAATGGGCCCTTCAGAGTAGCCTGATCCTTTTCAATTTTTCAGAGACATTAATAGTTTCCTGGCTCAGTGTTTTAGGAAATGTCATCATAGTCTGGAGGAAGCAGTAAAAACATAAGTCACCTATTTTGTTTGATCACTTTATGCCAGGATATTTGATTCTGGGAGCTGAAGAAGGGAAAGAACTGTTCCATTTATATGGGTGTAAGACGTAATGTTTTAAGTCTACTTTAAAAAAGTATGCAAAATTCAAAAACTAGAATCTGAACTCCATGTGAGAAACAGAATGTTTCTGAGTTCTTAGGTAGGGGCTGAAGATAGTTTTAGCAAACAGTTTAACAAGTAGAAGCAACCTAACTGGATAGATCACATCAGTAATCCTCTTAATTACTTAAATTCAGTGTTATTTTTCTTCCTGAAATGATTACTGCTTCTGCATCAGCTAGGAGGGAAATAATTTTTGGAGAGGAACATTTGTTGGCTTTAATCATACTTTGTCCTCCTAAAATGGCATGGGCTTAAAACAAATTAAGGTATGAGACGTTATACAAATGTTGCAAACTGTGTATTAGAGCAGCAGCATTTTACTGGGTGTGATCACTGCAAAATTGTAATAGCCTTTAGGCATCTCTAATGCCAGGAGATGCAATAGTTTAAAAAGAGGGACTGCTTTATCCCAGACATCGCTCTGAGTCTAGGGCCTCAAATCCAGGATATGTCTAAATCTTGCAGATTCTTGCTGCATAACATCTCTAAAAAACAGCCTTTCCTGCCCATCCACACAGCTAAAACTCTCTTCCAGGCTCTCATCATCTCGCATCTTGATTACTGCAACATCCTTCTCTCTGGGCTTGACAATGCCATCTTGCCCTGCTCATATCCATTCACAATGCTGCTTCAAAGATCATTCTTCTAGCCAGTTGCTCTGACCATGTCATCCTTCTCCCTGCAACCCTTTTTCTCTATTGTGTCAAAGGTCAACAGCTTGTATTCACTTTCAAGCCCTTCAGTCCCCACCCTACCTATCATCTCAGTTGCCACTGAGTTGCCAGCCTCTATTTCACACTTCTTAAATTTTCACTCATCTTTGTGTCTTCTCCTGTGCCAATCCTCATGCCTGGGAGGCGCTCCTTTTAAATATCTGCAAAGGTATGTCATTATCCATCTACCAATCCCTGCTCAAAACTCTCTTTTCTTGTGATGACCACAAAAAACTTGACAATAGTTGAATTCCTGGTGTTCAGAAACCACTGCCTATCATGATGAACAGCAGAGAGACGAGGTAGGTGATAATCTAGTTGTTCACTTGTATTCCCCTATAAGTAGTATTCATCTGCATGGATAGTCCCTGCCCCAAGGAGCTTGTAATCTTTTTTCTGTGTTTGTATAGCACCTAGCACAATGGGGTCCTGGTATGTGACTAGGGCAGATACTACAATAATACAAATAATAATAATACAAATATTTGATTTGAAATAACGGAAAAACAAACCATAAAATGTCTGTAATAGACATCAGGCCACGTTCTGATCTCAGTTACACCATTGTGAATCCAGGATACTGGTACAATCCTCAGGTTGTAGTATAATTGCTCCACCTTTATAGGGACATCACTGAGATCAAAACCTGGGCAAATAATTCAAATTTAAGAAATAATCAGGTTAAAACGATACCAAATGAAGATGTCTGAAAAATGCTGCATGACACAAAGCTAACTTAAGACAGCTGGAAGTCTTATGAGTGTATTTTGTTTTAGGGCTAAGGAATAACCTACCTAAAATTATTGTCATAGCTAAATTCCAGGTTACTGAGTGTGCTGAATGAGATTCTTCATCTTATCTTGTTATTAGAACCATATATTTTAATAATATTCATTTACCTTATGGATCCTTAACCTGAAAGTGCCATTCCTATAGTATGTTTTAATATTTTATTTCCATGATGTTCCAGCATCTGGAGATAGCTCTTGGGTCAGCATGGTACAGGTAGGCAATCTATATTATAAAAGAGAATAAGAATGGCCATACTGGACTAGAGGGACCATTGGTCTGACTAAGCATGGCCATCTTTATGTTCAAAGAAAATGCCAAACCAGTTATTAAAATATGTAGCTTTTACCTTTTGTATACAGTTATAGAAATAACCTAATATTTTAATGTCTTTAGAAGCATTTATTTATATATTTTGGTGAATACTTTATTTTTTATTTTAAATGTATTTTCCTTTAGAAAAGCAAAGAACCATATTTAGGATGGGTCAAATCTCAAAAATCTTACCTGGTTTTAATTCTGTCCTCACTGAGGCAGAGTTCCCCATAATCATGTGGCTGAAGTCCTGGTCACAACCTCCCCCAGTCTGCTATGCCTGTAGATTGCAACAGTCATGCGAACTGTGCCAGCTCCATCACCCTAACTCCTCAGTAGCACTAAAGGGATCATTATGTCTACCTTGTGACTAACTTCTGCCTTGGTGAGCTGTGTGCAGCAGGAAGTCTCCCTGTGCCCTTTCTCCATCTCCCCTTAGCACACGCTCTGGGAGGTGGGCTGAGGGGGTAGCTCCCTTTAGCGCACTCTACGGGGAGTAGTCGGAATTTGTCCCAGTGCTTGGGAGATCATGCACTGTGTTCTCTTATTTAATTTTCTGTCTTCCTGCAGTATTAAAGACCAAATGTAATATTTGTCAGTAATCTGGAGAAACTGAAGTGTAACGCTTGCTTCATCGTACACAGTTATGTTTTGGAAATGAAGTGCAGCATTGACAGAGGACGCAACTACCGTAGCACATTGCACCGTACCACGTTACTCAAACTTTTTTCCACAACGGGAAAAGTAAACATGGATCCTTTCAACATTCACTGTAACCTCAGAAGGAGCCGATATACTGTTGACATTCACTAAGAATCCAAAGTTTGTTTAGACAGCAGTTCATGTGTCACAGATCCACATCAAAAAGCTGTTGAGGATTTCAGAAAGAGGGTACAACTCCTCAGTTGCCTCATGAAAATAGAGTCTGGAGTACAGGAAGTTTTGCCACTGAATCTAGCTGCTGTTGCATTTTATGAATCAAACAAATTGTTAATGTTATGCTTGTATAAGTAGGTAACAACACCCCTTGAGAGAAGTTTAACATTAACTCCTGCCAAAAATCTGTCCTCTATGTTTTTCAGAGGCTTTCCTCTCTGCCGCTCTAAAGCTAATGAGTCCAATTCTGGTTCTTTGTACTTTTCCCCACTCAAATGGGTTTAAATTAATCAGCCCCTGAGACTGTGCACTCCACTGTTTGTTACTGGAGTAGACAATTTGGAGACCTTAATAGCTCACCAGCTGCTGTCAGGTGATTATCCAGCTAGCAGTAGTGGCTCAGATGTCTTTTGTTTTTCCTGCTTTTGTCTGGCTAAAAAGTTGGCCATCTTTTGTTTTTGATATGGACCTTTCTTGAGAAGCCATAGCTACACGGTACTCTGCCTGAAGTTACACCCTCAATCTGCTTAGAAACTGAAGCTGGTCATGAATGTGTTTGCCACTTGGCAGTATCTTGCTGGGAGTTCATGACTCCAACTGCTAGCTACATAGTAGTTTCAGGGAGGAGTTGAAGGTGTTGGTTTTAATCTATAAAGCTTTTAAATTGGCTTGGAAACTGTCTTCCTGAGAAACCATTTCTTTGTGTGATATTGCTGCTGTTCTAGCAAGCAGAGGGGCTCAGACTAGATGCCTACCTGCTAAGGCATACCTAGAGTGACAGTCACACATTTGCCCAGACTGTCACTTTCACTCAGACTTGCTGCTATAACCCTCATAATCAGGGCTGCAGAGAATGAGCAGTGTTCCCCTTTCAGCTGCGCATTCCAGGAAATATAAGTTGCTTTCAGGGCTGCTGAGCTCCCAAGACTCCCTTAGCCTGCTGTGCCTCTTTGGTGCAGCAGGGTCAGATACCAGGGTGGAGGAAGAGGAGGAGGAGGAAATCATTGTTGGTTGCTTCACACCTGCCTGCCTCCTGAATTAATGGGATCTTTGGCAAGCAGTCACTCTTCTCAGATTTCTGGCTAATTACTAGTGCTTTCATGTTGCTTAGCTTATAGTGCTGGACTTCTTATTGTTGTGTAATGAGCTTTGAAAAGTGTGAGCAGAGTGTGTGTGTGTGTGTAGATGTGCCTTCACAATAAAAATATTCATTAAAATATAATATAATTGACACTGACATGTCAACCAGAACTAAGAAATCTGTCCTGAACAAGAACCAGATTCAATAACAACAAATGTCACAATCTTCACACCAGAAAACACCAGTCCCTGCCGCAAAAAGGTCCTTCAGACACTGAAGCTAGATTTAAAAAACCTCAACAAGTTGTATCCCACTGTAAGCTAGCAGACTGAAAAAGAGAGGCAAGTATTGCTTACATTGTATTTTGTGTTCTTGTGTCAAAACGTATATCTTGGCTATAGTTATTTTGTGAAAATAAATCTGATGTATTCAGTTAGGTTGAATATCGTATGGACACTGTGTACAGAGCAGATGCAAGGCAGAAACCTTATCTTCACACTTGTCTGTAAAAGGCCTAGCACACTTTAGGCTCTGATAATAATAGTAATAATGCCAAAACCTCACTGCTAGCTAATGAACAAAAAAACCCTATACTTTGCAGCTGTGTCATCTAAGAGTTATATTTAATTAGAGCTGATATTAAAAACTCCAATGTCAGGCAAGAAATGTAGCTGAGTTCAAGTGTACAAAAGATACAGGAAATTTTTTCCTAATGTGTTGTCACTTTAGAAGTCTGGCAGTCATTTAGCGTCACTCATAAAACTGCTAGCATCCCTCCTCGTTTTTAAGTCCTCGAAAGAGGAAGTCCTCATGACCATTTTCTCTAAACACTAAAAGCTTTGTTTCCAGTGGAAGATGCCATTTCTATTAAAGCGCACGACAGCATGCTGAGTGCTCAGAAAGCTTTAAAAAATAGGACTCCTGCTGTCTGAGAACTACAGACCTGATGGCCACCAAGATCTCTGTGAGTTGGCCTGAGAAGAATGCCAGACATTTCAAGTGACAGTGTTTTAAACATCGATTCAGAGAAAAGCAAACAGCACTTAAAGGAGTCACGGATATTACAGGCTTAAAAACAAAAATTGTCAAATCCTCTTTTCCCACTAGGGGGCTTATAGAGAGCCTTGCTTTAGTGCAGTGGTTTTCAGTCTTTTTGCATTTGTGGACCCCTAAAAAATTTTGAATGGAGGTGCGAACCCTTTTGGAAATCTTACACATGGTCTAGACCCCCGATGGCCATCAGACCACAGGTTGAAAAGCACTGCTCTATGGTAAAGACAACCTTTCACAGACCCTTTAGACATAGTCTGCGGACCCTTGGTTGAAAACCACTGCTTTAGTGGATGTGAAAATGTGCACAATAATTGTAATGGGCTGGTTGCCTTCACTGTAATTAAAAGCTGCAAAAGAGTTTATACTCCAATCTTCTGCTTTCACAACCTTCTGAAACATTTACCAATCAAGCTGATATTTTCCATGCATGGACACTGTAAAAATGTGAAGGCTGGGTTTTGGTTTTGGTTTTTTATGCTTTGAGAAGTTTAGCATTTAAAAGAAGGTTTTAAAAATATGTAAAAATGAAATCCTGACCACCTTTATTTCTGTGGGATGAATTTAAATACATTTGAACTTTGAAATGTCAGATGTGGTATGTAAGTGCGCTTAACTAGCTAAATGTTAGGATTACTGTGGCGGCAGTAGAGAATACTTCATAACAGGTAATGGTACGTATTAGAGTTGGAGAGTTTGTGCAAGTAGATATGTAGTCATCTTTTTTTTCCCGCTGTCTGCAAAGTTTGACTGGGTTTTCAAAGTGGAAAAACTGGGACACTTGTATTCCTGTAGAATTTAATGGAAACTTATAATTTTGCTGTAGGTTTTTTGACCAGCCAGGTGGAATTTAATAGAAACATTATATAATTGTTCAGCAAAATTTACAGAACGAGTTTTGTGGTCTATTAAATCCCAGAGGTTTTTATAGTATTTTCTGTAGTACCCTATTTATGTGATGCCTGTTAAACTCCTTAAAGTTCTCCTTATAGAAAAGTCCTATAGAGATGTTGAGGAAGCACAGGAGATAATAGTGGTGGGGGTGTTGGTGAGACTGAACAGGTGGGTTTGGCCTTTTGGCCTTGAGCTTGCAAAGTGATCCTTGTGAACAGATCCTGGGATTTTCATGGAGTCTCATTGACTTTTCTGTGGCTCCGTGTGTATCAGCTTGTGGTATCAGGGGCTGCATATGAGTGATTTCATGTTAGGGTTATCAGAGGGTTCACTGAGAGGCCCCAAGGGGTGGACAGGGTGGAAACATGCAATAGGCTTGCTTAGGAGAGATCACTGAAGTGCACCTCTATTCAGCCAGCCTATTAGTTTCATATGCTCGGGAGAACAGTTTGCAGGAATTGTAAAAACTGCATAAACCAACCTTCTTTTGCTCAAAATGGCAGTGACACTGAGACAGGCTCTGAAAACAGGAACAGTCCCAGCTTTCAGGACACATGTTATCCTGTACTTGGCTATTCCCATAATAAGTGATGTCATTGCTACTATTTCAGGTTGGTGTGTGTTTTCTCTTCACGGTTACTGTGGTACCAGTGAAACAGATACATACAGTACTTATGGTTGAACTATAAAAAGACACAGGCCCATAACACAGATTTGCTTTCAGCACTATATTTATGACATAATGGTGTTAACTACAGTAACTTTTTGCCTTTTACTGAAGTTGCATGCACTTAGTGCTCCCTGGTTTAGGTCATGTGTATATTTGTTATAAGAACCCAACTGTGCTCTATTCCCATTGAGGTCAATAGGCCTACTCACCTTAATTTGCAGTTATGAAATTGCAGAACTACTGACTTCAGTATGTAGCCTCTCACTGAAATCAGCCTGTGTACAGGATGTCTGGCAGGTAGCTAATGATTTACTAATTTTTAAAGAGGGCTTCAGATGAGATCCTTGCAATTGCAGGGAAACTGGTAGAAACTCTAGTGAAAGAACAGAATTACCAGACACACATATAATTCAGATTTGTTGGGGAAGAGTCAACATGACTTTCATAAACGGAGTCATGCCTCACCAGTCTGTTAGAATTCTTTGAAGGAGTCAACATGCATGTGGATAAGGGTGATCCAGTGGATATAGTGTACTTGAATTTTCAGATAGCCTTTGACAAGGTCTCTCAGCAAAGGCTCATAAGCAAACTAAGCAGTCATGAGATAAGTGGGAAGATCCTCTCTTGAATCAGTAACTGGCTGAAAGACAGGAAATTAAGAGTAGGAAAATATGTTCCTAATGGAGAGAGGCAAATAGTGGGGTCACCAATGAATCTGTACTGGGACGTGTGTTGTTCAGCGTATTAATTAATGATCTGAAAAGGGGGGCAAACAGTGAAGTGGCAAAGTTTGCAGATGATACAAAATTATTCAAGATAGTTAAGTCTAAAGCAGGCCTGCACAACATGCGGCCCGGGGGCCACATGCGGCCTGCATGGGGTAAGTAGGGGTGGGGCAAGCCAAGCAGTTGGGTGGGGAGAAGTGGGTGGGGGCGGGGCTTTTCGGCCCGCAGCTGTTTTTTTGCAGTAATATGGCCCTCACTGCTTTCCGAGTTGTGCGGGCCTGGTCTAAAGCATACTGTGAGAAATTACAAAGGGATCTCAAAAAACTGGGTGACTGGATGACAAAATGACAGATGAAATTGTATGTTGCTGAGTGCACAGTACTGGAAAAAATAATCCTAACTTTACATATGGAATGATACGTTTTAAATGAGCTATTACCACCCAAGAAAGATTTTGGAGTCACCATGGACAGTTCTCTGAAAAATTCCTCAAGATGTGCAGTAGTGGTCAAAAAGGCTAACAGTATGTTAGTAATTTAGGAAAGGGATAGAAAATGAAACAGAAAATATCATAATGCCATTATATAAATCCATGGTGTTCCCACACTTGAATACTGTGCCCAGTTCTGGTTATCCCATTTGAAAAAGGATGTGTTGAAACTTGAATAGGTTCAAAGAAGGACAACGAAGATGATCAAGGATATATAATGACTTACATATAAGGAAAAACTAAGAAGATTGGGGCTGTTCATCTTAGAAAAGATATGACTATGGAGGGATAGTATAGACGTCTATTAAATCATGAATGATGTTGAGAAAGGGAATCGAAAAATGTTTTTTTACCCTCTCATGCAATTTAAAAATACTAACTAGAGGAAGAACTTTTTCACACAATACATAACTAATCAGTTGAACTCATCATGGAATGTTGTGATGACCAAAAGTATAACTGGGTTAAAAAAAAAAAACCTGGGTAAGTTTGTGGAGGCTAGGTCCATTACTGGCTATTAGCCAACATGGTCCGGGAAGCTACCTCATGCTCAGAGTGACCCTAAACCCCAGACTTACCAGAAACTGGGAGTGAAAGACAGGGGTAGATCCACTCCATAATTGCCCTGCTCTGTAGCTCCCCTGAAGCTCCACATGGGCACCAGAGTTTGTCTTAGTGGATCCAATTGCTAGATTAGAGGCATAATTACTTGGGCTTGGGAGTCCTTTTTAGTGGTCTTTTGATGCGTTCATTTAATTTTGTATGTGTTTTTTAACATCTGGTAGTATCTGAGCATTGAGTGTATTCATGGTTGATGTCCCATAGCCCGATAATCTCAGTGGGACTCTTGATGCAAGGCTCTGCTTGGGCTGATCTGATTGCGGGATTGGGGCCTAAATTGTAATTCAAATAATAAAAAATAGACAACTCTTTTTAGAACCATGTAGAAGTTCACATGTCTAAGCTTAGTAAGCACGTCAGCTTGCTGCTGTATACCTCCTCTTTCCTTGCCGCATCTCCTCATTACTGTTTGTTACCATCACCCCCACCCCAACGCACATTTCCTCATGTCCAGATTAGAGAGTAATCTCAGTGCAGCAGGTGCATCTCATTCTTCTGTTTGTACTGTAAAGCAGCCAGCGTATTTTTGGGTGCTGTGAAAATAATTTTACACAAGCGAAGAAGAAAACAAAGAACCTCTTAGCCGAGTTCACCCCTTTGAAGAAAACTTGAGTGAACAGGCTTTGCAACATGGCCAGAAAAAGTCAACAAGCTGTCAGCAAAGTTGGGAAACAAATTTTCAAAGGTGGGACGTGAAATGAAGGACTGAGAACCCACTGCTTCCATCCCCACAGATACAAATGTATGGGCTGTCAGCTTAAGTGCCTCAACCTATCTCAGCTATAAGGGTAAACCACAAACAGATATGTGATCTTGGAGAGGTACAGGACCCAAATCCTGAAGGGCTTGATGCAGAATGCTGCTATTTGCTTACTGGCAGTGTTACTGTATGGAGTATATTATACCTGTGCTCCGGAAACCTGGCTTCCAGATTGTTTCTGGGAGCAATTCCAGGTTCTGTTTTTGATCTCTAAAGTAGCCCTCAACATGTAGTTCACAGGTTGGTTAGAATTCAGAGGTTATCTATTATCAGAGTTTGTGGTGTACAAGCTTTCGCTGTTGATTATTTGCACCCTCAATCTGTGTTTCTAATATTCAGTAAATGCCTCTCTTTCTTCCCCTAAATTGTACCAAATGCTCAGGGGTGAGTGAACGTGTCCACAAATTATAAAAGAAATGGAGAACATTTAGGTTGGTGTTCCATATCAAATATGGATCGTACAACAATCATAAATTTATAAACACACTGCCTGTAAAATTCTTGAGATATGAGTAATCTGTATTTCATGTTATGTACAACACCAAGTCCCCTGCCAGAGCGTAACAAATTAATAATAATGCAGTGGAAAGGGCCATGTCTAGTGATGCTTCTCTCTATTGATCATTAGTCAATAAGTACTGCCATGCTATGCTTCTTTAAGGCATTGGCAGCTTTCTCATCCCCTCCATGTCTCCACATTTTGAATGTGGTAGTTCTACATAGAGCTATAATCAGTTTCTGTGAGTGACAAGATTAGTAACATTAGAATATAACTTCCATCTCTTGACAGATGTGATTGTGAGAGTTCATTCCTGCAGAAAATGTGAATAACATCTGTCCATGTGCTCCTAAGATTGCTAAGGAAGTTATGTCAGTTATTCTGCAGCTGTGTGCAAGTACCTCGGCCATTGATCCTTGGCCAACTTGGCTTGTTAAAACTTTCCTAGCGGCTCTGTTTTCATTCATCACTGCAGTTGTAAATGCATCTGTTAATAGCCGTTACTTTCCTTGAAATGTTACTAGTTTGCTTGACCCATATACTGCTCATTTGAAAAAAAATAAAAGGTCTCTTTTTTCAAAAGGAAAAGCTTTCAAGTTATCAGCAAGTCTTGCACTTGACTTTTCCTTCATATCTACTGATAAAATGTATTAGCAGCTCAGCCTCAGGAACATTCAACAAATAGAGACATATGGAGGAAATGCAGCCGTCTCTGGGATGAAACATGGCTGCTGTTTAACAGTGCACTGCTGTAGCAGTTTTGGACAGGAATTGAAGGATCTCTTCTCCAACTAAAACTGTAAAGAAAATCTTGGGGGATGGAATGAAATCATTCAGGTTGGAATTTGGCCAGAGCATGAGAGAGTGGGGATGGAGATAAACATATTTAATGAGCACAAGTGGCCGAAACTTCCGTTTTATGTCTTCTGCAAAAGATGGAGCCCCCCAGAACAGTAACCTGAACAGAATGCTGTAGTAGGGTTTTCATACAGACTCAGGAGAAAGTAAAGTCCGCTGTAAAGTATTGAATCTTCAAAGTGATTTCTGGAACACTGTATTTCTCCCCCTCGAAGTACTGGCTGCATCCATCACAGCTTAGCTTATGAGATCAGGCAAAGTGATAGAAAGAGGTTGAGTGTCTAATACTGTCGTTTTGAGGAGTTTTCTCCTCCCGATTGTAAAGTATATTGAGTAAGATACTGCCAGTTTTACAGAGTTATTCTTCAGAATAGAACCGCACTTGAAGGAGCTTCAGTTTTTAAGATCTAAGCATATTGTTTTTGGGGAAAATTTCAATCATTATACTCAGCTCAGCAGTGTAAAAATTCAAACTATAGGTAACTTCTTCATGTTTTTCTACTTTTTGCTCCTGTCAGTCCCAGGGGGCTTTAGTGGGATAGGTCAGTGTGACAAAGCTCCAAGTCTGTCCTTGTGGGTCCTGCGCTTCCTGGCAGATTTAGGGGCCTCAGAAACTCATCTAGGCCCCAGAGTGACCTCCCTTTCTCAGTATAATTGGCAAGAGTCACCACCTAGTGAATTACCTTCATCACAGGCCGGTATGGAAGATGGAAAATGGGGGAGCCCGGGCCCGCCCTCTACTCCGGACTCCAGCCCAGGGACCCTAATAGTATCAGCTAAGATGGCTGACCTTTTAGGCACAAAACACAATACAATTCCCTGGGCTACTTCCCCACAGCAGTCCCTGCTTCTTCAAACTCCACTTCATCCTTACCTCAGGGCCTCCTTCCTTCAGTATGATATGTTGTCCAACACTCAGTCTCACCAACAGCATAACTTCCTTCCACAGCTCCTGACACCCACAGCCCACCTGACTAACTGGGAGGTTTTTATCTGGATTCAGCCAGTCCCTGATTGGCTTCAGGTGTCCCAATTAGGCTAGCTGTTTCTACTCCTTTCTAGAAGGTTCTTAATTGGCCCCAGGTGTCTTGATTGGTCTGGAGTAGCCTTTGTTTGGCTATCCAGGGAACAAGGACCTGCACATCCTAAGGCTGATATACCTGCCTTCCAGCACTCTCCTATACCCTTCTGGTCTGACTCCGTCACAGTCAGATTTTGATGTCATTTACTTCTTGTGAAATCCTTAAAGACAATGTGGAACTGCACAAGTGTAAATAAGTGTACAGAATCTTTATTACTGGTAATGATACACAGACCGAAAAGGCGGCGGGGAGGTGGAAACGCCAGCTTGACTCTCAAATTCCAGGTTGAATTAGGAGAACTGCAGTTGGAAAAGATCCTCATATTACATGCAAGCTTCACATCTGTCATGCAGAATCACTGGGACCTGATGAATATCGACTCCATCACTTTTTGTAGAATAACTTAATTATGGGGAAGGCTCAAATTCAGAGGGTAGAGGAGGCTGTGATACAGCATAGCACACCTTGCTGAAGCTGTTACTTATTCTCCAGCATTTCTCCTTTAGTTTTAAGAAAGTAGTCCAGAGTTTCTATTCATTATGATTGAGAAAAAACTTTTTACATACCAGTGATGGAGCAATGCAGTAATGACTGCCTGAGTCTGTAGATAGCCTGAAACTAAAGCTTTGAGAGGTGTGTACTACCAATGGGTATTAATTCAGATGTCTGTGACCTTAAAAATATTGACATTTAAATCATGGACATTAAACTTTTATTGCTCATGAAAGCATGGAAGAAAGGAAAGGGATGTCAAATTTTGAAGCTCTGCACAATCTCCTGTGATTAGCATTGTATTTTGGTGACGTGAGAGTGGGTGCCATTCGGGAGATACTACCCCAATAAAGAAGTAGCCAAGACCAGTGAGCCTAGCAAAGTGCACGTAATCATGTTTTGAACATTCTACAGTCCATTGTGAGCAGTATCTCAGGTAGATGGAGATGATTGTGTGGATTGGAACTAGGAAGAGTACCATTACCTTTGTTCCTCTCTACCCCCACCAGTTCAACTCCTGTTTATAGATCTTTAGCTTCAAGCTTGCCTCAACATGAAACTCCTTAAGAAGCAGTCTGTCCAGCAACTGTAAGAAACCACATTGTACCTGGATTTACCAAGACCGGCAATGAGTGGGGATTTTTATTTCAAATGTTGTGGGGGGGGTGGGGTTCCCAAAGAAGGACTTTAAAGAAGAAATGTGCTGTAGGAATCCCTTGGGTAATTATACAATACCATATACAATAAGAGGTCTTTGCGAGGTAGATCATATCTTGGTTGTTACCATATCCTCACATTTTCGGGACATCCCACAGTTTGTTGGCCATGCTGACTTGGCTACAACGTGGACACAGAACTTCTGAACATGTCCGTGAATTAGAGCATTATAGGTTGGACAGGTAGCTGTCTTTCCTTTAGATCTCTGCCTCCAGTTTCTCCAGTGTCTTACAGATGGCGTCGTTTCTATACTAGTCTTGTAAATATCTCTTGTTGTGTTTCTGTTGCTCTCCTTTTTCAGAATCCATTGCTTTCACATTCATTAAACAAGCTCATAGGCTATTTCTTTGTTCACCTCCATTCAATTTAGTAAGTGTTTGGGGAAATCTACAGAGCTTCACTCATGGAGTGATGGAGAGGATCTGAGTTATTTGCAGAGTCTACATTTCCATTCTCTGGCATACTGAACTCCTCACTGTACACTCTCCTTTTACTAGGCAGCCTACAGTACTTTATTTTGTACAGGGCTGTCTCTTTTACAATCAAGCTCAGGTGTATTCTAAGTATCTTACATTTATTAGCTGGGATGCGATGACATGAGTATGGGAATGGCTAGTTACATTCCTCTTGACCTGGGGAGTGTGAATATCCTGCTGTGCTGAGGAAGAGCTGTGTATGCTTGGAAAGAAAAACAGGAACCCCTCCAAGAAATGAGTAATTCTGTTTTTATTATCCCCATCTTAGGTGAGTGCAGACAGACATGATACCAGTTATACCAATATTTAGTTATTCTGCTGTTCTGCTTACTCTACAAACCTCAGCTCAGCTCCCCTCTTCTTGTCCTCTCTCACTGAGTTACATAAAACCTGCCCTTCCCCAAATGAATGCAAAGAGCACATTTTGTGTCAGGCTCGAAGAAGAAGGCTTTTGTGCTGCTTTTCCTGGATGAGAAAGCATACTATGCTTTTAAACAGAGCTTTGTGTGTAATATGTTATTTAATAGGGAAATGGTCCTTTGCTAGTGCTTCAGCAAGTCAGCAAGTTACTGTGTGTGCCTATAACGAACTGTTCATGAGACTAAGCTAAACTTCCATGTCTATCAGTGACATGCCCATGGATATGGCTTGTTCATAGTTTTTCATTTTTGATTTCTTAAACTGTCCTCAGAGACCTTGAAACCTAACAATTCTTAATGACACGTTAATGGAAATATGGCAAATAACTGCAGGCTATAAAATGCAGTGAGATGCTCATAACTCTAGCAGATGTGTAAGTGTTTAATTTTTATATCAGCAGAAGCTTTTTTGGAGAAATCCCCTTTTCTCCTAAAAACAAATGCCAGTAATTTTTTTCTTAAAAGGTTGTTCAACATCACTCTTTACTTTGCCAAGACTTGATACTACTTATTTTTGTGACACTCAATAAATAATAATCTAATTTGTTGCACAATGTGTTTCTTCTCTTAGATAGTGGATAAAGTTGACAAGGCTATTGGATTTGTAAAAAGAGACTCATATTTAAAAAAATACTAAAGTGTCAATTTCTGGCTTTATCCTATTTATGAAGGAGTACATGGAAGTCTGTTATGTTTGATTTATTGATTTGTAAAGTTAGAATGCATTATTTGTTTTTATTTATACAGCACCGCAAGGGTGCTTGGTGGTTTACAGGAGAACATAAATATGATGGGATTTTAATTTGGTGTGGATATTTATGAGATGTAGCAAAGTACTTTGCCTCCGTGTATACATTGAGTAAGTTTTGGGCTCCCTAAGTGCTTTTTATAAATGTTAAATTAAAACATATTGGAACTAAATGCAATTCCATTAAAATCAATGGGACCAGGGTTTGGCTTATAGCAATTAAATCTAGACCAGATTATGCTCTAGTTAGACTAGTGTAAACCCAAAATAACTTACTTATCCTGTCCCACTGTACTCGTTCAGTGAATAGTCTACAGTCGGTGGGTAATGTAAATAAATGTTCTACAAAGATACTTAGTTTTCAACAAGGAGGTCTTTAGATGGATTGTCTCAGATGATGGCAACTCCCACAGTATCATATGAGGAGTGGGGCATTTTCTAAGGTAGCTAGGACTTGAAACAAAAGAGCTTTATAGATCAAAGTCAAAACCTTAATCTTTACCCAGGAATCCTCTGGCAGCAAGTACAAAATATGTCATAGCTTTCTCTCATCTTCCCTTTTGTGTAAACTAACACAGAAATGCTAGCTAAGATCCTTCTTGTAAGACCAGCTTTGTCTTCAGCAACAGCCCTGCAGCCTCACTGCCCATTTAAATATAGCATTATGGATGGAACTGAAACCAGAATCTGGCTTCTAATTATGTTGAAATGTTATGAATCAGTTTTCGATCCTATAAATGTGACCGCCAAAGCAAACAAGATATTAATAACTCAGCCCTGCTGGCTATTTTGGCATTAATTAACACAAACAAAAAAGCAAAAGCATAATTGATAGTCATGTTATTGACTCCATTTCAGTGTTTTTAAAAGCAAAATGGGTAAATTACAGCAATTTCATGGAAGTATTGCAACCATGTTCTTTAAATTGAGTTCTTATAGCAAGGGAAAGCAAATGACTATCTGTGTGGGGAATGCATGACATACCACCAGCATCAAAAAGATATCCATAATAGGAATTTTGTTTTGTAGTCCTTTGAATATGAACCCAGCAGACCTTACAATCCTCTTACAAAACATAGTTGTGCACTTTGGTAAGTTTTGATAACTAGACACCCTGAGGAATTAAAAAAAAGAAAAAAAAGAAAAAAAAAGCTGATCTTGAGCTTCTTCCAAACTACTAACAGCTCTCGTGACATTTTTATGGGTTAGGGAGCAAAATGTAAAAACTGTCTATAAGGGCACAGGATGCCAACTATTTTGAAAAGATAAAAAATTCTTATCATTTTACAGGTCATGAACTGCCTGACTATAAATCAGTGTTAGGGGCTGTAAAATTTGCGCTTCAGCTTTTTGGAAGAGATTTTCAGACAGTGTTTAGTGGAATACTTTTAAAAGTATTCTTTACCCAGAGTCATAAGTAAATCCCACCAGGCTTTAAATAACCTGTACCATAATGTCACTGTGGTTACACATGGGAACAATTAGGAGGGTCTGCCTTGTTTTATCTACTACGTTACTGGCAGCGTGTCAGAAATGCTATACTTCGGAAATGTCATGTTAAGAAATATTTTCCATCGTCCATTTGAGTGTGGGCCTTGTTATGAATTTGACTTTAAAAAATCACACTTGCTGTGAAAATGTGAAAGTTGGTCTTTTATTTCTGTACTGCTTCAGTTTTCAAACTAATTTCATTTAGTAATAAACATGTATCTGGGCCCTATTTGGAGACTCGGTTACATTTTCGTTGCACTTAAAAAAAAAAGTCTGTGTAATAAAAAAGGGGGGAAAATCTCAAAGTAATATATCTGAAATTAAGGACAGTTGAATGGACTTCATGCTTAGTTCCACTAGTTATTCTCAGTGTGTTCATTTTTAAAAATTATTTTGATGCATTGCTTTGGAAGAATAGTAGATCTGTTTTGTCTCATTTTTTCCTCTTAACAAATCACTTTGTCATCTATGCTCTCTGAAGATATAGTTCAGAATATATATGATGTGTGGGTACTTGGTTGCGAGCACCTATGCAGTATCCTAGCTACTGACAACTGCTGGTCTTCTTTCTGAAACTTCACTCTTCTCCTGCATAAAAGAAACAAATCACTCTGGACATCTCAGGAGCTCAGTTCTACTATCTAGGGAAGATTAAGTCCTTCCAGCCTTCTTGCCATCTTTTTAGGCTTTTTTAGATATTTCAAAGGGCCCGACAGTCTTCCCAGAGTCTCACCAAGTGGATTACACTGGACATTTCTATTGGTTGCCTGTTGGCTGGCGAGCTTCTCCCTCCGGACATCAAGATGCATTCCCCCAAAGCATAGCCTGCTTCAGAAATGTGTCAGCCTCAGAGATTTGCAAGGCAACCACATGTAAGTAAGCTGTTGACCTTCATTGAACATTACACCGTTGACATGGCATCCAGGGCAGATGCCAAATTTGAAACGGCAGTACTGCAAAGCCTGTTTGATAAACTACGACTCCTCAGTCCTACCGTCCAAGGAGGATACTGCTTGCCCATCACCTGCAGTGCGCTCCACACTGACACATGCTCAAAGAAAGGTTAATTACAGTGCAGTAATTGTGGTTCTTTGAGATACTGTAATCAGTGTGGATTCTATGACCTGCAAACATGGGCTTCCAATTACAAGGAAACTGAGGGAATGTAGTGTCTGCTTCACCCTTTATGCCCTTGTATGGGACCATGAGGAAGCTCAAGGTGCATGCATGGCCTCAAGTGATAGTGCTGGCAAAAAGAGTCCAGTGTTATGGACATGGGGCATATGGGAACTTTCAGTAGGTTCTACACTGACTGCAACATATTGAAAAACTACCAACACCATAATGTAAATAACTGTTCTTTCCCCTACCTCACAGAGGTGCTGCAACGATAACAGTAAAAAGTTTGTGAGGTGCTCAGACACTGTGATAATGGAGGTCATATAAATACCTTAGACGGAAATCTCTCATGTCCCAGTTAATTCTTGAGTACCAGGCAAAACAAGTTTTGCTCATAAAGCTTAGGCTTTAATGGAAAAATGGTGCATTTCAGCTGGTTAAGCCATCACATAGTTAGTGTTTTTGAAAAGTAACATTTTTTGTGTGTATGAAGCACAAACAAGATGTTTTTTACCCAGTTCTATTCCAGTTCTTTTGCTTTCAAGACATAAAACTCCTGGCATGCTAATAAAAGATGTTGCCAACATACCAGCTCTTTTCTTTTTGTGGTTGCAGCATTCTCAAGTATGCAACACACTGTACTTAGTTTTGTTTTGGTTTACTTTGTTGTAATTATGCCAAAATAACATAACACGCAAACTCTGGACACATCAAAGCAACTTTGTCAGAGATGTTATCTTTTATATGATGATGTATGCGTCCCTGTCATCTTTGAATTCAGCACGGGTTACTTACACATTGATTCTACATGTTTTCCTTCCCCAAATTGCCAAGTCTGGGATGCACATGGCTTATGTCCATTTGATATGTCTCTAGGGCTGTCATTCGGGAGCCAGCTGTGTGCGTTAACATAACCAAACTTCTAGAGAGTTTTAATTTACAGTTTTGTGGGAAATGTCTCCAAGGCTGTTCAATTTCAGTTCAATTCATGGGCTACTCCATTGTTTTTAGTGCACAAGGACATAATTGAATGCCATTGGAGTTCAAAAGTGAGTCATAAGCAGGGTGGCTACAAAAAAGAATTCATGTGGCATATTGTTTTCTTGGTCATATTTTGAATAAAACAAATGTGTAAACAAGATTTAGTCTCATAACTAAGATAATTAACAGTCTAGCTGTATGTGTCTGGCTTATATAAATACATATTCTTATAGCACTACAGTGTTAAATACAATAACAATAAGCCTGTTTCATTTCTATGAAATGTTATCAATTTAATCCCTATTCTATTCCATAGATCTTTTCCATATCTGTACTTGTTCCGTTTTCCAGTGGATATGGAGAAGTTTAGTGTTCCCATTTTTATTTTGTCTTTCAGTTATCTCACAATTGTGTACTGTTAGAAATGTATATTTAGGTCCAGGATTAAATTACTTTGCTCCTAATGATGTTACAATCACATCCATGTGTCAAAACAGCCAAGAGAATTACTTGATGATGTGAATCTTCTAGACCATAACCACTTGATTTCCTCCTAAATTAAAATTCTCCTTGTTTCCAATGGATTCTTTTACTGAAATACACTGCTATAACAGAGGCCGAGGAAGATTAAAACTTCTTGTATATGAATCCTTATAAAAAAGCCAGCATAGAGTATGAACTTGCAGGCATACTGTATTTAGGATTGTTTTAACATAAGCACAGCATGTCCTGGCCTGATGTCAAGGAAGTGACAAAAGCAAGGGCACTGTAGGCTAACTATAGCTTAAGTTCTTCACACTCTACATGTGCAGAATTCTGCTTTCACATCCTCCCCACTGTAAGAAACTTGTTAGGAATCTTTCTCAGCGTGGTATCTGGTACTTTCAATTTGACAGAGACAAGCAGCTATGACTTTTAAGGCCATGTCTAAACTAGGGGGGAAAAAGTATATTTTGAACATATTGGCTAGCACACATTGCAATCCTAGTGTAGACCAGGTAAGTTGTAGTTTGAACCTGGTTAGTTGGTTGAGGTGAGACTGGGATCCACCCTAGGATGTGTTGACCATCTAACGTGTGGGTGATTCACCATTGTTTTCCTCAGTGAAAAGGCTTCAATTGGTCATTTTGCTAGCTGCCTCAATTCTACATTTGTAAAGTGGGGGGTGGTAATATTTCTATAGCTCACAGAAGATTTGTGATAAACTACCTAATGTTTGTTAGGCTTTCAAATATTATGATGATAGGCCAAATATTATTTATATTATCAGTAGTACCTAGGATCTTCAGTCATGGACCAGGACCCAATTGTGTTAGGCTCTGTACAAACACAAAACAAAAAGACAATCCATGCCCCAAGAAGCCTACAATCCAAGTAAGATAGGTAGATGGGTCATAGATCATGTCCTTAAAGTTCACGGATATGGGCAGTTCTACATCAGGAGGAAAGAAAATTCCAAATGTGAGGTCTGTTTATAACTATTAATAAAACCTTGCAATGTATTTTTAGTTCTCAAAGTGAAAGATAGGTCTGGCTGACTATGGGGTGGTAAATGTGCTAACTGACACTTCATTACCAAATGAAATGTGTTACACATTTTTCGTGCAACTGGCATAGTGAAAAACTGCCACTTTGTGTGCATGGCTGCAACTATGACTCTTAAATACAGTGATTGTCAGTAGTATCATAGTACTATGGAAAAGTTGGTGAGATGTCACTGGTCACTTAAAAAGTTGAAAAATATGTTGTTCTGTATGTGGATACATTGGTGAAGATGTTTCCTGTTGACTCTTCAAGAATTAAATTTAATTGGTCTATCCTATTATGACTTTAAGATAGTCAAGAGAACACTATCGCACAATAAAAATAATTAAAATCGCCTTTTAGGATAGTGCATGTCTCAAGGACATTGGCCACAGATGTTGTGACTATGGTTTTAAGATCTGAGATAATTCTGAAAAGAGCCTGATTCTGATCTCATATACATTGGTGTAACTGCATAGACTTCAGTTGAGTTACTCCTCATTCACATTGGTGTGAGAACAGAATCAGACCCTAGATCTTTATTACTGATAGTTTTGTGTGCATTATGAGTGTCTCACAGTATAGCAGAGAACACGATTACTCCACCTTTTGTAACCTGAATTTTCAGTAGCATATTTAAAGATGGATTTATCCAGGTTTTGTGTAAAATTACAAAGCAGAAAGGATGGAACAAACTTTTTGGTTTACAGGAACTTACTGTGATTTGTTCTTCCTTTATGTGCTCTGACAGAATTGAATGCACAGGCACTTGGGTTTTGTAAGCATTTTTCCTTCAGCCTTGAGTTTCACAACGCACTTGAGATGTATGTGCGTATGCTATTTAAAATCTGTACAGTTGTTCATTGAGCCTTGTATAGAAATTCACATTATCCTATTTCACTGTGTCTAGGTGATGAAATTATGTACAAACCAAGGTTTTCTAAACGTTCCTAATGTTCCGCTCACTTCCGTCTCCCGGAAATACTGACTTTTTGTCAGAAAACTCAAAATCCAAAATCATCAGAGTTTTCACTCACAAATAGAAATTTGTTTTGGGCAAAAGTGGACACTTTCTGTAGAAAATGTTGTTGTATAGTTGAATATCCAATTTTCCATTGAAAAACAGCCCTTTTAATGGAAAAGTTTCAACCAACACTAGCAAGAGAATGTGAACTTTTAGGTCACAGATGGACATTAAAGAGCAGCAGTTGGTGGAAATATTCTTTCCCCAAAACTAAATGCTTTGCAGTCGGCAGAGTACTTCCCCAGAGTTAACCTCAATTTCGCACCTGCAGTGAATTGCTAGCGTAACCCACTTCAACCCCTGAACCATTTCATGGACTATGCACCTTGTCTTCACCCCAGCACAAAGAACATTAAGGTTGAGATTTTCAAAATGTTCAGCATTGGCTTAATTCTCTTCCCACTGAAATGTATTGAAGCTCTTACTATTGACTTCAATGGGATCAGAGCTGAGCCAATACTGAGTGCTTTTGAAAATCTCATGGATTGTTTAAGCCGCAGGAGTTAGGGGGTATTCGAAAACTTGTGGTCTGTAGTTCTTTCCATAGGTTTGTAGATGTGCACATACACCCAATATGCAAGTTTAAATTCTGCCTTTCCTTGGTACCATAGATACATATCCTTATTATATGGTAGTAACTTTGTAACCCTGGCACACTTTACTAATTTTTGAGTTTAGAATATCTTTGTCTAACAAGCGTACTTAATTACCACCAAACACTGTTTACTTCTTGATCATGGGTGGTAAAACCTTAAAGCCAGTTTTTCATAAACATTTCCAGGAACTTGGTGCAAGCTTGATGATGTGAGAACAGCTAATGAGGTCAGCCCTAATTCTTACTTATCTTAGGATTCAACCCTTCCGCACTTGTTCTTCAGTAGTGAAATTCTTGGTTCAGAGCCAGTATTGAGAGATGGAACCAGCATGGAGAAATTTTGTAGTTCGCTGGTAGCTGATGGCACTGTAATATGGGAAAGTCAAAATTCTGAAAGCTTCACAAAGCAGTAATCTGGGATGCAGACATTTTATGAAGGGGCAGTTGTAAAGCTTTTGACACTATATGGTGTCAAGACATAACTAAGGAGTAAGTTACAGACAAGTTTTGAAGACCTGTAAACATTCTGATGGTGCTAGAACAATTTGTATAGTGGGGATATTGAGAGCCATTGAAGGAAACTGTAAACCCTGTGTACAATGGAAATCACTTTAAAGCCGGGGGTGCTGCAGCATCCCCAGCACTCCTAGTTCCAACACCTATGAAAGTGTGAAAAGGCTTGTCTCCATTGGCAATTTACAGCACTGCAGCTTTCACGCTCAGTGTAAACAGTGCCCCAACGCTGGGAGCTACACCTCTCATGGAGGTGGTTTTTTTAGAGTGCTGGGAGAGAGCCACAGCAGCGCTTTAGCATTGCCACTATAGACCAGCCCAAAGAAAATGCATTCTGAGCAATTTGTGGATGTGTCTAGTCAGTCAACTTTTAGAACTCTTACAAGTTTGCTAATGCTTACATAAAGGGTCTGCCTAGTTCTGTTCATTAGATACCTTCCTTAGTTTTCCTCAGTTTGCCTTCCTTGTTCCATATAATTGTATATTTTAAAGTAGATTTCAGAAGAACTTGAATTAGTGCCCAGAGCTACTTGTCTGCAAAGCAGCTTTGAAGTACAGGTAACTTTAAACGTGAGGTCATTTGAATAATGTTGCTTCAGGGACTCAACCATTAAATATTATCCCAGCATTTCTTTAGAGATTTTACATGTACTGTGCAGTTCCCTATAGTGAAATGCAAAATCATTTGTATTGTCTATTTGATAAACTCTAGGATTATATGTAGAGGTTTTTTGGAAAGATCTAGTGTTCTACAGGAGGGGGAAAATTCAAATTTTAAGCTAATGTTTAGCAGAACATTGATTCCTACTATATGACCAATAGGCTTCATAAATTATATTGTCAGTAAGAGAATAAACATGATCTGACTACATTTCCAGTTAAAAAAAATTACTCCATTTGAACTCACTGATGTCTCTTGAGTACATTTTTTGCCGTAGCTAAAAGAGATGAGTTGGAAGGGAATAACTGACTTTCCTGCAAGCCACACGGGACAGTTTCTGAACTTCATTTAGCCAGGTCCTTAAATGTTGATGGGGCATCTAGTTCACAAGCCTTTCCAACCAAGAACAGTTATCCCTTCAGTTCAACCCCCTCTCTTTTCTTAATCCAGGGCTGCTAGAACAGTTTGTATAGTGGGGGTGCTGAAAGCCATTGAACCAAACTGTAAACCCTGGATATCAGTGGCGGGCAACCTGTGGTCCATCAGGGTAATCTGCTGGTGGGCCACGAGATTGTTTGTTTATGTTGACCGTCCGCAGGCAGGGCCACCCACAGCTCCCAGTGGCTGGGAATGGCGAGCTGCTTCCACTGGGAGCTGCGGGCAGCTGTGCCTGTAGACAGTCAATGTAAACAAACTGTCTCGCGGACTGCCAGCGGATTAGTCTGACGGGCCACAGGTTGCCCGCCACTACTGTATATAATAGGAACCACTTCAAGCCAGGGGATGCAGGAGGTGCAGGACCCTTAGTTTCAGCAGCTGTGAGCCCATTACCCTCAATCTACTCTGGAAAGCCTGCTTGAGTATGGAAAATCAGACACAGTATTACTATTTTTTTGAACATGACAAATGTGCTAGGTGCATTGTTCTTTTTCATTTTTGTTCCTCTCTACACTTGAACTAATGTTGCTTAATCTACACTATCAATATGCAGTGCTGAGAGAAGTGTTCACTGTAAATATAATTGTTGCAGTTCTGATTTGTCCACCTAGTTGTGTCTTTTATTGTGCTTTAGACTGAGGAGACAAGATGCTGGAGAGAAATACATCAAGGAGAATACTTCCTTATGTATTCAGGGGAAAGGTAACATTTAACTCAGTGGGCTATTGGCACTATTTGAATGGATTTTGGAAAGTTTCTTTATTTGAATGGCCTGGGTAACTTTCAGTAATATTCCACTTCTTTGCAAGAAAGTTCCTGAGAAGCCTGGAAAGGTTGGGTTTTTTGTGTGGTCTGGACTTAGTGCTTCAGGGTGGGGGCATGTGTTGCAGCTTCTAGCACTCCCCAGTGTACATTGTAATACAGGTTGTTGACAACCAATTGCATGTACAGTATATTTCCCATCAGATGTGTTGCTAACATACACATATACTTGTTACTTACTGTGCATGCTGAACATTATGAAAATGCATAGGGGCTTGTGTTTGGATTAACCATGATAAAGAATAATGTACTGAAATGATTATTTAGAGTACTCTTATGTTCTCTTTCTATAGCTGGCAAGGTCACTCTTCAGAGTCAGGTAACATGTACATTATATCAATTTCTTAGCTGTTTTTCCTCATGGAACTTCAAATGTTTAAAGTATTTTTAGTGGTGACAATCTTGACCACTCTTTAGCTATTGTAAAGCACAGTCTGACAAAGGTGACATACTTCCGGGGAAGGTTATTATGCCATTTAGATGTAATCAATAAACATCTCCTTACTCCAAAAGCACTAGAAAAGCCAAATTGTTAAACTGAAGTGCATTGTTCTTTGTGCTACTTTACAATAGGAGCTGACATGAATTATCAGTGGGGGATTAGTACTTGCAGCCTGCTGCTGTCAAGGATTGCGGTTAAGTACTTGTGCCACTTGGTCAAACCACGATGTCAAACTGCGGTGAGCGCTGAATTGCTAAAGTCGCCTCAGGTTACTTGTCTTGGATTTGTGCGCAAGTTGGGGAAGGTGATTGACTGGCAGAATTACTCAGTCAACAAAGAACAAAGTTCAAGGACTGGCTCGTTTGAAATAATAATTGTTCTTCCCGATGTTTCATTAATGGCAACAGCATCAAAATGGGGGGGTTGCAGTGAAAAGTACTTTAATTCCCACAGCATTCCTCCAAAGAAGAATAAGTTGGTTAAACTGCCATATTTAAATTGTTAATTCTTCTTACCATCTGATTTGGCTAGATTTGTGGTTTCTCAGCCGTACTCACAGTTGATAGAAGTGTTTATCTTGACAACCCATCAGTGGTTCCCTTACTGTCATCCAGGAAGTGTAAACAGATTTTTACTATTGTAAGAGTCTCAGAACCAAACCTGAGCCGTGTAAAAGACTTGGATCTGTTCAGCAAAGGAGCTCCCTCCCACTGACCTCAAACAGGTTCCCAGGTTTCTGATGGCCATTCTTCTCAGTGCTATTCCTTTCTCATGGCCCTGTCTGCTTACTTCTTCTCCTCAGCAACCTCCAAACGCTGCTGCATTACTTACCCAGGCACAACTTTTTCCAGTGAAGGATCCTTCTACCTCTCTTCTAAGGAAAGAGTAAGCGACTTGTGTCTTTGGCTCTGTGGTGTTAGTAATAATAATGCAGTGAATAATGGTTAAGTAGTATCGCTGCTACTATGTTTGGACAAAGGTACAAGACTAACCAGGGATCCTCTTAAACCAACCACATCTTATCCTTCTATTTCTCAAGTGAAACATTAAGGCTCAGTAGTGTAGAGGCAGCACAATTACAGGAGGGAGACGGAGAAAGACCCATATCCCTGTTTACAATAGGGCTGAGCTCCAGATGAAGTGAAAGTCAGTACACAGCTGGCTGGCCTTTTTCTCACCTGGCGGTGTTCCTCCCCCTAACTTAATGATCAAGGTGATGGGGTTCCATCTTTGTCCTGTGCCCTGACTGCATCGCCAGTGTCTGTCTGTAGTTCATTTTCATGGGGTTCATTTAACTTTTTCTCCGACTCCTGGGGTGCACAAGACATCTGTATGAGGCAGCCGAAGCTCCACAGCAAACTAACGCTTGCATAACTGAACAGAAGATGTGCACAAAGTATTGAAAAATACCATTGCTAATCCCAAAATCGTCATTAAGGTAAGGAAGAGCAGCGGTGGCTGACCACTGGTGGAAGTCACTTGGTTTGAGTGAATACGGGGAGGAAGCTGAACTGAGGTAAATTGCTACAGAGTCCCCAAAATTGTAGGAATGATTATATTGGGTCAGCTAGTCCATATGCTTGTGCTGCCAGGTAAGGGTTCCAGACATCAGCTCTGTTATCTGGATCGTGGGCTGTTGGGGGAGGAGAGTGAGCAGCCAATGAAGTTTTCTAGCAACCACTTCAAACAGTTGAAAAAGTTACAGGTGAAAGAGCTGCTTCCAAGCCCTCCTCATAATCAGGAGACTGCTGTGACACTAGAGCCTTTGAAGAGGAAAAAATACATTAATGATAGCAAACTATCAGCAGGTTTCTAAGTACCCTCTGCTCTTTGACCTGGTCTACACTGGCGGGGGCAGGGCGGGGTCTACCTAAAATACGCAAAGTATCTTAGGTCGATTTACCTGGGCGTCCTCATGGCAGCGAGTCAACCACTACCACTCCCCTGTTGACTCTGTGTTCGCCTCTTGTGGAGGTGGAGTTCCGAAGTCGATGGGAAGAGCGCTCGGGGATCAATTTATCACACCTACAGTAGACACAATAAATTGATCTCCAGTAGATCGATCACTACCTGCCAATCCAGCCAGTAATATAGACGTATCTTTTGCAGGCTGTAAGGTAGTTTGTTATTGCCAAGTCAGTGATCTCTCCTGCACTAGTTACAGAAGAGCAAGCTGGAGGTCGGTTATGTCATGAGAGAATACATGAGAATAAATAAATGAGAGAATAAATTGAGTGGATCAATTAAAAAGGTAGAGATTTATTCATGGAGGGTTGGAATGTTTGGGGATATTTTTAATGATAGCCTTACACTGAAATTGTCAGTTTATTCCTTGGCACCTGTGGCATATTCCACGGCTAGCATTAGGCCACAAGAGTTCTTCATTCAAAGAAAGTATGATTAAAGAAAAAAAAGAAAAAAGTAAATAGAATGTTCTTAACATGGTAATCACTAGTTATGAAAAACGGCATTCCTAAGTTTAAAAGAGAAGGATGCCTTCTGGCAGGAAAAGTCCTGCATTTCATGAGTTAGGGTCAGATAGATTTCCTGCCAACCCTTCTCCCTTCCCCCAAATGTGTGTTCATGCTCAGATTTGTCTTCCATAAGATGATATAAAACAAAAAGAAGTTTTTATCCTACATTCTTGAAATTCTTGAAATCAGCATTGAGTCAGTTATGTGCATCTCAAGTTGCTGTCTGTGTTTGTTCATCAGATAGATGAGTTTTGAATTCTTTACCTATCCAGCTAATTTAGCAGTGGCATTTCTAAGGTCCCATTACTATATTTAAAATCTATGAGTTTATCTATGAGCTGGAGTTCTATGAATTAGTAATCTGAGAAGACAAGGTTTTTAAAAAAGACATAATATGTATAACTCCACTTATGTTTATATTTGTAGATCCCACAGCACAGACACGGAAAGCTTAAGATGCAATCTTAAATGCTGTTGAACATAGAAAAAAGTATTTTTCTGTCCTTAATAAGCTTTGTTATATTGTTCTTATATTTGTTATGAGTGAGGAGGCACTTTTCATATAAGTTCCTATGTCCAGGTGCTCATGCTATACCGAAAAAAAAGAAAAAAATACGCTTTGTGCTGGTATTTTTCTTGTTCTCAGCTTATAGGTGATTATTAAAATTTATGTAAATGTTAATGCACAAAGACGAGAGAATAAAGCAAACTGTTCATGCCCTTTGAAATGTAAGGTTAGATCTGATTACATTTACACCAGCATAGATTAAATCGGTATTTGGCTGGTTTCATTTGCCTAATGGTAGAAGTACCTGTCTGCAGTTTGGTGTATGAAATGCTTCCGAACATGAATACAGATTGTGCAACAAGGCTCTAATGCTTTGAATAAATGTGCTAATGGCTGAGCACAGTGCACCCCTGCACCACAGATGTACTTAAAAAAAAAAATACAGCAAAACCAACAACTAGGGAAATTAAATGCAAAACTACATATTCTAATGGCATCATTAAGGGTAGGATTTTAATTGCATTAAAGTCAGCTTAATGGAATGTATTGCTCCCATTGCAGCAATAGTGACATTACACATATGTAATAAGGCGTTATTGATCGTTAGTACTTGTATGTAGCGTGCTACATTTTGTAAGCACTGGACAAAAATTAATCCTTACATCTCCTATGTAAGATAACTAATAAAATTAGTGTGGTTTAGTGACTGGGGATCTGGACTGGGAAATCTGAGACTTGGGTTCTTTTCCTGGCATTGCCACTGACCTGATATGTGATCTTAGGCAAGTCACTTCACCATTCTGCACTTCATCCCCTATTATGGGGATAACTTACCCTACTTGTAAAGCATTTGGCACTTCTGTAACCACTTTCATTTGTAGATTTCAAAGTATTCTTATTTATCACATTTACATAAGTTCAAGAGAGTACAACTAGACTTGCTATTTGAACCATAAGTATGAATACCCTGATTTTTGCGGGATTAGAATTTCAGTCTTAATATTGCACAGTACCATCGGTTGCTCTAACATTGTTTTTTGCATTTAGTGCACACTGTGGTTGAGTTGGAATGGCAAACTAACATGACAGCTAAAGATAATTCTGAGAAGAAAGGAGAGAGCCAGGCTTACAGATGTGAAACTTGGAATGGTATTTGCCCATAAATAGATTGAATTCGAAGAGACTGGTCCATGTCACTCCATTAAGAAACAGGATCCAAGTTCTAAAACAGTGTTAATATCTACAGTCAGGGGTTTATATTACACTCACCTTCAGCATGGATTCGGTTTTCACTGCTGATATCCAGACATACGACTATTATAAGAAAAGTGTCTCATGGTTTTTCAAGATTTGTCACCAACCTGTTTATTGACAGATCAATCCCTTCCCATGCAATCCAACTTGAAAAGCAATAATGGCTGCAATGGCTTTAGTTAAGGTTGCATAATAGTTTCAGATTTAACTCCTGTGTTGTCAGTTGCTCATAATTTTTTGGCTGAAATTTTCCTGGCCTTGTCTGTGGCTGAAAGTAATTTTTTTTTTTTTAAGTTTGAGCAAAAAAATGGTTCAGCCATGTTTTGAGTACTAACAGAATATAAAAAGATATTTTTTGTATTCTCAATAATCAGTGATTTTTAAACAAACACGCACCCCCTTTCAGATGAAGCAGCTTGGGTTTGAAAATTTAGATATGACAGAAATAGCCTTCATTGAGAAGTGACCCACCTGCTCCAGAGGATATTGTTTTTGACTTAATCACTTCATGTGATTTTTCAAGGCTGAAACTGAGCATGTGAAGTAGACATTTCCAAATCAATTCGTAAGGAGAACAACTGAGGAATTAATTCATATTTCATCTCCAGCTAATTTAGCTGAGTAGCACAATGAAGTATATTGCGGAATATTTGTCAGGAGACCAGGACTGGGGAAAGTCTCCTGAATGCTTTGCAGTGTCCAAAGGTTTGGTGGGATGTGTCCTGCATAACTTGGTAAAGTGTTAATGTTTGATTGCAGAATGTGTACAGAAAAATAACGGGAACGATTGCATTTTTCCAGTTCACACAATACCTGGCCCTTAGACGTGGTTTTAGTTCCATACTTCCATAATCTGTAACTCTATAATTTTTAAATAGGCTTGTAACATTGCTTTGCTTGATTAAAAAAGTTCCTGGAAAATGTGGATTGCACCAATAATGTGATCAAATATTTTAAAACCTGTTTTATTTTAATTTAATTGTTAGTAACTCTCAGCTTTTATGAAAATATGTATAATAAATTAGAGGTTGTTTTGTCCTTTAACTATTGTGACTGACACCTAACAGTGTGTAATCTAGGCTGACAATAACCTTCACAGCAACTATGAACTCTTCTGTCAATGTTTCTAATGTGTGAGAGAGACAACCATACTTTTCTTCAGCATGCCAAAGCTCCTCTGCTCTCTCCATATTTTTGCTTGAAGAAATACATTTACTGTGGCCAAAGTAAGCAAAATTCCATCCTCCACTCAATGTCCATTTGAGCTGCTCTACGTTCTGCATCCTTGGGCAAGATCTTGGCTCAACCTACGTCTGTTAGCTAGCATCCTGTCAAAATTATTGTTTAGTGGGCAAACAGGCAATAGGGAAATTGTGATCTTGTCACATGGTGGATATGGCTTCAGAGAAAATTGTAGTTTATTCTGTGACCCAAATTCAGAGGAGTTTGAGTGAGCTTACAGAGAATCTTAATTTGGCGCAACATACATATTTATGTGGCCTTCCTTCAATGTGATGACGACTTAGATTCCCTCAGACCTGTTTAGATTTCCTCATGCTTGCATAACAGTAAGTGTGTGTAATTAGGTTCGAGGGAGTTTGGGTATGAAGAGTCTAACCAGGCTGGTGCAACCACTAGGTGAACTAGGCACTTAGGGTGCCAAGATTTGGGGGCGCCAAAAAGCGGTGCCCCCCAATTTTTTTTACAGTGTTCCTGGGCTGGGCTGCCTGTGGCGCGCTGACATGTGTGGCCCTCAGACTCCCTCTCCCAGCACAGGTGAAGCCGCACCACTCCAGCCTGGAGCGGCGCGGCTTCGCCTGCGCTGGGAGAGGGAATCTAAAGGCCACCAACAGAGCTCTGCCCAGCTGCTGGTGCCTAGAGGAGCACAGGGGGGGGGGCGTGGCCCGGCCATCGTGCGGTCGGAGGACCGAAGGGGGGGCGGCGCGGCTGTGGCGCTGCCAGAGGAGCGAAGGAGCTAGCCAGCACCCTGTTACAGTAGGACGTACATCACCTCTGAATTTGGCTCTCACTTTAGGAATTTCCTTTGAACTAGTTTAGTAAATAGACTAATACAGCTAGATAGTAAAATGATTGCGTATAACTTCTTGTTCTCCCCAAATCGCATAAAGAACAGATTCCTTGGAAGTGCAAACAGATTTTCAGAGGTTCTGTACACCCAGCGCTCTAGTGTGAGTGAGTGAGAGCCACTCCTCTGAAAATCAGGCCCAACGTGTCTCAGATTGAGAACACAAACATGGAGAAATTTAAAAGTAGTGGCTTCTTTTGATATTTTCAGCGTTAGAGTTTGAGAGCTGTTATGGATGGCAACAAATGCCTGTCTGTGCATGTACTCTCATACACAGCGGAATGTTGGCTTCCATCCACAGTCTTGTATAAGGTATAGATTCTTGGATAGGCTTTAGGTGGATGAGTGTCTATAAAAGTTTGAAGCTTTTAGTTTATTGTGGATGACACAAGCTTGAAGCCATGCGATAATATGATAATAAGTGTGGTGTAAATGCTTAGGTAGACAGGCATATACATCCAGTCATTTTGATGTGGGCAGAATACCTCAGAAAACAGGGAATTCATCTTGTCAAAAATATGTTTTTAAAACATAATATTAACTGACATCTTTATCAACGTGTTCTGATGATGAAGTGTGGGTGGGGTGACACTATTCATCTATACTGTTTCTGTATAATTACCCATTAAAAAGCTTTCTTTGACTCTAAGATTATCATGCTAACTTGTTCTAAATCCAATTTTTACTGAAGAAAATAGCTGTAAAATGAACTGACTTCTGCTCACTGGTAGCAACTTATGTGAGCTTTTCCTCCTTGGGAGAGAGGAAAAAAAGAAAAGGCAGGAGGGAAGGAAGAAAGGATCTGGGGGGTCATTAGAGAAAACAGCCTGCAGAGAACCCTTTGAACGCTTAGAGGACAAGCTGTGCCCAGTGGCTAGGCTGGAGGTAGCTGTGGAGGAACAGGTTAGGGGAGACAGTCAGGGTTAATGGTAATGGGTAGCAGTATAAAACCCAGAGATAAATGAAGTAGAGCTGGGTGAAATTTTTCACCTGAAACTCATTTATTTGGAAAATGCAGATTCAATGACATCAAAACATTTTGCAAGTGTTTCCATTTCATCAAATTGTTCAGTTTGAAATAAAATTCTGAAGAAGTCAAAAAGTTTGACATTTTCATAACGAAACATTTAGAATTTTCAGTTCAAAACAGCTTTCCAGTTATAAATTTCCCTCAATTTTATTCAACAAAAATATCAAAAACCTTTAAAAATGGTCAAAATGGAAATGAAACAAAATAATGTTTTTTCAACTTTTTCAATTTGCCAAAAATCCCAAAATTTCATTTTTGGGGTTGACCCAAAACAAAATATTAAAAAAGTGTTTTTGAATTGCCAGTTAACTGAAAAATCCATTATTCCACAGCTCTAATATGAAGGAAAATAATATCAAACCGTTAGCATTTTTGTTTGCAAATCCATAATGAAGTCACATTTGCAGGTTCTGTACCTTTATTGCAGTAGAGAACCCACAAAATATGGTCCATTTTCTGTGGTCTAGACATACAAATATATGCATGTATAGCCTCTCCCCATATCCCCCAACAACAACAACAAATGAATGCTGTGAACTTGAGATCTCCACTGCATACTTGATGTTTAGGAGACCGAGAGGTCTTCAGTCTATTGTGGGGAAGAAGAAGGGTGCTTTTGTGCATTTAAGGCACTGGGCTGCATCACGATTAGTGTAGAACCCAGATAGCTCCAAGGAGCATGAAGCTCAGAGCTCCTCTGTGTGTAGGAGGAATGTGGTTGGTTGCTAATACACCTCGGAAAGGAGTACAACTCCATGACAGATCAGTTCTCTGTTGCTTGCTTCCTTTGAGGAGGGACAAATTCTGTGCAAGAGAGGGTATATGTGGGGGGCAGGACTCCTTGCATCCATCCTTCCCTTTTTGAATCTGCATGACTGGTACATATAAAAAAAATAAGAAAATGTGAGATGCATATTCAAGGGTGAAACTTACTTTAGTCAAAAAAGGGTGGGACATTTCAATTTAAAAGCAATAAAGCACACGCATGATTGATGCTGATGATAATGGATTTCCTTTGCCAGTGGAAGTGATAAAGATCGTCTGGGAAAAACTATCCTTTGCCAAGCACCTATTTCTGCAATCCTTTAAATTTTTTTAACTTGACAGTACTGCAGACATGCTATTTTATAGTGAGCTTTACAGCAAATATTACAGTAGTAATTTATAGCAGAAAACAATTACAATTTTATCAAGACAGTTGCATTCTTGGGCCCATGTAAATTATTTCCAGACTGGAAAACAAAGATTTGTGTCTAGCAATAATTGCTTGTGGAACCAAGGCTTAGGGAGAGTTTAGACTGAAAAGCCAAAAGGGTAAAGCATCAAATTACTGCATTAGAACAAGGCTCAAGCCCAGCTTTTCTACTTGGAGAGGCAGATTCTGTACAGACTTGCAAGTTCCAAGCATTCAGATATTTTGCATACTGTGCTACCAGCCGAGTGCTTAGCTCAGGTTTCAAAAGAGCAGAGGTAATGCATTTAACACCTGCTGTGTATGCTGAAGGTTAAAACTATGTTCAAATCAGAACATCATGAACAGAAACTACTGATCTGACTGCCCCAGCAAACAATGAGAATGGGAAATCCCCCACCAGGAAAGGTTGAAAGCAGCCAGACACACATAGCACTGCCTTAAATTATGTAGAATTTCCCTTATTTCTCATTTTTTCCTCCCCGCTCTAACAGTAAGCAAATGCAACATGCTTCACTTGGGGCTAACCCCCTAAAAAGCATACCTGGGGTATAACCCATTGCTCTAAGTTTTACATTGGCTAATATCTAAGTCCTCATTCCCCACCTTCCAGTTCTTACATAGGCTCAGCACACAGATGTCTCGGTGCTCACCCATCACTTCTCCCCATACACTTAGCAGGGATGTATCAGCTAAGGTGACCAGATGTCCCAATTTTACAGGGACAGTCTTGATTTTTGGATCTTTTTCTTATATTGGCTCCTATTACCCTCTATCCCTTATCCCGATTTTTCATATTTGCTGTCTGGTCACCCTAGTATCAGCTGACGAGCTGTGTTTGAAGTCATGATGTCAGAAACAAGGCATTCTCCACCGAGAGTTTGCAGTTATGGACTTGCATCTGTCATGGATCCAATAGCTTCAGCTCTTGAAATGGTATCGTAAGTCTCATGATATCTGGTGGTTTTCTTAAAACCACAACTCCTGGAATCATGGTTACTGGGGAAACTAAGCTTTCATTAAAAATTAATTAATTAAATAAATACAAAAGCTTTCTAGCCTTTATCTTTGCAAATCATGAAAACATGAATCCTAAAGGTTTGGAACGAGAAGGCAAATAAAAAGAACTCTGTTTTTTTAAAAAAAATCGTGTGATTTTTAAGCCAGTCTCATTATTTTTAGGGGCCTGGCTCATGATTTGTGAGCAGTTGGGGTTCGCAATACTATATCAGAATTTACCATCTTTACATCATTTTGCTAATGCTTGTATACAGGCAAGAGTTTCCTCCTAACAATCGTGTTGTGAGATACCCGACAGCTATCTCTAAAATCACCCACCAATGTCTGAGTAAGAGAGCAACTTCACAGGACAAGGAAGGAGGATTCTTCCAACTAGAACTGATCTGTCTTTAATTTAGCAAAATACTCACATGCAATCATGATGAGTGCTTTAAAAACATATGTAACAACAACATGGTGATGACTCCAGGCTTCCCTGCAGAATTCATTAGATTTAATATGGGAGCTCTCAACACACACAGCTCAAGAGGTGTCAATATCACTTTGGCATAAGAAATTTCTTTATGGGGGGATTTGTATGTCTCCCTGGCGTAAAACTCATCCCCCACATATTGTGAAGAAATTGGTTTTGCTCCAGAAATGTGCGAAATGCAATAATGTCTGCCAAATAAACTTTGGGGAAAGAGATTGAAGAGTGATTGTTACACATACAAAATAGTTATTCCATTTAAAAGGCTTGACTATCTAGAATGCTATCCTGCAGTATCTGAGGGATCATCTTCACCACTTAGTGTCCACCTTTCCATGAGACCTTTTCCTGTTGAAAATACTTATAATACTTTCTTAGGTACAACAAAATATGTGAATTTCTCCCCTTTTCCTGTTGAAAATACTTATAATACTTTCTTAGGTACAACAAAATATGTGAATTTCTCCCCTTTTAAGAACAACAAAATATGTGAATTTCTCCCCTTTTAAGAACCAACATGCTAGAAGAAAAAAATTCCAGAGAAGGATGAAGCAAGTCATTCTTGGCAATGTTTAAGCAGTTCTTGCCTATTTTACAGTCTGGTGAGATTGGTAACTGCTATCCTCAGCAGTTTTAGGGTACTGAATACCATGACTTCATTTTTTTGATTCAGCTGTACCAAGCCTCCACTAATTACACTGGAGGAAAGAGAGCAACACACTCCAAACCACATTAAATGGGAAAAGTAGTCAGTAGTCCCACTGATTCTCTTATTTAACTCCGATTCTGACTGATACCAGCAATAATTAAGTGTTCTCACTCAAGAACAGCTCGTATATCAGCTCCTTACTCAAATCCTTCTTTAAGATCTATTTCTGAGCATCTCATACTCACGGCTGCTCTGGAGTCAGTCAAACAGTGTGGTCACTCTGGGCATGAGCTTTTTTTCCCCTCCCTCCACTGATTGGCTAGCCGTGTGTTGTGATGTGTTTTGCTCAAGTGCTCAGAGATGGGCACTAAAAATATTTTCTACCCTGGCCGGCAAGCATATAGAAATTCTATACAGACCTATGCACAAGTTACAAATATAGTTATACTCACATTCTTAACAACAGTGTTAGGGTCTGATGGGTCTCTCATGGCTTGATCATCAGCAGAGGGATTATTCCCGCTGGAGTCTCCCATATGAAACTCAATTTTCCCTTTCTGGGCTTCCCCTTTTTATAATATGATTCTGTCAATGATTGCATTCCGCGCATGTCCATAAAAGTGTCAGCCCTCCTTTCTCTTATTGGTCTGTGTCCTGTGGAGACTTAAGGGACCCCACTTTTCTATAGGCTGTGTAAGTTCTCTTTATTCTCATTAATATTGATGCACTACCTGAATCCTGTGGTTAAGACATATGTTGGAGGCAGATGCGCCTTTATAGTATTTTTATGATCTACTATTAATCTTCTGGGTAATTTTGCACAGTATTACCACTTGGTACCTCTTTTCCCATAATCTTAGAACATCAGGTTATTTTCCAGTCATTAGCTTATGTTGTCATTTCTTGTTTCCAAGGCCTAAAATAGCTAAACTAAACTCTTACAGGCTTCATCCTACAGGTTCTTGCATTTCAGCTCGTCTTACTCATGTCTAATACTTGATTCTACTAAATACTGATCAATCTTACACTTTGATAATCCTACAAATTCATTCTAATTAACATACAATGAATATATATGATATAACATATTGATTAATCATCACACAGTAAATGGATAATAAACTAAAATAATTGGCTACATTTCGCCCACGCACATATAAATCGGGAATTTCTTCTTGCTCTGGCTTTGAATAATGGGGGTAGTTTCACAAAGAATTGGAAAGTGCACATGGCTGAAAAATGACCTCTACAGGGATCCTGGATTTGTCTGCTGCTTTCAACACAGGCATCCACAAGAGACTGCTAACTTGCCTGCCAAACAAAACACGAGTCAATGGAAACATTCTCAGGTGGTTAATCTCGTTCCCATCATAGGGCTGAAATGGGCAGCTGCTCCTCCTCACTGTGAGTGCTCTCCCTGGTTTTCCAGAAGGCTAGGTCCCTACCTCTCTGAAGCTCTACATTATTCTTCTTGTCGGAGGCAGAGTGCTGTCACCCAGCTTCTTTGTTGTGCAGAAGAATACCAGCTGTCTCAAAGTGAGCCCAAGTAAGATCTTGTAGGATCACTGCATGGTCATCTTTTCTATTGATTGTCAGAGAGGTGCATGGTCTCGGAATCCTACTCTGCCCTGGGCTATGCCCACAGTTGCTAGAAGTGCCTTTTTCTACCTTCTAGTTGTAAAACACCACACCTCCTCTCTCAAACAAAGACTGGACACAATGGCTCTTGCCTTCGTTAGTTTGAGATGGGCTACTGCTTCTCTGTATACCTGGGGCTAACAGGAAGATGCACAGAATACAACAACATATCCCCTGAGCAAAGCAACAAAAAACATCACAAGAGTGCATCACACATTTCATTAGTGTCCCAGTCATGGTCCTCACCCTAAAAGTCTTCAGTAGGCTAGGATCCATCTGTCTAAAGAGCTCCTTCTCCTGCTCACCACTCCGAGGTCTTGTGAGCAATAGTTCAAATGTAGCTGTCAACGCTCATTTTTAGCAAAAAGCATTCAGCCAAAGAACTCTTCTATCATATGAGATCAGGATAAACTTATGAACTGTGCTCTAAAGCAGGAAGAAAAGACTCATTTGTTCACTAGCCCTTCTTATAAGTGGTCACACTCTGGCAAGTTAAACAAACAAGAGTCCCTTACACTGCAATTCAACACACAAGGCTGACCCATGCCAGCTGACTCAAGTTTGCAGTGCTCTGGCTACAGAGCAGTTTAACTGCAGTGGAGATGCCTGCTATGGCACTAGCCCAAGCCTGAATGTCTACACCACAATTAAATAGTCCCATAGCCTGAGCCCTACAAGCCTGAGTTAGTTGGCACAGGCCAGCCATGGATGTTTAATTGCAGTGGAGACATACCCTTCTAGTCTGAAATTCCTGTACTTAGCACATTGACACTACATTGACTGGCACAAGGTAAGTACATGAATGGATGGATAGATAGAATACATGGATAGAGATCAAAGAGCACTGGGGACGATATCGGTCTTTGAACAGAGTCCTGTATTTTGGACCAGTATAAAGCTACAGGATCAAATGCAGCTGTGCTTTTGAGAAGCAGTGAGTTTCAGAAATGTTCACACCCATCATGTTAGTTATTTTCACATGCACTGTCCTTTAAGGAGAGTGAAGTCCTTGAAATTCTGTGAGTGAAGTTCAGTTTTTTAAAGCATAGTAAAGAAACAAGCTGTAATTGCAGTTTCACTCCAGGGTGGGATGAATTCGACTGATTTTACGCCTAAGAAAGCAGGGACCTGGAACTAGTGATCAGCAAGTATATCACAGTTTGATATGTTACACATCAAACTGACTCTAAAGAGATCATTCAAGCAATCTACGAGGCTATTGTACAATGTATTCATATTGTATATATACTGGAAATACCCAGTGCAGACCAACTAAAATAGCATTTCCCACTATAAAAGAAAATAAGATGAATATTTCCTCCCAGTTTACGATAGTAATAAATGTAAGCTCAGGGCATTTCCTGGGGATTAGCGACTGGATGATATTAACTATAATTAACACTCAGGAAATGTCCCATGTCTTGGTCATTATTGCCTCTGTGGGGAAGTGCTGTGTTGTAGGCAAATATTAACCTAGAATATACAGTTTTAGTCACCTTCACAGGTCTGATTGGGTCACAGATATGAAACAGAAATGTATTTAGGTTTCCCATGTAATGAAAAGTATTTGAGAGACATGATTGTAGGCATTTAGAATGTAATAACTTCAAAATGTTGAAAGGAAACACTATTAGGTTAAAATAAATCCATGTGTTTAAAGACGAACTCCCTCCCTTTCCCTATTACTGCTGAAAAACTAGACTTTCTAGAAAGTTTCAATTTCTGATTCTCATAAGTTTGGGCTGCAAATGAGAAAATAAAACAAACTGTGTTTATTGTAAATTTTAAAATGTGTATGAGGTCATTTTTATTGGGTTTCATAACATTTTTACACAAAACCTAAATGTTGGGCCCAGACTACTTGATGGTTTGTCATTCAGCATGAATTTGTCAGAAGGGTCAGAATTGGTTAAGTTTAAATATATCAAATTAATATACATCACAACTTTTGGGGTTATTCTGGAAACTGCAAGATTTCAGCATGCATAACTTGTTATTTATCTATAGTCACTATTGATTTTGTATATATGTTATCTAATGAATGTTTATAAAATGGTAAATACTGTTTTTCTAACTTGAGACTAAATGTTTTAACTACATATAATGGTAGTATGTCTTTGTAATACTAATACTTTGATATCGAGGCCTCATGACATCAGAGTTAATAATAATCCAGATAATGGCGATCTAAGTATTTTTAAAATGTTCTGCAATTATGAAAAAATCATTTTTTCCTGGAAAATTCAGGATCCTAAAGATTGAGAAATTTATTGAAAAAGGATTTGGCACCTGAATTTATATGCATTATATAGCAGCTACGTCACCATACAGATTTATAGGATGAGAGAGTATTTAAAGTCTCCTTCACAGGAATGAGAAAACATCAAAAATAAATTGTTACCTCTGAGACTTGCAAGAAACGGTAAAGAGTTTATTAAAACAAAGTTAAAAAATATTCTAAAACCAGTATTTCAGTCTCCAGAGTTAGATGAGGTAAATGAGAATTTAGCATACAAGACAGCCTTGATTAATTAAACCTTACTCAACTGAAACTTCCATTCAACCACTGTTTGTTTATGTCCTCCAGGGCTTTATGTTCTACACAGCCTGATGACACCTCTCTACTGACCTCCATCTCTCTCTCTCCCCTACCCCCTTCCTCCCCGCCCCAGCAGAGCTAGCTGGTCACTTCAGTCACAAATCAAGCCAGACCAGACATCATCCCCAAATATATAGGAGTAATTCTTCTCTCATTCTTTGGTCTGGTTGTTTGATGAAGTAACTTATGGATAGATGTTCCTTCCCAGTAATGTGCAACCAATAAAACATTACACTGATCCTGTCTTGAGATCATTTATTACTTCTGTAGTTTAACTCTTTGATTCTTTTGAACATTGCTAGTTTTGGTAACTGGCAAACAACTCTGAAAGCTGTTACATTTAGACACTGCTGTCCTCTTCACTAATAGTGATATCTATCCAGACATCTTTGTAACAATATTAAAGTTATTTCACCTTCTTGTGTTTTTCTGGCATTGATTTTGCTATAAAGGAAACAAGAGGAAGAAACCACAGATCCTTGCAGGGCCTAGAGCAGGGGTGGGCAAACTTTTTGGCTTGAGGGCCACATCAAAATTGTTTCTGAAATTGTACAGAGGGCCAGTTAGGGGAGGTTGTGCCTCCCCAAACAGTCAGGCATGGCCTGGCCCTCACCCCTATCTGACCCCCACCCTGATTCTTGCCCCCCTGATGGTCCCCCAGGACCCTTGCCCCATCCAACCACCCCTTTTCCTTGACTGCCCCTGGAACCCTGTCTCCCACTGCCCCATCCAACCCCCCTCCTTCCTGACTGCCCCCTGGGACCCTTGCCCCCATTCAACTCCTCTGTTCTGTTCTGCTCTGACTGCCCCGATCCCTATCCACATCCCCGCCCCCTAACCACCACCCCAAACTGCCCTGGCCTCTATCCAACCCCCCTTGCTCCCTGCCCCCTTAACGCTCTGCCTGGAGTACCAGTGGCTGGCGGCGGTACAGCTGCGCCACCCAGAGCACCAGGATAGGCAGCCGTGCCGCCTGGCTGGAGTAAACCATGCTACCGTGCAGCATAGAACACCAGGTCAGGCCACAGCTCTGCAGCCCTTGCACCCAGAGCGTTGCACTGGCGGCGCAGTGAGCTGAAGATGCAGGGGAGGACACGCAGCAGGGATGGGGCTGGAGGCTAGCCTCCTGGGCTAGGAGCTCAGGAGCCGGGTGGGAGGGTCCCACAGGCCAGATGTGGCCCGCAGGCAGTAGTTTACCTACCTCTGACCTAGAGTGAAAAATTCATACTGTGTGAAATTGTGCAGGGAATCAGAGGATATCTGTATTATGAGGCATTGTCTCCTGCACTGAGACCTTCAGGGCCTAGAGAAAATACTGCTGCTGTGTCCTCTGTACCATGTATTCCAACCCTAGCTTTACAAAATCTTTCTCCAGTAATTCCTTGGGTTTTGGTCAATAGACCTATGAAAAAGTGACACTGGATATTTCTTATTACTATGCAGAATTTTCAGAATTGTAATTTCAGGGTTAAATTGTATCTTGTTCAGCCAGAGCTGTGTCTTTGATAGCGCCAGCCTCAGGTTAGTTTTTTGTCTTGACATTTTGAAGGCAGATATGTGGAGGTCATTACAAAGCACTGCTGCTTTTTCCGTGGATCACGCACAGACTCTGTGTTCCTTCTGTCCTTATTGTACAAGGAGAAAATGAAGATAGTAAATTCACTAAATATTCTTTATGCTTCTGTAGCACTTTCCCCCAAGGAGCCCATAGCCTTTTACAAATATTAATTAAGCTTCAAACCACCCCATGAAGGTAGATGTCGGGAGCCCAAGCACCGGCACGGGCTCAGTGGTTAGAACCAGACTGGGGGTGGCCAGGAACCAGAGCTGGAGGCCAGTAGTGGGAGCCAGGAAGCAGAGCCAAGAATCAGAGCTGGACTCAGGAGCCAGGAACCAGAGCCAAGAGTCAGGGCTGGACTCGGGAGCCAGGAACCAGAGCCAAGGAGTGGACTCAGAAGCCAGGAAGCAAAGCCAAGGGTCAGAGCCGGAGCCAGGAAGGGGACACAGGGTGAAGTAGGGTCAGAACAAGTCAGGAGTGAGGCAGGAGCATGAGCAATCACAGCAGCAGGCAAAGCATTGAGCACCCAGCAACCTACTACTGCTGCTGGCTCCCTTCAGCCAATCAGGTGGGTTGCCAGTCAGGCAGCCCTACCACAACCCAGCCATAGGTCTTGGAGTGTGGGGTTCCTGGGGTGTGGCTGCACCCCCTGGCTTGAAGTGTTTTCCATCCTATACATTCCAGGGTATACAGTTTTGTTCAATAGCTCTCAGCACCCACACTGTACAAATTGTTCCAGCACCCCTGGAACCAGCCGAGCACATTTATCTGCCTAGAGGCAGGGCTGACTAGTCCTCAGGCTGAGCTGAAGGTGCTCTGTCCTGACAGTCAAAAGTGTTACTGAGCCTTTTTTAAAAATGGGGAAACTGAGGCAAAAAGAGGTTTAGTCACTTGCCAAGGATCCCAGCAAGTCAATATTAGAGGTAGGACTAAAATCTAGGAATCTTTTACCCCCAGACACCGAATACAACTGCTAGACAGATCTTCCCACAGATCTGCAGATAGCTGCACTACAAGCGTACTGTCTGGAGCCACCTCCTCTGAATGTATGGAACAGGTATTTATACAGACTGCAAAGAATACGTGCACCAAAAAACTAATGCCTTTAATAGACCTTCAACAATTGGAAAATCTGAAACTGCCAAGCAACTTAGTGTCTTACCTTCTCTAATATAATGTAAAATGGATACTTTTTTATATATAGATAGATTGTCTTCAGTTATGAAGGCACTTTTTAGAGACGTGCTACAGAAGAGTATGACAGAGAAGGAGCCAGCTTTGATTGTTCCAGTGGCCCGATGATAATGCTCTGCATTACTTGGTGAGACCTGTTGTTGAATTCTTGTGTTGTGTTCCACTGGCTGGAAGGGGGCATCTCTTACAATTTAACGGCAACCCTTCCACAGGAGCAAACTGGGTGGGATATATAAAATGGGAGATAATTGAGGCTCTGAAAGAGATTCATGAGATCAACCCCTAAAAAATTTTAAGGAGTGTTCCCTCTATAATTAGGCTACATGTCCCTCTCTACATAGACTGACTAGCGGTCAGGTGAAAGTAGTTATAATGGGGGGGGGTCAATGCTCTTGTTTTTCCCTAGAGATTAGGCTCAAATTCTGTGTTTCAAACTGACAGAGTTGGGTCATCTCAGTCTGAGCTTGAAATGTCTGCTTGTCCACATCAAAAAACCTATTCAATAATGTCGCTGACTCAGCTCCTGAGCCGTCAAACAGCCTGGAGTGTTGCTGCTGAGGCTTGATGTGCACTGGCACAGCTATGTAGGAAGAACTGCAGAGCAGCTGGCTTCACTGCTTTTGTGTCCATCCAATTGGTTTTAGTCTGTTACTTTTCATGAGTACAAATGAAATAACTATTCACCCCCTTTTCCAAGTGGGATTTCCCCTCCTTATTACTGATATAGCTAATGGGAGAGTTTAATTTTGAAACCTGAAGACACGCAAAAACAATTTTAAAAAACGTATGGTGTTTTGTTTATTTTGGGGATAGCAGTAGGGTGACTTCTGCAGTAACTGACCGAAACTGAAGTGATAGCTAGTTCTGTTTTATTCAGAGTCTAATACTACCCTCCTCAGCAGGATATCTGAGCCCCACTTTACTTACATAAGCAGCTACAGCACATGTTTGTTCCAAACTGGGTATTCAAACAGCTGATCTTGGCATCGCACTCCTGCAGACCCAGCAAAAGGGACCAAACCTTAACATGATTTCACAAGGTGACACCAACACCAATAGAGTCCCCTCTGTAGTGAGTGACTGATTAACAATTTACAAGCCGAATGCTTGTTCCTCTTTCATTCGGGGATCACCACTCATAATGGCTCTCAGCAAAAGAGCAAGCACCGACCTTTTCATCCCTCAATTCTACTCCACCAAGCAAGGGATTTGAAAATAAGTAACATTTTCAACCTGTTTTACTTTCATAAGTTATCTTATTGGATAAGACTTCTCATGTAACTAAGACAAACGAGATTTGGTCTAACATACCCAGTTTTCATTGTACTATGCACATTATTTTTCAAGCTGTTGAACTTCATAGAGAGATCTTCCCAAATATTAATCATCCTAAGGTCTATTGTTGGGAGTGACTTGCATTTTTTCCTCTTTTGGTTATGCATTCTCTCTCTCATGCAGCGTTGTTTGTGGATATAGAAAATTCCACAAATACTGTGGTAAAATAAAATGCAATGGCACGCTAAATATTGATTTTTTTAAAATAGTGTTCATTATGTGCATAAGAGAGTTTTCACACTGTTCTTACTTTCCATGTAAATGACCAACCATGAGGCTAGTAATAAAGGTGGAAAGAAAGGGTGGCTTTGGCTTTGAACAAAAGGTGGTTTTGCACAAAAGTTGGAAAAAATGAATTAGAAAGGTTACTTTAAAATATTTGCTTAAAGCAGAGAATTGTCTGTTGGAGTTGGTCTTCAATCCATATTTGTCTGTACATAAAATGCATAGATATGCATAAGTATCTCCTCTTTGCAGTAGGATAGCGTGGAATTCAGTATAGTCATTAGACTTAGAATTAACTTTTTAGTCCTGGTGCAGGTTACCTGAAGCTTGTGACATTTAGTATATATAACTGGAGATGAAATATTTGCCTGAGGAATGAATGAAAAAATGATACAATATAAAATGAATTTTAGCTGCCTTTTCCTGTATAATTATGGCCATATCATGCAAATAGGAATTTTATTGAAAAATATTTTTAATATAACAGTAATCTTAGAATGAAATGTATCATTAAGTCAGCACTGCATGTACAGTATTACACTCCCTCGGCAGCTAGAATTGAAGTTTATAGCTACACTGTTCTTAGGCCAGTTCAGCAAAGTTTTGGCATTGATGCCAATGCTTTTCTAGGCTTTTCAGCTCATCTGTTTAACTTGTGGACTTTAATTAGCATACTGAGAGATTAAATGTACGTTCTGAACTCATGTCAGATAGGGCTTCAGAGCACAAATCCAAGTTTCAGGCCATGGTGGAAATGTTACAGTCATTTCCCCCTACTACTGTCTTCCTCCTGGAGTTTTGTGAACTAATCCCTTGCAGCAGCTGGTCTATCTGTGAACGTGCTATAGAACATGTATTGCCATGGAAAGAAATAGATCTCCAGCCTTAATGTTCATTTTTAGTTTACTGCTCTAGTTTCTCAGAAGTCTGAAAGCTGTCAACAGCTATGTTTAATTTTGAAAATAATGCAAGACACGGTCCAGTAAAAGTCATCATCCTTCGTATACAGCTGAAAGAGGACGTATAAGATATAGATAATGATCTTTAACCTAAAAATGTACAAACTGATACACAAAACTAGGATGATTCTTTGCGTGGCAAATCAAATGGTTCAAATACTGTGAAATGGTCATTTTAATTCTCTTCTTGGTCATCTTTTTTCTCTCTTTTTAAAATAAAGATTTAATTGTTATTCTCTCCCCCACCCAGCAAGCCTAAGGCCATTTCAAGAAATACTCTCCTCTAAGAGAATCAGAGGGGCAAATCATGATGTGCCCTCCGTGCAGACAATCCCAAACATCACCTTTGTGCTATATGAGTGGCTGGACTATCGGCATCCATGTAGTAGAACCCCTTAATTTGCCTGTAGGTGAGGGTTGGGGGTAGGATGGGAGCATGGCCAGACCATTGTGTATGGGGCAACAAAGGGGCTGCATCTGAAGTACCATGTGGTACCTGCAAAGCTCAGTTGGGCAGCAGCTACTACATGTAGCTACAGATTACAGTTTTGTTCTTGTGCTTTTTCAATGCTTTAATCAGAGCGCGCAGCCCATTTACTCGAGTTGTGCCATTTTTCCCAGGAGCTGGCTCTAAGGGCAAAATTCATCCCGCATGAGCGGGAGAGGGGCTCTCTGTCCTCTTTCTGCCACAGATGTGGGTTCTTCACCAATTCTGAGTAATCTGTTATGGAGATGAGTATTGGGGCATACATTGATGGAGGAGCCACTAGATCCAGGTCTAAGTGGATACAGTGTCCAGAAATGTGTGCTTGGAGGACAGAGGAGTAGCAGTCAGTATTCTAGCCCATAAACTGTAATAGCTGTCACAAAGAGGTTGAGTTGTAGCCCCTGTAGCGTGCCCTTGATTGCAGGTGGCTATCTCCAGTCTCTCCTTGGATAGAAACACAAAACCAGGTGCTTTTGGGAGGAGAAGGGTGAATTTCCCCATATGGGGATAATATTTTCTAATGCACAGTTGAAATGCAGTGTCGGAGATGCTTCTGTTCACTCCCGCAATGTCCCAGACAGAGAAAGAGAACACAGGCTGCAGGGTACATTGTTTTTTTTCACAGAGCAGGATTTCTGTTGTTCTACACTGAAATGTCACTAAGATGTTATTTGTCTGGTGTACAGAGGGTAAAATCCAGCAGGCGACCCCATGGACAAGTTTTTTCTTTCTTTCTGTCACATTGTGGGAGATGGATTTGTAAAAGCAGGTCAGACGAAGCTTGGGGCTGTGTGGCTTGTTGTGAGTATCAACTCTGATTTTTCTTTCTCCCTGTCACCAATAAAATGAGGCGGGAAAATAGATTCTTCAGCAGTAAATGAAATGATGTGGTGAATTCTTTGCTTAAGTCCAGTTTTGAAATTTTTTGTTGTCCTTGTTGGCTATCTAATAGCGAGCCTGTCACCCTCCTTTTGCATACATGAGAGCACCCTCTCCATTATCATCTCCCCTGTAATAGGGCATGCTGAGAGTCACAATAATCACCATGAAACAGTGTTGAAATGAGTTAATTTGCAAGCACAGCATGTCTGCATAAGACATGAAATGCCACATAATTATTCCATGGGAAATCTGTGTCCAGCGCTTGAGCTGACTTAATGAAGAATCCTAGGGGATTTCTAACAGGGGGAGGGATCGACCGAAGATACACAACTTCAGCTTTGTGAATAACGTAGCTGAGGTCGTCGCATCTTTGACCGACTTACCGGTGTCTTCACGGCAGCAGTGGTCAGCAGCGGGCACCCCCGTTGACTCCAGCTTGCGCCTCTCAGCAAGCTGGAGTTCTGGAGTCGACGGGGCTCCTTTCGTGATCAATTTATCGCATCTTAATCTGACACGATAAATCGATTACCAAAAGATCGATCACTACCTGCCGATCCGGCGGGTAGTGAAGACTTACCAGTAGAAGGTAAGCTGAGTGAAGGCAAGGGACTGTCATTTTCTGTACACTGAGGCTAGCACAATGGGGCTCCAACCTGGATCCCCTCAAGATGCTGCCACAGAATAAATGCTTAGTAATGAAAGCAACTGAATTAGACAGTGATTTAGTTTTTAATATATTTTGGCCACTTTCTCCCCTCTTCCATTGCAGCACTTTTCTCTCCATCACATTACTTTTCCTTTGGCTGAGGGACACTGGGCACAGTGCCCTCTTTGTCCTGATCACCAGCCAAAGGGAGTCACTTGGGAAAATTATCGGATACTCTGGCCCCACGTCAGAGCCTCAGTAGTGATTCCAGTCCCTTTTGGCTTAGGGACAGCAGGACTGAGCGGAATACCCTGGCTTCAGCTGCTGTTTGGTTGCATTGGATGGGAGGTGGTCATTGTAAGCAAGATGATTAGCATCAGTACTGGTTATCTGAATATGGTTGAATAATTCCATCTGAGATGCCTGTTTGGATTTGGTCACCCATCTGGTTACTCTGGCAGCACCAGAATTATTATTTTACCTCAGTTTTTAGCACTTGTGTGATGGCCACTGAAATACTGTGTCCAGTTCTGCTGTCCACAATTCAAGAAGGATGTTAATAAATTGGAGAGTGTTCATAAAAGAGCCTCAAGAATGATTAAAGGATTAGAAAACGTATTGTGTAGGGATAGACTTAGGGAGCTTGATCTAGGTAGTTTAACGCAGTGGTTTTCAACATTTCCAGACTACTGTATGCCTTTCAGGAATCGGATTTGTCTTGTGTACCTCCTACATACACCTCACTTAAAAACTACTTGCTTACAAAATCAGACGTAAATTTATAAAAGTGTCACAGCACACTGTTACTGACAAATTGCTTATGTTCTCATTTTGTGTGTGTGAAATTTCAGTATGTATTGATTTTGCTAGTGCTTTTTAAGTAGCCTGTTGTAAAACTAGACAAATCTCTAGATGAGTTGATGTATCCCCTGGAAGACCTCTTTGTACCCCCATGGGTACATGTACCCCTGGTTTAGAGCCACAGGTTTAATAAAGAGAAGGTTAAGGGGTGATTTGATTACTGTCTATATACCTACATGGGGAACAAATATTGAATATCAGGCTTTTCACTCTAGCAGAGAAAGCTATAATACGGTCCAATGGCTGGAAGTTGAAGCTAGACAAATTTAAACTGGAAGCGAGACATAAATTTCTAATGTTGAGAGTAATTAGCCATTGGAATGATTTACCGGGGTCATGGTGGACTCTCTGTTACTGGCAGTTTTAAAATCAAGATTGGATGTTTTTCTAAAAGATCTGCTCTAGGAATTATTTTGGGGAAGTCGTCTGGCCTGTATTATACAGGAGGTCAGACTAGGTGGTCACAATGGTTCACAACAGTTCTTTCTGCCCTTGGAATCTATGAATTGACGAATGTGTCCTTGGAGCTTTGCCTGGACAGCTGGCAGCATATGGGTAATCAACAGACAAGCACTCCTCATCCTTACAATCTTGGGGCAGAGGGAAAGAATGTAATTTGTTGCCCATTCTGAGGATTTGGCCTTACCAAATCCTCAGAATGGGCAACAAATTAGATTCCCAGACCCCAGTGCTCCCTCCCTTATGTCTAACTAGATAAGGTGGTGAAGATCTACTTAGTGTCTTCCTCCTTCCAGCCTCCAAGGGAGATAACAAAAAACTCGGGCCCTGTTGCTGCCTCTTTTTCCCTCTCCAGGAATCAGAGTACCAAAACCCTCATAAAGAAAGGGTGGGGTGAGAGAGGACTTCGCTGGCACAGCCCAGCAGGAGTGAGGCATAAGCCTCGCTCAGGTGTCAGCCCTGGGATCATTCTGAAAAGGACTGGGGAGAGGAAATTCTGCTGAACAGGGTATGCCCAGGAAGGGGGCAGGTGAGGTCGTATTTAGGTGATATTTGTACTTGGGGGCAGTATGGGGGCTAGAATTACTTTGAATACCACGACCCCTCAACACTTGTTTTGTCTATATCCAAACACAGGTCTGCTCCCCATTCTTACCGTACTCCAATTGTTGACACTTTGTGGGCTTTTGATATTAAAATGTTACTATCTCATATGTATTTTAACAATTGTATTAAGAGATTGGTTAAGCTTTCCCATTGCCGTCACTGGGCACAGGATCAAGCCTGTTGTCCTTAAGCATGCAGACCCATTGACTTCAGGTAGGAGTACTTGTCTGGGTAAGGACTACCCATGTGCGAAAGCATTTGTAGGACCAGTCCCTTAGAGGAAGACATGGTCATTGTCCCAAAGAGTTTAGGTTGAGTCTTTCAAGGTCATCTGAACAAGTTAGCCCCCAGCTCCCATTGAAATTTAGTGGCAGTTCAGCCTGTCTCCCAAAGGTTCCTTTGCATATCTGACCTCACACTCTAAATCAGACACACATCTGCTTTGCTTTTAATCCAATGAGGAAAAAATCACTTGGAATACAGAATAATAGCAAGCCTAATGTTTTAACTGTGCAAATAATTTCACTCAGCAGGTGCCTTCAAGCATAGAAATGTCACAAAAACTAAACCAGTTTGTAATTTGCAACAATATGCAAATACTACCCAAGTCTGAAGATTTCAGATTTCATTGTGAAAACTTATATTTCTCTCACCTCCCATCCACCTAAAAACAATTCTGTCTACAAAGACTGGTTGCTATTTTTAGTTTATGTTGGTAAGTGCTTAATGCTATGAAGTCCTTACCTGGTAATGAACTTTAGGAACACAGCACTTCTTCTACAGCCTAACACAGTATATTGTCCTCCAATTTTCTCACATTAAAAAAATCCTCCAAAAATCTGAATGATCACCTCTTACTTAGCCCAAATCTATACAATGACAGATTCCTTTAACAGTTATTCATTAAGATCTACAAACTCTTAGGAAGTACTTTTGTAGAAATGGATGTCAGCCATTATGTCTTTCATTGTGCCAAAAATCAGTCAAGTACTCAGGCCTTGCAACTACGTTGTTAAATGAAATTGAAAAAAAGGAAACATCAGAGGATGATTTTATATAAGTTAAGAGAAGTGATCAAGATAAATTCCTTCAGCATGTGAGACTCTGCCAGAATGTGTTACACTTTTTTAGCCTAATGTATAGCAGATGTATTAGAAAAAGGAGACAGGAATTGAACTGGGCAGCATTGCATAGATCAACAAACTCTATATGAATGGCAGTGCTCTCCTGTTGCCTTATTATTCTTCTCAAAATAAAGTCCACCAGCCTTCAAATGTATCAACTGAGGTATATGCTTTTGCAACATGTTTGCACTGTGGACAGACAGGAGAACTTCTGGTGGTACAGTGTCAAAAATGTCTGGAGCTTTTGTTCATAATGAAACTTACTGGCTGAGTATTTTCTAGAATTGACATCTATTTGCGTTTGCTTTTCGGGAAGCCATTGTGGTGTTGCATTGGTGTATACACCCAGGTTCCATTAACCCATTGCTCCTCATCACATAGCAACACAACTCATGTTGGACTCATGACATTGTATGGTGATGTCCTGTGACCTGAAGTGTGTTAGGGGCTTTTTAATTTGTTCTGCGAGCCAGCAGAACAAGGGATGGACCCAGACCGTGTCACAAATTTGCGGGCTAATAACAGCCTTATCTGACATCCTTATAACGTTCATTAGCACCAATGGTGGTACATGAGCAAATCGAAAGCAAAAATAGACTCTAAAGTATTGCATTTGATCCTAGCACATTAGCATCGAACGGTGAGACTTGTAGAGCTGTTTGTTAAGACTAAGACCATAAATAACCACGAACAAGGCTATTACATTAAACTGCTCTTACACCTTGGTTCTGTTGGTTTATCTCCATTAAAATGACTCCATAAGGCCTTCAGGACCAAAGAATGGTGTGGCAGTTACAAAATATTAATTTCATGAAGTGTACTATACTGATAAGGTTTTTAATACTTCAAGTGTGCTAGTATTATTGTTTGAGCATCATTTCACAGTTTGCATTAAAAGCAGAACTTAATGTGACTGGAGAATACACAGGAAAGCTTCATAGAGGAAAGCCATTTTTCACCCTATAGAAATGTTTAGCTCTAATTAGAAATTCATTGTAATGTTAAGAATTGCAATGTGCATGCCATGATGCACTGAAACAATTCAGGATTCTTTACTTCATTATGAACAGAGATTCACTTGTATCAGACTTCACTATAAACAGATTTGTTCATCATGTTCCTGTGGAAAGGAAGTTAGCTTTGTATGATTTGGTAACATTTAAGTGATAAATGTGTCACCTCTCTGGTTGGATAGATTTCTTCCTAGCCCTTACTATATATGGTGTGTTGTACTCTGTCCATGCTTTTCTTTTAAACATCGTAACAGACTAAAGTAGATAAGGAAACAATTAAACTACTTTTGCTTTTAAGTTTTATAAGGAAACAGTGCACTACCAGTCTGAAGCATTCTGTTGAAAAGAAAACACCTCTATCTTATAACCTCTGTATCCTGCCTATACTTGCCCTGAAGCTGTGCAACTTCTCTGAAAACATGAGAAAGCCCTAGCACCTTTCTGAGTGACCTTTATTTAAAAATGATCTTTGCTGCTTGCAGTGAACCCTGTGTTGCATGCTTACTGTCAATGGAAAGCATATTTTCTGAACCTGCATATACTTAATGCAAATAAATATAATATAATCACGAACTACACACACATGCACACATTCACATATATTCTCACATATACACACTTTTTGCTTACTTTCAGAATGTAACCATTTCTTGGAGTGCACTTTCTAATACTAAATCTGTAATATTTACTGTGGTGTTCTTAAATCTGATTTAATCAGACAATGGATATTATATTGCACATGCTGGTGTATTCTTAATTATTTCTGGTTTACTTCCCATATTAATAATGCAAGTTGATATTTTATATATCATGTAGCTGAGAATTTGTCCAGACGCATATTCAGGTCATTAACCCAAAAAACTCTTCATGTTAAGGGTAAATAGAGTACAGGTCTAACAGAAGAATCATGTCTTCTGTGCATTAAACAAACAACTCAATTTCTCAGTGATGATGATAGCATCAAGGTAAAACAAGCTTACCTTAGTGCAGGAAATCTTCCTCTGCTGTATTCTGGACAATTTCCTTCCTCTCATTCACTCCAAAGGGGCAAATTCACTTTCATAAAGAAAATTGTCTATTTAACGATACAGAATGAATGAATTTGATGATTCCTCCTCTGAGCTCCCAATTCACGTGTTTAGCAAGTTGAGAAACCTAGTCACAACAGTACTGTATCTGAATAGTATCATTCAGAATGATTTTTCTCTGTATTCTGCAGGCTGAGTAGCAGCAGAGAGTTATACCCAGAGTCGCGAGACAGTGCTGCAAGGGAGAGACAGTGGGGAACCATGGCACTGACTTGGACCAAACTCTAAATATAACCCAACCCACATTCTGTGCGGTTCTCTTCATAGTCTGAAGGCAGATGACCTTGTCAGGCTGTCACTCTCCACAAAGAGGATCTAGTGGGACAGAGCTGCAGTGTAATGGGACAAAAAAGCAAGCAGCCATCTGTTTGTAGCAAACAAGTGTAGGTATGAACTCTATTTTTATGGTAATTAGAGTCTAGATCAAGAGACACGGCTCTTTATTTGGTCATTTCAGACACACTCTGCATACAAGTTTAGAACAGGGATAACAGATGGGATATTGCTTTGAATCATTTTGTACCTTCCAGCCTTAAACATTACAAAGCCTTGAAGTAAGATGAGTAGGAAGGGCATGACATTTCCCCTTCTAAAAGCAATGTGTGTAGTGTGGTGCTTCCATTTATAACATTTTAACATTAAGATCTATTTATCTATTCTCTCTCTCCTTCTTTTGTTGCTGGTTTCCCTGAGATTTTGATAAAGTTTTGGGGTAAGCCATGAAATTTATGTATGAAAGGGTTACAAATTAGCATATGTAGGATGAGGAATGTAATTTGCGTTGAGACCAATTTACAGGAAAGAGTGAGTATATGCAGAAGGGAGAAGTTTTACAAAAAGAAATATGCTTGTTATAGAAATATAACTTTTAGTCCAGTGATTCTCAAACTTCTGTACTGGTGACCCCTTTCATATAGGAGCACTGTGCTTTTAAACAGATATTGATACTTACAATCCAGTGAGCTTTCCACTAACCCTAAGTGGTAATATATTAGGATATTTCTTCTTCAGCTGATGGAGAATTAACTTGATATATATTGTAAAAACTGCGTTACAATGTCACTTAGTGACTTGTGTGAAAAACAACTTTTATATCCACATTTTCTATTCTATGGGGAAAGTCAGGACATAGGTTTGTCTGCAATAGTATTCTCTATTTCAATGTGATTGTTGTTGGCAACATCCAACTGCTTCCCATGTATTGAATGCCACTCATAGAATCATAGAAATATAAGGCCGGATGGGACCTCTAGAGGTCATCATGCCCAGCCTCCTGCACTGAGGCAGGACCAAGTAAACTGACATCCGTGCTCTTAAAGAGCTCCATCAATTGGGATTACATAACCTCCCTTGGAAGCCAGTTCCAGAGTTTAACTATCCATATAGTTACAAAGCTCTTTCTAATATCTAACCTAAATCTCCTTTGCTACAGATTAATTCATTATTCCTTGTTCTACCTTCAGCGGACATGAAGAATATCTGATCTCCTTCATCTTTATAACAGCCCTTAACATATTTGAATACTGTTGTCAAGCCTCTCCCCTGGCCCTCCCGCCCCCAGTCTTTCTTTCTCCAGATTAAACATGCTCATTTTAAAAAATCTTTTCCTCATAGGTCAGGTTTTCAAAACCTTTTATCGTTGTTGTTGCTGCCCTCTGTTCTCTCTCCAGTTCATCCACGTCTTTCCTAAAGTGTGGCTCCCAGAATCGGACATAGTACTCCAACTGAGAGCTCACCAATGCCAAGTAGAGCAGGACAATTACCTCCTGTGTCTTACATACGGCACTCCTGTAAATACACCCCAGAATTATATTAGCCTTTTTTGAACTGCATCACATTATTAACTCATATTCAGTTTGTAATCCACTATAACTCCCAGATCCTCTTCAGCCGTACTACTGCGTAGCTAATTATTCCCCATTTTGTAATCATGGATTTGATTTTTCCTTCCTAAGTGTAGTATTTCACACTTGTCTGTTGAATTTCATCTTGCTGGATTCGGACTAATTTTCCAATTTGTCAAGGTCATTTTAAATTGTAATCCTGCCCTCCAAAATGCTTGCAACCTCTCCCAGTTTGGTGTGTCTGTAAATTTTTATAAGCACATTCTCCTCTCTTTTATCCAAGTTATCAGAGAAAATATTGAACAATACCAGAGCCAGGGCAGAGCCCTGCACCACTCTACCTAAGTATGCCCTCCCAGTTGACAATGAATTGTTGATAATAATCATGCTTTGAGTGCATTTTTTTCAACTAGTTGTGCCTTCACACCCTCATAGTAATTTCATCTAGACCACATTTCCCTAGTTATGAGAATGTCCTGTGGGACTTTGTCAAGAGCCTTTCTAAAGTGAAGATATAGCACATCTACTGCTTCCTCCTTATCCAGTTAAGTCAGTAACCTTGTCAAAAGAGGAAACGAGGTTAGTTTGGCATGATTTGTTCCTTACAAATCCTTGCTGGCTATTTCTTATAATCCTACTATACTCTAGGTGCTTACTAATGGATGGTTTAATAATTTGTTCTTATATCAAAGTTAGGATGACTGGTATATAATCCCCCTGGTCCTCTCTGTTCCACTTTTTAAAGACAGGTGTTATTTTTGCCCTTCTTCAGCCTGAGATTGCTTCAGCTAGTTCATATGCATGCCACACTATTCTTAATGGTAAAACAAGCCCCAGAAAGGAAATCAGGGGCATTATAGCCATGAGATACTGTATGCCTACAGATAAAATAAAAGAGATTGAATAGCTAGAGGGAAGCAAAACAGCAATATTCTAACTTTGAGCAGCAATGCTAGAGTCAAAGATATCATAAAAAACAAAACCTGTTATTAATTCGATACAATATCTATTAGGACTATGTATCATAACATCTTTATGGCTGGCTCCTGTAGCCCAAAAAGCTAGCTGTATTAAAGAAAGTTGGTGTTTGACTTTAAGAGAGAATATGAAACATGAATTAGGCTGCCTCAAGACAACTCCTGTTTTCCTCATATGCATTCTCAGGGCTGTGGGTTGTCTCTCTGATACCTTTATGATGTTATGGTAGCACGTTTCCTTATTCTGATGCCAGATGATATCAGGACTAGCATAGGAAATAATCTATAATCTAGTTTATGGAATGGATTAGCAAGGTTTCTGATTTCTGGTACTGAATTTCTGTTGTATCTTGAGCGTGTTTTTAATAAAGAGGCCTGTGCTTGTGGTATATCTCTGACAGTTGCTTTACCTAGCGAAGTGCAGGCTGTTATACATAAGAATTGAACGGGCCGTGAAGACCAAATCCTCTGTTGAAGTGTTGGGGGGAGCTCCTCTAAGATCAGGTTTGAGGTGCATTGGTGCGGCTTTGTGAGGGAAGCTTTCACTACCACTGCCTATGTATCATGACATCTGTGTATGGAGAACTTCAGGCTCTAGAGCTGTCAATCCACTACATTTCACCCGCACTAATGTGAGACTTCTCTCCCCCTCACCATCCCTCAAGTCATAACAAAATAGAGGAAGGATCATGATTTCAGAACATCAGCCATTGCTTCATTCCCAAACAAACGGAGTAAGAAAAAAATCCTTTCTCAAGTGAATACTGTTAATTCTTTTAGAGTTTAGTACCAGATAAATTCTGGTGTAGCAGCAAGGTGGATGTGTAAGTTTTGGAGGTTCCTAAACCTCATAGTCTCAGGCAACCCCTTTAGCTATAGTGTTAAATATGAACTCATGCCTACTCAGAGTTCTCTATGGATACTTAGCATTGATTGTCCTCATAGTAATCCTTCTGAAAGATGCATTTCTGTCTTGCTCCTTATAGTGAATTATGTTGGCTTGAATATAAGTAGACTGTTGCTGTTTCCTTTCCCCTAATTTTTGTCTCGTTGTTTGTCTGTAGACTGTGGGCTCTTTGGACTGTTGGAAATTACTTAAAATGTAGTGAGTGGTACTAATAAATGAATATTCACCATTAAGGGGACTGCCCCATATGGAGATTCCTTAAAAGTACTAAATAAATGGGGTATGTGGTGTGGTTTAATATTTCCACAAAGAGGCATTTTTAAAGCAGAGCATTGTTCAGTTAGATGATTCTTTTCAATTGCTTTATCTTCTCAGTAAAATCATAGTCCTTGGACAGCTGTTGTCATTAAAATTCTGTGGCACTTTTCACAAGACTAGCGGTGTTAAACCCTGCATCCTATCCAAATTTTAAGGTGGTTATTACGTTTGGACTCTCAAATCTCCTGTGATTTCAGTTTGATACAGTGTTCTCTTGCTGTTTTAAATGGTAGGTAGTCTTGCTTGCAATGTTAAATCCAGTGTTGGCAGCATTTGAGTTGTTTGTGAAGTAGTTTTTGTATATGCAAGAATAGAAGCATCTTGGAATCCATCAGAAAGAAAGGACCTAAATATGTGTGAAATATTTATTTTATTGTTGTTTTAATAAACATCCAAAACACTTTTAAACAGCTGAGATCCTCATTTTCCATGTTACCTCAATAAAGCCAAAGTGACTTTCTGGAAATATTTTTTTAAATTACTTATGAGCTGAAAGAACATGCAAAATTTCAGTTCAAAGGTAATTTTTGAGAAATTTAAATAACTGGGAGATTTGAAAGAGATGAAAGTGCATCTGAACCTTCATGATAGTATCAGTGATTTTAGCATTGCCGTGTCAGGTGATAGGTCTGCTTTGCATATCATGTTAAAATATAAAGGCATCTTGAAGTACCAGTTGTTCTAGTGAGGTGCTAGTTATGAGGAAGTTAACAAGAATGGTAAACAGTAACATGGGCTGTCAGATCCTTAACAGTGTATTTGCTGGTTTGTACTTGGACAACATAGGATTTCAAAACCAGGTAAATAGATAAATTTTCAAAAATCATTTGCCTTCTGTTCCTTTAAAAGAGCATTGCGGTCCCACTGCCTCATTATGTCAGAAAGCAGAAGTGAACTACATCGGACCCCTCAGTTACAGGGGAGGGCAGTCATTCTGATTAGCATCCAGAGGGTACTGCTAGTTAGGAGGAGGAGAACCAACTATTTTTATCTGTAGCCGCTCTTCCTTTGTCATGTTTGTACATTTTCTCCTTTTTGAGGTGATACCTTTTGATGCAATATTTTTTTAAAATGTCAAGTAATCAGGATGTTGAATTGTAGTCCATCTGCAACGTGAGCCTAATTTAGAGTGTTGTTGAGCTAATCTCATATGACACAGGTCTATATAAGCTATTTCAGTGTGCTGGGTAAGATGTTTCTACCTGTCTGTCACTTGTAGACAGATTCCTTTTTCTATTCTGGTTCACTTCCAGTTGGTGAATCAAGGTGAACTCACAAGGAAGCATCCGCTCTGGTTGGGAGCGGGGGTGTTGAAAGAAGAAACTGGAAAGGGGAGTTGAAGGGGAGGTAATTCTTAGAAATGTTCTTTGAATTCTTTGCAGATCCAGAGTATGACAGATATTAATGTCTGCATATTAAGCATGTTGGACCATGTCCGAGCAAATCTAAAAATAACATGAAACGTTGCCATCAAGCACTGTTCTTGCCAGCTGAAATGATAGGGTTTTTAGCTCAAGTTGCCACTAAGCAGAGGAAGAAGTGTGTACCAGCAGACTTGTCCGGCAGTTCAACATCAGTAATTTTTTCTTATGAATTGACCAAGAAGAATATTTACATTCTGTGAGAAATTTTTCTTTATGGAACAAAGTCATGCCTTTATTTGGAACCAATAAGTATAAATCTTTACAAATTGTTTGTACAGCCACAGTTTATGCACAGGTTAAATAAAACATCCTGGGAAGGCATTGGGGCCATCTTGATCATTCCTGAACAGGACAGGCTTTCTGCCTGTTGGGTTGGTCAGTCCCCTAATAAGATTGTGCCTATTTCTGATCAGTCAGTTATGCAGGTGCCCATGGGTCTCAGATGTGCATTACACTGCTTTCTTTGGCCACAGACATACCCTTTCAGAAGCCTCGTTGCGGTTAAAGGAAGGGATTCTGGAGTCCATTTAGGATCTCAGGAGGCCCATTGCTCTGAAGAAATGGGGAAACTTGTGCTGGAAAAGGAAAGTCCAGTGCATAAGAGTGAGGGAAAGACAAGATAGAATGGATGGGTTGCTGTGGTTGGTGAGAGGAGTGGAGTGCCAAACATAGGCAAGAATCAAAGGTAATCACCTGATGTAACCACTGAGCCAGGTTGCCACCTCTGCAGCCAAAGACCGACTGAGCAAAGGTTGACATAGGAGCTAGAACTAAGGGGACACAGTCATTGTAAGGCAAAGCTTCCTGTGCCACTGTGAACTGTGCCTACTAGTAATTCTGGTAGTTTCCAGCCACTTGCTTTTAGGTCCTAGGTGCTAAGATATCTGAGTATTTGAATGCATTCTATGTGAGGGGCCTGTCATAGACCCATGACGAGAAAGGCCCTGAAGAAGTTATTTCCACAAGTTTTACTAAGTTGGAAAATCTTTCTCAGTGCAATAAATTGGAAAGGAAAGATCTGTATTAATTTTTAAAGAAGAGAGGCACTTTGCTGAGTCTGTCTTTCCATGTAGCATTAAAGATTTCCAGCGAGCTATAATTATTCTGCCCTTTTATGTGACTGAACATTAATTTTTCATTTCTTGTCATTACATTGCTATCTTAATGCTTTATGATATTTAACCTTGTTTTATTGTGTGAATTTTAACATATTATGCTAATCCTTAGCGAAGAGGGGAGCATTTGGGGGTTTTATTTCAGTCTTGATGTCTCAGTAGTGCTTCGGTACACTGCTTACTGGAGGGAGAAAGGGCTGGGGAGAAGGAATACAGTCAATAGTGTTGGGACAGTTTGTATAATGGGGGTGCTGAGAGCCATTCAACCAAACTGTAAACCCCGGATACAATGGAAACTACTTCAAGCCAGGAGGTGCTGCCACACCCCAACACCTCTAGTTCCGACACCTAGGAATACAGTCTTTTTGGAGGATGGGCAGAAAGAAGGCGGAAATGTTTTGCCATATGAGTCTTTTCTCTGTCCAATTTATCAAATATGCTTTGGAAGTGCAGGGAGGGATCACTTTTCTTGTAGCTGATTGTGATGATGTGTTGATCTCTCCTGTTGTTGTTGTTATTACTGTAGACGACCCCCTCACAGACCAGGACCCCATTGTGCTTAGGGCTGTACAAACACAGAACAAAAAGATGGTAAAGGGTAGTTTTTGTTTTGCAATAAATCTGCTTGGCAACCATTTGACCATTTACTAGGATATCATACCATGGAAATCAAGGCCTTCAGGTCAGCTGAAGAGAAGAACTCAGACACTCCTCCAGCAAAAGCCTAGGACTCTACCATTTGAATTGAAGGATAACCTGCTTTTGATATTAGTAGTATAGGCCTTTAGCGCATATCTGCGTAATTTTGATTCCCTCTAATAGGCAGTTACAACTACTGCTTCCCACCACACCTTCAGTGCTACCCCTCTGCTAGATGAGACATCTCTCTATCTCCAAGATGCCTCTTTCTTTAATCTGCCCCTGTGACAGCTGCTATTCAGCTCCCAGTTCACCCTAGTTCAGTTAAAATCAGCGAATCTGTTTTCCAGCCATTAATGAGCATCATGGCTAAGGCTGGGAAGGAAAGTGGGAGTTTCTCTCTCACATGCTGCCTTGAGGAAGAGTAGTTTGATAGTACTTCTAAAGGGAAAAATGCAGCTTTCTTCTCTCCTAACTCCACTTTAAGACCTGCCCTGCTGGTCAGCATCACTGTGGAGGTAATGGGGCAACTTCCAACTTCGTGAGTTAGGACGAGCTGAAAGGTGATTTTGTTCCACTGCAGTTTTAATTTAAAGGAGAACTTAACTGAAGCGGTCACACAGTATATGCTTGAAGTAATTTATAGAGGACAGGAAAAGACAAAGTCAAAGAACTACATTAACATTAAGATTAATTCTCCAGTTCACTGAAGATGTAGGTAATCTTAAATGACAGAGGTAAGAAAAAGATGTGAAATTGTTTGCCTGATTTTTTAAAAAATTATTTTTCACAAGGTAATCTGAGATTTCAAGGAAGAGCATAGTAATTTGGGGGTTTTCCCCCAGCTGAAACCTTACACAGAGCTAAATATTTCTCTTTGTGCTGGCAGCTCTGGGAAATAAAATTCTTCTTAAGTTAATGGGTATGTTGTAGATCACGACTTTTGTTTTGTGTTTGTTTAAACAACAAAACCCTACTGTTTATCAGTGACCTCATGTCCAGACTGACTGGACTATACTCACCTAAAGAGTCAAAAATAATATTTTTCTTCCGCAGTACTCTTCAGTTTATAAAGACAACATAACAACAACAAATCATCTTATTCTATAGCACCCAGGAGATAGAAAGCACCTGGTAGAATATATAGAAGATATATGCTCTGACTCAAGTTGCTTACAGTCTAATTTTAGATATTATACTTTAGAGCAACAAGTGGGAAGGAGGGAGGGAATAGAGAAAAGGATGAGATTTACAAGACTAGATTATGTAGTGACCTGGGTTTGTTATGAGCACATCTGACTAGTGCTGCTACATTATCCATTGTATAATTTATTTTCCTTCCCGCTCATTTCTGGTTCTCTGACTGATGTTAGTGTTGTTTGCATGCCCCATGGAGAGAGTAATTTGAATGATGAAAAAGAAAGGAACTGGTTGCACGTATGTTCCACACATAGAGAGCTACATGATAGATGGCACAAAGATGGGAGTGGGAGGTGAATATGGGAATTAGTAGAGTGGTGGTTATCCATGGTTCATCTAGTCCAGTGTCATATCTCTGACAATGGCCAGAACTGGATGCTTCAGAGAAAGATGAAAGAAACCCCAGAGTGCACAGTTATGGACTAGTCTGCCTACAAGGGAGGTTTCTTCATAAAGCCATGACAACAAAAAACAGGAGCATGACATCCCTTCTAAAAATGGTTTTGTCCTGTTTAATGCACCCATGGTTAGTTTTAGTTATCCAGATAAAAGTCTGATTGATTGTTTTCTTAATCCAGCTGAGATCTTGGCCTCAATGATGTCTCCAAAAGTGACTCACATGGGCCAGGAACATGTTGTGTATCCAAAACCAAACAAAAAAAGAATTTCCTCTTTTAGAAGTTGTTGCTTTTCTTTTTAATTGAATGTTCCCTTGTCCCTATGTTATGAAAGAAGGTAAATTTAAGTGTCTGATTTACCTTGTCTGTGCCATCCATTATTTTGTATTCCTCTCATTTTTCTGTTTGTCTCCTCTGTAAAGTAAACAGTTAATGATCCCTTTAGTCTCCCTTCTTGCCTCTTACCATTTTTGTCACCAAGCTCCGTGCCTGTTTTATTTTATTCTATCCTTTTTTGCAATGAGTGTGACTGGGAACTGAACTAAGTTTTTTAGGTGAGAGAATACTATTGACTTACATAATGGCATTATAACATGTTCAGAATTGTTCCCACTCTTTGAATCCTAACATTTTCTTTGCATTTTTGACTGCTGCAGCACATTGTGCAGTGGCTCACAAGACTACATTGTCCTGGGAGCGTTTACATTTTATTTCATTAATTGTTCTTAGTCATTAAAACAGTTTAATATTTAAGGTTATTTTAACTCTTTTATCCAGACACACTAAAGCAGAGGAGTGGCATGACGAGAACAAAGAGCTCAGTAAATGAGGAATTATGCCAGCAAACACAAATTCACACCTAATATGGATTAACTAATATGAAAAAACTTGCATCACACTCCAAGACGTGTTACTTAATTTTCACAACCAGGTACACCATTAATTTGCTGTTTGTCATTAAATAGTACAGTCTGGAGAAATTTACCTGGCAAATGTCCCTGCTAAGCAGATGTGATGTTTAATAAGGGAGACAATAAAAGGGAATCTATGTGTGGATTGAAAAAGAAGTTTGGAATTATAGTACTGGATGTGTTTAAAGAAATGTGATACATATGAAAGCTTACATGCACATGGTAAAGCTTTCATGGTTACCATATTTGGAGAGAGAGAGGGTGTGTGTGTATATTTCTATATTTAGATGTCTAGTGCCTGGGGGAGTATAATATACTGCTGTGAATAGAGAGTTGTGAGACACTGTACCATCTCTCTGCCTCAGCAAGAGTGAGTTTTACTGCTGATTAGACTGTATATCAGCTCCCTGCTGCACCAGCCTGTCTTCCTCACCAGCAAACTGCTGAAGGCTCTCCTGACCCAAACCTCACCTGGCAAGGAACAGTCAGTGAAGTCCAGCCTCCCAGCTCCTCTTTGTTTCTCCACAAAGCACAGCCCCTACCGCTGTGTACTCACAGAAGATTTTAAGTTTGCTGCTTTGTTAAAGAGTCAGTACATCACAACTTATTAATTTAATTGGGGTAAATATACTCTTCTCTTCAAACACAGCACTGAAATGGTTTATAGTAAAAGTAAAACACATTTATTAACAAAAGAGCATGGGTTAAATGTTAAGTGAAAGAGAGAAAGATAGAGTAAATAAAAGGGAAAACATGCATCTAAAAGTCTAAATCTTTATCTAGCAAGATATAGTCTTTGTTCGAGATGGTTTCTTTTATCCAAAGTCTCTTTTCCAGCTGTTTACTGGCCAGGAGCCATCACTGAAATCAAATTGCTTAGTTTCTTTGCCTTTTAAGATCTTCTTATCAGATGTGGAGCTCACCAAGCCAGTTTGTGGCAGCCTCATCAGCAAATTGCAGAGCTCTCAGACCACCATTAAATCTGGTCAGAAGGCAGTCACCAGTGATGTGTAACATTGTCTGCCTCTGGCCACAGCTGTATGTGGGAACCTCTCGTTGGCTCCAGCTGTGAAGGCTGGCTATACATTGACCCTGGACCATTCAAAATTGGTTCAGAAATGTATATGAACAGGTCAAAACTGACTACACCCCTGGGTGAGTCAGTTATGACAGACTTGTTTCTGATGTCAGCTGCAAACCATTCATCAAGCGAAGTAGACATCACAGAGAAATCCATGAAATTCTGGTGGTCTCAGATGCATGGAGCGCATGTGCACCCACAGTGAATAGCCCAAAAGGACAACACATCTCAAAGAACTCAATTTCTAGAAGGTAAGTAACATTAATTACATATTGCATGAAAAGTTTCACAAGCCTTAAGAAAGAGGCTAAAAGAGCAGCTGTGAAACATGACAGTAATTGGTATCATTTGGAGAATAGAACCACCAACCAATTGGGTTCACTCCTTAATGAAAAAAGAAGAGGACAATGGTTGTGTATGGATTCTAAGGAGTGAACAAAAACATAAAAAGAGAAAACTTCCACTTGGTTTCAGAAAAGTGAACTGTTGTCTGAGATAGCAGGAGCCAAATTATTCAGCAAATTAGTTGCTTCATTTGGATTTTGATATATCCCCTCGGATACTCCAGAGCTCCAAGATCTGCACTTTCAACCCACCATTTGGCACAAACTGCTTCCCAAGACACTATGTTCAGCTCCAGAAGTATTTCCCCATAGAGTGAGCCAGATGTGAGAGGAATTAGCACGTGTGAAAGTGCACACTGATGATGCAGTAATTTGGGGGCAGCACTGCCATTGAACATCAGGAACAAGTGAAGAAAGTATTGGAAATTGTGAGAACTAATAACCTTAAGGTGAATAAGGCCAATTTCAAACAATGGAAATAACATACTTAGGAGAGAGACTGACCTCCAAGGGAATTTTGCTCAGTGAATCAAAGATTGAAGCAATACTGAACATTCTGAGACCTGAAGATAGAAAGATAATTCGAAGGCTACTAGCTGTGTTGAACTATGTCAGCAAATACATGCCTACCTGTACTGCACACACAGTTCCTCTAAGACATCTCACAAGGTCACCAAATGAGTGTAGATGCCTAGTATGATTTAAAGTACATTCTGACACCAGCTCCAGTGCTGCAATTTTTTGACTGATTGAAAGACATTAAACTCTCCACAGACACCTTGAGAGGAGAGCTGGGAATAGGAGTATTTCAGTGTCATGGAACTGATTGGTTGCCACTCACAAATGCATTTGGGGCTATGACAGCTGCAGAGAATATATAGGCACAAATTGAAAGAGAGACATTAGGTCTGGTGTATGAATGTACAAGATTTCATGATTTTCTCTGTGGTCATAGCTTCAAAGGAGAAACTGGTCACAATCCATTGATTGCAGTATACAAAAAGGGACTTGGAGAAGCATAACCAAGAATACAGTGACTACTTGAAATTACAAAAGCATGATGTGATCCTGAAGTTCTAACCTGGATGCCACTTAGTAAGGGTAGACATGGCAGTTAACATACTTGTGAATATGATAAATGTCACATGGTGTATTTTTAGGCTAAAGATAAAATGATGTAACCAGAGATACAAGTGATAAGTAAAGGAGGAAAAGAAATGTTTCCCACCTGCCTATTTCCTATCAGTGATCTCAGAAGTGCTCTTGAAGGGAACACAGATTGTAGTTCACACAGAGATGAGAAGTGAAACAGATACATGAAGGGCACCTGGGAATGACCAAATCAAAAAGGGAGAAGTAGAGAAATTTTATTCTGGCCACAGATGAGCAGTGACATTGAAGAAATGGTGAGCGGAAGTGGAACATGTCAGAAATATAGAGATTCCCAGCTGAAACAATCAATGGTACCATATGAACAACTTGAGATTCTATGAGACAAAGTTGGGATTCACATATTCATCTTGAGAAAACATGATCACGTATTTATAGTGGACTGCTTACCCGATTTCCCAGAAGTAAACACACTTGAAGATACCACAACAGCAGCAGTAAGCAGGCAAAGTAAATCTGATTTCACATCATGGAATTTCTAGAATAACAACAACTGACAATGGACCACAGTTGAAGAATAGAGATTTCCTGGACTTTGGTAAAATGTATGGCTTTCATCATGAGACATTTAGTCCCACATATTGTGAGATCAAAGGAGTATCTGAATGTGGACTATGTATACTGAAGAACTTGCTCAAAAAAGCAGCAGATGCAAGAGAAGATCCATACTTAGCACTACTCAGCTGTAGTGCTCCACTGCTGCAATGTGGAAAGTCATCCTCTGAACTCTTCTACGACAGACATATAAATACTTGATTATCGGGTATGGGACATTGGAAATGATGATTAAGAAATGTTTGATAGTGAGGGGGAAACTGGGAAAGTACAACCAGACTAATACAATAAAGGAGGAAAACCCCATCTATAAGTTAAAAAACAAAGTGAGAATTTGGCAAGATGGACACTGGCCAGACCAAGCTGCAGTGATCAAAGAGGAGTCACCTCACTTGTACTCGGTGATCACAGAGAAAAAGGCAAAATCACACAAAGGAGCTGAACACATTTGCTCAAGATACCTGAAAACTTGGCCAAGACAAATGCAGTGAGAGCAGACATACTAGCTGAAAGCATTTCACCAGCGTTACCCCCCAGCCACCCCCCCGCTGTTGAGTGTGAGACCAAACAGCTTGTTACAGGCAAGAACTTGCCTAAAGAGAGTTTGCAATGCAGCAGATTGAGATGTGTTAGGGTTCTGTTTGAGCAACCTTAAGATTTAAGTCAGTTCGGGGTGCAGGAGTATGGGGTGCTGGCTCCAGCACTTACCTTGGGCCGCCTCTGGGTGGCCGCGCAGCGGGGCTAAGGCAGGTTCCCTGCCTGCCCTGGCCCCATGCTGCGCCCGGAAGGGGCCAATATGCCCTTGTGGCCCGGGGGGGAGGGCATCTGGTTCCGCATGCTGCTTCTTTCTGCAGGCACTGCCCCTGCAGCTCCTATTGGCCGCAGTTCCCTGTTCCCAGCCAATGGGAATGCGGGGGTGGTTCTTGCAGACAGGAGCAGAGGGAGACCCCTAACCTCCCCTCCCCCAGGGCCAAGGGAGTGGCGTGGGGCCAGGGCAGGCTGGGAGCAAGCCTTAGCAGCAGCCCCACTGCAACATCGGACTTTTAGCATCCAGAGATCGTGATCAACTGGGAGAGTCTCCAGGATCGACCAAGGATTTCAAAATCTCTTATGATCCTTTCTAGGTGGCAAATGAATGCCTGTTCTTTTTCGGCCCACAATTCTGATCTGAATAAAGTTCATTAGCATGTTGATAGGTCCCTCTCAGTGAGGGGGCTGTTGTCTGTGTGGGAGAGAAAACAAATTTCCTTTTCAGTCTCCATCCTGCTTCTAGAGCAGGGGTGGGCAAGCTCCAGCTGGTGAGGCTGCTCCGGCCCTGCCCCCACTGCCTCAGCGTGCCGCACGAGCAGCGCTCTGGGAGGCAGAGCAGCGCGGCTCCATGTCTGGCTCCGGGCCAGACACGCTGTTCTGAGCAACGGCATGGTAAGAGGGCCAGGGCTGGGGTGAAGGGGGGAGTTGGATAAGGGGCAGAGGGTCTTGGGGGGTGGTCAGGGGACGGGGAATGGGGGCGGTGGATAGGGTGTGGGAGTCCCAGCGGGCCTGTCAGGGGGCAGGGTGTGGCTAGGGGTCGGGGCAGTCAGGGGACAGGGAGCAGGGGGGTTGGATAGTGGGTGAGATCCTGGGGGTGTGATTAGGAGGTGAGTGGGTTTCTGGAAGGGGCGGTCTAGGGACAAGGAGTAGGGGTCTTAGATGCGGGTGCAGTCCTGGGGGGGTAATTAGGGTGAGGGCAGTCAGGGGACAAAGAGCAGGGGAGCTTAGATAGGGGGTGGGATCCTGGGGAGGCAGTTAGGGTGGGGGGTTTCCAGAGGGGGCTATCAGGGGACAAGGAGCGGGGAGAGGGCATTGGATGGATCACAGGTTCTGAGGGGGGCAGTCAGGGGGCAGGAAGTGGGTGGGAGTCGGCTAGGGGACGGGTCCAGGCTGTTTCGGGAGGCACAGCCTTCCCTACCCAGCCCTCCACACAATTTTGAACCTCAGCGTGGCCCTTGGGCCAAAAAGTTTGCCCACTCCTGTTCTAGAGTGATTACAATTTTCCATAATCAAATCTATATCCAATATTATTTCATGACAGATGGTATCCAATCAAATACAGAGTGTTTACTGAGTTTTTTCTTACACTACTAGCTATCAGACTTCAAACTCAGCAGCTGTCAAAGTTAAGTTTTAGGATACTTACTGTAATTCAAATTCTCCAAAATGTGAGAAAGCATGGAACTTAGAATGTAAAATAGTCTCCCGGGATAAATATATAAAATCATTGATAACCATTAGGTTATGTTAGGATTTTCCCATGTGATTCCAAATTACTGTGTTGATGTGTAGAAATCCATTTGTAAAAATCTCCAGACTTCCATTGCAAAACTTTAATGTGAATTGTTGCATCTCTGAAGGAGTGAAGCTTTTTCATTCCAATTCTTCATTTTTCAATAAATAAATCACAGTGAGTTAGTAAGTATCAATACAATTCATTTTGTCTCTCTTTTGTCTCTCTTTATTAATCTCTTGAGGCTGTAAGTACTTACGGCTGGTGGTCACGCAGATATTACATAATAGTGAATAGGCACATCTTCCGTAGTTTGATGCTTAAAGTATCATATTGTTCATATTTTTCAAATAAAGTCAATACATATTAGGAACAGAAAAAATAAGATCCCCCAAATTATTTGACACAGAAATTGAATTAGTCACTTTTTATCATTAAAATTAATAGGAAGAATATTGTGACAATTAGTAGAGGAGTAATTAGCAGGTAGTAATTTGGTCTACATCAGAAAGTTTTTTGCAGTTGATTAAAAGCATCTCAACTGCTTTCCTATGTTAACTTGACATCTGCTTGAAATGGGAGGCTTGTGCCTCTTTGAATGGCCTTTCTTTCCAGTGCTTCCCTTAAAAAAATTCAGAATGTTCCTTGATCCATATTATTTTTTTCAAAACATTAGTGTTTTTAGCTTTCTGGTCATTCTGTTTTAAATGTAGGATTGATGCCACTCCCTAACCATCATTAGTAAGAGTTCCATGGCCTAAAATTCTACACACAGAATTGAATATATATATCTTTATAGAATAGAACATGTCACCAAGTTTCACATTCTTGCTCTTATAAGTAATTAATACTAATACAGCAGTTTGGACTTTCAGCCTGAGCTATTATTTCTCAAAGTGCAAGTCTTGTGTCCTGGGCGGGAGTAGCTGACTTCTTCGAAGAGAAATACCAACAAATCTAGCAAGAAAGGGATATTTTCCCAGAAATCCTGTGGTCTAAACATTTTTATTTTCTAGCAGTAGTGTTGTCACTGGTTTGTTGATCTAGCAGTGATTTATTAGGATTGATCCACAACTGAACATAGCGACAAAGAGTCTTGTAGCACCTTATAGACTAACAGATTTTAGGGATCATGAGCTTTCGTGGGCTAAGACCCACTTCATCAGATGAATGTTGTGGTAATCTGCAGAGGCAGGTATAAATATACAGGCAAGAAAGCAAGGTAAATTCAATCAAGGAGGGTGATGAGGCCCACTTCTAGCAAGTGATCTGGAGGTGTGACCACCCGTAGAGGAGAAACTGAACATAGGAAATCTTGGGCCAGGGATCAGGGTCCTGCTTTTACTTGTCTTGAAATAAAGCTGAGCAATGTAACCAAACTTGTAGAACTATAGTTAATAAACAATGAGTGAATATGTTTTTGCTATTTTGCTGTACGAGATTGAGATATCTTGGATATCATAATAATGCTGCAGGTGGCAGGTTATTCACTGAATTCCAAAAAGGTAGGAAAATAGATTGTCTTATAGAGCAGAGGACTGAAAATATTGAGAGTGACTATGGAAGTAATCTTCAATCACTTGTATTTTGGAACTATACTACTTGCTGCTGAAGTTGTTTCATGTAAATAAACTGGGTATGATGTTTTGCAGTGACACTCCCCCCACCCCCAGAAGCTATTATTACTTGTGACAAGGCTCTGTCCTTATCTTTGTGGATTCTGCGTTTCCTGGCAGATTTCATTAGCCTCAGAGGCTCACTGTGACCCTCCACGTGGCCCTTCTCTCTCTAGAGACAAGGTCACAGCCTATTGAGCCATTTTCATCATAAGCCAGTGAGGAGAAGCTATCCTTCCTGGCACAGTCTCCGTTGTCTCCCAATCTCAGTGATTAATTAGGGGAGGTAGAAACAGGGGAGCCCGGGCCTGCCCTCTACTCCAGGCTCCAGCCCAGGGACCCTAATAGTACCAGCTAAGATGGCTGACCTTTTAGCCACAAACACAATACAATTCCCTGGGCTACTTCCCCTCAGCAGTCCCCACTTCTTCAAACTCCACTTCACCCTTATCTCAGGGCTTCCTTCCTTGCATATGATATGTTGTCTACCACTCAGTTTCACCAGCAGAACAACTTCCTTCCACAGCTCCTGACATCCACACGCACCTGACTAACTGGAAGGCTTTTAACTGGTTTCAGCCAGTCCCTGATTGGCTTCAGGAGTCTCAATCAGGCTAGCTGTTTCTACTGATTTCTAGAAGGTTCCAGTGGTACCAGGGATTTGTTTAGTCTGAGACTCACATATCTGTTCTTCAGCACTCCTTTAGCCATCTGGCCTTGCCCCATCACATACTCTTGTACATTTTTCTAATGGAAAGTTGAGAGACGTTTTAAAAAAACTGCATTTTTTCTCAGTTCTTTCTGGTGATGAAGAAATGGAAAAATCAACCAACACAAGTAAACCAGCGCAGCCTGACTCAGACTCTGAGTCCAAACCTGGTGCATCGAAGAAAAGAAAACAGGTTGGTAAAATGTATGACTGTATTGATCATAGAGATAATACATAATGAAATCAGGCATTTCACCCTAAATAAATGGTGCATTTCTCCACTTACACTCCAGATCTTTTGCTTAGTACTGGTGTATTGTCTGCCTTATTGGGAAACAATTAAGTTCCAATTTTAAGAGATTTCAGTCATAACTTAGTCTCATTTTATACAGGTACAATAGAGCCCATCTCTTTCCCCAGGCTTGTGTCAGGTGACGGTGGGGGGGGGGGGTGTAGGGCTAAGTGATGTGCCAGTCTTTTAATGTTGACATTGCCTGAAAATTCTTATAGTTTATGATTTAAATATTGGACAGCACCCAAAGAGACAACCAGAACCTGCCCTCATTGAAATGGCCCTTAGACTTGAGTGAGGAGTGATTGGGTCCCAGGTGATGGACCTTTTTAGAGGCCAGTTTTGAAAAATGTTGAGCACCTTCAACTCCCACTGAAACCAGTAGGAACTGAGGACACCTGGGTTCGTGGCTGGTAGAACACTCAAGGAACAGGAGCAGCAGGGGAACTTTCCCAGCACACAGACCCTTCTCCCTGTACCCTGAGCTACACCTCCACACCCACACACAGCCCCTAGCTATCCCTCTCCCTGCACCCTGAGATACCCACCATGCCTGTGCACAGCCCTAGCTACCCCATCTCGCCATCCTGAGCTACCTCCCTGCCTGTGCACAGCCCCTAGCTATCCCTTCTCTGCATCCTAAGCTAGCCCCCTGCCCATACACAGCCCCTAGCTGCCCCCAGTCCTACACCCTGACCTAACCCCTGCCTGTACACAGCCCCTAGCTATCGCACTCCCTGCACCCTGAGCTACCCCAGGCCTGTACACAGCCCTTAGGTACCCCTCTTCCTGCACCCTGAGCTTTTTTTGAAACTTTTTGAGTGAGTCCCCTACCTTTGAGTTAGAATTTTTTGTTGTCCCCTCCTGCAACCCAGACTGGTTGGTGGCCAGCTGAGGTGAATCAGAGTGGAGGAGGCACTCCCTCCATGGACCCTGCCGCGCGGACCTGGCTCGAGCCCTGCTGGCCCCTGCCCATTCAAAATAGAAGTCAAACTACACTTATGCTTGAATGCCCCCCTCCCTCATGCTGGCCAGGGACTTTTTATAGCATGTTTTAGGGGGCCTCAGAAAGAAAAAGTTTGAGAACCCCTGGCCTAGGATGTGCTGCTAACAGAGATCTGTGTTTAGTTTAAGGAGTAGAAACTGGATTTTGGATCAGGAGGGCTCTGAGTTTTAGCCCACAGCAGCTATGACGCTCCATGTGGCAATGATATGCGGTGTCACGAGGCACAAATTCATTACAGTATCACACAGCTCCTTTGTTACAAGAAAGTTTGCTTATCAGATATGTTTACAGAGGTGCCTATAATTTTAATGTTTGTGTTTCACTTGAATCCTGCATTTCTTGTGCATGTTAAATTGCAGATTTAATCCACTTCGCTCTTGTCTCATTCAGAGTCCAGAAGCTATTTTGTTGTGGCCTTGGTGTATGGAAACAATCAGGAGAAAAATGAATGGAATTATTAACATATATATTTTCAGTCCACAGACTATTTTGTTAGTTTAATTAATTCATAAACTGTCTGCAGACCACAATGAAAAGAAAAATTTGTCTCCATTTTAAAGCAGGGGGTTGAAATGTTTATTTTGTCAGTAACTCCCAAAATCAGTGGATGGATTAATTGGAATGTAAACTTTCACTCTCTCTCTCTCTCTCTCTCTCAGACACAAGAATGTTTTCACTTTACAGTTTGGTTTTTCAGTACCTTGGCGACATATGAAGAGATGTTGCATTAGAAACATAACACAGGAAACATTTTATGTTCTGTCTGTGATTAACAAACATGGAATTCATGGCATTTTATTTCATAAATCAAAGGTCTTAGCACAAACTTCCTGTTTTTCTGCATTTTTAAAACTTCCATGTAAAAATAGCACAAAAATATGCAGAGTACATGGAGCCAGGTCAAATTCAGTGGGTAGTCTGCACAGTACAATTCAGAAGGAAAAAATGCAAATAATTTTGTTAATGGCGATTTGCAAAAAGCTGCTGAATGAGCAAGAGCAGGAGAAAAAATACTTGCAGAAGGGTCTGACACTCGGTCTAGATAAGATGCTTAAACAACTGAAGATTCCAAACCATCAAAAAAGGACACACACAAGCTGTGTGCCATTCCCTGTAATTAGATTTATCTGAACATCTCAGTTATATGTGCGGTGGAGTAGTTGTGTCTGAATAAATTATACTTGTATTCCTGGGCTCATTAGTCTATGAGGCCTACACTGCTCCACTACCAAAGGAGTCTCGTGCATCTAAGTGGAACAAAATATTCAGTGAGTCTAGGCTAGTTTCAGTGGAAAATCATTACAAATAATGGTTCTCTGCACATGTTTCAGTGGAAGACTAGCAATGGAAAGAGAAGCTATAATCCATACTCTGACAGGTATGGCCATTTCCTGCAATATCCTGAACACACCTTACTGAATTAAGTTTACATATCTTGGGAGTTCGTTGTATTAAAAATGCAAATGTTTATGTATTATTGTGGGATTATATGTACATTTCTAAAGGGGAGACATGACTTAATGTCATCCCTGGGAAGTTGTTATGAGAGCTTCAAAGGACTCTTTGACAGTGGGTCAAACAAGAATTAATTTTCAGTTGAGTGGGTTTTGTAGGAAATACTGGGGAGGAGAGGAATGCAAATTCCTGCCTCCGGATCCAAACTTCTGAAGCTACATCTCAAGGAGAAATTCCTTGTCTGCTGATTAACTGTTCCCCGGGTCCCAATATTAAAGGCCCAAAGTGTATAATGGAGTGACTCACAGATTCATGAGTGTTCTCGTTCTGAGCAAAAAGTGTTATGAACCTGTTACCACAGGAAAACTCCTGTGTGCGTTTTTGAAGGACTGACTCCTACCAGAACCGTTCTGGAGTTGGGATGGTCTCTGGTAAGCTTATTAGCATGCGTGTAGGTTCTTTTATTGTTTTAATATGTTTTTCTCTAATGTTTTCAATAAGACTAGCTTAAGAATAAATGTGCTTGCTCATGAAGAGCTGTGTGGTACCTTCTACCGGTGGGCAATTACACTGCTTATTTCCTCTAAAGAGAAGGCAAAACAGGCCTGCTTCGTCAGTCTGTCTTGTTGGAGAAGTCACAGTGTGAGCAAGGAACTGTGCAGCCTGAAAAGCCCCCAGTCAGAAGGGATAGAGACTGGAGTCATCTTCTCAGAGAGGTGACAGCTGAGAAGCCGGGAGCCTAGAGTGGGAACACTTGCTTCACCACAAGGGGAAAATACAGGTGCACTTGCCCTGAGCTATGACACGTACATGTTGAGGGGGAAGAGAAAAATAAGAAACTCATCAAACTGGTTTGGACCAGCAAGATAGAATCAGTCTTGTGGGTGGGGTAAATATGGGAGGCTGGACAAGAAGAGAGAGAGAGACTTAGACTCTCAGGAACATGGAGGTGAGTTGCCTGGGCATTATATTTGTATGGCATCTAGCACAATGGTCTCCTGATCCTGGAGATGCTACCACAATGGAAGTAACATATAGCAATAATTGTTTGCAGTGTTGTGGTAGCCCTGTTTGTCTCTCTCATATCCTGGGACTAAGTGGGCAAGGTAATATCTGTTATTGGATCAACGTCTGTTGTTGGAAGTTACAAGCTTTTGAGATACACAGAGCTTCCACCAGCAGAACTTGGTCCAATAAAAGATATTATCTCCTCTATCTAGTCTCTCTTACAACAATGATAATTGCACAGACAATGAATCTGAAACTTTGACCTGCTGGATTGAGAAGAAAGAGGTGAGAAATGGATGAGAGAGAGATTTCCCCTTGCTGGCTCCATTTGTAATCTCAGCCAGAGTTAGGAAGATGGTTTGACTTTAATTTAGTAGCTTCACACATGTTGTCCATCTGAGAGTCATATTCATGGTGGTAGGTTTTAGGGGTTGTTAGGACTAAGCCCCATTAATAATACCCAGCTATCAGCTACACCTGCAGTTCTCATACTGATGTATATGTACCACTGACGGTACATGAGCTGCCACTATATTTAATTTTCTTGTGACCGCTAGACATGATTACTCTAGTTTGCCACCTTTACAAATGGAGTGCTCATATACCAATCATCTTTAAAAATACATACAAATGGGGAGAAATGAACCAGAGAGGCATTTCATGGACTAAAAAGCCATTCTTCATGGTATGAAATGAGGAACAGCACAGAGCAAAATTTGAAAAAAACCTATTACAAATGTTACTTTATAAACATAAAAGAAAGGATATCAGAAATACAGAAAAATCATTATTTCCAGTTATTCTCTCCTATCTGTACTGTAAAGTTCACCAGCTGGTTGTTCAGCTTGTACCCAATTATTTCAAAGTCCTGTTCGGCAAGTTTGAATGATTGTCTCACACAATAAAAGAGATTACAAGTATTTAATTTTTGAAAGCTCTGTTCACTTTTTCCTTCTGATTTTTTGCTGTTTTGAACATGCTGTAAACCAGAGTATAAAGGTGTGCCTATGACTCATATGTTTCAGGTTTCTGTCCTTTTTTTCTGTTCTCTATTACACCAGTGTGAATATGAAATAGTCCCAGAAGTTACTCCAGAGTTGAACTACTGTGTTTTACTCCAAACCTGTAAATATTTTTCTCTCTCTATCAGTATCTGAATCTTTGTACCCAACTTCTGTCCCCCAACCATCATGTTTTGTGGTAATAATATCTCTCATGATGAATCTCTTTTTACAACATGTGCTTTGCAGCCTGCGGAATGTTTTTTAACTCGTCCTGAGGAAAAAGAAGAAAGCACTGCGAAGGTGAAAAGGAGAAGGAAGGTACTGGAAACTCCCCCACACCTCCCGCCCAACTAAAAGTTCAACATAAATGGTCTTCAGGAGCTGTCTGGGTGCAGTTGCTTTTATAAGACATGTCAGCTTCAGGATAGCACAGTGCCAGTGATATCCTTTAAATGGTTTTAGAAGTTTGTTTCTCTTAGTCTAGTATACTGGGACCATAACGTTGCAGCCAGTTTTATGAAAGAGAGAAAATCAAATCTATCTTAGAAGAGAAACCTTTCTCAACTCCAGTCAAATACCTGCTTCGCACCTACGTACCCAACCACAACCTTGTGCCCAAAGCTGACTAGAAGAGCGTAATTCAAGGATAGAAAGGGCACTGGGGGAGATGATTTCATGGTCAGGAGTGCTTTTGTCTCCTTTCTCCCCACAGTATAGACACTGGGTCCTTGTTCTGTATTGACCTTCTCACCATGACCCATGCCTGCCCCCAGGGTCACCCTCCACAGTCCTGGTGGAGATTATATAGCACAAAGAGTGTTGTCTTTCTGAACAGACTAAAATGCGTAGGGGTGTCTCAGAGCAGGTACATAGGGTTTTAATTTCATGTTAGACTTTGTATGCACTCCCCTCCCTCCGGGGTGGGAGGATTTTGCTTTAAATGCAGCGCTGGCATTAATAACCATGTCACTTTCTCTGCAGTGAAAACAAATGCATCCTTTGATAAAAATGCGTGACTAGACCTAAAATAAACCTCCAGTTTTCATGCAAACAGTAGAGGCTTAGTTAGATCTTTCTTTTCAGTGATTATACGCCATTAAGTCTGTACACATAACCTGTCAAATAATCATCATGAAGAATTTATCATACTGTACTAACATATAGGTTCCAAACTAACAACTCTCTCTCTTATAAATAAATAAATAAATAAATAAATAATAAATAAAATAAAACCCGTTGTTCCTTAAGCATCTGGAATGAATTGAAAGAAAAATAATAAAACTTCCTGTGTGAAGAACATTTTCCCACATTTCTCCTTAAAGAAAAAGAGTATGATCAAGAGTCCTTGCACTGACTGTTATAGAATTTCTTGTTAACATCAGCATCTTCCCCAAGAGAACCGTAATTTTCCAGAAGGAATTGAATGAGTCAGTGAATGATGTAATGAGCCTGTGAAACGGCAGTTATCCCGTGGTACTAAGCAGAATGAGTCTTATTGATCTTGGGTTATTATCTGTTAGATAATTACTCTCTATAAAACATCGCCAAAAAGTGGCCCAGCTTGCAGTCATTACACAGCAGGAAAATTTTACCGAATCAGGCTGGAACTTGAATTACTGCTGTTCACTGAGTGAAATCACATGCACACTGCAAGAGCTTACGCCAAAGTCCACTGCAAATGTTCCTAGTGCTTTCAGAAAGTTCTGGTTCAAGGCCTAAGTGTTTTGGGACTGGGAAAAAAAATTTCAAGACCTTTCTTAGCACCAGGTTATGATATCCTTAGTCCCATAGGGGAGCAGTTAGCTGGGATCACTCAAGGAAATAACATGTCACTAACAAGAATAAGAAATTCATATTCTGGCAATTAGGGTTGTCCATATTGTAATACCCTCTGTCATGCCAAGCTGCCTTCTCTGCTTGAAAATCTCTTGTTTTTAAAAGCAGTAAGATCATTTAAATTAAGAGGGACCCAGATTCTCTTCCTTTGTCGTTCATTTAATTATTTAATTTAGAAAGTGAAATTATGACTTCAGAGCATGGCGAAACTCTGACTCATTTCAGTGGGATAAAGATCAAGTCCTAAATGTGGCTTCATTTATAAAATACCATTTTCCCGACAGCTGGTTAAAGTAGGCTGCTCAGAATTTTGCAAAAGTTTCACTCTCCTTTATCATGTATGAAAATGGTCTCAGAGTGTTTATATATAATATTGCAATTGAAATGTCAATTGCTGACATGTCCTTATGCTGTGCAACCCAGCATCCCTATGCCTGTCCTCCAGTTGGAGACTGAAAACTCTACCTCAGGTTTCAGCCTCCTGAGATATCACCATCCAGGTCCCAAAATAATCTTGCCAAAATCCTCCAACAAACAGATGGAAATGAGGACCTGGTATTCTTGGTCCTTGGTCTTCACCTTCCAGGATTCTCCCAGAGTTTCCAGGAATTAAAGATTAATCTTTCATTAAAGATTATGTCATGTGATGAAACCTTCAGGAATACAGCCAATCAAAATTGGCAACCCTAATTCTTGATATTTCTAGAGTAGTACTGTCAACCCCAGTTCATTCAAATATCATGAATTAGGCCCCCCAGAATCAGGATCAGTTCAAAAGCAATAACATTTCATATAAATGTTTTGGGTATTTTTTTCTTTGCCTGTTGGTTTTTGAGCTGTTAGGCTATTCTCTAGTCATGTTTCCAAACTGTTCTATGCAATCAATTGGGCTGCAAGCTTACCCTTTAAATTTAAATGAGAACTGAGATTCTTCAGTAATCTCTTGACTCCTCTAGCTGTTGCTTTAGGAAAAACACCTATTATTCTAAGATTTGTGATACAGTTGTGAGACTTGGCAACAGTGCTGAAGTAATAAGTTAAAAAACCTATTACCCAACTCCTTCTCCAACACAATCTTTGAGAAAATCCCAGTATTGCAGTAGAGTGTATAACAGAGGTATACTGTAAAGATGTTTTGGGTTTTATTTCACAGTGCATATTTACAGGCTGCGGACCCAATTCTGAAATTTTCACTCCCAATAAAGGTAATGGGAGTTTTGACCAGTTATAAGGACTTTAGGACTGAGTTTCTCCTGTATAAGATTATGAAGAATCATACTTTTACAGATTATTGTTATCGTTAGCAAACACCATATTGAAAATGCCTTACGTCTCCTTTTTATTTTACTTTTATTTATAGAAGAAAATTTCTGATATTCTTGCAAAATCATCTCCAAAACCAGGTGTCCCTGAAGACCTACAAAAGCTACTTAATCAACACTTTGATACTAAACGTTCAGTGATTGAACTAGAAGAGTTAAAACTGCCAGGTAAAATGTGCTATGTCAAAGAGATGCCTTGTGCATTTCCTTCTGCATAGGGGATGGAGATTCATCTGCTTTAGGAACTAAAATATTTAGTTCCTAAAGCAGATGATTCCTTATTTTGAGCCCAAGTTGTAGCATTAATCCAGATCTCCTGAGTTCTATTAGATTTTATGAGATTTTTTTCTTGTAGGGTATTGCTATGCTGTTTAAGATGAGTTATGAGTTCTTTTCGAATAAGTAAGTGGATTTGTTTTCTAAATGGTGCGGTTAAGGAAACGAAAGGAAGCATTGTTTCAACATATCCAGTCATTGTGGAACATTAATTTCAGGAAGTTTCTTTTTTGACTGAAGTGCAGGGATATCTAAGAAATCATTTCCAAGTTACTGAGAGCCAGAGAAATTGGTTTTATTCCTGTGGTTAGTGGATTTGTACTCAGGCATTTAAGATAAGGCTTCACCGGAGCTGAAGTAAATTCTAAAGAAGGAAGAATAGTCAGATACCATTCTGAATTAGTTCTGGAATGTTGACTACACTGCTCTGATTACCTGTTGGCTTTTTGATGAGCTATATGAAATGATTTGGCAGCTTTAGTCCAGACCTAGTGCACAGATTTTGTACCAAAACTGGCTGCTGCTTGGCAGTCTGACTGAAGAGAGACTGGTGAGCCCAGTCATAAAATGAATAGGGGAAGGGAAGCTGAACTCCCATCTTACCCCACTGAAGGTTTGAGCTGAAGAGGAAATGCACTGCTATGTGTTTTGTTCTGTGAACAAAGTGGAATTAATTTTCCAGTGCTGTCAAAGTGAAGGTGGGGAGGTGTAATAAAAATCATTACAATTTTCTTTTTGGTTTACACAGAGAGGCCTTCCCTCCCCTTCTCCCCACCTTCACCCCCCCTCCCCCGCCCCATAGCTTGCCTTAACCCCTAAAATGTCTAGTCTAAAAAATTTCATGATTCCTTATTTTGAGCCCAAGTTATAGCATTAATTCTTGTAGCAGGGTTATATAAGAAGATACTCTGAGTGCCTATGTATTGATATTGTATACTCAGAGTCAAAAGGACCCCAGTAACAAGTCTGTTGGCTCTTGTTTTATCCCACTGATACTCACTGAATTCTTTGTTCCTGTGCCCCCACTATGATCCTTTCAGCCAAGCTGCACTCTCTCCTCTTGACTGTTTAAAGCTTGTCTTTTTAGATAACTGCACTCTCTTCCCAGCTTCATGCAGAGACATGTGATCCTAGACTGATCCTTCTTTCTTTCTCTAGGGTTAGCTTAGCTTTCTTCTTGAATCAAGGGAGAGTTTTGCCGTTCTGCCGCATTGCATCCTAAAAAACAGAGAAGTCTCTTCCATCCTCTGTGTTGCTATGAAGCACTTACATTTGATACTTCTAAACCCGTAGGGTTTTGTGCAAATAACAATAGTCTGTCACTTTCCTATTAAGAAAGGCCTTTAGGCTAGTGAAGCGACCCATATGGATTGGGTCTTGGGTTGTTTTTTTCTTTCCTATCCTGAAGGGGGAATTGGGCACTTACAAAGCCGAAGGGATTGGTGGCTTCTATAACTGTCAAGTCGTTCATATCAAGTCACTGGGCAGAACAGAGGGCAACAACTTGAAGTTGTTTAGTCATGTTAGCAGAATACTAAATGTGGATGTTCGGGTTTGAGCCAACTTGGTTTCTGGCTATTGCAAGCTGTGTTTTTAATCCTTTCTGGGTTTTTTGAGGAACATAAGAACATAAGAAAGGCCGTATTGGGTCAGACCAATGGTCCATCTAGCCCAGTATCCTGTCTACCGACAGTGGCCAATGCCAGCTGCCCCGGAGTGAGTGAACCTAACAGGTAAAGATCAAGTGATCTCTTTCCTGCCATCCATCACCCCCCTCTGACAAACAGAGGCTAGGGACACCATTCCTTACCCAGCCTGGCTAATAGCCATTAATGGACTTAACCTCCATGAATTTATCCAGTTCTCTTTTAAACCCTGTTATAGTCCTAGCCTTCACAGCCTCCTCAGGCAAGGAATTCCACAGGTTGACTGTGCACTGTGTGAAGAACTTCCTTGTATTTGTTTTAAACCTGCTGCCCACTAATTTCAATGGATGGTCCCTAGTTCTTCTGTTATGGGAACAAGTAAATAACTTTTCCTTATTCACTTTCTCCACGCCACTCATAATTTTATATACCTCTATCATATCCCCCCTTAGTCTCCTCTTTTCCAAGCTAAAAAGTCCTAGCCTCTTTAATCTCTCCTCATATGGGACCCGTTCCAATCCCCTAATCATTTTAGTTGCCCTTCTCTGAACCTTTTCTAATGCCAGTATATCCTTTTTGAGATGAGGAGACCACATTTGTACACAGTATTCAAGATATGGGCGCACCATGGATTTGTATAAGGGCAATAAGATATTCTCTGTCTTATTCTCTATCTCTTTTTTAATGATTCCTAACATCCTGTTTGCTTTTTTGACTGCCGCTGCACACTGCATGGACATCTTCAGAGAACTATCCACGATGACTCCAAGATCTTTTTCTGGATTAGTTGTAGCTAAATTAGTCCCCATCATATTGTATGTATAGTTGGGGTTATTTTTTCCAAAGTGCATTACTTTACATTTATCCACATTAAATTTCATTTGCCATTTTGTTGCACAGACATTTAGTTTCGTGAGATCTTTTTGAAGTTCTTCACAGTCTGCTTGGGTCTTAACTATTTTGAACAGTTTAGTATCATCTGCAGACTTTGCCACCTCACTGTTTACCCCTTCCTCCAAATCATTGATGACATTCTGGTTCTGCTGGATTGGTGAAAATAGTCGTTGACCCACGACATGTATTTAGTTTCCCTTTGAAATTAGAAAATTAAAAACTCTGTTCTTCTACATCTTCCTCTGATTTATTCCAGAATTATTAAGTCATTAAGATGAGTTACTGTATTCAGACTGGCTGGGCCCTCATGAGCAGAAATAATGGCAAAGATAGATGACACAACTACCCTGAAGGACTGAAGATAGGACAGTACCAAAAATAGATATTGAGAGCTGAGAAATTACTCCTTGTAAAGTCTTTTCTATGCTGCCCTTTGGACTCATTCAGTACTGATAGCTCCATCTTTGGAATTAAAACTGCAGTTGAAACCTTAGTGCTTTATCCTGCAGTGCAGAGGAGGTACATCTTGTCAATAAAAAAAAACAAATGCATAAATCAAGTACTGCTCCTGCAAGGTACTGAGCACCCTCCCCTCCTCTTAGACACCAGCCCCTAAGTAAATAGTTAGGAAGTGATTTTAATACCAGGGGTCAGATTCTGAATTCTGGTGGTATAAACGTAAGACTGTAGCAATAGAAACTCCACCGCATGGAGGGTGCAGTGAGGGAAAGCAGCTTCCCTCAGCAAATTTAGTTGGCAGGGCTTCTGCTGTGTCCCAGCTATAAATTAAGTCTGCCTTCACATCCACCCTGTCAGAAATGGTGGAGTGAGGTTGGCAGCAATAACATAGCCTCCGCTGTGTTTGAATCTGAGTGATTCCCTCCTCGGGTTCCTGGGGATCAGTTGACAAGAGGTAGCTGCTAGGGTTAATTCAATCCAAAACACGGGAGCGGATAGATTGAGGTGTTAATAAGTTCTGTTCAATGTTTGGACAAGTAACATGCTGATAATTACACGTGCATCCACAATCAAAATGCTGTCTCATGATCACTTAATACTAATTATTTAAAACTAGGGGAAACAAACAGAAGGAAAGCTGTAATCTGGCAAGTGCAGCTTTGGTCTGTGATTCAGCACAAATTGTTCTGTGTTCTGTATACCTCAGGCTAGAATTTTGTGCCATGCTGCTTTAAACCAAATTGTAGGGGGGAGGCACCACAGTTACAGTATCAGAAATAAACTGCCCATTCTTGATTCTTGGCACAAATCATGTGGAAGCATATACCTTTTGTGTCCTCTCATTAAGATTTTCAATTTGACACCAAATTGCCTTTAACTATCACGTAAGGTATTTTAGAAGTGATCAGAGAGATTTTTTAATCCAGTAGTTTTATCATTGTCAGAATAAAAAAAAAAAAGGTTAATCTACACGATTATGAACACATTGCCAAACATACCGCTCCTAAAGACATGCCTTCTGGAGTGGCAGGTTTCATGCAGCATAATGATGGTGCGGTAGGGGGCACCCAGAAGTCTGTATTAAAACTCTGAGTTTGTGCATTCTCATATAAAGGAGACTCATGGCCGTTGACGGCTGTTGGTCTAATTGAATGGGGATTAGCAGTTGGGTAAAATCTGGCAGATTTATACCTGAGATGGTGAGGAATGTCATCGAGAGAGCCTCCTAGTGAGGATGGGGAATTAAAATGCATGTCAATATTTATATAACTGTGATTGAACATAATTTACAGAGTTGTGCAATCTGAAAGTCCAGAGAGAAAAGAACCCCATTGATAAGAGGATGACCCATGTCTTCCTTTTATTCTATACAATCCTGATTGTTGTTGTGACTCCTGAATGTAGGATTTGCTAGGTTAGATTGGACCAATGGTCCAACAAATCATAATGGTTCTGGCTGTAGCTTCTGATTGATTCCACAAAGGCATGTGAAAACCCGCCATTATGTATGTGGTCAGTTGTGTAATGCTATATTTATGGTGGGTGAGGAGAGAAAAACATTCAGATACTTGAGAAGGGAATTAAAATTGTGTTGATAGATTTTACCATGATTCAGTTGACTCTGACTTTCCAAAGGGCAATCAACTTAGTTTTCAAAGAATAAGCATTATTGGTAGATTTAAGCCAAGAAAGATTTAATAGATATATCTACTGCTGTATTGTAAATTTATTAATATATCCAATTGTTCTGTTGCCAATCTGTCAACAAAAGCATTTTGTCTCCTGTGGTTTCAGATTCCTGTTTCCTGCCAGCCAATGATCTCACCCACAGTTTTTCTTCATACCTGAAAGAAAGTGAGTAAAATATTGGTCACAAGGAGTGTGGAGTTTATTTATAACATTTTTTTGGTGCAGTATTCAAGAGAAAGTAGCATCCTCATGATAAACACAAAATACTATGCATATCTGCCCACTTAAAAGCATATAAGAAAGGCCCTAAGGTTGATCTAGCCTAGTACCCTGTTGTCCAACAGTGGCCAATACCAGGTGGCCTGGAGGGAATGAATAGAACAGGTAATCATCAAGTGATCTATCCCCTGTCGCCCATTCCCAGCTTCTGGCAAACGGAGGCTAGGGAAACCATTCCTGCCCATCTTGGCTAATAGCCACTGATGGACCTATCCTCCATGAATGTATCTAGTTTCTTTTTTGAAACTACTTGTAGTCTTGGCCTTCACAACATCCTCTGTCAAGGAGTTCCACAGGTTGACTGTGCATTGTGTGAAAAAATACTTCATTTGTTTTAAACCTGCTGCCTATTAATTTCATTGGGTGACCTCCTAGTTCTTGTATTATGAGAAGGAATAAATAACACTTTCTTATTTACTTTCTCCACACCAGTCATGATACTATAGACCTCTGTCATATCCTCCCTTAGTCATCTCTTTTCCAAGCTGAAAAGTCCCAGTCTTATTAATCTCTCATCATACGGTAGCCGTTCCATACCCCTAATTATTTTTGTTGCCCTTTTCTAAACCTTTTCTGAGTCCAGTATATCTTTTTTGAGATGGGATGACCACATCTACATGCAGTATTCAGGATGTGGGTGTACCATAGATTTATATGGAGGCAATATGATATTTTCTGTCTTATTATCTATCCCTTTCTTAATTATTCCCAATCAATTTGCTTTTTTGACTGCCACTGCACATTTGAGTGGATGTTTTCAGAGAACCATCCATTATTTTATATATATAGTTGGGATTATGTTTTCCAATGTGCATTACATTGCATTTATCAACACTGAATTTCATCTGCCATTTTGTTGCCCAATCAACACTGAATTTCATCTGCCATTTTGTTGCAGTCCTTATGCAGTATGCCTGGGCCTTAACTCTCTTGAGTAGTTTTGTATCATCTGCAAATTTTGCCACTTCACTGTTTATCTTTTTCCAGATCATTTATAAATATGTTGAATAGGTCTGGATCCAGTACAGACCCCTGGGGGACACCACTGTTTACCTCTCTCCTTCTGAAAACTGACCATTTATTCCTACCCTTTGTTTCCTATATTTTAACCAGTTACCAATCCATGAGAGAACCTTCCTTCTTATCCCATGGCTGTTTACTTTGCTTAAGATCTTTGGTGAGGCATCTTGTCAAAGGCTTTCTGAAACTCTAAATACATTGTATCCACTGGATCCATCTTGTCCGCATGCTTATTGACTCCCTCAAAGAATTCTAGTAGATTGGTGAGGCATGATTTCCCTTTACGAAAGCCATGTTGACTCTTCCCCAACAAATTATGTTCATCTATGTGTCTGACAATTTATTATTTACTGTACTTTCAACCAGTTTGCCCAGTACTGAAGTCAGGCTTACTGGCCTGTAATTGCTGGGGTCACCTTTGGAGCCCTTTTTAAAAATTGGTGTCACATTAGCTGTCCTCCAGACATTTGGTACAGAAGCTGATTTAAATTATAGGTTGCAGACGACAGTTAGGAGTCCTGCAATTTCACATTTGAGTTCCTTCAGAGCTCTTGGGTGAATACCATCTAGTCCTGGTGACTTATTACTGTTTAGCTTACCAATTTGTTCCAAAACCTCCTCTAATGACACCTCAGTCTGGGACAGTTCCTCAGATTTGTCACATAAAAAGAATGGCTCAGGTTGTGGAGTACTCACATCGTCAGCCGTGGAGACCAATGCCAAGAATTCATTTAGTTTCTCCTCAATGGCCTTATCATCCTTGAGTGCTCCTTTAGCATCTTGATGGTTCAGTGGCCCCACAGGTTGTTTAGCAGGCTTCCTGCTTCTGATGTACTTAAAAAAAAATTGTTTTTACTTTTTGTGTCTTTGGCTAACGGTTCTTCGAATTCTTTTTTGACCTTCCTAAGTATGTTTTTACACTTCATTAGCTAGATTTTATGCTCCTTTCTGTTTTCCTTATTAGGATTTAACTTCCACATTTTAAAGGATTAAAATTAATTTTGACCTTGAAATATTCACAAATTCAGTTTTATTACATCTTTTCTGTTTCTGCATGTTTGTATTCTGCAAGATTATTATTTTGCATCAAAATATTTTAGTTTTCCTTTTAAATGATATTTGGGAAATATTTCTTAATATCTGACCACACTTTGTTAAATATGTTAGGCTATGTCTATGCTTACGGTAGTGTATAGAGTACATACAAAGCACGTCCCCCCACAGCTTGGGTATAAATAGCAGTGTAGATGGTGAGGTTTACATGAGTAAAGATGTGCCCTTGTGGCATATGCCCTACACGGCTCTCCACATGCCCAAGCAGTGCCTCCTTGTCTACACTGCTGTCTTTAGCAGTGCAGTGTTCTGCTGCTTCCTTGCTGCTGGAGCTTTTCCCCACCACAAGGAAAGACTCTAACAGTGATGAAAGGCTGGGGGAGAAGGGGACAAGAGAGCAGAGGGAGGCTCTGGCAGTTCTCTCTCCCTCCGCTGCTGGGGCTTTTCCTTGCTGCCGTGAAAGACTCCTGGCAATGTGGGAGACAGCAGGAAAACACTCGGGAAACTTCACGTAGCTGGAGCCTTTCCCCACTCCCACCCCTGTGCCAGAGCCTTTCATTGCTTTGTGTAGCCACACATCTCATTGTGGACGCAGCTTCCGTTTTTCACTGCTTGGTGTAGCTATGTGTACCCTATACGCTGCCACCCGTGTAGACAAGGCCTAATGATGTTGTCTTGATTTTATTGCACCATTTCTACCTGTCCCTGGCTATTGAAATTAGTAATGGGAATTTTTATTCTCTTTTGTCTTGGTTACGTAGATCTGCTTTTACATCCTCATGGTACAGGTGCAATAAATGTATCCCCTTTAACAATTTTTCTCTCTATTAAAGCACTACTATAAATCAAATTGCATTGCAAATTTAGGGTCAAATGAAGTCAATGGAGTAGCGCATATTTACACAATGGCTGCATTTTGACCCTTATGTAACCAGTTTTCTAAGGTAACCTATTTGGTAATCAAATTTCATTGTTTGGTACATGAGACATTTTGTTTGTTAATTTTTTGGAAATATCTTAATGTTTTGCAAACTGAGACTGTGAAGTGTGCTGTAGTATATTCTTTCGGCAGGCAGCTATTCATGTGTAATTTAGTATTGCAATCCGTATTTAAATCATAGCTTTCTCTGTGTGTTTTGTATTTCTTTTTGCAGTCTGTCCCAAATGGGCAAAACTTCGTAAAAACCACAAGGAGAAGAAGACTGTGCTGATGCTGATTATCTGCGGTTCTGCTCTCCGTTGTTTGGAGCTCATTAAGTATGTTGAGAGTAAATGTTATGTTGAGACTGGCACCCAGTCAGAGGTTTTGCCTGGAGCCCTAGACATAAAGGCAAAACTGGGACAATGTCCTTTGCTAGCCAACAAAATTACTGACTCAGCTGATGCAATATCTTTCACTCCTCCAAACCGTGGTACTGTGGTATTTGGTTTAGACTAAAGTAGAACTTAATAACTCAACTGCATAGATCTACTGTTTTTGTTACAAACCAAAAGTAAAGTATAGTTGCTCTTAGACATACAACCTATTACACTTAAGAACTGAATAAGGTCATAAAGATGCATAGTCAACACTATCATTTTGAGTGCAGTGTCAGGACATTTCTGTGACAAAGTTCAACAGAAACACAGTGCTCTGGGACCCCTGTGGAGACCAATGTATCTGGCCTGTGTTAATGTTTCTGTGGGTAGGGCTATACTACCCGCCAGATCGGCGGGTAGTGTTCGATGTATCGGGGATTGATTTATCGCGTCTCACCTAGACGCAATAAATCGATCCCCGAAAGCGCTCCCATTGACTCTGGAACTCCAGCTCCGCAAGAGGAGTAAGTGGAGTCGATGGGAGAGCCGCCGTGGTTGACCTGCCGCCATGGGGATGGCCAGGTAAGTTGAAATAAGGTACTTTGACTTCAGCTACGCAAATAGCATAGCTGAAGTTGTGTACCTTAGTTTGACCCCCGCCAGTATAGCGCAGGCCTCAGTCTTTTCAGGTTGGCAACCTCTTCTTCACAGGCAGTTTTTTTCATGACCTCCCTCCCCCTTGCATTTACTATAAAAGCAAGAGTATAGAAAATGTATCAATGGTAATAGATTGTAATAAAATTTTCAGTGCCTCACATCCCCACCCAGCTTGACTTTTATGACTGCTTCCCAGGATCATGATTGACTGGCTGAGGAACACTGGTCTGTGAAATGTCCTGTTTTCACCTGCCTGGAATACTAGGCCTGCTCTGGAGAGTGTGATTGTGTCACTCCTCAATGACTGATTTACAGACAACAGGCTTTATTTTGAATTCTGTCTTCTGTGTTTTTGAGTCTTCTGACTGCACTATGGTTACATGTACAAAATTTTATTTGCAACCATGAGGGTTAGAATCTTTTTTTTTTTTTTTTTTTTTTACTGAAGGCTGAGAGTTTTCTCACTTCATTAGCTGGGCCTTAAAGAAAAATACTAACTTCTGTGACACTGGTGATAAAATATGGGCTGTCCCATGAAGCCAGCATCATCACATATCCAGCTCTGTTTGGAAGACTGGCAAGAGGGACATTTTCCCCCCTCCTATAGCTTAGACACTCTGGATGTACTAGTGGTTTTTCTGTTTGACCTAGCCCTAATGCCTGTTTCTCTAGCTCATGAAGCCAGAGAGTGGAAATGTAAACAGGAGAAAGGAGCTATTTTAGTCCCCACAGAGTTGCTGATGTCTGTGGACTGTGTTGTTGGTAGGCTAAAGGGCAGGTTCGGGGAGGAAGGTGTGTGACATATACTGATTGGGGTGTGGATCATCTGCCCCGTATTCTCTCTGTTAGTTGTAATTTGCATCATATTTGTGAGCGCCAGGGGGAAATGTTTGCTGGTGACTGGGAGGGAGGTGTGTGGAGGTTTCTGCCAGCTTTGAGCAGCCTGACCCATTACCTATTACTGGCAATGTTGCCAACATCAGAAATGCCAAGGTCATGAATGTATGTATTTTGAGAACAGGGCACTGTACCTTATTGCATTTTAGCGGGATAAGTGCTGTTTAACAAATGATTGTCCATCTTCGTGTGCTTGCTCATGTTGATTCTATTTTAGATGTGCACGTACCCACGTGCGTGGCTGTTGGAGATTTTTGCCTTTCTGTATCTGTCGGGTCGGCTGTGGTGCTCTCTGACTGCCATGTTCATACATTGGTATATTAGGCACCGCTGGCCCTACACCCTCTCAGTTCATTCTTACTGCCCATGGTGGTTAGGCAGAGATTAGCGATTCTTCTACTTTAGTTTTCGAGCCTTAAGATCTTGTAAGTAACTTGTTTACAGTAGTTAGTTAGAGATAGTGTCCCAGCGGGGACTTTGCCCCAGGTGGAGCATGCACTGGTCTCTGGGTTTTAAGCCCTGCTCTGACTGCAATAGGCCTATGCCTGTGCGTGACCCCCATAACAACTGACTGAAGTACTTGGGGGAATAGCCTGGGAAGGACCAAGTGTCACATCTGTAAGAACTTTTGTTCCAGGACTCAGAAAGAGCGAGACATCCGTTTGAGAGCTCTTCTCATGGAGGCTGCTCTCTGCCCAGCGTCTGTGTCTTCCCGGCCAGACTTTGCCCCAAGCACCTCGGCATTGGTGTGCGGCATACTCCTGGCACCGGGCTCTGCCTGGCACAGCTTCCCGTCACTGGTGCCTAAGAAGAGTGAGTCCCCAGCACCGAGCAAGAAGGGCAAAGGACCCAGTTTGGACTGCCAGCCCACACCAGGGCCACATGGGGACACCTGTCTGACTGGGGCTCTCTAGCCCCCAAGGGATCTGCTGCTGACTCCAGGGAGCGGTAGGGCACCCAGACTAGTAACAGGGCTGACACCTTCCCAGGCTGTCCTAACGCTCAGAGAGCAGAGGCCTCTACCAGCACCGCTGGCACCACGTGTGTCCTAAGACAGTGGTCTTCAAAGTGGGGTGCGCAAGACCCCGGTGCCGCCGCTGATCCCGCCCAGGAGACCGCCGAACTCCCGGGTGGGCTGTTTTTGTCACGCCGAAATGCCGCCGCAGAAAGCAGAAGCTTCCGCTTTCTGCAGCGGCATTTTGGCGGACATAACCCCTGGGGGCTGTGCGAGTTTTTCCTCCGCAAAAAGGGGCCGTGGAGGAAAAACTTTGAAAACCGCTGTCCTAAGACACAACAAAGATTCTTTGGTGCAAGCCAGCTGTATTGACCCCCCAGAGGGCAGGCAAATGATGCCAGGCTCCAGAGACAAGTCAGTGCTCTCCATCTTCACGCCCCAGGTCTCTGTCTTCTGCGGGATGTTCTAGATTGCCAGCACCATGATCACGGTCTCTGTCCTCTCAATGCAAGTCGCCTAGAGGAAGGCACTGGTCACCGTATTGCCAGTACTGATCATCCTCCCACCAGCTGTCTCCTTGGCACAGATCCACATCTCCCAGACAGTGGGAGTGGTCTCCATCACAGTACCAATCCTCCTGGTCTCGGCACCAATCCCTCTACTCGAGGCACCGGTCTCCTGCGGTGACGGTTAGCCACCAGACACTAGCTTTGACAGTCCCTCCGTGTTCACCGGAAGGTGATTCATCTGGTACGGAAAGAATTCAGCCCCTCACTGCGACAGCACTGGTACAATTGAGCACTTGAGGCTGTGTCAACTGCTATGATGCACTTGTGGCAGCAAGGCCAATGACCCTACTATAGCGCATGGGACATGCCTGTGATGCTGATACCTCCATCAGTCCATTCCTCAGCTGCCGTGCCAGAGCAGCAACCAACGGCACCGGAGGCACAAGGCCACTAGTCGTGGAACAATCTGTTCCTCCACGTAAACGTCAGGGAGCTCAGAGCGGTTCACCTGGCCTGCCAGGCTTTCCTGTCCCATGTGAAGGGCAAGGCGATGCATATCCTGACAGACAATACTTCTGCAATGTATTACATCAACAGGTAGGGCAGAGCCAGGTTGTCGGCTCTTTGCCAAGAAGCTGTCTGCCTTTGGAACTTCTTTGCGCAGTCATTCATTTGGTAGCTCTGCATCTGCCCAGGCCAAGAACGGGTTAGCAGATCATCTCAGCAGGACTTTCTCGTCTCGCCATGAGTGATTGCTCCATTTTGGAGGCGGTCAGTGGGATCTTCCAGAGGTGGAAGACTCTCCAGATGGACCTGTTCGCATCCTGTCAGAATAGGAAATGCCACGTGTTCTGCTTGTTCCGGAGATTGGACCAGGGCTCCCTGTCAGGCGCCTTTCTGCTCCCATGGTCAGGGGCTCTGAGGTCCGCCTTCCCGCCAGTGCCGCTAATTCACAAGGTCCTTATGAAGATCAAACAGGACATGGCAAAGGTGATCCTGGCAGCTGCTGCGTCACCTCAGCAGCACTGGTTTGGCACGCTGCTGGATCTTTTGGTAGCTGCCCCGATGCTGCTTCCTCTCTGGCCGGACCTGCTGTCCCAGTACCAGGGCAGTCTTCTGCATCTGAACCTGGAGCTGCTGCACTTGACAGTGTGGCTTCTTCATGGCTAAATGCGGAGGAATGGGAATGCTCAGTCCATGTCCAACAGGTCTTGTTGAGTAGCAGAAAGCACTCCACCAGAGCAACCTGCCCGGGAAAGTGGAAGTGGTTCACATGCTGGACCTCAGCCTGCGGTATCCAGGCATCGCAGGCTTCACTGCAGGTGGTCCTGGACTATCTTCTACACCTCAAGCTCCAAAGGCTGTCCTTGCCATCAATCTAAGTCCACTTGGCTGCTATTTTGGCCTTCCACCCTCCGGCAGGTTGGTCTTCACTCGTGACACAACAGTCCAGTTTTTGAAAGATCTGGAGAATCTCTATCTGCATGTCAGGGATCCCCTCCCTCCCTGGGACCTCAACCTCTTGCTGTTGTGGGTCAGGGGTCCTCCCTTCGAGCCTCTAGCTTCCTGCTCCCGTCTCCTCTTCTTCTGGAAAGTTTCTTTCCTGGTCACAATAATGTCTGCCTGTCTGGTCTCTGAGATCAGTATCAGCCACCCTATAAGGTGTTTTACAAGGACAAGGTCCAGCTTGGGCCACACTATGAACACATCTTCATTGCCTCACAGATGCAGGATTTTCCCTGAACTTTTCCCCCTGTTCGCACACAGACATCTGTCAGCACACACACACTCATTCTTCATACACAGCACTTATTTGTTCATAAGGACTTCTCTGAGCCACCTGATGGTGGCTTCAGTCACTCTGTTCCTGCTGTGCTGAAGTCTCTGGTTATTTCTGGGAAGGGAGGCCAAGCTTCATCTTTCACTCAGATGCTGCGCTAACCTCACTGCTGACTTCACAAGGCTGGGCTTTGTGCTGGTGGGGTGACATCACAATGCAGAACTGAGACGTTATCTCTGCAATCTCTTTCCGTTGTCCCTGGTGTGGACAGTAGTGTTACTCCCTCACTTTGGGATGGAAAGTCTTTCAATAACTGACAGTGCGCAGAAGTCTCATTCCACACTCCCTGGTGTTGAGAGAGTGGAGCAGAAAAAGTCTGAGTTTCCTTCTCTCCTTTGTCATATTAGACAATTGATTAGTCAATAGTCTTGAAAGAAGTCAATTATAAAAGTCCTTTATATATTACATAAATACCTATCAAACAGATGGACGTTAATTACTCCTAAATTGTGCCCTCTAGTATGTAGGTCTGGTTGTAGATCATTACAAGTACCAAATATAGATTTAAATAATAGTTTATTGGGATGTTTTCAAAGTACAAATAGGAGTCAATGGGAGTTGGGCAGCTAACTCATTTAGACATCCCATTCTTAAGCACCAAATTAACTAGTTTTGGTTTCCTCTTAAGCCTGTTATACATTCCTAATCTGAGTTCTGATATTTGAGTTCATTTTTCATTTATCCTTTACTAGGTCAATGACGGCATTCAAAGGAGACTGCAAAGTTATTAAATTGTTTGCAAAACACATAAAGGTAAGCAAGTTCAGAGCTAGTTTTGATGAAAGGGCTAACCAATCACATGCCATTTGGCATGATATTGTAATGATACTTTTCATGGACACATAGCTCTTTTCTTTAGAAAAAGGCTTCTTTTCTGTACCCCCATCAACACAGTTCTGGGCATTCAACCAAGCAATTCCTCTGATCGCTCCTTAAACTCTCCTCATGCCCCTGTGTGTTTTGTGCAACATGGGCACCTACGTTAAGATTAGAACATCCATCAGTAATTTGTGTGGTATCCAGTCAAACATACTGTGCCTCAAACCAGCCTCTGATTTTGTGCTTGTTTAAAAACCAAAACGAAAAAGCATGTGTATGTGTTTGTATCCACAAAACTCCACCTTAGGGTGATCAGATGTCCCGATTTTATATGGACAGTCCCAATTTTTGGTTCTTTTTCTTATGTAGGCTCTTATACAGGGGGTATTACCCCCTACCCACTATCCCAATTTTTCACATTTGCTGTCTGGTCACCCTAATCTTCACCCACATTGGGTGCAAATCAGGTAGTCAGATGCTCAGCTACCCAATGCAAATGCCTGTTTGTGTGTACAAATGATAGGTTGTTTTGCAAGCAAGAAAATCAGAGACAGTGGGTGAAAATTTGGCCTTCTATATAAATGCTGTCAAACAGGTAAATGTCACACACAGTATATTTCATCCTTCCTTAGTCTTGGGCAGATTAGCGTGAGTCCAGCTTTGCATTAACTTTCCCCAGATTGTGTGCTGTCCATTTAATTCTGGAGGATTGATTAAGTTCTTGGGAGGTTAATGCTATTGAGACCTCGGAAAAGGTATTCTGGATGAGATTTTGAAAGGCACAATCGAGTGAATGTCAATTACAGACTTTCAAAGGGAGCTGGACACCTCACTGCCCTTTTTGCCTTTCCCCCGTATGTTCCAGTTTTACAATCTGAGAGATAAACACTGTCTCTCTTGCTGTCTGAATGTACAGTGCTTTAGCTTCCACACACTAACTGTCTGTGTGGACCCCAGTACCACACACTGAAAGTTCCTTAGTGTACTTATGGAACTCTTAATGCATGGTAGCAAGGCCCACTGGAACAGTTACAAGCAGCAGGCTAGAATACTGTAGATTACACCCCAGCTTGATGTCCACTCCTTCTCCATATGGACCTTGCTTTAGATGGTGTTTTAAGAGGAGGAGTTGTGCTATTTGGAATTTAAGAACATTAAAACATACCAATGGCCGTAATGGGTCAGACCAAAGGTCCATCCAGCCCAGTATCCTGTCTACCTACAGTGGCCAATACCGGATGCCCTGGATTGAATGAACATAACAGGTAATGATCAAGTGATCTCTCTCCTGCCATCTATCACCCCTCTCTGACAAACAGAGGCTAGGGACACTATTCCTTACCTATCCTGGCTAACAGCCATTAATGGACTTAATGGACTTAACCTCCATGAATTTATCCAGTTCTCTTTTAAACCCTGTTATAGTCCTAGCCTTCACAACCTCCTCAGGCAAGGAGTTCCACAGGTTGACTGTGCGCTGTGTGAAGAAGAACTTCCTTTTATTTGTTTTAAAACTGCTGCCTGTTAATTTCATTTGGTGGCCCTTAGTTCTTATATTATGGGAACAAGTCAATAACTTTTCCTTATTTACTTTCTCCACACCAATGTGCAATAAAATGTTCTTTAAGAGGGAATTCTAAACACTTGTGGGTTTACTGATGCAACATTTTCTCTTTCTGTCCTTGAATTAGATAAAAGAACAGATGAACATGCTGGAGAATGGTGTTATCCACCTGGGTGTAGGAACACCTGGAAGGATAAAAGCACTGGTAAAACAAGGTAGGAGAGGAGGCTGGAATGGGCTCTGGTAATGGACATGTTACACGTGGCAGAATTAGTGAAACTTTGATAGAGTTTGAAGGTTCTGGACTAACCTGAGTCAGTGAATTTGGGGATCTGCTCTCACAATTGTCACTCAAATGCAGATCAAGAATATAAAGATAAAAATCCAAGAAACCGAGCACAGTTAGACAAAAGGAACTACGCTATGTACAATTCTGAGTTCCATTTCAGCTTTTATTGAAACTCGCCCACCAAAAATCTAAATTTGTTTGGTCTTTCAGTTCATTATTCCCAATCTCCTGCTAGGCATGAAGGTCTTGAACGGGAAATTAGTTTCTGTTTAACGCTCCTTTTCCGTCCCAAATCTAAGTTTTTTTCCTGCCATATATTTTGCTTCCTAAATAGATATTTGCAATAAAAACCAAAATGTAGCATAGATATCACAGGATACTAACCATGGTCCCATCACGGGAGTTCCTTCTTTGGGTTGATTGGCCAAGCTATACCCTGCTTGAAGGTCAGAGCTAGTTCTGACATGGGACTCCACTGTTTCTCCCTCCAGAAAGCACAGAAAGAGTGAGATATTTCATTGTTGCTGGGTTTTACAACAGTGTTAAGATATTACAATTGAACAGCACATCATAGAGCTGATGTTGCTGCATCAGCCAAAAGATATGTCAAGGGGAGAGACGGTGGGCTAAGACCAGAAACCAGCCATGTGTTCTTCATGTCTAGAGCTGTTCAACAGTTCAGTGCTGCCAGGGGAGGTTACTGAGAAAAAGCCAGCAAGAAAAATTGTGGATATCACCCACTAGATATGAAAGAGTTAGCAGGGCTGGCAGAAGGTCATTTCCCAAAGAACCCTCTGCTTCGTCTCCTTCCATTCAGCTGGAAGATGACCAAAGCCCTTTGCAGTGTTGCTGACCTGAAGCTTATGTAGGGCCTGATTGTGCAAGTTTCTGAGCATCCTCAATTCCCACTGATTGGCTCTTGCTGGCTCAGGTCCATATAATTTACCAACTTGTCGTCAGCCATGGAAACTCAACTCCTGTGGTTTCTTGAAGAGGAAGTCTGGGGAATTCTTTGCAGGCAGGATATTGGCTCTTACAAGCCTGGCAACAGCAGTTGCTCTGCTTTTGTGTTTATCTTCTTGAAAAGTCATGGGATTGTGTGGTAAGGAAGTTTTACAGTGTCATTGCGTTAGTTTTCCAACCAGCAAATGTTGTGCTTCATGTTCAATGCCCTGGGAACAGACTGCAAAGGATGAAAAAATCAAAAATCATTTTGATAAGCACATCATTTTACCTTTATTATAGTAAGACTTGCACTGTCTTTTCAGATGGCCTTAGCTTGACCTCCTTGAAGTATCTGATTTTGGATTGGAACTGGAGAGATCAGAAGTTAAGGAGAATGATTGATATCCCTGAGGTACAGTATGGTCACCTTTTTAAACCATGACATAATTACATGAACCTTTCTGTCTAGAAGTAGATAACACTTGAATACTGGGAGGTCAGGATTTTCTGCTGTGAAACTGACTTCTGGTATCAACACTCAAGGAACACAAAGGATTTAGCATTTTACCTATAATTTTGCACCCTGGGTTCCCTAGCTCCAAACTGAGGCACTTCACTTCTTCATCTCTCATCTCATGAGCTGCAGCAAACGGTACCAATGTGTTCCAATGCCCTCCACCAATTTTTCCTGCTCAAATGTCTGTGAGCTAGTAGTTCTGCCCCTCCTAGAGATTCTCAGCAACCCACTCCTGGGAGGAAAGTTTTCCTCAGAAACTGAAAAAAAGGAAATAAGATTCAGCAGCTTTTGAGGACACATTTAGTGATTCCAAGATGGAAGGAGCACATTGGCCTGTTGAGTCACACTACAGCTTCGTCTAGAACAATATGGTGCCATAAAGCAGCAAATCTCATTGGCCTGTTAGCCACTTGTAGAGCCTTCTCATCCTGACAATTGTATGTGCTTTTCAGTGGCATATTGCAGCACTCACATTGTTAGGTATTGTGCTGTGGTATTCTGCTATTTGATATGTAGTAGGCTATATAGATAACCAGTATTCAACCCAGAGAGAGAACTTATCACAAGTCTCTCCAATCAGTATGAAAAGGCTACCTCTCTCCTATGCAGGCGTGGGTAACATCTAAGCAGCCAGTGTCTGGAACCTCCAGAGGACAATTGCTTTGACAGGCAGCACAGACCTCTTTCACAAGGAAGAAAACTGTCATATACCCCACCCTGCTCTGTACTTTAACATATTTTTGAGTGTGTTGTATCACACAGCATCACGTGTGCAAGGTTGTGTTTCTCATGCTCCAGGATGAACTACTGTGTCTGCTAAAATACGTTGAAGAAATCAAGTAGCAAAAAGAGCAGCTTCACTTAATGAAGCAAAGAGGCTCCCCCTTGTGGTAAATCATCAATAGAAATCTCAAGGTGTGAACTTGATAGGGAACTTGCATTAAAACGGATATGTAAGCCATTTGGCTACTGATGAACGGATCACAGAAATGTTAGCAAAGGACACTGGCGCAAAGCTCTGCTATTACGAAAAGTGCTATGGGCTCATGTGGAGTAGAGATGGACCAGGGTTTCTGTGAGTCCACCACAGGCAGCAAACCGCTGATCTACCGGGATTTGAACCAAGGCCTCTTAGCCATCCCTTACAGCTTAACTAAACATTTGTTCTGCGGGGAGTATGCCAAACTTCCTGAATACTATCTAGCCATGGGATGCTGTCTGGATAACAAAATTATGACTCAAACTGTATTTAACTAGAAAAAAATAATGTGACATTAAGAATACAAAATGAAAAGCCTAGGAATTGTGCAAGTTAAGGATGAATGTGTAACACCAACTTTGCCCTTTTGTGCATTTTCTGCATTATAGAACAGCCTTCAATCACATACCATGTCTCAGATAACACAACATATGGGGTTTTCCCCCCAGGAACCTTGGATACATATGTGAACACAGAGAGCAGCCCTTCTTGGAGATGTTAGTGTGCAGGGTTAATTTTTTACCTGGTGGAGTTCTAATAAACACACGAGTTTAAAAACAAAAACCAAAGCCCTGCCATGCCTTGGTTCTAGATCCCACCACATCTGGAGAGGACGACGACATCCTGATGGTGAGCTCTTGCAGTGTTACAGGCAGAGCTATGTATTCTTCCACATTTCCTAACACTGGACAAATGTGTAACCCTAACTTCACATTAGTGAAAGTTGTATGTTCATGTCCCTTTTTGCTCCTACCCTCATCCTAAATAGGAGAGAGAGAAAAGAAGACATTCAGAATAATCAGGCTAGAGGAGCTTACAAGACTCTCCTGAAGAACTTCTAAACTCTGCCAAAGCATAACGAGCCCAACATATGCTTGATCTACACTGGGGGTCGGGGGTGGACCTAAGATACGCAACTTCAGCTACATGAATAATGTAGCTGAAGTTGGCGCATCTTAGATCGACTTACCTGCTGTCCTCACGGCAGCAGCGGTCAGCAGTGGGCTCCCCTGTCAACTCCAGCTTGCGCCTTTTGGCGATCTGGAGTTCCAGAGTCGACAGGGAGCGCCTTTGGCGATCGATTTATCGCGTCTTGCCAATAGATCGATCACTACCCGCCGATCTAAACTGCCTATAGACAAAGTTTTTTACATCAGAAACTTCCTACATAGAGACTGGCTGCAATACAAAGTAGTAGCCTAGCTCCCAAAGTTGACAAAAGTTCCTAATGTGCAGGCATCAAACTGAGCTTTTCAAACCCTTTTGTAGCCCCATTATGTTTGTTCTTTTTGTAAACAATATAAGGGCTGAGCCTTCAGTAAGTCTGAAAATATTAGCTTGTAAAGTTCAGCTATTCCAATTACGTGAGCAAAAAAGTACTTCAAATGGAGATATTGTTATTCCTCACCACCTTATATAATTTTAAAAGGGCAGAACAGAAATTTGCCAGGCTTTTTCACACCCTTCACCTCTGGACTGAGATGAAGCATGGAAACATTCAGGTCAAAAGGTGAACTTCTCTGTAAGGTCGTCAGAGCTGAAAATGGGGTTATAATGAAAGCCCTGGTGTAACTTTAACTGCAATACACCTTGCCATAGTGTTAGTCAGTATTTCCTCTCAAATACATGTGGTGGTCTTTAAAGTAGATAGTCTAAGAGACATTCAACTAAATAGGTGGTTTCTAGAGTTTATTATATTTCTTTTGTGAAACTTGCATTTGTGTGTGAGGGTCTCTCCTTTGCTCAGCCTCTAATAAAACTCGTGTAGCTAAGCAGAATAATGGTGTGTATGCAGAGCACTTTCAGTAATCTTCCTACTTCATGTCTTGTTTAATTTTTGTTTCCTTCAGATAAGGAAAGAAACAATTGACCTTCTGGAAATGGGAATTATAAAACTGTGCAGAGAGGATTCTGTGAAGCTGGGACTCTTTTAATGGTGTAACTATCATGGATGCAACTTACAGCTGTATTTCACTTATTGTCTGTAGTGGGCAACTGGTCAGCGGCTGACTGGATTCAGTTCTTCCATTTCTGAGATGCTTAGCAGAAATATGTATTACAATGTTTGTCAGCTTCTGACCCTTTTATAATAAAGCAAAGGTTTGCATGTAGATTCTGTGCCAGGGATTGTTATTGCCTGAACAGTATGATACTGAAATTAGATGTATGTTGTATGTAAAACAGTAGATGTGGGTTCTCCACTACCTTTAGGACACTGAGGATGAGTGCACCTGTCGTGAGTCACTCCCACAGCCACACTCTTCTTCTGTCCCCTCCTTCCACTCTTCCAAAAGGACATCTTCACTCCCCATCTAGGAGTGATAGAAGACAGCCCAGTCCAGTTCTGGGCACCTCTGGCCCAGAAATTCCCATCCCTCACTGCTGCAGCTTCCTAGCATGCAGAAGGCATCTGGCCATTATAGAGACCAGTGCAGAGTTAATCAAGAAGTTTTAGCCATATCGCCCCTTTAGTACCTTATGTGGCTACCCCCACAGTGCGTTGATGAGTTAGAGCTCTCTTGTCCTCCACAAACCTGTCAGTACTGTATCTCATAAGGACGAATGCTGGAAAATAACAGTGGATCTTGCACTCTCATCACAGTTCATGCTAGGGCAGGAAACTTGGAAGGCTGAGTGCTTCTTAAGACAGAAAAATTACCATGATACCTACAGCATAAAAATGTTCTAATCTTGCAACTCTTACTCATGTGAGTGATCCTACCAACTACAGTGTTACTGTTGTCATGAGATAGAAGCTGTAGGATCATGACCATATCTGGGTTGGTGATGCATTTGCTTTTTACTTTGAGGGACTTGGGTACACATCCCGGTTCATGTTTTTGCTTAATGAGCCTCACTTTATGGCATATTCACCCACCCCAACATTCAACATTATTCAGTATCACGAGTGAGAAGTTACAAGCTTCACCCAGTATTTAGTCAGGTTATAACGTAGCATGATTTGACCACTGTAAGGTTGGAGGGGTCACAAAGTGTCAAAACCAGAGACATGTGCAAGGGCTTAGATGCTAGCAAGAGGCAATTGTCGGGGGAACATCTGAAAGACTGCTCTCCACCTGGTAACACGGTCAGGTCAGAGTGGCCCATCCCCAAAGACATTTCCCTGTCTATTATAGTGCTCTTTTCAGGATCTGATTCTGTCAGCAATAGGAAAGAGACTCGGAGCATTTCAAGGATTTATTTTTGGTTTGTTTGCTGATTTTTTTTAACACACAGGTTTGGCAGTTGGACATCCCAGCCCTGTCAGACTCTCCAGTGTCACTGCTCTGTGTCCATCCTCCAGAGAGCCTGGTAGAGAGAGATAGCACTTCCTGGCTAGTAGATTTGACCTTGGTAGTCATCTGTTTCTGGTGGCCAAGATTAAAATTCACTTCCCAGTACCTCTCAAAGGAAGCCTAGAACTACTGCATTTAAACAAGCTCTCCCAGCCCCAAAATGTCATTACAAAGCAGCTAAGTTCCAGCATTCAGCATCGAAAGGCTTAGCAATTCTCTGAGCTCACTTGCGCTTTGACTGCAGTATATGGTGTTGATTTGTCAGTAAGGAATGGAATTCCAAAGGAAAGAGAAGAGTTAGGCCAGGTCTACAGTACAAAGTTTTGTCAGCATAGCGTTGTTGGTCAGGTGTGTGAAAAACCACACCACTTAAGCAACATAGCTATGCTGGCAAAAGCCCAGTGTAAGTGCAACTATGCTGACAGAAGAGTGCTTCTGTTGACATAGCTAACATTGTTTGGGGATTGGCAGAAGAACTCCTTCTGTCAACATATGCCGTATCTACACTAGAGGGCTCTGCTGACATAGCTATACAGGCCAACCCTTTCTAGTGTAGACAAGGCTCTTAGAAAAGAGAGGAGCCAGTGCTTGGGATTTTCTACCACTTGACTTTACTCCTGTCCCTCACTCTGAGCTGCCAAAGGCTGTGCATCCTTCTAGAATGGGAAAGTGAAACTCCTACCACTTCCTGTCTCTGAAGAGATTCCTGTGACTCAGGGATTTTTGCCTTTGATGTGTAGGTGTGGTTGAATAGTATTCAGCAAATTTTTTGCCAGTCTTCATCACATAATTGATTTGTCAGATACTTTCTTGTTGTGTTCTGCCAGCTGGTCAAGTATTATTTGATGAGTAACCGAGTATATTCACCAGTTGTTCTTTTCTGCTCTTGAATAATAAATTACATTTTTAAACTTCATTAAATAGAAAGTTGATTGTATATTTGTTAAATAGTCAAAGTACATAGACAACATTCAGCTGGCTTTCCCATCGGGAATGAAAGGGAAACAGTTGGGTGCTCATGGCAGCACAGGTATTTTTCACCCTGGCGTGTATGTATTAAGTGTTTTTTTTCAGAGGGGAGCAGTAGGAGTAACAAGGGACAAATTAGAGGAATCCTGGAAGGTGTTTGACACAAACCAGATGTTATTAGAATTACCTTTGCTATCCTTTTGTGGTAACAGGTACATAATCATTTTATGACCCTAACTGGCCTGCAATTTATTAAATTTCAATTAAGGTGATGGCTATTACATTTGTAACTGGTAGTAGGACTGGAGGTTGTCCTTGGTGAGAAAACAGGCATAGTTAGGTGTTAATATATTTACTAAAAAGCACATGTGCTCTACGGTGCGCTATTATTCCAGTACAATCCAGCTTAATATCAGACAGGGAAAGAATAAATCAGATCCACTTGTTAGTTCTTTTTATGCCAAATGGCTATTTGCAGGAGAATAATACAAACTGTGATACACTGGGAAGTTCAGAGTTTCATTCTTTCACCGGAAACGTTACCTCATAATGGAGATATAATCCACCTGGCTCCCTGCAGCCCCTCCTACCTCCTTTCCTGAAACAAGCTCTGTTTGCACCTGAACTCTCTCTTTGGGTGCAGTTCTACCCTGAAAAGTGGGGTTTTCAGGGTAGAACCATGTTTGTGTCTCAGATCAAAGATGCTCAGTTTACAAGTAGAAAGGGTTCTTTTCATACACAGGCCATGCAAGCTCAGGCAGGAATCTGAATTGAAGAAGTGACTTCTCTTTCATCTGAGCCAGTGCTGCTGACAAATCATGTGATATGAGATGAAAACTGGCAAAATTTGCTGAATACTGTTCAACCACCCCTGCACATCAAAGTTAGTGCCTGTTAGTGGGTACTGTGTAGGGACCATCTTTCAGACACAGAACTGAAGCCCTGGCCACTTGTGGTGAGTAAAAATCCTATATCTCTTTTCATGAGGTTTATCTGGTTTCCACATTATCAGCAAATAAAGAATTTGTTACTAGAATTTTAGTTAATGTTGATTACTATGATGTCAGAATACAATTTGCTGTCCCTTGGCTGTGTTGGCTCTTTAGAGCATATAGAGTAGAGCATGCTCATTGGACTAGTTAGCTAAATATGGATATCTGTAATAGAAAACTCTCAAGTTGATTGAAAAATGAAACAAAGTTTTGAGTAAACATTTTTCGGTGCTTTTAGCTAAAATTCAGAACTGCCTGTATCTGGATGAGATTTAATAGGAATTTATTTAATCAAACATTGGTATGATCTGTTAACAAATCCCATTTATAATGCATGTCAGGCAGTGAGTACGAAGGAATAGAACTTGGGATATAGTCTGAACTATTTAGCTCTTGTTCTGTCAAGCCACGTACTACACAGCTAGATCTCTCCCTTGACCCGCAGCTTCTGTGTTGGTTACGTTGTTGTTATGTTGTGGTCAGGCCTAAGGAGAGGTGATGAGAAGAGAGTACAGTGATCTTTTCTTTTTGGATCTTCTGCTCCCAGTGCAAAAGGGGAGGGGTGCACATTACCAAAACTAGCACTGGGGAACTCAAAGAGGACCATACCAACTCTCCAAATGCTGTGCCCTTACAAAGGGCATTGCAGTTCCTGCCTTGGTAAGTTCTCCCCCAGGACATCACACTGGGTAGGAGCCCTTCACATTGTCATCCAATACAGCATTCTCTTGTAATTGCATTTTTGCTTTTGATAACACTGCTCTATTTAGGGTGACTGTGGAAGTAAAGGGAAGAGAGGGAGTAAGGGATCAGACTGTAGAGATCTTTTAGGTAGCAGGCAGTGCCCCTGCAAGTGATCAATAGCTCAGAACTGAGTGAAACCTAATAAACTCTTTACAGTAGAACCTCAGAGTTACAAACTGACCAGTCAATCATATACCTCATTTGGAACTGGAAGTGTGCAATCAGGCAACAGCAGAGAGCAAAAAAAGAAAACACAGTCCTGTACTGTGTTAAATGTAAACTACTAAAAAATAAAGGGAAAGCAGCATTTTTCTTCAGCATAGTAAAATTTCAATGCTGTATTAAGTCAATGTTCTGCTGTAAACTTTTGAAAGAACCATAACATTTTGTTCAGAGTTACGAACGTTTCAGAGTTACAAACAATCTCCATTCCAAGGTGTTGGTCACTCTGAGGTTCTACTGTACTAAGTGGTGCAGCAGAAAAAGACTTTCAGAGACTTTCCCAGAGTGTCCGGAGTGTCTCGGGTGCAGTCTCCATGACTCTGACTAAAGTCAAAAGTACACCGGTGCCTGATAGCACCAGCTGACTAAGGTGATTGTATTCACCAACAGACAAGATGAGCCTGTACTGAGGAAGAGAGGTCTAGTTAATGAGTAATTCCAGGAAGTAACAAAGGTTTATAGAAACAACACAGCCTCCAACATCAGAGAGAGTTTTTAAGTTGAGACCAAGTCTAACATCGACACCCCTACCCCGTCCCCACCCCCAAAAACACACCCTTCTCCAACAGCAACAGCATGAAAAATAAGAACAGCCAAGGCGCACAGGAATGTCCCTCAAGATGTCCAGATAATAGCGCATTTAAACAACAGAAACTGCCAGCCTGGAAGCCCAAGCTCACTGCTCCGGCTGTCCTCTCCAGCTTCTTTACCATTGGATTCTTCTGCGTCCTCGTGGGAATCTGCCTAATACTATCTGCAAGAAGTGTCAAAGAAATCCAGGTTTGTTTGGGTTGATTTTCTTGATGAGTGGTGGTAGAGAGTGGCTCATGTTTGGCAGAATATAACTCTGTGTTTGTGCTTCAGACCAAAGGGGGGTAGTAATTCTGTCGTGGATATACTCCTTTTACCCAAGGATGTCAGTTGAACCCACAATACTCCATGTGAAAGTGGTCACCCTTAAAAAGTCAGCATTTGCTAATTTACCAGATGGTAATATCTGGGACATTGTCCTTTGTCCCTGTGCTTAGGGGAGGAAATAAACTGTAGTAACTTTGGTATTGTTAGGCACTAGAAAAATGTCAATAAATATTTGACATGCTGGAATCCTAAAAAAAAAGGAGAGAGTCCTCATTTGTTAATGATGGCCTCTGCAAGTAGAGCAGGTTGAATATTAAGGCCAATTTCAAAATCAAAGTATTACATTCAATCCACTGACTTGTTACCTCCGATTATTTTCTTCTTTATGAGTGTTTAGACAGCTAGAATTTGTGTAAATGATCATGCATCTTGAAAGTTTCACAATTCTAGCAAAAATTATTACTAGGCTGATAAATTGTTTTGGAAGTGATTTATCTGTTTTTCTCTAGTTTTGAAAATTTGTCATCCAGTTGGGAAGCAGTACAATACTATGTGTACCAGTCACAAACCCTGGACAATGAATAGACCAGCAAAAAAACAAAAAAACTAGAATTGGTTTGTGGCTGACTTGTGAACAGACAAGAGGAATAAATCTGCCACTCATAGTATTCCCAATGAATAATTCCACCTGTTTTAGCTGTAATTAGGTAATTTAATATCAGTTTTTTGGGAGGCGGGCGGTTAGAACTTTGAATGATTTATACTAGGACTCACAGCGAGTTAGTTGGCCAGCACAGTAGGCTCCCAGTTCTCTCTTCAAACTGCTAAACAACATTGCCATCTGTGATGTACCTACTGTATAGAGCACCTGCTAGAATTGACAAGGACAGGTAGATTATTTCTTTCTTTGGCCTGCGGGTTGAAAAAAACCAACAGAATAGTCCAAGGTGATTTGCGTGGGCTGGTTACCTTACAGGGAAAAAAATGTGGCTTGTTTTTCCATTAGGATGGAAACTTCGCCTTTCATATTTTGAAGCCTGAGCGTACACTGTGATGGATAAAAATATAAAATTGTTGGCCCTTCTCATAAATTTTTGCTAAATGTTATAGTAAGATGGTATTGTTTTTCAGTGATTAAATGCACTTGTTTTGGATGAAAGGTGCTAAATAAATGCAAAATATTAAATAGCGTGAGAAAATAATGCTATTTTCAATAGAGCGTTTGCCCCAGTTACTGTGGACCTGACTCTCACCCCTGCTTTGCTCTCTTTGTGCTGCTCCGGTGGCACAAAAAGAGCAAAAACTGGTTTCCTCCCCCAAACTCCAACTGGCGATTCCCTTGTTTGTTGTTTGTTTGTTTGCCGAGGGTGCCCGGTGAGTGCAGCATCAGCATCACTGGCTCCTATAGCAAACCCCCTGCAACTCAGGATTAGAGGGTAGGAATCCACAGCACTCTAGGTATTGTCATCTGGCGGACTGCCCCTGGGGATTGTTACCAGCTGATGGAATTCAGGTCAGCCCCCCGGGCAATCTAAATTCCTCCCATGCTGGCAGAGCACCAGCTGGAGAATTGGGGTGCCCTAAGAATGGCACCCTCAGTGGAATATTAAGCATAGCAGAGAATGTGGGTCTGTATGCTAAGCCCCTGTGATGGTGGTTGAATCCCTGTTGGAGCCTTCACTCTCAGACCTCCATCTTTCTGGCAGAGAAGGGCAGGCCACAAGTTCCTTGAGAGTCTGTTGACTGTATCGCTTCGTCAGCCAGGTGGAGTGCTGGTGAGCAGTGCAAGACACTCCCGTTGAGGGGTGGGGTGCAGGGAGGTGAGGGCACTGGCTCTTCAGCAAGAACAGGATTTAAGTCAGGGATAGAGTTTTCAAAAGTGTCTTTGGGACTTAGAAGCCTAATTCCTACGGACAGCCAATGAGATTAGGGCTTCTAAGTGTTTAAATCACTTTGGAAAATAGGACTTAGGTTTCTGCGTCTCTTAGGTGCTTTTGAAATTTTTACCCTGTCTTGTGCATGCTCATGGGGTGCAAGAGGGGGTGTGGAATGTGGGAGGGGGGCTCAAGAATGAGAGTTAGGGTGCAGGAAGGGGCTCATGGCAGGAGGTTGGGGTGTAGGAGGGGTGCCACAGGGAGTTGGGGTGCAGGGTGTAGGAGGGGTTTGGATGCAGGCTCCAGCCTGGTGCTGCTTACCTGGAGCGGCTCCGGGGTGGCAGCAGCACACAGGGGAGTAAGACAGGCTCCATGCTACTCTGGCCCTGCACCATGCTGCTCCCAGATGTAGCCAGCAGCATGTCCCTACGGCCCCTGAGGGACAGTGGGCAGAGGGCTCTCTGCACTGCCCTTGCCTGCAGGTACCTCCCGCAAAGTTCCCATTGGCTGCAGTTCCCCATTCCTAGCCAATGGGAGCTGCAGGGGGTGGTGCCTGCAGGTGAGGGCAGCGCTCGGAGCCCTCTGCTCACCCTCCCTCAAAGGCCACAGGGACGTGGTGTCAGCCGCTTCCAGGAGTGGTGCGGGGCCTGCAGCACCATGGGGGTGGCAATTCTGTGGGTCAGATCCAAAGCCCTGATGGGCCGAACCTGGCCCATGGGCCGTAGTTTGCTCACCCCGATATAATCTTTGCTTGTTTATTTCTTTGACAGATTAACTATTCAGACATATGTTTGAATTGTTCGAAACTTCGTGAAAGCTCCTCTAACTGGGATAAAGAATGCAACTGTTCTGTGAACTTCACGCTGCAGGAAAATATGCTGGTAGGTAAACATGTGAAACCAACCATAGACCAGAGTTCCTGTATTTCTGTGTGTGTAAGAAGTATAAATTTTGTCCTATAAACGACGCTGAGCCAGTTTCTGAAGGGCTTTACGTCAATACCTTTCACAAACCTAAAGCCCCTTATACTCAGAATATGTGCCTTTAACATTTTGTTATTCATTTTGGCAAATCCCATAAATTAAGCAAGATCAGGCTACATAATACCTGGAGACCTCCCAGGTGAAAACAGGTGCTGCACGAAGTGCTGTTGATTCAAGAGGTGACTTCTCTTTCTTCTGAATCAGTATGAATCAATGCCCCAGGAGGGACCCACTGTCACACCCAGCATTAGTTGATACTGTGCAGTTGGGGTAGGACCTTCTTGCAGGTGAGACCTAAAACTGAAGCCCTGGCCATCTTTGGTAAGCAGAACGCCAGTAGTTCTTTCCACAGCCGTAGGGTTCTTCAGAGTGAAAGGGGCTTTAAAAGCCTTAGACATGAAAATCCTTCAGCTGTAAGAATATGTCAAGGCTTGAAGAACATTTAAAATTAAAAATAAAAATATCAGTTTCCCATATTGCCTGTACAACTTAATACTTCTCCTGCTTGTATTAGATCTGGTCTGTAGATTCAAGACTCAAAATTTTCAAAAGGGCTAAAGGGCTTGTCTACACTGCACTGAAGACAGGCCTATGGGGGTGTGAACTGCAGAATACTCCAACATGTTGCTCTCTAGCTGGTCCATGTAGACCCTGGTGGCACACACTAAAAGGTATCTAGTGTGCATTAACATAATCCCAGGGACTACATCAGTGTAAGGTGTGCAGTACTGCAGGGCATTCCTGGGGCTGTTGGAGCACTTTGCAGTTCACTCCCCCATTGAGTAGTCTGTGGCACCATGTATACAAGCCCCAGTTCTTTTTTCAAAAAGGATTTAGGAGCCCAAAGTGCCTAAGTCTCTTTTGAATATAGGACCAAGGCTCCTAAGTCAGGTAAGCATTTTTGAAAATTTTACCCTCATTCTACAGCACTCTCAATGCAGCACCTTTCGCAAGTGCTAAATTCAGTTTACATTTTTTTTAAAAAAAGCTGATAATTGAATGTAATAATTTTAACATATTTAGAAAACTGTGGGTCCAATTCTGCAGCTTTTCCAAATAAAAAGACTGTGACCTCAGTGGAACTACTCATGTTGTTTCATAGCACCTTCCACTCAGCGATGCCAAGGCAATGGGTGGGGGAAATGATGGTATTCTATCCATGCTCCACCCACAAGCCCAAAGTAAGTGAATGTTTCTGCTACAAGAATCAGCTGAAATGTATTGAACAACACATCCATCAGGCTGTCCCCTTCCCCAACCCCCGGTATTTTTTTTCAACAGTTTGTAAAAATGACCTATTTTGTTTATGCTCTCCTCATCCTATATTCTCCTTTGAACTCTAGGGTGAGGTTTTTATGTACTATCGTCTGCAAAACTTTTATCAGAACCATCGTCGGTATGTCCTCTCCCGAAGTGATGCACAGCTGCTGGGTCAAGATGTAAACGTAAGTGTATTTCTTATTGTTACATCATCAATATTTTCATCAGGTGAGGAAGCTCTTACTGTGTGGTTCTCTAATTAAAAAGTAGTTTCTAGTACTCACCTGCCTCTGGGTCCTTCTGCCAGTTTCTGTGGTTTTATAACCACATATACCTTTTTTATTTTTCAGTGCTTCTCCTCTGTTGCTCTGTAACCTTAGATCACCGGAGTTCCTCCTGGGGTCTCTTGTTGCAACACAGCCCCTCTGCTTCTCCTCCAGGGTAGGCTGCGGTTATAAACCACAGTTTGGCCCAAGAGTGCATAAAAAAAGCCAGACCTCAATATTTTTATGCCTGTTTCTTTAAATTTTGAGTGCTGGACCTGCATCTCATTTGTGGGGAATAGAAAATGTGGTCAGCTGCAAGGGGCTAAGCTCCGTTTCTCAGCTCTTCAGTGAGTGTCGTTCTCCTTAAGGTTAGAAGGCACTATAAATTTTTCTATTAGCATTTCCCACTTATAACAGTTCATGGAGATGTTGCAAAGCTTTGGTATAAAGTGTAGAAGCCCAACAGTCACAAATTGTAACTCTGATAAATAATTTGGTTGTCTTGGAAGCTGTAGCATGCGCGTGCAAACAGGGAAGCAGACTGACTTCAGTGCCTGGAAAATGAGTTTTCATCAGAATGTGCTGTGAGGTCTACAGATCACAGGTGCCAAGAATGATCAGCAATATCATTGGTAGTTGGATTTTATTGAAGGTTTGCTAGCAGTTTTAGACCCAATCTACACGAGTTGGGGACACAGCTACAAGATAGTTGTCCTGGGGAATGGATAGCCCCTAGTCTTTTTGTTTTACGCATGTCTTCAATCCACAGTAAAGGCTTAGATAAGCCCAACATTTTAGCAGAGTTTGGGGATGCAGTTAAATGTCCTGTCTACACTGAAAAATGGAACTATGTTGTAACTGGGTCAGGGAATACATAATTGTAACTGGCTGTAATTGTTATTTGTAATTCTAGTCTAGGTGGGCCCTAAGGTCCTCTCTATGACGCAGCCTTTATTTTAAAAAGTGATTAAGTGCTGAGCACTCGCCCTTTGAATCCGAGGCCCCTTTAAGAGGCCTCAGATGGAGTACTGACAAACTGAGGCAACCAAAACCATTTGTTTGAACATATCAGCCTGCAGTTCCAGCAGTGTGAAGGCACAGCGTTAAAACGTCTTTGTAGTCCAGCTGTGGTTATACCATGGACTCGCATTCCAGTGCAGATGGGACAAAACCTTTTTATAATCCTGTTAACAGACCTAAGCTGGTCTTTCAGTGTTGCAACCACTCTCTTGTACATCAAATATGAATATAATGGAAAGAAGGAGACTAGAGAAAACAAATCTCAATTGTTTTCAGTATGGTTAGTTTCTGCATAAACAGTTTCAGTTTTCCCTGTATACACTTAGTGGGATTTCCCTGTTTGTGTGGATCTGTCACACAGCAACAGTCTATCTGTGTTGGGAAGTGTGTTCCCCGCAGCTGTGCAGACATACCGTCCGTCCACTAGACCACGGCATATATGCCTCACCCCAGTCTCGTTCTATTTCAGCCCATCTGTAATGTGACTGGAAAGCACTGGCAACTCCTAGCACTGTTGAGTATTTGGGGGTTTCTTTTTTCAATTGGTTTTGTTGGTTTTTGTTTTGTTTTGTTTTAAAGAGGAAAATAAGAGTAAAAGAATTGACCAAAAAAATGGTCAGGAAAAGACATTTCTAATTGTTCTTTGACCTTCAGATTCAGAACAGCAATTGTGCGCCTTTTACAACCTATCCAAACGGAACTCCAATGGCTCCATGTGGCGCCATTGCCAACAGTATGTTCAATGGTAAGTACCTTTCACATCTGATGTATTCATCTGCAGGGATGTAACCAATTTAAATATCTTGGGGCCCCTGAGACCTCACAGAGCCCCATCTAAGTGCTGATCCTAGCATGTTCTCTGCATGTCTGATCCTTGCATCTGTGTCCATCTGTCTCTCTCATATGTGGATGTTAAACTGTTTGACAGTGTGACCAAAGTGGATATGGCACCCTACTTGCTGCACTGCAGTGACTCCACTTACATTACTAAACTCAGTGAGACTCCATGTGAATGCATGGGTCCACCCATATGATCCAGTTGCAGAACTGGGGAACTGAGTATTCTAGAAAAAGAGGAAGACAGTAATTTACAGGCTGATCCTAACCTGATAAGAGGCTATTGAGTGGGCCTGGAAAACTCAGCTTCCACTTTCATAGGGTGACTGGCTTAAAAGTGTGTGGTGCATTCTTGAAATAGAGAATCTGATCGAGGCTTGGTCTACACAAACAGTTGCACTGTCTTAACTTAAGTTGTGTTTCTAAACTGATGCAAACCCCTCTATGGACATACTTATATTGGTTTAATAATCCTGGCTTATAGTGATATAACTTATCAGTCAATTTACATGTGCAAACTAAATTGCTGTAACCTGTTTTAAACCAGCATAAGGCCAGTTCTGCATATCAATGGCTCTTGTACAAGCACAACTACACTGATTAGAGAATCTAGTCTTTTTTTAACCAATATAGTTATACTGGTACAGCATCTCTATTATGGATGCATCTATACCCATTTAGCTTCTCTGCTTCTCACAACTTCAGTGTGTAGATACAGCCTCACTCTCATGAAGACAAATCAAAATGTTTCTTCAAGACATTGCCTCGCTGGGTTATATCTTTACTGGAAGAAAAAAAAAAGTGCATTTTTACAGCAACATAACTTTCTTTCTGTAAAATCCTGGTGGAGACAATGGACAGGTAGTTTTCACCTCATTATATTTTGTTGTGGAAAACACCAGGTGGGGGGTTTAGCGTTGACCTCAGCTAGCAACATCGAGGTAAAAACTACCTGTGCCTTATCTCCAGCAGGATTTTACAGGGTGAAAGTTATCCTGACATTGTTCTCAGAACCTGTCAAGTTCTCTTTGACAAGTTAGTTAATAAAGATCTAACGTTTTCAGGTTTAAAAAGAAATAAGTTGTTTAAGGTTGTAGCTACTTGTCACATTATCTCTTTCCATGTTTTCTCGACATAGAAAAAGATGCACATTCTGTTCCATGAAAATGAAGGAGTAGTGCCCCCTGCATTTGCCCTTCGATGTTGGAAAAGATGATTAAAGGAACTTGTTGGTAGCAAGCTAGAAAGGCTCTTCAGCCTATAGCAGCTTCAGTTAACAAGTCTTCATATATCTTTGACATTCGATTTTTGCATATTATAGAACCTGCTTCCGAAATGCAAGTGGAGACTTAAAACACCAGCAAGTAGGATCACATTCACTTCACTTACATTACCTAACAAAATCCAAGGCAGTAGTAATTAGGAGAGTAAGTCATCTCATAGACTGAAACTATCATTCCTTCCCTAGCTCCTACAAAACAAAACAAAACAAAAACAAAACCAGCTTCAGGTGGCACAATCCCAAGAATGTGATCCCAGAGGAATCAAGGGATGTAAATGAAATACAGTTGTGGATATTTTGTCATGGTGACGCAAGGAGAATTTTCAGTAGAGATATGGTCCGCATACCCGGCATGGTGGCGTGTGCCTGTAATCCCAGCTGCTTGGGAGGCTGCAGTTGGCAGATTGCTCAGGGGTGCTAGGCTGCTGAGTGCTTTGCCAATCAGGTGTCCAGTTCTACTGACAGTTAGGCTAGCGGGTAGCTGAAGGACTGGCTAGAGCAACATGTCTGACATGTTGTGATTGGCGCTCTCTCTGTGAGGTCTGATGGACTAATTGATCAAGGTGATATAGTCAGCTTTTAAAACTTTCAAGGGTGCTCTTACTCAGGAAATTTAAATGGTTCTTTATTGTGAGGCATGCAGAATGTGTACATGATGAAGTAATGATTAAACCTTCTCCTGGTCTTTTCTTTCTGTTTGTTCACAGGACACTCTCTCTCTCTCTCTCTCTCTCTCTCTTTCTCTCCCCCGCCCCCCCGCTCTGTCTTTCTCTCTCCTCTCTCTCTCTCTCTCTCTCTCTCTCTCTCTCTCCCCTCTCTTTCTCTCTCTGTTTAAGGTTTCACTTGGTCATGCTGAGTGACTGTTGGAAGTTATAGACCTGTTAATAACATGTATTACTTTGGATCTCCCTGCAGATTCTATTCAACTTTCTTACCACCTTAACTCATACACTGCTATCCAAGTCCCATTGTTGAACAGTGGAAATAGTTGGTGGTCAGATAAAAATGTGAAATTTCAGAATCCAACATCATACAATCTCTCTTCTGCATTTGCAGGTAAGAATGATTTCCACTGCCAGGCCTTATAATAATAGTCTTTCTTCTGTTTGTGGAAATCTCCTGAGATAGGCACAATCTCTGGGAGATGGGTCTATGTCGTTCTTCCTGATGGCAGGTAACTTGTCCAGGGGAAGCACTGTGAGAGCAACTTCACGAGGCCTTCTCCAACTTTTCAGTGTGGAAATATGCCACGTTTATGGAGGAGACTGGGATGCTGTGAAGAGAAAAAGATGTTCTAGAAGGTCAAGAAAGTGAAGCCCCACTAATTTCCTCACCCACTAAAGGTCTTGGGCAAAAGGAATTAACCAAGTGGAATTACCTATTTGCTCCATTGTTAAATGTGTATTCATTAGCACAGTTTTGTTATTACCGTTAGTGTATATTGCAGTGGAATATAGTAGCCATGTCATGGACCAGGACTCCATGGTGTTAGGTCTTGTACAAATACAGAACAAGAAAACAATCCCTCTCCCTTCAGAAGTAACAATCTAAGTATATCAATATTCTTCTTCCTCTAAATATTGTAGAAACATTTTCAAATTAATAGGATGCATATGTTTACTGCTCTTGTAGTGCATTTTGTAGGAATACAGAGAGGAATCAATGCATAAAAATGAAAATAAAGGTGAACAGTTGAATGCAAAAGGAAATGTGTCTTATGATTGAGTGGGGTACTATTCATGTACAAGTCACTTTGCCTCTCCTGCACCAGTTTCCCCGTCTATAAAATGAGGATAATACTATTTACGTACCCCACAGGGAAGTTGTGAGGTTCAGTTCGTTAATGTGTGAGAGATGATCTGAGATCTTTGGGTGGAAAGTGTGATTTGTTCTGTGTCTTGTGAATATTGGACAGAATCTTTGTCTAATCTGTATTCTCGGTTGAACATCAGAAACCCAGAAGGATTAAAGAATTTAACTACCTGTTTTAGCAGCGTTCTAACCATTGATAGCCCATCCCTATTCTCCATTTTCCTCTCCAGGAACAGCAAGGCCTCCTTACTGGCAGAAACCAGCGTATTTACTGGATGAGGAGGATGAAAGGAACAACGGTTATATAAACGATAACTTTATCATCTGGATGCGGGTGTCAGCCTTTCCCACATTCAGAAACCTTTACCGTCGCCTCAGCCGTACCAACGAGTTTGCTGATGGTCTCCCAGCAGGGAATTACACCTTCCACATTACCTACAGTATCCTTTCATCATGTCCAATTATGAAATGATGAAATATTTCATAATTAAGAACCTTAATTTTTAAGCAGGTAAAAAAAGAGATGCCTACTAGAATGGTGGCTTGCAGTAATACATCAAAAAACCTGAGGGAGATCTAGTCTGGGGAAAATCCCTGGATTTCCTGCAGCCTGTGCTGGTGCAGTTAAGACATGTCTCTTAAATGCCTGATATCAGGCCATGTGACACTCGATCTAACATCTGAGGCAACTGCTTGCCTGAACTTTGGCTGAAGGCAAAGCCTGACAGTGCCAGCTTTGATACAGATGCTGGGGAATTTAAAAGGCTGAGACTTTATCCACACAGCATAGGGGTGAATTTATACTGATATAGTTATACTGCTGTCACCTCCTGTGTGGACACATTTAGGATATCTCTACACTGAGTCAAGGGTGTGAATGGCAGCTTGCGTAGACATATCTGCATTAGTGGGACTATATCTAGCTCACTCAAAACAGAGGTGAGGATACTGTGGCGCGGGCTGCAGCATGGGCTACGTTAGTGAGTACATGTCCTGGGAGTCAGGCAGACTTTGGAGCCCATGGTGAAGACTATGCCAGGGCATCCTCATGTTTGTTTTTAGTGAGCTAGCTGGAGTACAGCGAGCACAGGGATGTTTGCATGAGCTGCCATTAACTTCCCCGGCTGCAGTGTAGATGTCCCTTGTTCTACTACGAGATGGCTGTTTTCTAGCTCAGCTTATATCAGTGGCTCTCAGTCTTTCCATACGACTATGCCCCTTTCAGGGATCTGATTTGTCTTGCATACCCCCAAGTTTCACCTCACTTCAATACTACTTGCTTACAAGATCAGGCATAAAAATACAAAAATGTCAGAGCACACTACTACTGCAAAATTACTTCCTGTCTCATAATTACCATATAATTATATAATAAATCAATTGAAATATAAATTTTGTACTTGCATTTCGGTGTCTAGTATATGGAGCAGTATAAACAATTAATTGTCTGTATGAAATTTAAGTCCGTACTGACTTTTCTAGTGCTTTTTATGTAGCCTGTTTTAAGACTAGGAAAATATCTAGATGAGTTGATGTATCTCCTGGAAGACCTCTGTGTACTCCTGGTAGAGAACCACTAGACTAGATGATTGAGAGCCACTGGCTTATGTTGCTTGGGAAGGGGTTTAAGTTAAACTGAATAAAACTGTCCACACATGGGATTATACCTGAATAACATTCTGGCATAAATGGTATAAAACTCTGCCATGCAGACAAGGCCTTAGGTGAATAAACGTGACTCAGAGTTGAGAGGTGAGGATGCAACAAGAATGTTATGTGGAGTGTCCTCAGGGCAGAGACTCGAGTGTCAAGGAAAATGCTAAAAGGTTCTTCAGTTCAGTAGCAACCCAAAAAGCTAATTTCCCAGTAATTTTTGCAAGCTGCCTTTAGATATTATGATGCAGGTCCAGTGCACTACATAGCAATATGAGAATGAATCTGGCATCATTTTATTAAAGAATCCAATGTATTTCAATAATCTTGCTAAGACTATAGATGCACATGATGTGTGTGAGTTTCCTACCCTCACCCAGCCACTTTGGGGGTTGTGGATTCACTGGTAACAAGAGGCAAGGGGATACAGAATAGTTAAAAGCACCATAAAAGACTTTTACAACAAATGCAACAATCCCCACTTTGTGTACTTTGAAGAGTATTTTTTGCACACTCCTACCTATACATTTCATCCTGATTGTTAATGAATCTTTAACGCTGCCTAATCAGATTTCCCTGTTACCAAATTAAAAGGGAAAAAGCAGGTGGTTCTCTCAACCATCACGTGGAGTGGAGGGAGTAACCTCTTCCTGGGAATTGCTTACACGGTTTCTGGTGCGGTGACTGTGCTGGCAGGTTTTATCATAATGGCGATTCACTTAAAACTCCGAAAAAAGAAAACATACTTTCAGAGATAACCCAAATTCCATAGCTTTCTGAACAAACATAAAAGTGCACCAAAACAAACATAAAAAGCAAGGGGTGGGGGAAGCATGGACCTTTCGCACTGTCATCCTAGTGGTGGAGACATTTTAGTCATGGTATGGATTTGGTAAACACAAAAGAGTTACAAGCAGGGTGATGTTTTTCCATAACCCAAAACATACACAATTTGATCAGCTTGGCTTGGTTTATGGCAGTGTTTCCCAAACTTTTTGGCCATGGAACACGTTTTAGCCTGGTATATATTTATGGAACACTTATAATATTATTTTGTAGTCATTTGGTTTTCAAATAAAAAATTGCGTTATTTATGCTCAAATATATTTTATTTTATAAATGATAGTCATTCAAGAAGAGTTGTAAACTAGGCTTCAAATATGCCAAATTTAAAAGTAAAAAAAAATTTAAGACCCTTTTTTAAAATTACAATTCTTTCATGGAACACCTATTCACATCATGTGGAACACCAGTGTTCCACGGAACACAGTTTGGGAAACACTGGTTTATGGTCTTATTAACATGAATTACATAGAAGTAAATTTTTCCCTAGTGACTACCCATCGAGGTCTGAGATGAGCATCAGTAAGAGAAATCTTAGTCATTTTAGAACTACAAACTCCAGAGATGAGCACAAATACTGGGCCAAACCCAAGGTCCTTACTGAGTTTTTACTAAGTCCTTAGGCAGAATTCCCTTGACTTCACTGGGAGCTTTCCATGAGTAACAACTGATGCCCTGATCCAACAAAGCACTAAGGCATCAGGTATTCTCACTGAAATCAGTGGGACTGTTCATGTGTTTGAAGTTACATGCAAGCTTAAGGGTCAAATTTTAAAGGTGTTTAGGTGCTTAACTCACATTGATTTCAGTGGGAGCTAGGTGCCTTTAAAATCTGGTCCTAAGAGCTTTGCTGCATCATTGCCTGACTAAGGATCTTAAGATTTGGGTCTCTGGGAGCATACCCTGGATATTAGGGGTGGGAGAGTCATCTCACTGGAGTGAATGGGTTGGGTAGAGTTCAATCCTCACTGAATGAATTTAAACCTTCTTTGCTGCTGTTTAGTTGAAGACCGTTTTCTGTAAGGCTGGAGTAAGAGGACAGCAGTGCCGTGATTTACACTTTAAGGGTTGCTCTTGTGACAGAAAAGCTAAAGTTTAGACTCTGAAGAAGAGAAGAGATCAGACTAAAACGTAAAGATGACCATTTAAATGTCGGCATTAACTATTTCACGGCTGATCACATCAGCAGAAATATCTAGCTAACATGCTTAGGCCATACTCCCAAACTGTCTCGTACTCTACCCCATGCCAAAAGCCCCTGCTGTCTCTCCTACACAGTCACCAAGACCTCCAGCTTCTTACCAGACAACTTCTATGGATTGTCAATAGAAAAACCAGAAACTCCTTAATTGTATCATTTTCATGGTTAGTTCATTTATAAACCTCAGTTTTTAAAAATGTAAATAGACTTTTGCAGTCTTGTCACGGAGTCTAGGGAACTTTGCTGCAGAATTTAGATCAAGTTTGTCAGGGAGTACATGGATGATTATGGGGGTGGGAGGGTTTCATTGTGAAAGTGCAAATGTAATTAAAAACTAATACTCCTTTACTGAACGTGAATTTCTGTGCTCACTATTTTATACTGATTTTTAAACTCCCCAAAATTAAAAAAGCCCAAAAGAACCGAACCTTGATCTTCAGCGCTCTTTACATACGTTAACTAACTAATCCTCCCAGCACTCTGTGAAATAGCCATTAGCCTTATTGGACAAATGGGGAAGTTGAGGCAAAGAGAGATTTAGGGTACAATTTTTGAGAGCACCTAAGTCGCATTTTCAAAAGTGATTTAGGCACTTAGGGGCTTACGGCTTAAAACGCTGTAGCTGCGCAGCTGCACTGATACAGATGAGCCACTGTACAGCTTCAGTGAAGATGCTACTATGCTGACAGGAGAGCGTCTCCTCTCAGTGTAGGTAAGCCACCTCCACAAGAGGCAGTAGCTATGTCGACATAGCACTCTCTACACCACAGGTTAGGTTGGTATAAGTGTGTCACTCAGAGGGGTGGATTTTTCACACTCCTGAATGACAGTTATATCAGTGTAAGTTTATAGTGCAGACCTGGTTCTTTCCTGCCACCCAAAATGCACAGTTTCACACACAGACTTTTGAGCTGAAGAAGTAGGTCATTAATTTGCTGCTTCAGTGAGTGATCAGTCCACCAAAATGGCACAGTATAGAGTTAAATGCAGGCATTTCTCCACATTCATTCGAGTCCTTGCTTTGAATACAATGTTGCAAAATTATTCATTATATGTTGCATAAAGGCTTTTTCTGCCTAGCACTAAGATTAGTTTGCTGACCCAGTTGTTTACCTGATCAGGTTGCTGGCTCAGCTTGTCACCAGGCTGTTCTCTTTTCTTGCCAGACAAACTGACATCTTTTCACATGTCCCAACACTTAAAATATATATTATACATATTACATCCTACATATCCCCTTCTTCTCTTGTTTTACACGCACCCACTATCCCATGTTTCCGTCCTCTATTATGTGCTTGTCCATTTCTTCTGGTTCAGGGTGTCTCCAGAAAAACACTCCCTACTTGGTGCATATTAATATTCCTGCAAAATCTGGGGGCTTTATGGTACAAGATGCCATCTGTGTACTACCACTCTTGTCCAATGCTTCCATACAGAATGTCCATTATGACAGTAGCACCACCAACTGTCTTGCTCCTCTGTCATGCCTGAATAAGTCCATGAGGAGAGTCCTTTGATCCAGGTGACCATCAGTTCAGTGATTATTTCTAGCTCTGTCCTCACATTGTTCAGTGTTTAGTTGTCTCAGCATGCCTACCTAAGTAATACTAGATATGGTTTCTGCCCAGCCATCTGGGGAAAACATGACTTGGGCCATAAGATGTCAACCAGCAGGGCTAGGCTGCTATTGCTGGCCTCATTTAACACAACCCAAATCGATGCTCTACATATCTCAAGAATGCCTGCACATCCCCTTGCAATAATATCTCATGCCATGCCAATTAATGTGCCACACATAGGCCTGGGGATGTTAGGCCTGGAACACACAATGTCTTGCTGAACATTTTGCATTGATACACACAACCACCCTGTCAAGCAAAACACACAGATTATAATTAAGCCTTGCAGAAGACACATGATTATCAGTAGCTGCAGGATCAGGTGTTGTATTCCAGTTTCCATGTTAGAGTGTATTAAGTCATCACACCACTTATTGGCTCCTGCTGTTCACATGTCTTTTCCCAATTTTGTGATAGCATTCGCATCCTCACCCGTACTTAACCTGAGGGTATGTGATTTCTTGCTTGTTTCTTGAGCACTGCCCCAAAACAACCGCTGCTGACTTCAGCACAGCTCTCCAATGCACTGATGGTGGAATCTCTGATTTTGTATTATGAAACAAATCTCCCCTTGACCAGATTATATGTTGAGTGGTAAAGTGTGGCACAAGTTGCCAGTTTTCATTTCCCAGTTTTATACTCTTGAATGACATGTTGCTGCATCGTATGCCTTCTGAGACCTTTACAAAATTTCTATGCCCTTCCACGGTGACATGTGACACATTATTAGTATTGTTGATGATAGCAGACCTTTCCATTCCCTAAGCGTGTAAAATGGTTTTGGGCCTGAGAGATGGCAATGCTTACTTCTCTTCCCACTTCCACCTTTTACCAATTACAATTACCCTGGCTGATAAACCCACTCTCCTGAATATCCTCTACACATCCAGAGAAATCCACATTCCCAAGCCTTCCTGCCTCTTCCTTTATCGCACATTTATTGCCTTTTATAGGGTACATGAGTGACTCATTATGTAAAATGCCAATATTAATGACTGGATAAGTATTTATGAGAATTCCATTCAAGGGACTGAAGCCCAGCATAGTACATTGGGTCCATTCACAATTTAAAACTGTAACCTTCCACCCCCTGGGATCTATTCAGGAACTAACGTTCACTTTTACAGAATAGAAAGAATTCCATTCTACTGGCCAGTGTCCATGTAATAAGCTCCTAATTATGCCTTGAACACGCTTAACAAATGTAATTCAACCATAGCACATTGTGTGGGCCATGTCTCATTTAGCACAGCCTTTTCCCCAATTAGGATTGCAGATTAGATTAAGGAGAGCAATTTTTAAATGTTCCATTAGGACTGAATTGCACCTACCTTTGGCCCACTTCCCATAGATTGTCTCCTATATTTATGGCATAACCTAATTTCCTTTACAGATTTTCCATGTTGCCTGCATTTAGTATTCCAACTCTCATACCTATTCTGCCTATCCAGTCGCCCCCCGCCCCTGCAACAAACCTTTTCTTTCTCCAAAATGCCATCCTCATCCATAATGCCTCCATTCTGGGAATTGTTTGTAGTGCATTTGAGCAGTTTGGGTAGGTCTGAATAACACTTATATTGCCAGGGCTTCAGGTAATGTGTACAACAGCCAAGAATGCATTTGCAGTTCTTTCTTCCTTTCCCAATTTACCTCCTGTGACAAAGCTCCAAGTCTGTACTTGTGGGTCCTGCGCTTCCTGGCAGATTTAGGGGCCTCAGAAACTCATCTAGGCCCCAGAGTGATCTCCCTTTCTGAGTACAATTGGAAAGAGTCACCACCTAGTGAGTTTACCTTCATCACAGGCCAGTATGGAAGATGGAGAAGCGGGGAGCCCGGGCCCACCCTCTACTCCAGACTCCAGCCCAGGGACCCTAATAGTGTCAGCTAAGATGGCTGACCTTTTAGGCACAAAACACAATACAATTCCTTGGGCTACTTCCCCACAGCAGTCCCTGCTTCTTCAAACTCCACTTCACCCTTACCTCAGGGCCTCCTTCCTTCAGTATGATATGTTGTCCTACACTCAGTCTCACCAACAGCATAACTTCCTTCCACAGCTCCTGACACCCACAACCCACCTGACTAACTGGGAGGTTTTTATCTGGTTTCAGCCAGTCCCTGATTGGCTTTAGGTGTCCCAATTAGGCTAGCTGTTTCTACTCCTTTCTAGAAGGTTCTTAATTGGCCCCAGGTGTTTTGATTGGCCTGGGGTAGCCTTTGTTTGGCTATCCAGGGAACAGGGACCTGCACATCCTCAGACTAATATACCTGCCTTCCAGCACTCTCCTATATCCTTCTGGTCTGACTCCGTCACACCTCCCAATGACCACCCTTCCTATATTTGGCTCTGCCTTCCTTACCCACCACCCACGAGGTATGATGATTCTCTGTACAGATATTATATCCTTTGCTGCACAATGGTACCTTACAATCATGGAGGCCTGTGGTCAACTTGTTTACTGAGAAAACTGATTGTGTTTTGAATCGGTTCCTTCGAAAATGCTGGTACCAATCAATAAATGACATAATGCTCCAAAAGAATTCCATCCATAATTCGTGTTTGCAGAAGAAAGTACTGTACAGCCATTGCCAAGACTGCTTAAAACCCGATCTTGTAATGTTAAACTATAGCCAGCACTTGGACACATATGGATCTATATATTTTTATTATGCACAGAAAAAGGAAGGACACCTGCCAAAAGCTGAATGCAAGCTTCTAAATTTATCTTTCAAGAGCTGATGACATCATAGATGCTTAAAGCAGTGCAGGGCATCTGGTTTTCTTGTCATCAACTGTTTACAGAGAAGGTAAATAATGGATAAAAATTATTGTAAATGAAATCTCATTTCATCTGAACATTATGGGGATAATAAAACAATTGGAGGGATGAGTAATTGAGGCCGTTGCTGGTAAATGATTCACATCAAGTGACAATCTAGGTTCCTATAAGAGGGAATTTTGGACTAATGTGGTTGAATTAAATAGGGTTTTTCTGTATTTTGTTTATGTATCTGTGTATATGTTTTAATGAATTTACTTGTAATTTTGAAGTCCATTACTAATTTGGATTCTGACATGTTTACTTTTTAAAGTGATGTAGTTCACCTTTAACACTACATCCAGAAAAAAAAATCATGCTATTAATAAAAATCTTATTTTGAATTGAAATCTAGCTTCTAAATTAGAGTGCAGCATGCAAGGGATTTATATGTTAATGTCAAAAACTCATGCACTACTTATATTTTGTTGCCAGCTCCCATCAGGATTGAATTTCATTAATAGGAAATATATATTAACCGAAGCATGAATTACAGGACTTTTCAATAGCAGTTGGGTTATAGTATTTGCCAAGTCCCTTTCAGGCTTTTTAGTTTCATTGCTAATGCAGATATGTCCAACATCTGTCTGCCTTGGTTAGTTTTTCTCTGTTGCAAACAGACACATTTGCTTAAATCATCTGGGCCAAAAATAAAAGAAGGATGGACTCTTGGATGATTGTGATAGGTCTATAATCTAGTAACTGAAAGAAATAATTATACACTGTAGCTATTTTATACAAGTAGCTCTGTAGCATGGCAATAATTATTAATAATACATATGGTACCATAAATTGTAATGATGCATTGCAATGTAAAACACATTTCTTCCCTCTGAAAAATCAAAGTAAAACCATGGCGTTGCCAGCCTAGAGGGAACTGTTTGAACCACTCTATTTTTAAACAGGATTTTCAAACAAGTTCTATTACTTGCAATTGGGGTATCAGTGCATGTTTCCTAGAGAGAGAGAATGCTGTTAGGCCCAATTCTTGACCTCCACAGTCATTAAAAATCTCTTGGCACATTTTCTAAGATTAGCTGACTGCAGTGTCCCAGCCAAATTCAAATTTGGATAATTGTATTATGTCTGCCTAAATCCCCTGTCAGTTTCAGTTGGATATGGTATTTGTCCTCACTCACTGTCCTAAGATGATGTGTAGTGTTAGTGTGTGTTGGGGAATAACTGTCCCATTTTACCTCAGAGGTGGTTTGTCTTTGGTGGGTAAAGTGGTTCAGTCTGTAAAGGATATTCGATATGAAAGATATTCTACAAATGTTAGTTAGTATAACAATCTGGGTAATTATAATGTTAGATATTGTTAGTCCCTTTCCTTCTTGACTGTGTTTCTTGTCGACATGCCATTCTCCCTATGATGCTTTCACAATACACAGTCACTAGCACGAGGATACCAGGGATTCAGATCGCTGTTAGTTGAGAACTGCCATGAACTTTTAACCTAATCCTAAACACTTGATGCGCTGATTATAATAGTAAAGTTAACAAAGCAGTTTCTTCTTACATGGAGGAGTCATCAATAGAACAAGTGTCTTTGGATAGTTCAAAGTCTGAAACAGATGGTTTCAATGCAAGACTCTGATTGTTCACAGTAGCTTTTAATTGTTTTCAGTCTGAAAGCTGTAAAAGTCGAACAGATGCTGAAGACTTGATTGTCATAGATTTTTATTCAGATGTTTGATGGTTGAAATGCTATGCATAACAAAATGGCAGATTTTCACCTAATTATGGTTTTTATGTTTTTGTTTGTGTAGATAGGGCTATTCAGAAGAGTAACTGGCTGTACAGGCATTTTGAGGCTTATGAGGGGAACTCCCCTAAACCAATTTTGCTTAGGTTTGTTCCAGGTTTGCTGTTAAGAATCCTTGTGTGAAAAGGGACACTGTCACTGAGGGGAAGAAAGTGGTCATCTGTGGTTGATGAAGAAGCATATTCTGCATACATGAGTGTTTAAGGCATGAGGCAGGAATTTCATGGAGAGATGAGTTGTTTCTCACCTCTTCTCTCAGTGGCAGATTAGGCTGGTTCCTAGCAGTTCTAACTAGTCTCTTTCAGAGACTCAGGAGAAAAGAGTAGGCTGGGAACATAAGACTATCATGGCAGACCTACTTGTAGTCTTCACTTCTGGTAACGATTTACAGGAAATAGGTGGTGAATGCAGTACTGAAACAATACCTCAACTTGGCCTTAGAATGTGCTGTGCTCCTGCGGGGGCCATTTTTCATAGGAAGTACAAATGGAAAGTCTGAGTACTCATCATGTGGTGTCTCAGTAAAAGTAGATTTATATTTCTTACATTTTTCTCATCATCCGATCCTTTGCCATCCTCCTGCACTGTTGAGGAAAGTCATGTGTGTATTCTTTTTGTTTGGTCCTCTTGTCTATGTGGACATTTATATTGTACTCCTCACTTCAGTATCTGAATTCTTTTATGAGTGTTTGGAATGATTTCAGCTCTAAAAATCTATTGATGAACATGCAGAGCAAATCTTGCAGTGATTTTTTTTGACTCAGCTAATTTTTTATTCATCCTAAGGATAAGTACATGACACAAAATGAAATAATGTTTTATTGCAATGTAAACAGACACTTAGGTGCCCTCTGTTTAGCCCTTATTAGCACGTAACCATGCAGTCAGTGCTAGAAAGAGTGTCACTAGTGGTTTTTTCAGAGGTTGTTAAGATTGGAAAACAGAGCATAACTGATCCGTTAGAGCTGATAAAGTATGGCACTTGTACGAGGTGGAACTGAAATAGTTTGTGCATTTTGTTAGCATCATATATCTTTTATTGGAATGAAGAGATTGTATTGACACTAAAGATTATTAAGCTGGGCCTGATTTGTCTCTATTTACATTTGTGTAATTCAGTTCACTTGCTTCAGATTTACAGTGTTGTGAATTAGATCCAAACTGTCTCTATTTCATCCCTTACAGTGTCTTAGTATGTGAGTGTTAATGATTCTCCAGTTAGTGACTGTCACTGAAAATAAAGGACAGAGAATTCTCTCATCCCCTTCCTCAGGAACTGGACTGCTGCACACAGTGCAGGGTTTACCATGGCACCAGGCCCATGCTCAGAAGGGGCCCCAGCCTGCTCTGCTTGCTGAGTCCTGAGACACTCTCATTACTTGCTCCTCTCGGCTACCTGCTGGGGGCTCCTCCCCGACCTCTGGCCTCATCCGCTAGCTTCTCTCTCTGCCTCCCGGCCGCACCCCCGTGCATCTCCAGCTCAGGGCAGTCTCTGCTTCCCAGCACCTGTGGGACCCCAGCTGTCTCCCTCGCTGGTGCAGTAGCCTGGCCAGCGGTGGGGGGGGGGGGTGGCCCAGCGTGCCCGTTTGTAACTGGTGCCCTTGCAGGCGGCTGGGTGGGGTGGGGTTACTCCTGGCTGGTCCCTCGCTCCGGGGACACCCCCACTCCACCAAGCTCTATTGCCAGCGGGGGGAGGGAGGAACGACTACAAAAGGTGAATCTGGTCCTGGCTGCACTGACTAGAGGATGATTTGAGTGACCCAGGTGCGGGGAGGCGTTTACACGGCGCCCGCTCCGCACGAGCTCTTCCTCGCGTTCAGAGCCGGGCGTCACCCAGCAGCGCTCGTCGCCTTGGGAACGCGCCGCGCTCGCCCCCACACAGGTAAGCCAGCTGGGTCCGGATGGCTACTCGCCCCTGATTGGCTGGCGAGGTAGCCCGTTAAGGCGCCGGGAGCAGCAAACCAATCAGCGGGCGCTAGTCGTTCCGCCCAATGAGAAGTCGAGGCTCGACGGTTCGAAAGAGCGGCGGGTGCTGCGGCAGGAGCGTTACGAGGCCCAGGCCGCCTGCAGCGGGGAAGGAGGTGGGGGCTGGGGGAGTATCTCATCCCCCCCCTGCCCCTCCCCGTGACAGCTGGGCTGCTCGGGCGTCGTGACGCAGCCGTTTCCCGGATTCGGATTAGGCGCCTCCGTGTAGACCCGCGCTGGCGTGGAACTGGTTCTGTCGGGTCTGTGGGTACTCGGGGGTGGGCCGCAGGAGCGGCGGCGCCGGTGGAAGCGGGGTGGCTCCCGGGGGGACCTCGTCCCCCCCCCCCCAGCGGCTCTGCAGGGAGGTTGGGTCCAGATCCCCCCTCCGTTACAGAACCGGAGTCACAAGGGGCTGGGGCTGCTGTGGCGGGCGCCGCGCACAAACCCCGGGGGCGGGGGAGGGGCACCACGCTGCAGCCCACAGAGGGGAGGCGCCGCTTGGGCAACCCCCATAGGGCACTTGCTGCCCACAGCGCTGTTTATAGCGGTGCTAAGTGGGGCGTTGGGTTTGTGCTCTGCACCCCACTGCAAGTGTACGGTAACTAAAGAGAGGAAGGGACAGGGCTCCCCAGAGCCAGGAGCAAACCCCAGGTCTCCTGAGGCCCAGTCCTGGGCTCTCGCCACCAGGCTGTGCCCTCTCCTTTAATCTCACCTTTAGCTAAATCGGTGCAGCTCCCTGTGTAGACAGGCCGGGTTTAACTGAATCAGTTCGAAGCGGATCTAAACTAGTGCTAAACTGTTTGAGGTTCGCCTTTGCTGGACGTTTGCAGAGGTCTAACTAGGCTGATTTTAAATTAATTTTGTTAATCCAGTACAGATTCTTTTCTGTAAAGACGAAGGATGAGATGGAGTTTGCACCAAACTAATATGTAATTTACCTCTATTTCAAACTCAGCTGGGGCAAGCTCTGGCTTTCCCTTGTCTATTGTTTCAGGATCAGTGCTGGAGTAGTTACAGTGATGGTTGCATCAGGACTATTCCTAAACAGACAAGGTCTGCAGACTTGTGGTGTCTCCACTAGTGAGTTTAGTAATGGCCTTACTGTTAGAAACTTACACTGGAAACTGTACCCCTTGTAGTCTCCTATTTCTCTGCCTCCCAGCTTTCTCTACATCTTTTCTCTTTGTCTGAGCAGTTTAAGCCCAAAGATTTGTGGGTTTGATTTTTTTTAAAAACTTCTTTCATTTTGGAGGAGGCAGAAATTTTACAGAACCAATGGGGGGGGGAGAGAGAAAACGTTTTTTAATTTTTTTATTTAACTATCAAAGATGTTCTCTGGAGCTCAGAATTCAAACTTGTCTTGCAGAGTCCTCAATGATGATTACAGCCTTTGACATGTCTGAAGTAAAATGTTGCATTGGTTATATCAGTTGCCTGTTGTAATTCTTTGTGATGTTACTTGCTCTGCCAGAGAATCCAGGAAGTCTGCAGCTCAGATTTTCTCTGGATCTTCCAAGTGCAATTCTACTTTGAAAATTGACTGTAAAAATGGCATCATGAGGTTCCATGTTTAATGACTCTCAGTGACTTAAGATAAAAATGCTAATTTTATAAGCAACGCCTTGATTTTTCTAACTACAAGTCCTGCAAATTTACACTGGGGATTTAAAAGAAAAGAGAGTTCTTCCAGATTACCTCAGAGCCAAAATGTTCTTCAATCAGAATTTTTGGCAATTTTAAATTTAGTATCAGTGATTGAGGCCACAGATCTGTTGATCAGTGAGCCAGAAGACAGTCCAGCTTTTCCACTATTGTACTGGCTTTGCAGGGCTAACAACACAACTTTAGTCAGTTAAGTAAATAGAATTGAGTCCGAATACACAAGTATAGCAGATCTGTTGAATAAGTAGGTGCCATGTTTACAGTATCTTTACTGAGTAGAACCACTTCAGATAGAGCTGTGTCTCAAATTTGTATGAAAATAATTATACTTTTAAAAGTTACTTTTTTTCTATTATTATATTATAAAGAACACTTTTCAGTATTTTGTTAATCTTTCATGTTATGGGGGTTAAAGAAACTTAATATTTTTCTTCATGTTTTCCTTTGACTATATGTGATGCTTTTTACAACTGGGAGAAGACATGGAGACAAGGAAATGAGATGGAAGTTTCTTTACAACTGCCATGAATAAAGATGAAGTTGAAAATATTCTCAGTGAAATTAGTAATCTTAAAATGACAGAGAGAGAGAATGGCAAATACAATAAAAAAAATGAAGTCAAACGTGAAAGTCTTTGTCCAGCTCCTCAGAACATTCTGTGTCTTGGTCTGCAAACTCCAAGAACTCCTGCTCCAGGGATCCTACAACTGTTGCCATCTCAATCATCTGATTTCGTGGGAGAAGAATATTACTCTTCAAAAAAAATGCCCAAATTAGGAGAATGGAGTATAACAACTTTTAAAGACAACATTATTCCCACTGGGAGAGAACTTCCTCGTACCCCATTCTGCACAAATCAACAAGGGAAATTGTTACTAGAAGCTTTAAAGGATCATACAGTACTGAATGAGTGTGTTCAACATTCAGCAGTTGTAGTTGGATCTAGTCATTCAGAATGTGATACACTTAAGTTACAGATTGATGCTGACATGTTGGAGAAACTTTGGAGAGAGGAGACTTCTGTAAAGACTAGAGCTTCAAATGCATGTGTTTACACTAGGAAAAAAGATTCCATTTGCCAGTGTATGCAGCAGCCTGATGACAATGATATCATCTCTGGCAATACAGAAAATGGCAAGGAGGTGGCACCATCTCTAGCTGATGATGAGGTAGGTGGTCTTCTTTTAGTTACTTTAGAGCTGCTATTGTGTCTTGTGCATATAATGGTGTTATAAACTTATTGACCTGCAGTTTTAATTCTGTCATAAATATGTAACTGTGGGGGTGGTGATGGGGAAATTCAGTATTTCTGCAGACATGGGCATGTCTATTGAAAACACTGTTAAACAGTTCCCTTTCTGGTGACCTGTGAAGTTCAACAATGTAACACTGAAATCCTACCAATAATCTTAGTCTTTGTAAATCAACTCTATCAGTGCCAAAGGTCAGTTATTTTCCTTTGTCTATAATAAAAACCTGGTAGGAGAAGATGAGATCTATTAATTCTAAAATCTTGAAGCACATGGGGCCAGATTATCTAAAGATGCAGTTAGGCACCTACTGGGATTTTCAGAAGCTTCTGAGTGCATTAGTTGTCTAACTCCCACTGACTTGTTAACCTGCTTAAGAACTTTTGAAAATCCCATGTAAAATATCTTGAAAAGTGCCTAGAACCAATTTTATCACTTGATGAACTTTGTTTAGTAAATCAGTTGTAAATGAAAATGTATAAGCAAGTAAGTTTTTAACACATATAAGGTAGTTTTATTTAACTAATAAAACAATTTTAAAATGTTGTTTACTTGCATATAACTGAATTTTAATTGAATTCCAATTTCTAGTCCACAAGCAGCTTGACAGCAACTACTAGTAAAAAAAAATAAAAATAAAAAAATCTACAAATGAAATGCCTTATTCACCATTTTTACTGTTCAAAATTATAAATCTAAATAAATGAATGTTGTGATATATAATTGCTTAAATAAAATATATATAAACGTAGCATATCTTCCTCGTTAACAAGAAGTGCCAAGTTTAGAGCGAGAGCTATATTTAGTTGCAAATAAGTATATTTTAGTGGTTACTATACAATGAGAATGAACTTTTTCTTCAAGGAACAGACCAAAAAGTAAAAATGCACAACTAAATTAAAATTGAACCACTGTGATTTAAATCAATCCAGCCTGGTTATCAAGATCTTGAAAGACTGAGTCTGATTATTTCAATCTTTTGGTAGTGGTGATGGTGGTGGTTTTGTTCTAGTACTTGTATCATCTAATCCCTTGTGGAAGTGCTTCTCTGCTGAGAGGTGGAACCACTGTGCAGTACACATATTCTGGATTTGTGAGATGGATGAGAAGTTTTACCATTAATACTCAGTATTTTTGAATATCGCTAAAATCTGTAGCACCCATACTTGAAAATAAGGTTATTCTGATTATCCCCCATTTCTTACCCTAGCTCTAACCTCCAGCATTTCTAGAGCAGTTCATATTCTCTCAAACTCCTAGACTAAATGATCAGTGCTCTATACCATTTTAAAGGTGGGATTATGTGATCTCAGATGGGATACAGTGTGTTTACCGAGCTCATGATTCTGAACACTAAAATCAGGCCAGACTTGAAAAGGGCTGAGGAAAAGGCATAGTATTTGAATACAGGAACTCCTCACTTAGTCGTCCCAGTTAACGTTGTTTTGTTGTTACGTTGCTGATCAGTTAGGAAACATGCTTGTTTTAAAGTTGTGCAATGCTCTCTTCTAACATCGTTTGGCAGCCACCTGCTTTGTCCACTGCTTGCAGGAAGAGCAGATGTTGCAGCTAGCTGGTGGAGGCTTGGAACCAGGGTGGGCTGGCAGCCCCCCATCAGCTCCCCACTGCCCTAAGTTCCCTGTGCATTATTTGCCCAGCAGGCTATCAATTGCCAGCAGTTCAGCTGTCCTTCCCTCCCTGTGCCATGGAGCTGCTCCCCGAGACTCCTGCTTGCTGTGCATGGTGTGAGGAGGAGGGGAAGAAGAGGGAGGCTGTCAGGGTGTCCCCCCTGCTCCTGCACCCCGCTTACCTCATCTCCCATAGGGTTGTGGGGGGGGACACAATGGAGGGAGCTCGCTGGCAGCAGCTGGTCTCTGCAAGCTGCTATAATTAACAAGGCGGTATACTTAAAGGGGAAATGCACATCTCTCTCACACACTCTCTGCCCTCTCGCCTTTCCTGCTGCCTTGTAGAGTGTGAGAGTTAACCCTTGAGGGCTCAGCCAATTGCTAGTTCATCATTTAGCAGTAAGGCATTCCCTGGGAAATATCCCACCCTCTGACTCCTCCACCTCAGTCAAGCTTCACTATCATCATCATCTGTGTACCAGTATTAAATTGTTTCTTTAAAACTTATACTGTGTGTGTATATGTAATATAGTCTTTTGTCTGGTGAAAAAAGTTTCCCTGGAACCCAACCCCTTCATTTACATTAATTCTTATGGGGAAATTGGATTCGCTTAACATCATTTCACTTAGTCACATTTTTCAGGAACATAACTGCAAGGTTAAATAAGGAGTTCCTGTATTAAAATCACACTGTGCTATCTCACACATTTAAAGGGACATTGGTAATTTGAAAACTGTCCAAAAATATTGTATTACTAGAATAAGTGACACACTTAAAATTATTATTAATGAAAAGCTAGCAACAATTTTTGTACATTTGACAGCACATTGTATAGTTTCACTTTTCTGTAGTCATTTTTAATCCCTTGTTGAAAATATATTTAGACATAAATATGGAAGCAGAAAAATACCTTTTTAAAAAGAAAAAATCAAAATGATTAAAAAAAACTCCACATATATTCTGTGTTAGGAACTAGACTTTTTAAAAAAAAAAAAATGGTTACTTTTTGAAAGCAGTCAGGTTGATAGTATTCCTTGTATAAAAGCAAGATCTGGATCTTGACCAAGTTTAACTTTCAATTCCCTACTATTAAAGTGTGCTTATCAAGAAAGTTTTAATCCAAAAGCAAGTTGGTTTCAGTAGGAAACTGGCATATTTGAATTTAAAGTCCTGAAGGTTTGTAGGATTAAAACAGAGTTGTAAACATCCCACAGTTTATTGTAACAAGGTATTACTCTTAAGATACAGGATTTACCCTTTTATGTTTAATACAAACTATATGGCTTAACAAACTACTAACTGTAAGGTGACTGTTAGGACTTGTCACTCTCTCATAGACTTATAGCTAGGAATAGAAAGAGACTTTTAAATGAAAAATTTAGATTGTTTGAAGTCCACACCACAGTTCTTCAGGAGTTTGTTGCATGTTTAGGTTCTGATCTTGCATTCAGCTTGTGCAGGCAGATCTTTGTGCCCATGTGTGGGTATAATTACTTAAGGCTTTTTGTGGGCAAATCTTTACATCTGCACAGTGCCCCATTAAAATCAGTAGAGTAAGTATCTGCCTTCATGAATCCAGTTGCAGGATTGGAGCCTATAGTTGTTGTTTTGAAAGTGTACGTTATTCTTTCAAATGCCTCTAAAACTGTTTGCAAAGCCATGGAAACTTCCCAGATTGTCTGTAAATAGGAGCTCTGTCTTTTTTAAAAAACAAAACTTTGGATTGGTAAAACCTCCTAAAGAGAGAATAATTTACTAGGAAAAAGTGATGTTTCCCAGGAATAAACATAGTACTACGGCAGGGGTGAACAAACTACAGCCCGCCAGACGTTTTAATCTAGCCCTCAAGCTCCCTTTGGTAGGCAGGGTCTGGGCCTTGCCCCCCTCCGACATTTCAGCCAGGGAGCAGGGTCAGGGGGCCATGCCACATGGCTCCCGGAAGCAGTGGCATGGCCTCCCCCTTTGGTTCCTATGTGTAGGGACAGCCAAGGGCCTGTGCTCTGCACACTGCCCCAAGTGCTGCCCCTGCAGCTCTCATTGGCCTGGAACTGCAGCCAGTGGGAGCTGCAGGGGTGGTGCCTGTGCCCCTGCAGCTGCTGCTTCCGGGAGCCGCTTGAGGTAAGCTCTGCCCAGAGCCTGCACCTCTGACCCTCTCCCCACGTCCCTGTCCCAGCCCTGATCCCCTCCCACCCACTGAACCCCTCGGTCCCAGCCCAGAGCACCCTCCTACACCCCAGACGCCTCAGCCTCACCCCCAGCACTCCACTCCCCTGTCCCAGCCTGGAGCCCCCTACCACACCCTGAAGGCTTCATTTCTGGCCTCGCACCAGAGCCTGCACCCATAACCCGAGTTTGTGAGCGTTCATGGCGCTATACCATTTCTATTCCCAGACGTGGCCCTTGCGCCAAAAAATTTGCCCACCCCTGTACTAAGGCATTTATAACCATTATCTACTTCCCACAGCCCATTTTGATTAATCAAAGGGTTTTTACACATAAACAGCTGCAGCTGCATTGCTGTAGCACTTAAGTGAAGATAGTAGCTATGCCAATGGGAGGGGTTCTCCTGTTGGCATAGGTACTCCCACCTCCCATAGTGGTGGTAGCTAGGTTGAAAGAAGAATTCTCCCATCAACCTAGTGCTGTCTATTCCGGGGATAAGGTTGATTTAACTGAATCGCTTAGGGGAACACCAACCTGATTTTTTTAGTATAGACTAGGGCTTAGATATATAGATGGGGCACTCAGTGTGATAAAATACCTGTACTTTGATCCCTAAAAGCTGCTTCTGAAGTCTATCAGTCTATTCAACAATCATGCAAAGAAGCTTATATTCTTTATGTATTCTATGAAGATTTTGTTTATGGTTTACTAATAGTAAACATCTCTGTGCCCTTTACAGCTAGAATTACAAAAAAGAGTTGTACCTCTGCAAGGTTCTCCAGTGCCTAAATGTTTCACTACTACCTCAACAAACAAGAGAAGACTAAGTCAGATACCCGTTCAAGGCAAGTACTGGTTTTGTTGTGTGTATGTATAATTCTTTCTGTTTAGACACACTTGTCCATTAGTTTTCTAGTGTTCCTACTTTGTATCACAATTCTCGTGCAAATTTAAGATGGGCTTGAAGACCTCAGACTTTAGTGGAGCAATAACTTTTTATTTAATTTTTAATAGTGTCTATTTTCATAGCTGCAAGGTAACTTTAGACTATTTTAAAACACAGGTTATATATGCAACTCTGGGTGAATGAGAGCACTAAAGCTGCCTCTCTTGTTACCGTCATCAGCATACCTTGTTAGAACAAAATAATACGAAACAACTAGAACCAGAACAAACTCAAAATAAAACTAAGTTAAATCAAATCAGTTGACCAAGCGCTGGACTAAAAAAATGACCTTCATTCTCCTTTGCTATTCAGAGGTCTTGTATCTGAATCTCTGTAGGAAAAGTGCTAACATGCAGTCTCCATTTTCTGATTTTAGCTTTTTTCATGTAATGGACCACACTTCCACAGAAGATGCCTTTCCCTGCATAAGCGACAGAGTCCTGTGGCACCTTAAAGACTAACAAAAGTATTGAAGCATAAGCTTTCGTGGGCTAATGAAGCAGAAGCACAAAGTGGGTATTAGCCCACGAAAGCTTATGCTTCAATACTTTTGTTAGTCTTTAAGGTGCCACAGGACTCTTTCTCGCTTATGCAGATCCAGACTAACACGGCTACCTCTCTGATTCTTTCCCTGCATAGTAGCTGTGCCTTGGCTAGTGCTTCTTCAGTAATGGTAGGCACCAGCTGTTCAGTGTCCTACCAAATCTAATGGGGATATGTGCAAACCCATGTATTCTCACATCCTTGAAACACTTTGTATAATAGAAGTTGGAGAATAGATAACAGGACTTCTGTCTTCTCTTCTTTCCTCACCCATTCTTGCCAGTTTCTTCACAATATATTTCTATTGCTGTCCATACTTGTTTAAAATGATTTACAGGTCTTCCAACACTTCCCAAAGAGACAAGTCTTTAGCGTAATAGATTTTATTAGAAGCGTTTTCCTGTTTTCAGTCTTTCTACCTATCCTTAATTCCATTTATCACACTAGAGCACAGCTCACTGTTAAACTTGAAGTTCTGCTTTCTCTCACTCTCAAAAAGTTAAAACAGACTGAAAATATTTCTGATCTTGTGGCTTGTTGGCCTAAGGCACTCTAATGATTGTTCTTTGCAGCTTCTAAAAGAGATGTCTGAGACAGGCAGCATACTTTTTATTGTGATTCTAAAGATAGATTAGTAGGATATCTTCATTAAAATTCCCTTTGCTCTGTTTTTCCCAGTGCCATTCTCTGTTGCACCCGATAAGTGATTGGGAAGGAAGGCTTGGCTTTGTTTGGCTGTGCTTTGGAATATTGTAATATGGAATACAAAGCAGACAGCTCCATTCCCATTTTTAGTGTGCTAATAAGTGACTTATTGTTTACCTAATAATTGTCAGAGCACTTTAAGACCTAAATCTTATTCCTATTGAAGTTGATGCTACTAATGCCCATTCAAGACAGTGGCACTGGATCTGGCCTGAGATTTGGGACATATGCAGATACTTGGCAGTAGTGTGTTTCCATGTCATCTTCTAGTTCCTTGAGAATTGTTTTTCTGTATGTGATTAGGATTGAGTGAGATGAATATTTCAATGATGATTAACCGAATAAAAGGCTACCAATGCACTAAAGAAGATATGGAATTTCTTCGACAAATGAAAAACCAAGAACAAGCACAGAAATTAAAGGTAAGATTGTCTGTCTGTCTTTTAGTCTCCATCTTGAAATGTAAGGATCTGTTTAGTCATTTTTTTTCTAAATAAACTAGGGAGAGAGCACATGGAACTCACTATTGGTCACTTTGTAATAGTGAATTTTTTAAATCAGAAAACAGATTTTAAACCTCTGATATCACTTTGCTGCCACATAGTTGTACTATTCTTTTGAGTGATGGCACATACGCATTCCAATCTTGATGCGCTCCACTGCACAGTCACCAGGAATTTTTCCCTTAGGGTAGTTCAGGTGCCCTCTGCTGCTCCTGCGTTGTTTGTTTTGTTTTTTTGTAGGGAGAGGGGAATAAAGTTTTAAAAAGCAGTAGTGAGGATTGAGTTAGATTATAGGGCCTTTCAGTGGTTCAAAGCCAGTCCAAGTTGTTACATTCTAATAGCAGTTTGTAATGTGTGTGAAATAAGTTCGGTCTGTAGCAGGTGAACAGGTAGCTCACAAGACCATGTGTTGTGGTACTAATTTTACTCCTGGGGGAATTTTGCACCACTGTGCAATGCAGAATTTGTGCAAAATTTCATGTTTCCCCTGCAGAATTGGGGCTGCAGAGCTGCTGGCTGGCCCGGCGGGGATGGAGCCTCTGCACACTCTGGCTGACCTGCTTGATCCTTGTGGGTCTGGGAGAGCTGACCTTCTTCACCCTCTGCCAGAGCCAGGGCCATACCAGTCCCCTGGTGGGACAGAGTTCATAGAGCAGAACCTGGGCCTGGGCTCTGACACAGAAGGGTGTGTGTCCCTCTCCAGCACCCCCAACTGGAGTTGGGTTGCACATAGGGGTTTCATTAAGTCTCTACTCCTGAGGGAGTCACTTTTGCTGTCTGCATTATTGACATACTTGCTGATAGGCATTTGAAATAAATGTACTAAAATAATTGAAACTGGTGTGATTATATTGTTACTTCGATGAATAAAATTTCTGGAATTTTAAAATATTGTGTACAGAATTTTAAATTTTTGGCACATAATTCCCCAAGAGTAGGATTTGCACCCTTGTTAGCCTCAGAAAAGAGGCCAAAGATTAAATGTGCAACCTTTTATCTTTCATGCTGATCCCTGTGTGTCAGAACTGAAGCAGATTAGCAGGGCAGTTGGGGAAGCTTGCACTGCTGGTGCTCCATCTGTAACGGAGGTCTCCAGGGCAGTCAGTCTGGTGAGAGAATAAGTTTGGGAAAGAGGTAAAGAATTAACTGGTTATAAATTGCTTGATCAGTGTCTGCAGGATTGAGGTTCTAGTAAGAATATGAACCTAGTGGCTTAGTATGGTCCTAACTAGGGACACTGTTTTCTGGAAATTGCTTCTATTGCTGCGTTTTTTCCAAAATGACTCTTCATTTCTAGAATTGGTGATCAGAGGGAGGCAGGGCCTGCAGGGTCACGGCTCCACCTTCTTCCAGATTTCTGCCCAGAGACACCTGGTTCATCCCCCAAGGCACAGGGCAGAGCCTGGAGTAGATCTGACACATGGGTGGGGCATGCAGGGTCATGTGCCCACCCCCCTGATTTCTGCCTAGAGCAGGCCCGCACAACATGCGGCCCGGGGGCCACATGCGGCCCGCATGGGCTCACTGTGTGGCCTGCAGGGGATGAATAGGGGTGGGGCAAGCCAAGCGGTGGGGTGGGGGGAAGCGGGTGAGGGCGGGGCTTTTCGGCCCGCAGCTGTTTATTTTTTTGCAGTAATATGGCCCTCGCTGCTTTCTGAGTTGCGCAGGCCTGGCCTAGAGACACCTAATGGATTCCCAGGGCAGACGCTGGGGGCTGACTGCTGTTGAGCCTTGCTGCCTACCCTAGTCATAACTGCTAATGGTGAGCTTTTTGCATCCAATCACAGAGACTATTCATGGCAGCATTTGGGTTTAAAATATTAATATGGAATATCTTGCCATAAGAATGGCCATACAGGGTCAGAGCAGAGGTCCAGCCAGCCCAGTATCCTGTCTACTGACAGTGGCCAATCCCCAGTGCATTGTGAATGAATGAGTGAACCTAACAGGTAATGATCAAGTGATCTCTCTCCTGCCATCCATCACCCTCCTCTGACAAACAGAGGCTAGGGACACCATTCCTTACCCAGCCTGGCTAATAGCCATTAATGGACTTAACCTCCATGAATTTATCCAGTTTTCTCTTTTAAACCCTGTTATAGTCCTAGCCTTCACAGCCTCCTCAGGCAAGGAGTTCCACAAGTTGACTGTGCGCTGTGTGAAGAAGAGCTTCCTTTTATTTGTTTTAAACCTGCTGCCCATTAATTTCATTTGGTGGCCCCTAGTTCTGCTATTATGGGAACAAGTAAATAACTCTTCCTTATTGCCAACTAATTTTCTGTTAAAATCACTTGGGAACCTAATAGCCTGAAAAGTAGCAAGGCTGGAATAGAATTTGTCTGTAACCAAATAGTATGATGTTTGTACAATAACACAAAAATAAAGTTTGTAATTTACATGACTTAATAAAAATGAATATTGGCCATCCTTGGGTGAGAGAGGCTGATGAGGAATAATTCTATAAATGTGTGTAACAGTATGAGCAAAGTTGTGTGCAATATTGACTGGTGAGGAACCAGCTCCGATAATTTATCTGATTTTAATTTCACATGGTGGCTTGGGGGTTTTTTTGTGTGGTTGTGTGTATGGTTTTTTTTAATGAATCACAAATGTTCCTGGAAAAAGAGGTTGCTCTATTTTTGCATGTTCCAGATTTTTTTAAATTAATTTTTCATGAGCTGTAAATGCTTTATATTTTTATACAGTACTAAACCTGTGTGTGTGATGCTAAGACGAAAACTTCTTTTACAGACAAAATATTTACATTTACAAAAGGAACTAACCAGCCTGGTTCAGACAAAGGAGCTACTGCTAGCACAGCGAGAGAAAGTGCAAGAAGAGATTGAACAAATGGTAACTGCTGGCCCACAACGTATAAACTACAATGCAAGATTAATGCTGCCAATTATTTTGTTTACTTTTTTACTTACTATTCAAGTAATAGTTTTTATATCAACTAGATAGGCCTCTGTATTTCCAGAGTATGTTCCTGTGGGTGCAGAGGGTGGGAGTTTCTTGTGGTACTAAACAGCAACCTATAGAAAACAAGCAACAGCACTGACAGTTCTCTAGAAAGTGATTGTGGGACCCTAGAAAGAGTTGTGGCGGCGAGTGTGGGTGGCTTAGAGGATATGAAGAACTCTTTGATAGGTGTGTTGTGATCTTTGTATTTCATAAGTTATGCAGCATTATGCTGGATTAAACTTAGATATGGGAGGTCTTCTAGAAATACCCAGATGATGCAGGAAGTAATGTTGTTGATTCAGAAGCAGCACTCCTCTTCTAAATTGGTTACTATTGAACCAATGACAAAGTGTGGCACTAGAGATCTTTATGCTGCTTTTCAGATGAGACATAACAACAAAGACCTGTCCACTTGTGAGCATTAAAAATCTTCAGACTTTCTTTACACCAGTAGACGTCTTAGTTTAGTGTCCTGACCAAGTTGTAACTTTAATAACTTTCCCTAAAGTTCCCCTAAACAGTTAAGAAATGCTGTTGTTAAACTGGTGCTATGTTCCACTCCAGAGGTGAGCGAGGAGATATACAGCCTTCGCCTACTTCACAAAAATGGTATGAAGCTTTAGCTAAATAACATCTATAAAGCATTTTGTGTAAGAAATCCTGCTAATTTGTTCTTAATATATCTTTGTAAGTCAGGTAAGATTGTGTACAGTAATACAAAACATCTCTTTGAGTTTACCTAAGCAGTTATGAAACAAGCCTGTGTAATGGCTTGGATTAGACCTAATAGTACAAGTTTTCATGGAGTTTTTTATTCTACTAGTATTTATTAACCAAGAATATATGTCTCTATTCTAACATAAAACCTGTTGACTTTACAATAACTTTTGTTTGATTTTTTTCACTGTTAATGAAACACTGGCTTTCTGCCTTCACTTCAGAAAACATCTTACGATAGAACTGTCCAACTTGGAAGAGCTGTGCTGGGTGAGAAAATGGATCCTGTTGCTGTCGACACATTGCCACCAAAAGCTGTGCTTGGGCAGCTGAATCCTGTGAAATTGCAGCATGTTCAACAGCAAGAGAGGGCTGAACTTCAGGCACTTACAAAAGAGCTAAAGAAGTTAAAACATTCCATTGCCCAACTGCCTCAGAAACCAGGAAGAAGGTAGAGGAAACCAACAGATTTAGAGAATTTTCTGGAAGAGGGTGGAATCTTTTTATAATTTATACACTTAACTGCAACTTTGTGCTGTATAAATACACCATGACTAGAGTAGGACTGTGGCATAATGATAGGCTACAGCTTCCCTCCTATCCGTGCCTCCAGTTTGAGGACTGAGAAACTTAACATAAGAACGGCCATTGTAGGGGTCAGACTAAAGGTCCATCTAGCCCAGTATGCTGTCTTCTGACAGTGGCCAATGCCAGGTGCTCTAGAGGGAATGAACAGAACAGGTAATGATCAAGTGATCCATCCTCTGTTGCCATTCCCAGCATCTGGCAAACAGAGGCCAGGGACACCATCCCTGAACATCTTGGCTAATAGCCATTGATGGACCTTTCCTCCATGAATTTATCTAGTATTTTTTTTTTAATCCAGTTATAGTAGTGGCCTTCACAAGCTCCTCTGTCAGAGAGTTTCACAGACTGTGCATTGTGTGAAATAGTTCCTTTTGCATAATTTGTCTGTCTCCATATTGAATTGATGTCTGAATGCTGCATTCCGGTTAAGTCTGAACAGTGCTAACATCTTGGCCATTTGGGGTGGTGGGGAGAGGGAGTTTAGCAGCTGTTAGTGTGCTTTATGCTGGAAGATAGGAAGTGTCCCAAGGCTGTATTTGTGGTTTGTTTTTTTAAAGCGTTTTTTCTTTCTCTCTTACAAATACAAAACATTAGGGGCCAAATTGTAGGTGCAAGCAAGTTGCTGCATACAATGCCCATGGATTTCACTGTGCCTGTCTTAGAAGAGATTGCCTAGTTGTTGAGCCCTTGAAATACCTAATTTCACACACCTGCATGATCTGTTAATGAGCATATTCAAGTAGTGCTCCCAAGGCTCAGCAGAGTTGAATGGCATTGCATTTACTTAGACTTTTGCCAGTAATTCAAATAACTAATGTTTGGATTGATGTGTTCCATGCCCAGTGCTAATTGGAATTACACCTGTTGTTTAAAAATGAACATGATCCTTATATATAACTCCCGTTGACAGTGGTGGCAAACATGCAGGATTTGGTTGAGCAACCTGACTGCACTAAATGGCCTTTGAACCTTATCTAAGAAGCAGTTTGCCTGTTCTTATTGCAGCTGATTAAACAGCATTGACTTCATTGTAGCTTAAAATCACTGATATTTTGGGATTAACCCAAACTAGTTCACTTCTCTAAAGGGTTTAGCTTAAGCTCATGTTCATTTAAGGATTTGTATTGTACTAAATCATTCCCTTCTCACCCTTGTCCTCCTGCCTCTCAACACCAATTTACTTAGAAGGCTGTAATTCCATAAAGGGGGTCTGATCAGAAATAGGGAGCATAGTAGGGAAATGTTAAGGTGTTTGTCTTCCAGGCAAGAAAGAGAGTCTTGTAAACAACGGATACAGGAAGCGGAACATAGAGTTCAGCAAGCACAAGTAAGTTCTGTTATCTTACTGCCTATAACCCATCTTGGACAACCACTCCTCCTAGTAAGTCCCTTGTCTTTCTAGAGCACTGTGCAGACCTCTAAAGAAATGGAATCTGGGATACAAGTCCTGTGTAGGGAAGCATTTTGGATGTAAAATGAGGGGACAGTGGGAGTGAAGAAAAGACAAGGCTTGGTTCATAGAAAGTAGGTGACTGTGCTTACTGGTGGCGGCATAGAAGGTGCAAGGATTGAAGACTTGTTTCTCCAGGCACTATGCTCGGGGTCTTCAAACTTTTGCCCCGTGGCCCCTTTCCATGGAGGGGAAAGTCTGGTGGTCCCCAGGGGGTATGTCTGCTGAAATGCGTGCTTTCAGGGGGTATGTCTGCTTTCCATGGTGGCATTTGGCGGGACCAAAATAGCCCACCCAGGAGTTAGGTGGGCTTGGTGGCAGTGCCGGGGTTTCATGCACTCCCTGGGGGTGTGCGCACGCACCCCAGTTTGAAGACCACTGCACTATGCCAAAGCTTGCATATTAAGACTACTGCTTTTTGTAATGGATGATGGTAAAACTGCTTACTGGAGGTACAGGCTGTGCATATCCTTTACATGCTTTCACTAATTTTCTGGTTAAAAATAAATCTGATCATATCTGGGTAGCTTAGAGGAAGCTGCAGCACCCACAGTTGCTAGATTGTAGGGGAGCCTCAACTTAGAATGGTGGAGGTGGTGACAAGGGAAAACTAAGTTAAGGATTGGTAGCAAATTTGGTTGAATTTTTTCTTCTGTGTGAAAAACTTCTTCACTCATCTCTAGAGTGGAGTACTCTAGTGGTGCAGATAATTTGTGGCCTGTGACTACACTGTTAGCACTTTATGCTATCATAGGATTTGCTTTTCAGTGACTGTAGAAGGTACCAAGAAAACTGTGCGTACAGTATGGCTTTTCCATCCCTTTACAAGCAGTGGGGTGTGGATATCTGAAATTCCAATAATGGCTAGGTGCTCCCTTTCAGAACTCCTATGGGTGTTTAAGTTGTAGAAATGCTGGTACATTTCTGCTGCACCCCATTTCCACCAGTTACTCCCATTGACAGAGTGTGGCATCCACCTATTGAAAACTGTTGCAATTTTTTTTATTTTCTACCAGGAAGATGTGGAGAATCTGAAATGCAAAGTTGAAGCAGCACAGTCAAAACTAGCAGAAGTTCAGGTCAGTCATGCATAAGGGTGCAATGTTTTGGTGAATGTGGGGGTGGTGGAGTAGTAAAGAATAGGCTGTAACCCATTGAAGTCTGTCCTAATGGGTTAGTGGCCTACACTGCAAGGTAAATACTATGCAAATGCATTTTTTTAGGGTAAATTCCACCTATGTCTGTGTGCTCAGATACCAGTGTGGTAGGTGCAGTAGTAGTAACTGAGCTTTTCTATTACTCTGCTGCCCATGTCATGCAAGGCTATTTCTCAGTGATCCTAGACCATCTGTAATTGATCAATCTTTGCTTGACTATGTAGCATGAGGTAAAGTTACCTTTAGCAGTTTCAGTACTAGTTAATATTTAGTATAAGATAATGTATAGAGTAGTGATGTAAAGTCTAATTACAAAGTAATTAACTTCAAGGATGATTGCTGTGGAGTTAGCTGTAGGCTTACCCTCCTCCTGGCTCATTAAGTAAAGGAGTGAGGCTAGGCTGAAAACACTGAAGTGCACATAGAATTAAAGTTTAGCATCCTGGACCAATTTGCCTGTGTCTTTTTAGTTATGATACAGAAGTCTCACTTCACAGAGAAAATCCTCCAATTAACTACTATCAAATTACCAGGGTTACTAGTGCTTAAGTAGGAGTCATACTGCTTCCCCAGAGAAGGCTCTGAAATACCAAATGAGGCATTTTTTAACTTGCTGAAGATAGCAAGTATGAATAATATAGATTGTACCTGCTAGTCCAGCTATATATCTAATTATAGCTAATGTGTACGTATTCTCCTTTCAGGAACGCCTGTGTAATACAAGAGTTGAAATAGAGAAGTGGCACATGTTGAAAAAGACGACGACTGTTTCTCAGCCACTCGAGAGTGCCCAAGATTCTGACTATCTTAAGAGAAGACTTAACAGACTCTTGCGAAGAACAGATATCTTTTTAGAAAGGGAAAAAATAATCAAAAGACTTAATCTTTTACAATGAGTACCCACCCTCCCCTTTTCAAAAATCTGATCACTAGGTGAAAGACGCTTTTAGGGCTGCCCCTGTACATGGAGATCGCTCCATGTTGGGCATGTGAGTTTTCCAAATAGTAGTAATGCATATTTGTTCATACAGACAGGTTATACAAAAACACACATGCTGCTGCCAGAATCATGAAGATAAAATTTGTGGTTAAGGGCTATTAGTCGTATACATGAAAGTTGCTTTCTAAATGACCCTGTAAATACAGATTTAGTCTTTAGTATTATGCTCCAGTAAGCTACTCAACCCACTGGTCTGAAACAATCATGATGATCTAGGAGGTGTTGTCAAAGTCCTTAGGAATTTTGGACACTGTAGAAGCTGCGTAAGTGACTCCTTCCAGAGTTAAGGTCAGTGTTAAATTAATAATCCTAGTGTCACTTTGTATCTAAGTTGCTAAAATGGGTAGTGCTTTCTAATCACCCATCACATAGAGAAGAGAGTGCCTTCCCCCTAAATTGTTTTCAATTACTCATGAGTAACTTTAGCACCTGCTTTAAAATAACACAGGGCAGGATTTCTAAATGAAGCTAGTTACATTCAGCATGTTAAAGTAAAAAATTTTTTACAAAATGTCAAGTTAGTTTCTATTAGTAGCCATGGAGAAAAGTGAGTTTGTACATTTAAGACAAATGTGTCTCCTGATACAGAATTATCTAAAATGACATCCGCCCTATCATGGAAGAACCAGATTCACCAAAAAGTTAATAATGTAGTCACAAGAGCATCTTTTACTTCTACAAAGAGCATCTTAAAGGTGTAGGCCAGAAATAGTGTAACAGACTCCCAGCTACAATAAAAGGAGCTAAAAATGAATCCACCATACAAATATCAGTATGCAAGACATTCTAGGTTTAGACCTAGTACTAGTTGTTAAAGACAGGGATACACACTACTCCTGTTCTATAACAATCTAGATTAGATTGTTCTTACAAGTTTTACCCAATCATTCCTGAGCATGATACATATGTACAATTTATTCAAAATACATAAAAATCTCACTGTTTATACAATCTAATGTCTAGCAATATATACAAATAGAGTAACTACAATACACAGTGAGGTAAGAAAGTACATTCTGGGAGAACAGAATAGCCAACCAAACAAAATTACAATGATTTTTTGTATCTATTATTGCTGAAGACCCCCTATGTGTACCTCTGGTTTTACTGTACATGGAACAGTGTCACATGTAGTTATGCTTTTTACAATACAGGCATCAGACTTGAGCTAATGGCCTAACTCTGTTAGACACACAACCCTGGCATGATAAAAATGACTAAAATAAACATTTAATTTGAGCAGATGTACATTAGCAAAAAATTTTCTTGTAAGAGACATTTTATGGAAGATGCATAGAGTAAAAAATGCTTTAAAAGTGGCAAAATCAGCTTAAACTGAGCTTTGGTAAACCTGGAAAGAAAATTATATAATATTTTGGCTTTTTTTAAAAAGTCTTGATTAAGACAAACAGTAACAGCTAAGTCAACGTAAGAACCTGAATTAAACAATGAAGTCATTCTTTATAGAATAGAGTTGATGAAATCAGTAAACTTACTGCAGTGGAGGATTTTGTTTCTAGATGTTTTTCTACTGAAATTCTGACCAGCCTTAAGTGAATTTATTTAAAGCCACTCGTTTATGTGCTATTGCTGGGGTAGGGATAGATGTTAAACCCTGCTATCATACTACTGCTGGTTAAAGCAAATCTTTACCTTTTTCCCTGCACCACTCAAGTTATTGTGAAATAAGCTATGTTAAGCCTGATCACTTTCTTTTGGCTAAAGCTTTGATCTTGATTTCTCTTCAGATCATATAACTAACTCTTTCGCCTTCTACTAGTTAAGTTAAATTTATTTCAAAGCATTGATGTGCACAGATTGCACTTAGGTAGCACTACAGGGGTTTTTTTTTAATCCAGAAGACTAAGTTTGTCAGACACATTTAAGAGCTAGAGTTTCCAAACTTCTACTTTTCTTTAAACAAATAAATACATTTAGGAAAATACCACAGATAGAACAATCACCAGCTGTGGTAATTAAATATTTATGTAATCCTTCCACTAAACAATGGACTAGTACACAAGTAATGGGGCTGGTAAGTGAAACTTTTATCAGAAGGCTGAGGCTTCTGGCCACTGCCACTTAAAATATTCACATTTAGAGGCCAATCCTACAAAACATACTCATGTGACTAGTTCTACAGGTGAGAGAGTTTGCAGGATCAGGCCTTGAAACACAGTGTACATAATTCCAAATGGTTGCTATCACAAATGTGATTAGTCCTTAGTACCTCAGTAACAGCAAAAAAATAAGTTATGTATCACATTTTTGTAAAAACACTCTCAAGGGGAAAAGGCAGAGTAAAGCTTTCTAATTTGCAGCAAGAAAGGTACTATTAAATAACACTTGTGACTGTCACAGTCAGTTTATAATTATAGAGGCCTTGGGGAAAAATACAACAAGGCTCATCTGAATTGTGTCAATAGAAAAGTCCATAAAACTGGGCTAGGGTGTCAAATTATTTCAATATCCTCCCAATAGTGCCATTATAGTATTACAAAAATAAAGCTATTCAAACAAATTTTTCACTATTCCCCATTAATCAAAACAAGCTGTGCTTTTTTTCTTCAAGATAAATGTCTAAGTGACTAAAATAATTTCGTGGTGGTGTATTTTTTAAACATCTTCATTTGGCAAGATTAAACTAGGCTCTGGCGCTTTTTATCTCAAGTATATGAAGGTAGAAGTAGACTAATCTCTTTCAGGAGACCACTTCTCTTAGTATGTAATTCAGTACAGCTTTAATTCTAAAATAAAAACCCCACAAGGAAAGTTGAAACAATCAAGTATGTGGTGAATCCAATGGGTTACATAGTGGCTTCTAAACTGTTGCACACTTTAAAACAAAACAAATCTCAGTTCATTTGTTAAGACTTGGTTATTTTCACCCTTCATTCTAGAGATGAACATCTCATTTACAAGTCCAGAGGACCAAATTTTCAAATGCACCTGTGCCAAAATGTACCCACTTACAGCAGTTTATTTACACAAACACTACACTTCAGGATATTGCAGGTGCAATGTCCTGAAGTGCAGTTTGTGTGTAAATAAACTGCTGTATCTATGCACAAACTCCAGCTTTCATGTAGTCATCATTTTATTCTTCTTGTGCTGGGCATTTCTGTGCACAAATCTTAAATACTCTTAGCAGTACTTGCCTACTCATTTAAACCAGTATGAGTTCTTCCAAAAAAAAAAAAAAAAGTCACTTCTAGACCTGCAATTTCCTCAAAGAATGACCAAGTTGTCAGCCACATTGCAGAGGCACCTGGGAACCTCAGAGGATTCAAATTAGGATAATTCAGTAGTCTCACTTACTAGGGATAAAATAGTCTCTGTTTAGAAAAGAGCCTGACCACACAATGAATCAGTACAGAGAAATTATCCCTAGAAAAGGTCAAGGGTGAAGTCCTGTGGCCTGCAATGTGCAGGAGGTCTGCCTAGGTGATGCTGATGGTCCCTTCTGACCTTAAAGTCCATGACATGATGTGGCAAAGGTAACAATTTACATTACAAAGCTAACAGATATTGGGGTTTTGTTTTTTTTAAAGGACACTAAGAACAGTAGAAAAATTGTTTCCTTCAAAGTAGCTCACCTTAGAGATTTCCAGCAACTCCAGACTGCCGATCCCACAAACAAAAGGTGGAATACTTGTACTCGTTCAAGCTCGATCCTGCTTCCGACGAAGTCAGTGGGAGTTTTGTCCTAGAGTTCAGCTACAGCAGGAGCAGTCCCAGAAACATTAAGAGTTTTTTAAGTTCTCTTTGGGGAAGCTAGATGTTGGGTACAATCCCTCAGTTGCATCTCTTTCATGTGGATTTCAGAAATGTTAAAGCTTTTTGGTATTTCAGGAACAGTACCTTCAACAAGATCTAAATTCTTGGCTCTCAGGCTCTAGAAATGTATCATTCCTCTCCATGCAGCATGACAGTATTTCCACTCTTATCAATCACTGTAGTTCATCTTAGGGAGCTCCTCTGGCTCATGTACTGTAGTAAACTGAGTGTCCATGATTTCTGAACAGCAACAAGTAAATCATATGGATATACCCTCAAAGAAACAGCAGGATTGTTAGTTTCCTGAACCTCCGGTATCACATCACATTTTTGTTCAACTCCATGTTACAACAACTTACAAAACAAAAAAAATTCAATGTGATTCAAAACTGATATTTTAATATAGTCACCTTCAAATAATTTTAAGAACTCACATTTGCCAACCCCTAGCTCATTTATAACTTTCCTCAGTTCTCAACTTCCTGTGAAATGTGGCATGCTCTGTGGTACCTGATACACCAATTCAAGTGAGGAACCCAGTCCAGGCATCCCCTTTGGTGTATCATACAGTGCATGTGCAGAGGATGAGCTGTCTGTCCTGGCTAAAAGTTTATTAGAAGTTCCCACTATGGGAGGGGCTTGGTTCCCTGTAGCCTTGAAAGTAGAAATAGAAGACACACCAAGAGGTGCGGCGGGGTGACCTGACATGTCCATGATTATCGGCGTTGCATATTCTGGTCCAGTGACAGGTAATGGTTCAGCGTAAGCATGATAAACGTCTTGAACAGGTGAGTTGTAAGGATCCACATCAGCATAGCTTGCTTCTTTTCCTTCTTCTGGTTTAAAGGTTGATCTCTGATGAAGTGTGCCAACGATTCCCCCTACCAGTGGTTGAGCATACTCTGTGTAATGTCCCAAAAAAAGAAAAAAATTTTACAGATGGAATTTTTTTTAACTCTAGTATAGTGGCATTGTATTAAAAAGGGAAGCCTTCATTAGGAACATTGGAATTACAGCATCAAACCAACGGTCCATCTAATTCAGTATCTTGTCTCTGCCATTGCCAGATATTTCAGAGGAAGGTGCAAGAAACCCAGCAGTAGACAATTATTATAGTCTGAGATGCCAGATACCTTTCCAAATTAGACCTTCCCTTCTGGAATTTCTCACAGACCAGGTCAACTCCTCCTGTATCTGATCAGGAATTGGGAGGATCCAGGCCCACCCTCTACACCAGGTTCCAGGCCAGGGCCCTGTAAATAGCAGCTGTCTACAATGGCTCCCTATATCAGTTGCATGACACCTACAACTTCCTGGGCTACTTTCCCATAACCTCCCCCCAGCACCTTTATCCTCACAGCAGGACCTTCCTCCTGAAGCCTGATAACACTTGTACTCCTCAGTCCTCCAGCAGCATGCCTTCTCACCACCTGCTCTGTGCACACCTTCCACTAACTGATGGGAGGTCCTTTTTAAACCATGTGTCCTGACTAGCCAGCCTGCCTGCCATAATTGATTCAAGTAAATTCTTAATTGGCTCCAGGTGTCTTAATTAGCATGCCTGTCTTAATTGGTTCTAGCAGATTGCTGATTGCTCTAGGGTAGCCCCTGCTGTGGTCACTCAAGGAACAGAAAACTATTCATCCAGTGGTCAGAAGATTTGCCTTCTACCAGACTCCTGTACCCCACTGGTCGGGGTCTGTCACACTATTTAAAAATTTAGAGCAGGTCTACACTTAAAATTCTGAAGTACCATGGTACTGCTTCAGTGAAGATGCTGCTACTCTGACAGGAGGGCTTCTCCCATCAGTGTCGTTAATCCACCTCCTCAAGGCAGTAGCTATGTTGAGGGGAGAAGCTCTCCTCTCAACATAGCAGTGTCTACTTTAGATCAGTATAACTGCATTGCACAGGAGTATATATTTTTCACACCCCTAAGTGACACAGTTATATTGATAAGTTTATAGCATAGACCTGACCTTAGGAAGTTGAACATTAAATTTGCAAAATCAAACACTCAAAAATTAGGATACACCAGAATTAAGGTTGCCTGTGGAACCTTTATAATCTGAGTAACTATGAGAAGACAGCACAGTTAGGGAGGAAAGTACGAATATACCAAAGCCAAGTCTTGTGTGCTCGCTCTCTCTTTCTCTCCCCAGCACAAATGAGTGGTCAAACCAGCTTCCAACTACAGCAAATGCATGCAGTATAAATCATTTCACACTTTAAGCCAAAATATATGGTCCACAACAAAAAACAGGTACCTGCAGTCTCAGTCTGTAAGATAGTTGGGACTTCTCTTGGTCTCAGGTGACTAACTTCACTGCTGCTATAGCGAACAGGGGTTTCTTCATGCTCTGTTGACTTAGCAGGGAGAAACTGCTTCATGCCTTTCCACCACCCTTCAAGATTTTAGAAATAGAAGATGTAAGGACATACAGCAATGCATAATACTATACAGATATAAGCATTTAAGTAACTCTATTTTTAGCCTCAAAATACAGCAGGGGAAAATATTACAGAGGCCATCTGGAAACTTCTTGTGTTGAACAACAGTGAGCATCTTTAGTGAATAAGGAGGTTTTAAAGACTGATGCTCACTGAGGCTGGCAACTGAGTCCAGAGATTTTGCCACCATTTTGTTACCTGCGCGATCCCAGTAAGGTAAGTCATATGTTCCTTCAGCTTTTTTTTTTCTGGAAAAAAAAATAAAAATAAAAAGTTGGACACATTTAGCCACCATATTCAAATGCAAAAACACATGAATACGAGTTAGCAAACATTTTCCTTCAGAAGAAAAATCCTAACAAGTTATAGCACTGAAATATTTACTGACTAGTAATGATTTCTATTATAAATCCTGATAGCTTGTGGTAGTTGGAGGATATGAAGCTGCAGCTTTCCAATTTCAGCACCTCCTCAACTGGATAATATGAAAGGAGACCACTAGGTCATATACTAGGGTGGATCCCTCTGAACTGACTGGGGAGTGAAGGCCTTGACTATGCCCTTCGCTGTAGCTGGTGTTCAAGTTTCAAAATATAATGCCCCACACACTAGCGTCTCCCAAAATTTCAGGAAAAGAACTCAGTAAAATAGAGCAAACCTTCATAATGCCAGCCAATAAAATAAGGAATCTTCAGAAATCAGAACATTTCCTCTTCATACATGAATAAACTATTGTGAACTAATAAATCCATTCTGGAAAGGGTCTAACTAGTTTCCATACTTACATATGCAGGGTATTTCATACCTACATGTTACATTAAAATACTTTACATGAGTGCTAATCATTTACCGGTTTCTCCAGTGCCATGCACACACTAAGATCAGAATGAGAGTAGTGAAGACCATCACCAATACTGGAAGTAGGACTGCTGCCAGTGCCACATCTGAAATCCATTAAACAAAAGTGGTGTAAAACGGAATAATTTTTTGCACATCCATTTTTAGTTCATAAGTTATTTAGGGAAGACACCATGATTTTCTATGTGTTTGTACAGTACCTAGCACAACGGGGTCCTGACCAGGCTAGTCTCTAGATCAGGCGTGAGCAAACTTTTTGGCCCAAGGGCCACATCGAGGTTAACAATTGTACGGAGAGCCAAATAGGGTAGGGAAGCCTGGCCCCACCACATACCCGACTCCCTCCTACTTCCCACCCTCCTTAGAACCTTCAACCCATCCAACCTCCCCTGCTCTCTGTCTGCCCCTCCGGGACCTCCCATCCCTAACCACCCCATCTAGCTCCCTGTCCTACGGCTGCCCCTCCCGAGACACCCTCCCATCCCTAACCACCCCCGGGAATGCATCCCACATCTAAACTCCCCTGTTCCTTGTCCCCTGAGACCTCCCACCCTAACTGCCCCCCCAGAACTCCACCCCCTACCAAAGGCCCCCTGCTCCCTGTCCTCTGACTGCCTCAACCCCTATCTTCCCTCCCTGCCCCCCCCCCCAGGGATTCCCTGCCAGCCCAGCTCCCCTTACCACGCTGCTCAGGCCCACCGGAGCGAGACACACTGCCCCACCCAAGCTCGCAGCCCAACCCCCTTACCACGCCGCTCAGAGCAGCAGGAGCTCAGGCCCCGCTGGAGCCAGTCCTGCAGCTACAGTACTGCCCCAGAGTAGCGGGCCAGAACACAGGCGGCATGGTGCACTGAGGCTCTGGGAGAGAGGGGAGAAGGTAGGGGAGAAGGTAGGGGAGGGGTTGCAGCAGCCCTGATGTGGCCCGCAGGCTGTAGTTTGCCCACCCCTGCTCTAGGTGATACCTTAAATGTAAATGTTAAATAATCAATTTAACACCCAATTTTTCCACATATATGTACAATCAGTAGTTTTTCCAAGCTACTGTATCAGTCAGAAGATTTCTTATTTGTGTATAAAAAAAGTTCAAATTACAAATTTGCCTGAATATCAACCTAAAGAAAATTAGAGCAGTACAGGAACACACACTTCTGAACTTAACAATACTTAACATTGACTTGAAGGTGTCAACAACATTTAAACATTTGGCAAGAGCCTACTCTTTGGACTACTGTCCCAACTGCCCCTTTATCATTGCTTGCACTTCTTGTGCTTTTGACAATTTTCTTGGCTAAAAATCAAAGTGATGAGGTTTCATGCCAGCATGGATGCTTCATGGAAGAAATGAATGGCATTAATGTAAAATCTTAGGACTCATCACTTTTTGACAATATTTAACAAATAGCTAAAATTCAATAAGACACACTGATGACTTTGGTGAACTCACTCAGATGGAAAGTTCAAATTTGGAGTTATTCATTCTTGTGATCAGTAGCCTTGAATGAAGAGGTGTACCCAATTTCAAAATTCTAGCTCAAAAGGGCACCTGAAAGTTTAAGCACCTGCCCATAGTGGGTCAGACCAATGATCCATCTAGCCCAGTATCCTGTCTTCCAACTGTGGCCAGTGCCACATGTTTCAGAGGGAATGAACAGAGCAGTTAGTGAATGACCCATTCAATATCATCCAGTCTCAGCTTTTGGTACTCAGAGGTTTATGAGCACCTAGAGCATGGAGTTCTCCCCCGACCATCTTGGCAAATAGCCCTCGATGGACCCATCCTCCATGAATGTACCTAATTCTTTTTTGAACCTAATTATAGTTTGGCTTTCACACCATTCCCTGACAATGATTTCCACGGGTTACCTGCGTGTTGTGTGAAGTACCACCTTTGTTTTGAACCTGATGCCCATTAATTTCATTGGGTGACCTCTAGTTCTTGTGTTATGTGAAGGATTAAATAATACTTCCCTATTGATTTTCTCCACACCATTCATGATTTTATAGATCTCTTTCATATCCCCTTGGTCATCTCTTTTCTAAGCTGAACTGTCCCAGTCTTTTTAATCTTTCATATAGAAGCTGTTCCAAAGGATTTGCATACCCGAGGGCAGAATGTAGCTATAAATCCTTACCCATCATATGGGTCTCTTATAAATATTTAAAAGGAAAAAGTGAGTCTGATAGAATTTGTTACAGAGGTATAAATTCAGAGCACCATAAAGGGCAGAAAGTAAATCCAAAATCATTTACATTTAGATAAACTATGTTGGCATAAGAGAGACAAGGTGGGTGAGGTAATATCTTTTATTGGACAACTTCTGTTGAGACAAGATTTTGAGCTACACAGAGGAAGATCTTTGTGATGCTTGAAAGCTTGTCTCTCACCAAAAGAAGTTGGTCCATGAAAAGGTAACACTTCACACACCGTGTCTCTAAAATCCTGGGACCAACAACACTGCAAACAACAGTGAAAGATACGTTAACGTAAGACCTATTACTACAGTTCTCAAACACTATCACCACTTAAGTGTCAATACCTTTGGTTACAGTTGGAGTCACAGTGGTGTTTTTGATCTCAGGAGTAGAGGTTGTTTTATCAGTCTGCAGGGAGAAGTCGTTGCTACTTTGTGGTGGTGGTGCCATGGTAAGTTTTGGAGCCCGACCTGTATAAAGATATTTTGGAAAAAAGTTTACCCAATCATGGTGCTGGTTTAAGTTTAACAAGCTCCCTTCGTATGAAAGGAAAATGTGGCCACTTTACCAAAGGACTCATTAATTTTGTTCAGTCAGAAAAGGACATAAGCCCACGAAAAGAAAAAGCCAATTGCTAATATCTTTGATACGAGGTGCTCAGGGGTAAGATCCTTAAGCAGGTATTTCCCAAATTACATAAATCTCAGAATATTCTGTGTCAATTAAACTAGAAAATGTTAGTCCAGTGGACGTTACAAGAAGATGAGATTTTCTGATCCGTTGCAAAAAAATATTACTTTAGAGAAAAGAAGTTTTGTCTTGACTTCTTATGGAAAACAAAGCCAGAAGTTAAATTAAGTGATATCTACAAACATATTCCAGTGTTTTACAGTGACTGAGGCATTTATAATGGTCTTACCTATACTAAACTGACATCCTAGCAGTTCCACTTTCATTGCAATTTTCTGATGCCATTTTAATGGATTAACTCTAACAAAACGTGCAATAATAGGTGGAATGAAGTTATTGCGAACTTCCTGGTAATGCTCAGTGTTTCCTTGAAATATCTAGAAAAGGAAAAAAACACATTCAAACTGAATTAGCAGCTCCTACAGCGTATGATATACAAATTCATTACTAACTATGCCCTGTTTAACAAATTCAATTAACCAAATAAGCAGTACAAAGCATTGTGTAATTAGGACCTATTGTATGTTTCCCAGAACAAAACTGCTGACCAAGCTTCTCAAAGAGAAAGAGTGACTAATTGCAGAGAAGTATGAACTAAAACCTCAATATCTTACCTCACGAGTAGACAAGTAGAAATAACTTTAGTGGCCATCATCTACCTCATTTCCATACCTTTGTCTCAGAATAAAATCTGCCAGCTATCATAACATTACTCCATTGTCATCTTACATATAACACCTACGGCAAGAGTCTAATCTTACTGATTGATGGAGATAATTATACATTTTATCTGTCTTGTACTTATACCTCAAATATGGCAGGCAGTTGCAACAGAATGCCAAAAAACTGTTGATGCCTTTATATTTGAGGTTATCATGTGTATGGATAAAACCTCTACTACGTGGAATTCAAGACCTGCTCAAGTATGTAACCAACATTACACTCTAGTACAGGCCTGCGCAACTCAGAAAGCAGCAAGGGCCATATTACTGAAGAATAACTAGCTGTGGGCCAAAAAGCCCTGCCCTCACCCCACCCCCATCTGCTTCCCCCCACCCCACCGCTTGACTTGCCCCACCCCTACTTACCCCCCCACCCCCACCCGGGCCATACAGTGAGCCCATGTGGGCCACATGTAGCCCCTGGGTCACATGTTGTGCAGGCCTACTCTAGTACTTGTATGGTTGCAGTCTACAGAGGTTGTAAATCTTGATATGAAAACAAAAGGGACTCTGAAATTTTGAAAACCTCACAAAAAGAACTCTAGCGACAATTCCTTATATTTGTTCAGGGTGAAAACAGTGGATTTTTTTTTGTCATGGAACTTTACAGGCCATGAATTATTTTCACATAGCAAGTCAAACAAATGCCAGCTTTACATAGTTACTATCTGACCACCATTACTAAACCTAACACACTATAATGACTTAGAAAGACTACTTTGAATGTGTGATGGAAAGAGAAAAACCAAATCCAGTGTCTCTGAAGGTACTGAACACAATCAGACAATTCTGACCAGAAACTTGGGGGCATAGGTTGGTTGGTCCAAACTACAAGGGGGCGATGAGATCCCAATAGAAAGTTATTTCCCTCCTTCCCTTTGCAGTCTAAGCAGGAGGTGGCCTTGAAAAATACTAGTAACTAGACCCTCCTTGGTGGGGGAAAAAAAACCTCCAAATACCTGGGAGCCACGGTCTCTGTAAGCCTATACTTCCCTGTTAGCATATTAATGGGATAACTTTCCTCATATATGGCAATTTCAACTGAAGCAATCTATCATAAGCAACCCTGAGAGAGCAAGCTTGATGATTAGGGTCAATAACACAGCTACTGAGTAATCCTGGGAATGGAGGCAACTTCCTCATATTGTCCAGAAACATCTAAAACAAAGACATGGAAAAAATAATTTCCATAAGTCCACTAAGGTCCCTACAGACACACTTTGTCCTATCCTTTTTAGAGGATCTGCTGACCCAACCTGTTAAAATCATTAGATCAAGGGTAGAGTTTCAAACTTGATCTGCTATTCAATAGGCAGCCAGCACAGTTATTTGGACACAAACATACTGTGTTCTTATCAACCCGGGTTAGCCAGCTGTGATTTCTTTAGTGCCCAAATGAAGAGTGAATTACAACAATCAGCTCTAAGTTTAGGAGCATCTGATCACTGTGGCCAAGTTGGTGTCTGGCAGGATAGAGTGTATTCTGATCAGCTGACAGTGGAAGAAAGTTTTTCTAGATGCTCTTTCTAGGATCAGTCCAGGACGACTAAGTGGAATATTATTTTGATGGAGATAGAACAGGTGCCTCCAATAGCTCTTCAAAGTGTATTCTATCCACAGGCACAACCTCTGTCTTTCCCAGAAGCCAATCTCATCAAGGTTCTGAGATAGCTACAGGATGACATGGTATGCATTTGAATCAAGGGAAATGTATCTCTGTACTGTTTGCATTTTCTTTCTGCCAGCATTAGAGACAGGTGTTAGATAAGGCCAAATTGAGAATAAAACCTTGTGGAACTTCAATGCAGAAGGGCGTTGGTTACTACAGAGTGTGTCTCTCACAACCTTCTAGATGCAATCCCAAGCTCATGAGTGGTATTTTTCATAATCTTCTATTAATCCAAAGGATGGGAAGGAAAAGATATTGCTAGATCATCACATGGACTTTTAGCTCCATCTACAGGAAAAAGGCAGTAAAGACAGCTACTTTCCTATTGGAAGTCAAAACACCTGCCCTTTTGCCATCAATACATCAAGAAAGAAAACAAAAAATTCCTACCAGTTCCTCCATTCTTACTTTAATTAAGATTAGTTATACAATATCACAAGTTTATCTACTGTAAATTGGATATGATTAACAAGATCTCTAGTCCAGGAACTTCTATGTCACTGAATATTTATATAAAAGAATGGAGTGCAGTTTGCACTGGATTAAAAAGTGCTTGAATAGAAGTCATTGCCAGCCTCCCACTGCAAGAGCACTTACCCCAAACGTCCTCATTCGCGTATTGCTCAGATACGCATATGTCAATACAATCTTTTCTTTTATACAAAAATTTAATTGCAGAGAAAAAATATGATACTGGTACAGTCATCTTATAATGCACAATAGAGTCTTATACACATATTCTGGTCAATTGCAATTTTTGCACTTCTTTATGTAGGACAGAATAGAGTCTAGGTAAAGCCAAATCTCCTATAAAGCACAGCATTGTATTCTCTGCCAGACTACAGATCAATGCAAGCTCTTTGAGACAGGAAGAGTCTTTTTGTTGTGTACCTAATAGGATGGAGTCCTGGTTGGTAGAGGGAGCTCCTATGCCAATAGATCTCAAATAATTTTTTTCTATGGACAAATGTGTGGCCACAGCATATTCATAGTGGCCACAGTTTTGAATGTTAAAATATTATCCTAGTAACAATCTAGTCACATGGTTATTTGAAAGTGTCATGTAAATAAAACATCTTTTCAGTGTAAAGAATATGTACTCTTAATAATACCACAAAAGTTGCACAGTTTTTACTAGCTGTATTACTATTCCTAACATCTTAAAAAAAAGTTTGTAACAAAATGTCTCACTTTTTTGTAGCCAAATAGTTGTAAATATGAACTTTTTTTTTTATTTCAAAAGGTTCTTGAAAGGGAACTGATCACAACTCCTCCCTTCCAGTACTAGTCAGAGTGCAGCCTCTGCTTGTTTCTGTATTTGCTCTTCACAAAGTGAAGTGCCCTAAATGCACACTCATGTATAACAGCTGTTGGAAATATGGTTAGCATCAATACAGCCACATGCCCAGGTTCTTGGTAGTGATCTGAATGCTTTGCACACAAAAACTTCTCAGCTGTAACTGACAGGGATCACAGAGAGGGTGTTTCAGTTGTTCATCTCTGTGGAATTCACAGAGGCAGCAGCCCTGCTACACTACAATGAAATGTTGCTGGGCCCATTGTGGGATTTGGCAGCGGTTGCGGGGAGCAGAGTAGGTGACGGCAGCAGGCAGTTTGGGAAAAGAGCTCTAAGACCCAAAATGTTGTGGTGGCCCATTTGAGAATCACGGTCCTAGGCTCTACGGAATTACAGATAGTACATAAATAATAATGGAGGGAACATAAACAACAATGTAGTGAACAGCAGTGAGAGACCAGCGCAGGTTTATTTTTAAAATACATTGTGATGTATGCAATGGTGGAGTTATGACTGCATAGTATGATAACACCTAGATGATATTATAATGATAGGCAATATTAGAAATGTCTAAGAGGCTTCCACGGCAGAAAAGTAATGTGTTAAAAAAACATACAAAGGAATTCCTCCTACTTCTGTAAATTCAGATCAATATCAGTGATTGTTATAGCACCAAAAAGGGAGTGTTACAAAGTGCATCTACAAACACTATGTAGAACACTTCTAGTTTTGGGTCCAAACAAGCAAGAATTTGAGCTGAAATTCTAATTTCACAATTTACTTTATATATAAAATTATAGATATCACATATCTCCATAACTAACACTAAGTTAAAACTAGAGCTTTTGATTAATCACAGTTAACTCACGTGATTAACTCAAGAAAACATCTAATTATCAGGCTAAAGAGTGAAGATTTTACCTTAAAGGCCAGAAGAGGGCAGTCAAAGCTAGAATTAAAATCAATGGCTGATTATGTTTCTTCTCAGACTGCCCAAGGCTCACTCACAGCTCCTAGTCAGTTTTCCTGTGTAGCTTCGACAGGCAGGACCAGTCCTGTCAGTCACCAGGGAGTGTCTTACTCTCCCCTCCAGAAGACTTCCCAGTATGATTATTCCCAAGGCTCAGAGGTGTCCTAAGAATTCTGATACACAAAATAAAAGTACTGAAGACACCTTTTCCCATGTTTCAACTGTCAGCAGAAGACTTCTCATCACAATATGGGTTAGAATTGCAAGATGAAAGCTAACAAGAAAGGCCATGACGTTAATAATTGCAATCTCAACAGGTGTCCCAATTTGAATCCATTCCTGGTTTACCTCTAGGCTAATGATAAGAGCTCTTCTTGGGAGCAATTTGCAGTAGTGTGAAGGTGAACATGGGAGAGAAGGAACAAGAATCTTTGAAGGGGGCGCACATTCAAGCTCCTCAAATCCAGGCTAACTCTGATCCCTTGTAATTGCGTAGGATGAAGAAGAATGTGGAATCGGTCCCTGAGTATTTCTCCAGTCTTGTACTGGTTCAATGACCGACAAGTGGGACAGTATCCTCACAAACCATCTGGATATACTTCATCAGACACTGGAAATAAGAAAAGGGGCTGGAGGCAGGAATCAGCTGCAAGGGACTTGAATTCTGTTACAGAACCTTTACCAATTACTTCTGTCACCCACTGATCCAAGGAGGTGGTAGGCTACTGGCTGACATTGGAGAAGCATGACTTTACAGGGTTCCCCCCGCCCCCTTAGATGGGTACAGGAAAGAAGGGGAGCATTTTTGTTGTTCGGGGTATATATCTGGAGAAAATACTTCTAGGACATTTACTGCAGGATCTGTTACAATACCCTCTCCATCAAGTTACTGTCATCAGCAGAAGTTAGATGAGGAACAACCTCAAAAGGACTGTTTGTTCCTAACCGGAGGTTTGTAAATCTTTCCTCTGGTATCTTGCCAATGGCAGGATTTTCTCATCCTAATCTTTGACTTCTAGGACACTGCTTTGTCTACGTGTTCAAAGCACTCAAATATAAACTGCTCAGTAAAGAAGCAATCAAGTCTTCGGATGTCTGCCTTCTATTGTACAATCCCCAAATGCCCTATTATTGTGCTCTTGGGTAGCTACAAAGCTAATGGAACAAGTCACAAATCTGATATGAACACTGCTCCAAGAGAGCGATTTTATGTAGTAGTTGATTTCAGGTCCTTAGGTCCGTCCAGCCAGGTATCTTCTGAGAAGAAACCCATACAGGCCAAAATAGCATAAACAAAGCACATAGCAGTGGCAGAAGAGAAGATGCTTAAGTCCTGCAGATGTGGCCACAGCACCAGGAGGACTCTTGCCTGTGATCACTGAGCTGTTTTGGTAAAACATTGCCCTCTGCAAGGATGACTGATTCTCAAGGTTAGCAATGGCTGAGTAAACCCTTTGTGAGGGTAGCTGTCTGACTTCAACTCTCGGGCTTTGTTAAACTTGAGCCATTTCAGAGTGCTGATTAAACCTGTCTGATAGTCCTCACTCTGCTTTTAAATATTTTCTAGGACCAGATCAAGAGCTCTACTTTGGAAACTTAAGGAAAGTACATCTTTATTGACTCACTGTCCTTTGTTTAACCCTGAAACCATGTCAATACCAACATACAGAGCGGAGATTTGGCAAGAGAGAGAGTGAAGAGAGAAGAGAAGCCATTCCTGGGATTCTTCCTGTGAATCCAAACCTGAGGCAGGCAAGTTGTCTGAAAGAGGAAATTCTCAGATGAGTGAATCCTTAGGTGACCTCAGTACATGTCTCTTTCTTGTGTTTGGCTTCTCACCACCAGAGCTATATATTTAATCCTTTATACAGAAGGATCAGAGACTGGTTAGCTCCAAGAGGTTCAGATCTACGTCCAATTTCTCCCAGCCATATTCTGGTGGAGGCTAGGCAGGGTAGGACGAAGACATGCAAAGGCATCCTTCCCTCATAGGTTGCTGGAACACTTTCACCTCCTCCAAGAGAAAGGAGTCCAAAGCAGAAGGGGTCAATGTCACCTTATTTGAAATTCCCTCTGAGTGATATATTTGACCTTTGTTGGCCTTCTGAAAAAAAAGCCCATTTGGTGTCCAGAGAGCAAGAGGAGACTCTCAGGACCAGCTCACATGGTAGGCTATCCTACACTAGCCATACTGATGATTGACATGGAGGATGATGACAACACAGTTCGGTTGTCTGAGACTGGCAGCAACCATTGGATACATTCTGCAGAAGAGTATCTCTAGGGTAATTAGGGCAACTAGGGTTTAAAAATCAGCAATGGTGAGCTAGGTAGCCCAGGGCTGGCTGAAAACACTGGTGGCTGTTTGGGTGTGACTGTTCAGTGACTGGACAGGGTTTTCTGCTCTAGAGCAGAGTTCAACTAATCAGCCCCTAATCTGCCAGTGGCATCCAGGAGACTGACTGATGCAGTAAAAGGCATCAGTTAGTCTCCTGGATGCATTGGAACCGCATTGGAGCGGATTGCTGGCATGTCCGCTGATGTACAACTAAACCTGGTAACTAGGATACTGTTATTTAAGCAGTGGCGGTGCTGCTCTCACAACTGTTGAACCCTCTTGATTAGGCCTTCTTGTCTGGCTACTGCTGGAAACTCAGGCTGCCAGGTTCCTCACTTCAGTTGAGCAACTGGAATGTCACTTCTGCTGGTTCTGGAAGGAAGGCTACAAGATTGCACTCACTGGGAAGGGCTCCTCCTGGATATGGAAAGCACAGGATCTCTCTGCTGGGAATATCTCCATCTAAGGCCTCTTTATCTCTGGGGCTCTTCTGGAAGCCAGAGGGATTGAGGAGACCAGAAGATCCTGCACACTGGAACAGAGATGTTCCCAACTAGGATAAAGGAAAGAATTCTAGTGTGGCTTCTGAGTTATTCCTCTAAGTGCTTGCTGTGTTCTCATGTTAGGAGGCAGAGGGAACCAGGACATTTTCTAGAAGGGTAAACCAATCTCCTTTCGGCTGATTGACAAGTCTGGTCCTACCTCCTGAAGCTGCAGAGCCCAGAAGAAACAAGTGTTGGAATGGCAAGCCTGCATATAAGAAAAAACAACTGAATATTTCTAACTTTTGGTTTTAAAAAGTTTGGCCATCATCTCCTCTAACACTTCTTGGAATCTTATTTCATTACATGAACATTTTGGGAAAGACAAAAAAGAGCAATCCCACTCAAAATATAACACCAGAAATACAAAGAGACAATCTCATTATGAAATACTCCTAAACCTGATGTTAAAGTAATTAGTGTAATTTTAAAGAGTATTCTTAACAGAGTAGCAATGTGACATTCTGTTGGTTGTTCAACTGCATGAGATAGCATCTTTTTTCCCTAAGAAAAGCATTAGCATGTTCAGCCAAATGATCAGGCTTCCCACATATAGTTGGATTCTTTATAATTTTGTCAGTGTATGGAAAAGACCACGGCAAATTAACAATTTAAAATTTTAAAAACCTATATTCACATTAGGGTCTATCCTAGGGTCTAGAAAAAGCGCTTTATTGGATCATAGACACTGCATGAAACCCGTCAGGTAACATATATTGCAGCAAAATAAACCAAATACTCATTCCAGTGAGGTCAACAGGAATGTTGCCATTATTATAACAGAGTCCAAAGTTAGATCACTGGGAAGAATTAAGAAGAGAGCATTAGTCTTATCTAATTTTTGTTACCTATAGCCATTCAAGTGATACCTTTAAAGTTTTTTAGTGCAGTATATGCCATATGTTTAATTATCTTACATTTTTAATATGGATTTATTTTGAAATTTCATATCACAACAACTCATTCTGAATGAGAACTTTTAAAAAATAAATGTTTACTATGGAATTTAATTGGTTAAATGCCATGAGAAAAAATATTATGTACTAATATTTTTATGAAAATAGTGGAAGATGAACAGAAATGGTGTAGAGAAAGGAAAAATCCAAATACTATGCTATGTTCACAGGGGAAAGAAAATCTCTCTGGTCTATGATACTAAATATAAAGAAAAATCTATTTTGGGAAAAGTCTAGATATTCTGAAGGGAATACAATATAGGAAGGCAATCTAAAGCTGATATGGGAGTTTTCTAATAGAGATCTTTTCTCCCTCTATCACTTCTGTAATTCAGATCTTTACCGGATATTTGTATATTCTCCATATAACATGAATCTTGATATTTGTATGAATTCAGATTTAATTTTGCTTATATGCTAATCTTGGGCCAAGGATCAAAACTGTGATTTACCATGCTTGGTAATTTTTTTCATTATGCCTGGTCATATATACAGTATCTAAAAACTCATCTATGACTAGATCTAGAAAGTCTCTAATAATTTTACCTTATCCTGCTCAACACCAGGTTCTCTGTATACTGTCCATTTCTGTGCATCATCACTGTACAGAATTCGGTAGGCAGAGATGTAATAGTAGTACTCTGCTATGGTGGATCCAGTAGTTATGATGCCTGTGAATATGAAAGTTTCCATTTACATAAATGCTAAATGTGTCTCTTTGAAAAATCTTTATGTCTTTATGTTTTCATGCAATAATAGGTTTTCAGATCTTATAATATCAAATCAATAATATCAAATAATATAATATCAAAGAATAATTTCAAATCAATAATATGTTTTCAAATCTTTTTATGTCTTTATGTTTTCATGCAATAATTTATCATACGAAGCGTATACCCTGGATATAGCAACTTTAGGTAGAGGAATCAGGCACATGTTCTCTGTGTCAGTTAATATTTTTAAGGTTTTCCTCTTAACCATCAGGATTTATAACTTCCACATCTGGTCACTGTCTCCTTACAATTATTTTAAGTTACTTTTTTGAAAACGTCCTTAACATTTTTTTCCCTTGCATTTCTTGATGGGGCGTCAGGCTGCTGCATTTGACCGTGTGTTCTGGATTTACAAAGACAAAACCAAAGCCACCCTGGTTTTGGATTCACAGGCTATATATAAGCAGCACTGAAAGACCACAAGCTTTCTTAGGCAGGTAGTTACAGTATTATAATAGTCTAAGAAAGGTTTTTTGTAGAAAGCATGAACACAGGCATAAAATTAAAAGAAAAGTATAAGATCAAAACCATGAATCAGAGGCAGAGAGAAGATGGAAAGAAGAGAACAAAAGTTTGTTGTATGGAAGTTGATGAACCAGTACTGCCACTGGCAGTGAGACCATTAGTCTGGATTACAAAGACCATTCCCGAGAGGGCTGTGGGACTGACCTGACCACTTAAAAGGGATGGTTTAGGATTGTCTTCTTGAAGTGCAGGTGTTAAAGAACATAACCATTCTACCTAAAACTAATTCATTTTTGGCATGAGACCCATTGAAAAAACACACAATAATGAAAAGGTGAAACAGCTTTGAAGAATTAATGCAGAAGAGGAAACAGAGGTGAATGCACCCTGTCATGCAATGGTTAACCTATTGTTGGGTTTACATGCCAGAGATGTCCCCAGACCCTGACCAAGACAGACACCACAAGCCAGTATTCCAACTCTCTGCTACTCCACACACAACACATGCTGCCATCCACTGAAACAAGTGGCCATGATTTGACCTAAAGATCTTAGCTTGTGTGGTCTGGACAGAGCAAGTGTAGTGCACCTCCTAGGTATCCTGTCTTCTACTTTTGGAGGAACACATCTATTTCCAGAAATAGAATGTAATATGTCCATGGTGGAATTGGAAAATAGTAGATACAACTCTCTCTCTAGATTAATATTTACTACAGGTGAATTAGGGAAAGGCTCTTCTCAGAGATGGGTGGCTCATTTAAATCAATGAGAATTAATCCTTTTGCTCCCTGGAAACTCTAAGAACAGATGGAACAGTAGCAACAGAAAAAAAGCCAGCTATATTATATATATAGGGGGAGACCCAGTGATCACAACTGCAAAGTCATGAAAAACCTCTGAATTAAGGCGCAAAAAGTGGCAGGGGTTCCATTTCTTAGCACACACTTATTGTTATCTCCATATAAGATGGTTTGATAGTTATCAGTCCCTTCATGCAACAGTTCCCACCTGACTGCTCCAAACTCCACTGCTGTTCAATATGCAGTGAAAGTGCAAAACATATTGCATTCCTGAATTAATAGTTATCTAGCACCAACTGTGACACACACTCCACTCAGAGATTCAATCCAGGAAAGCACTAAGCACTTGCTTAACTTTATGACATGAGTAGTCCGCCTGACTATTCAGAAAAATTAAGCTTGCACATAGCTGCTGTACTGAATTAGAGCCCAAATATTCTAGTGAAGATATGGAGATAATTACAAAACGTGAAAAAACCCACCAGAAAACATTAAAAATAAATTAGTGTTGCAATTCCTGCCACCTATATTTAAAAAATTCAACATTTTTGAAGCACACAGAGATGAATTCATGTTGAAAGAGCACATGCACAGCTATTAGTAACATGCACAGAACATGCAAGAATAAAAGATGGTTACTTTGTCCTTCTGTGGTCACATTTTTCATTTTAATAGAGTGGGGCATGTATGTTCACTGCAAGGTCTGTCCAAAGGGCAGCTTGCCTCCTAAACGATGTACACAGATGCAGTACAACAACTTTAAGAGTGTGGGAAGTGAGACAGTAAAAAAAGGAATGTGAAATATTATGCACTCCAAACCATGCAGTCATAAATGGGTGATCAGGAGGGCGTTATACTTTTGCGATTCATGGCCCTTACAGCTCTACTCGGCACATGGCTGCCTGTGGACTAAGACGACAATCTAAGCCTGCATGTGCATATATTCAACCAGCATCAGAGTTGGGATATCTATCACAGTCTGTTCTCTATCAGTGACAAGGAAAACTGAGACAAGATCTGCCAGATTGGATTACACTTAATGATAGGCTGATTGTATATAAATGTAGCATTTATACTGAAGTATACCTTCCTTATATTAATAATTATTGCAAATTATATCTGTTCTCTTTAAGATCACACATAGGCACTGGAACAAGACAGGCTTCACATCTCTTCAGAAGAAATGATCACTTAAGGAAAAATTCCCTGAAAACATATGGAGTTGAAAAGCAAATGTGTGTCATAATGTGAAATGCAGTACAGACCTAATATAAACTCCTAGCTACTTAATTGTATATGAGAAACTTTTCAAGTGCTGTTTCTCATATAAATAATTAATATAAAATAACATGTATGTCAAAGATTACCAACTCCACGGGCAAAATCCACAAAGTGGATTTAGCAGATTTACTGATATTTCAGTCTTATAAAACCTCCTTCACGATGTCAAGGCTGTCATAAAAAAGATGAAGAAAAATTGTCCTCTTGCCATGGAAGGCAGGACAACAGGCAGTGGGTTCTAACTACAGCATAAAAGATCTAAATTAAATCTCAGGAAAAAAAATTCCAAACTGTATGAACTGTAAAACAATGGAACAAACTGTCTAGGAAAGTGGTGGAATCTCCTTCACTGGAGATTTCCAAAAAGAGGCTGGATTACAGTCGATGACCCTTGTGGATCCTTCTAATTCTATGGTTCTATGATTTTCTGTTTTCTATTTTGTATGCAAAATGAAATGAGCACAAAAGTGGTGGGGAATGGGATGAGAGTTAATGCTGTTTAACTATGCATTGCTTTTTATTTCTTTTTTTTAATCAATGCATCAATTTTAAATTTCCAGATTAATTTACCACGTATCTTGCCATCCAAACAAACTAAACTTTGTGATAAAAGGTCTTTAAAGATAGAAAACTGCAACACCAACAAAGGAATTCCCTTAAGGAGAGTATATGCACATAAAATCTCCAACATGGCTGGTTTTGGTAGCTCAATAAAAGTGAATTGATCATCTCCAGTAACCAAATGAGGTAACTCTGGTCTGCAACACGTATATGGGCTCAAAGGTATGCAGCAATAAGAATGTGACAATAAAACGGCAGCATAAAACAAATGTGATAGAAAAAGTTTGAAGAACATTACTATTTCTATAGTGCCATAACATGCAGGAATTTGGCAAGGTCCTCATCTCAAACAACTTTCTAATCTAAATACAACAATTAGGGAAAAGTGACAACAGGCCATAGGGTATGAAGGAAAAGGGAAAGGGAAACAGTTGTTGGGAGAACAGCTACAAAGGACAATGATTCAGTTTGGTGATTTTCCTGGGACTTTTTGTTCTGTTTACATACTTGTAATATAATGAGGCATGAGTGACAGCAGCTAGAGTTCAGGTTAATGGGAGACGGCAAGGTGAAACTCGTGAGTTTTGAACTAGAAGGATATCACTTTATGCACAGGAAAACGGAAGAGATGATGAGATGACAGATGGGAATGCACAAGGTCATTAAAGGGCTTTCAACCCGCACACAAGAAAGCATCATAACATGAGCCATTAGTCTTGGAATTCATCATTTTTCAAATTAAGAATGACTATAAGCAGAAGTATGACCCAGCAGTTTTTGTAGTTATAGTGTCAAGGAAAACCCTTACCACAGGAAGATCACTTGATATAAAAATCAAACTACATAAATCAAAAAAAGGAACTGGGAAAAGAATGCAGGCTAACAGATATCACTTTAGATCCCATTACACAAACAAAAAAAGGAAGATTAAGATGTGGATACACCTAAAAGACTAAAGTCAGTAGTCAAAAATTAGTTTGTAAGTATTATGTAAAATTGGAACTCCTTTCAGTGATCCTCTTCAAAGAATGCAAACTGCCACATTAAAGACAATTAACTGAGAATTGACATGGATATAAGAAAGCCAGAAAAGCCTCATCGATCCAAAAGGACAATCAGCAGAAACAGGACAAGGCTGAATAACCAATATAAGGTGGGAATCAGTTACACAAAATTTATTGGAAAGATCCTAAGCAAAACCACCCCCTAGAGTGGAGTCTAACTTGTCCACCTGTGATTCTAGAATTTCTTGGTTATGCTAAGTGTAGGGACCATGAAAATATCATTTTTCTGATTATAGTCAGAAGCCAACTGAACTTCATCTATAGCCCCAGATTAAAACTGCATCAATTATTAACCTACCCTATTCCTACATTTCCAAATACAATTTTAAAAGCCATCTCAGATCTGCTTACCTGTTATTCTCTTTTCTTTATTCAGGTCTATTTGTAACCACTGATATCCATCAGTGGTAAAAGCAGCCCAAGGAGGTCCAGGCCTTTTCAATCTGGCTCTTTCAGGAGTCCAGATGTTTGCCTGGCCTGTTTGGTCAGGCCATTCTAGACTTGATGATGCAGTAATCTGAGAATCAGGGATTACTCCAGATTCCATTCCCAGTGTTCCATAGCAACCTGAACAACATAACAGATGAGGACTCAGATGCAAAATCAAAAGTTACACAATCAAATTTTCTTGCTCTGAAATTTATATTGTGTAATATATTTTTTTTTGCAAGTCTGATATTTAATTTTATATCATGGCAAACTATCTACCTTAGTGACTAAAAATTCACACAGTTAATTCAAACTGGAAAACTATAAACAAAGGGTAATGATTAAAAGCAACATACTCAGTTACAGAAGAGTTGTCTAGTGCAGAGGTTCTGAAACTGTGATCCGTGGACCACCAGTGGTCAATGAGCACCATTCAGGTGGTCCACCAATAGTTCCCTCTAAGGTGCATGCCTGGGCAGCCGCACAGGAGAGAATGAAAGGCCACTCACCTAATCAGTGGAGCTGCACAGATGTAGCTCCACTAATTAGGTGCCTGGACCTTGGAGAAGACGCACATTTAAGGTGAGGTGGTGGCCTTGGGGAGAATAAGGGGCAGTGGGATGAGAGGAATTTGGGATGTGTAGGGCTGTGGTGGCTACACAAAGAGGCGACTTTCCCCAGCTCCAGGGCTGTGGCTGCTGGGGAGAGACCCACCTCCTTCCCAGCCCCAGCTTGGGAGCTGCCGCAGCGCGGGAGAGAGGGCACATCCACTGCATTAGGAAGGTAAGACTACTGATAGTAAAATGAGAGTTGTGTGCTTTTATTTGTAGAACAAAAAAAGTTTATAATAATTAAGGTTTTTTTATATAGCGCTTTTATCCAAAGCACTTTACAATAGTTAGATAACAGTACAAATAACATTTGAAAATATCTGATCCTCAGCAACTTTCAAGTGGTCCATGAAAAAAAACGGTTTGAGAACCATTGGTCTAGTGGGCTGCTGAGCAACATTAGTCTGACATTAATCACTTAATTAATGGAGCTACATCAAGGGATAAATAGTACATCAATGAAATTTACAGAGGAAACTACAGTGGGAGTGTTACAAATATCTATAAGGACAAAGAAATAATAATAAAAAAAATAACCTACAGAAAAGTTATTCGGTTTGGAAAACAACAGCTAATGTATCTTGGAGAAAATAATCTGGAAGAGATATTGGAAGGAAGGGTAAAACATGGAAAGCAGTAATGCTCTGAAAGGTACAAGACTGATTATTCTGGACAGCAACTGAATGAGAGTTTTCAATGCAATGCACCAACAAAAAGGATCAATGAAATTTGTGGCTTTATGTACAGAGACATTCATATTGGCATAGCAAGGATGTGACAGTTTCTTGAAAAGCTCTGGCAAGAAAGAATCTGGATTGGCATGTTACATACAGTTCTGGGCATCAAAATCCCAGAAAGATAAGAACATAGAAGAATACAAATTGCGGGGCTTGAGAATTGTATTTTTTAAAACTCAGTTAACACTGAGCAAGAGGCAACAAATTAGCTTTAAGGATGAAGTAAAACAGAACAGAGAAATAGAACATAAAAAACTGCTACAAATAGAGAAGGACTGAGCAAATACTGACCTTTCCACTCTTCAGAATACACTTACAATAATTTTGTTTTGATATTTTAAACTATTTTAAGAAAGCAACAAAAAGGTAAAAAGAACGTCTCTTTCTGTAGCAGGACAAAAAAACCTTCTTGAATATTGGCATATGGGGAAAGATTCAAAGGGCCAAATAATAATAACTTGGTTAAACAATAACTTTGGAAGCTGGAGGAAACACATTTAAAAATGTCTCAAACCTAGAAATGGAGAGGTTTACTTTAGGAATGAGTAAGTAGAAATATGACTCAGAGCAACTGAATTAAATTAAAGGGCCTCATTAAATTAGACAAAGTATCGATACCAACCATACTCACCATTTATTTTATACTCAAAGTCCTCAAAGTCTGACCAATCCTCACAATAATCCAGTTAAAACACAAAGATCTAAAAGGTACTATTCGATTAACACAATAAAAAAAATTTCAGTTGCATGCACAACAGGCCTACTTTTTAAAAACGTGTTCCGCTCTAAGTTTATATCAAAAATCAACATGCAGTGTGATGAGAGTTATATGCTTACCACTAGTCTTAAATGTGAAGAGACTTGCAGATAATAGTCCTCTGCAAAAAACAAAAAGAAAGCTATTTTTGTGGCTGACACTGGAACATTTAAGGCAAATTGTTCTCAAACTTAGTTTTCCCCTGCTACTGCATCCCAACCTATTCATGCCCAAATATTTTTTCTTATTGAAGTAGCACCTGTTACCACCACAATGGATATTGGTTTCAGCACTGTCAGTATGAACACCTTTACTTCAGGCTGAAACCAAGCTTAGAAGGTACCACCTAGTTTAAAAGATTTCAAATGTAAAATAAAAGTATAGAAGTGCAGCTAATGATAATAAAGAGGGGCAAATAAAAAATAATTGGCTATCTAAATGATGAAGCTGAACAAGAAAACAATGGTCAATTCCCTCTACCCAAACCATCTCTCATTTACTGGGGTTTTGTAACACCAGAAGGCTCTAAACCATTACTCTCAATTTGCATTGTGCAATAGCCTTCTTCGAAGTACCAAATGTCCAGGCATTACTACACTCAAAACATGAACAGATCAAATTGAACTTAAGCTCTGTTCTACGAGTTCTGATAGTTCAAAAAGCACAGCACCACTGATGCTTCAAATTTAGACAAATACCAGCAGCCCAGTTCAGTTTTTGATCTTCTGACAATAGATAATCCTTTAATATGCAAAGTCCTGCAGACTCCATAACACAGCATGTTAGTGCTTCAGAAGAAAACATGACTAAGAATCCATTTAAAAAAAAAAATCTATTTCAGTGCTCATTCAGATCCTGTCTAAACTAACTTTTAAAAAAAAATTTCCCACTGTGACCAACTCTGGTTCAACTCCACTGGTATTTGCAATGTTGGGAGCCCTAGAGTAGAACAGACACTGGCACTTACACCATACCAGTTCGACTTACTCTGAAGAAGTTTACAGTATTCAAAATGCAAGGAGCAGCCAGCAGTCATTCTACATGATGGCTCCTAGCACTACTGTCATCAATGAGGCTGAACAGCAAGTTAGCAATGGCAGAAAATTTTCAGAAAATTTCCCAAGATGGGGGTCTCAAAACAGATAACGATCTACTTATCATAGAATCGAATACTTGTCTAAACACACACCACAATGGATTGTGGTTGGTTGGTCTGAGCAGGAAGCCTTGAAAAACACATTTCAAGTAAACAAAGAGCAGCCATCTGCTCTTTCCTCAGTGTATCAGTCAGTGATAGGACATACTATAATATCAGCTGTTGAGATTCAACCTGAAGTTTTACACTGAAATAGGGAAGAATTGTTTTAAAAAAACCCTTCCTGGGCTATTTATTTATTTTAAATGAAAGAGGGGAAAAAATAAGTTACCTCACTGCAAGAAAACTGAACTAAGTATTACAAAAATGATATATTTTATTATATACATGAATGACAAACTACAAAGTAGCAGCCAAGATGAGCATATATTCAATCAAATTATTATTTAAAGGAAAAATTATTAGGAGTTTATGGTCGTGCCATATTTTTGAAGGTAGATTCCCTAGTTTTGCAATGAAGTCTTAATTTTCACTTATGGCCTAAATGTTATAATAATTTGGACAGGAAATCATATACCACAAAAATTAGTACAGCATAAGAACCTACTTCGAACAGAATCTACCATTCCTATTGATGGGTAACTCCACTAGTTTATAGTTTTCCCTTGATACAACTGACGATCACAGATTGATTTACATCTCCTATTACCAAGAGGTAAGCATTAAATATATGAAAACAACAGAGCAAATATACTTACACTTTTGAGGTGACATTGTTAGCCAAAGAGCTTTCATAATATGGAATGCCTTTGCTGATTACAACATTGATTTGGCCACCCAGAATATTGGACACCACTCCTGCATGCACACCAGCCATGCAAAGTGATGAGGACTTTGAAGAAAATAGAAAATAATGTTCACATTCTTTTTTTAAAAACTGTTTCAGAATTTTTATACCATAAAGAAACTGCTATTATTTAATTGCCTACCCACTACACAAAGACACGATTCATTTTTTAATTTATAAGACATGAAATGCACAGCTTTGCATTTTTCAGTTTTCTAAAGGAGAAGTGTAATGGAAGCGTATGGAATACAGCATTATGCTTGAATAAGCTCTTTAGCTGGAACTTTCCTAGTGAGGTAATGCAAGGTGATTTTCAGTTTAAGATTATTTTCCTGAGAATCTTTTAGGTTAGACTAGGTAAGGAGAATATACATATCTACATATTCTAAAAGCCAGGTAGAAAAAACTGGTTACTGTAACCTGTTTCTCTTAACAGAAAGTGCAGGAGGGTATAGTTGCTCACTACACAATTCTGAGGAGCTACATACTTATTTGTTGACAGAGCACCACTCATCACGTTATCTCATCTCTGACAACTGACAGCACAGAACACACTTTTTAGCACTTAAACACACACAGTTTAGATGCTTTTATACACATTACAAGAGGAAACACTAGATAATCAGCTATTTTCATTGCCAGAGTACAATGTAGTGCACATGATCAATCTCTATTCGGTGAAGAAGAGCTAAAATATGACTGCTGTTTACTGAGATCCATTATAGTGTCATGAAATCAGAGGATGCCATTAAGAAGTTAGATTCCTCTCTAGGAACCTGAACACTACAGGCTTGAGACAGCCAGCCAACAGAAATAAAATGGGAAATACTGAAAATTATTTTAGTGATCCACATTTCTCATCAGATATCAGAACGTAAGAGCATAGAGTGCTTAACCACTTCTTGGGCCTGGTCGACCTAAGATACGCAACTTCTGTTACGTGAATAGCGTAGCTGAAGTCGACGCATCTTAGATCGACTTACCTGCCGTCCTCACGGCACAGCGGTCGACAATGGGCACCCCCGTCAACTCTGCCTTGCACCTTTTGGCGAGCTGGAGTTCCAGAGTTGACGGGAGTGCCTGACGAGATGCAATAAATCGATCCCCAATAGATCGATCTCTAGCTGCCGATCCAGCCACTAGTGTGGACAAGGCCTTGAAGACAGCAACGTTTGGAGCTCCAGCCATTAAGCAGCTGAGCAAAATCAGTAGCATGTCGCATTAGGAAGCATCTACTCCCAAAGCCAAGGAAATCGAGCTGACAGAAAACAAACATATGTAGCAGATTTTTATCAAAAAGTGCAGAATTTAATCAAACGTAAAATGAATATACTGTACTGTCTAAATTTACTTACATCTCTATATCCATGAGGAACAGTGCCAGAAATATCAACAAAAGGAATCACACATCCAGCTGGACAATACTTACTGGAAGAAAAGGAGGTATGACGTCAGCATATGCATGCCATTGCACGTCACTTTAAAAAGAGCAAGCAGCACATTGTAATGTATAGTTTTGCATCTCAAACCACGAACAGACAATTTACTGTTTGGTAGGACTGTAATACTGTACTGTAATGCTGTCTAAAGCTACTAACTATCGGTATGTCAATTTGAGACAGCCATCAAGTCAGAAATAGAGAGACAAGGTGGATGAAGTAATATTATTTACTGGACCAATTCCTGTTGGTGAGAGAGACAAGGTCTTGAGCTTATACCCAGCTCTTCTTCAGGTCTGGGAAATGTACTCGGGGCATCAGAGCTAAATACAAAGGGTAACAGATTGTTTAGCATAAGCAGAGAACATATTTCAAAGGGCCATTCAAGGTAAAATGGCCCATTAAAAATGGCCCCTTGAAAAATGTTAACTACTTATGCTAAGCCATCTGTTCTATCTTGTATTTAAGTTGTGATACTCGGTATGTTTCCCAGACCTGAAGTGCAGCTCTGTGTAAGCTCGTAAGCTTGTCTCTCTCAGCAACAGAAGTTGACCATTAAAAGATATTACCTCACCCACCTTGTCTCTCTAATATCCTGGGACTAACATGGCTACAACAATACTGCCTATAAATCAGAAATAAATATTCAGGAAAAGATTTAGAACAGTAAAAACCAGGCATTTGACAGGAATGTCATGAAAGTATGCGCTTTAACTACATTTTTAATAAGTATATATCCCAATGTCTGGTATCAACACTACATTACACTTTAAACATTATATTTTAAAATGGTATATCAGAAAAGTATACATTACAAAATATCTTCACATAGTGCTTTAATCATATTAAAGTGGTTGACTTCAGCTAATGCTTTTAGAGCATAGAAAGCAGGAGGCAAGACAGCGGTAAGCGCTGATGAAGGCACATGTTCACCTTCTAGTGCCACTTTCTGCCACAAAATAAGAAAAAGCAAAAATGTGAGGAAGAAAGTTGGAATACACTATTCAGCAAACTACTTTACTGGGACTTGAGCACATGCTTAATTACTTTGCTGAATAAGGGCAAACTGCTGATTTGGAGCCTTAATATGGAATATGCAGAGATTGCGAAGAAGGATTGCCAAGGTCAAATCCTGAAAGAGTGGTGGAGCCATGAGTTTATAGGCAAAATGTAACTATTGTAGCCCAAATTAATATATTGGTTTTACAATACTTTGTAGCTTTAAATGATTCACTTATTTGGAAAAAACAGGTCTCCTGATGTCTAGCCTTGTCTACCATTTACCTGAAAGAACACAATTGCCTATTACGTCCCAGTAGAACCTCATTAATTCACACTAATTGTGAGACCAAGAGAAAATTAATTTTACAAATTAGTAAGCGAATAAATAATAGAAAAGCAAGGGCTAATGCATCACAACATTTGCTTTTATCATCTGAAAAATGTACGTCAGATTTAAGTTGCGACAGATATCACAACCACATATAGTATCTTTACGGACTGTATTCTACTGCAGTGGGGAGAGTTACCACAGTTACTCCAGGAACTAAAAAAACAGTATGTGTGGGCAAGTGATTATGGTGGCCATTGGGACTGTAAACAGTTTCAGAGAAGTACCACTACCTGGAGTGACATGAGTATTAAAGATAATACTTCTCTTTATCTAATGCACGTTTTGTAATCTATTTTGTAAAAGCAATGAATTCTTAGTAACATGAACCCTCATTAGCACTATTAATTTTTGGATGGAAAGGAAGGACACTGCTCGTTTTCCTGTGTGCTCAATTAGTGCAAATTAGCGAGGTTCTACTGCATACTAAAATGATTATCTTCATTTTCAGAAACTATAAGGTCAAAATTTATGATTTTGTCATTTAATCATTTAAATTTCACCATCCAAAGGACTCTGTTTGAAACAAAGTGGCAAATGATGTGTGTAACAGTATGAATAAAACCACAGTAAAATAACCATAGTGAAGGGGACGGGGGAAAAGCAGAGCAGTCTTACTTGAATTCTGGTTCAGAAAAGTGACTTGCATTGTCTAAACAGGTTATTAGGTCTGGAAAGAAAAAAAAAATTAAGTCAAGGAAAAGATAGAGACAACCAATTTTAGACAACTTTTTAAAAAGTACATGAAGGCCCATCAAATTGAATTTCTCAGACTCATCAGTTGTGTGTGATTCAATCAAAGAAAGTCTTTGAATGAAAAACAATACATTTGTTAAATAACATACTAATTGTGAATATTTTCTGGTACAGCAGAACCTTGATAATTAGTACTAATGACTGGGACATCCACTGAGAATTTAGCATGTAAACATTACAAAATTGATCTTGTTCATTTATTTTGCACAGTTTAATTTTAATTATTCCTTGCTTCACAGAATGCTTGTAGGTGCACTGTAGTATGTTTTAAAAAGTCAGAAATTTTTATACTCTGCTTATAAGAGAAAACTGAATAGAGATGATGAAATTAGTACTGAGTTCTGGGATTTAACAAACGACAATCTTACACAAGTGGAGCAGGATGAAGTACAAAACACAGGAGGGCCTTTCCCACATTATCAGAGTGACAACTAAAATTTGACACATTTATCCACTATGTCAATCTAAGCTGTCAAGTTTAAATACACATAAATTGATGCAAGTCAAATTGAAAAACACATACAGTATAAGAAAAATTCAGACCGATAAGACGACCTTATTCACGTTTTTGCAGTATTAGCTCTAACAATGAGGTTCTCAAATGGTGGCCTGCAGAACACTTGCTTGTGATCCACAGAGAACTGAATGATCATGTGTAGCCAAGAAGCCACCAGATGGGTCCTAGCCATAAGATTCCTTGGAGAGAGCAAGGAAACAGGGTAACATGCGAGGGGTGGGGGGTAACAAAGAGCAGATCAGACAGAAAGATTGGAACTGATAGATGTGTGTGAAAACAGAAATGTAGAAAAATGCAACAGTTACCACAGGGATTATAGGATTCTTGGAATGGGATCAGAATTCTATGATACTGACACCCCTTAAAGAAGTGATCTACACTAAAAATCTTTCAGGATCCTTCATCCAGCATCTTGGTTGTTATACTTTAAACACATGTATTTAATCTTTTATCTAAAGCAGCTGTTTCATGGGTTTCATTCCTTAACCCAGTCTGAACAGTAACTTAGTGTATCCAGGGGGTAGGAGTTATCCAGCTGAGAAGTGTTAAGACGACATCTAAAAGAGTGTACATGTTTAGATATTCATGGCTCATGCTGAGAGCACAGAAAAATAAGTTTGTATTTATTATATAGCTCTAATTTTAATTACTACACAGAATAACTAACTAAATCTGCCAAATACCTGATTTGTCAGTTGTTGAATATGAGGCAAGAAATCCACGTCCAGAAAGGTGTGTCCCACTCATGAACTGTACTGTGACTTCATTACTTTTTGACTCAATTAAACTGTCCATCTGAAAGCTCAGACCACAATATTTTCCTAGGAAGAAAAAAAAAACTAATTAAAATATCTGTGTTCAGTGTAAGCTCACATTAAGTTTTCTAATTACATTGAGGCTAAAGTGAATGGACTGTAAATGAAGAACGTACCCAGTATTTGAGATAGATGGAGAGTACAGACATCATATGCATTTCAGTTGATGATTCATTCAGGAATACCTATGAACATGAGCTTAAAGAGCATAACAGTTAAATAGGTCTATTATAGAACCCTAGAAATGTAGGGGTGGAAGGGATCTCCAGATATTATCCAGCCCCCTGCACTGAGGCATGACCAAGTAAACCAAGACCATCTCTGACAGGTGTTTGTCTATCCTGTTCTTAAAAACTTTCAGTGATGAAGTGACAAAGAGTCCTGTGGCATCTTAAAGACTAACTAAAGTATTAGAGCATAAGCTTTCGTGGGCTAATACCCACTTCATCGGATGCAAGCAGTGGAAGTATCCAGGAGCAGGGATAAATAAGAGGCAAGGGCCAGGTTGGAGATGATAAGGTTAGTCCAATCAGGCTGAACCAGCTTGTTATCTCTAATCAGGGAGGGTGAGGTATTCCTCTAGCAGCTGGTCTGGAGCTGTGAACACCGAGAGAAGAGAAGCTGCTTTTGTAGTTAGCTAGCCACTCATAGTCTTTGTTCAATCCTTGATTGATGGTATCAAATTTGCAAATGAATTGCAGCTCTGCAGTTTCTCTTGGCAGTCTGTCTTAAAGTTTTTTTTGCTGCAAGATAGTGACCTTTATATCTGTAATTTTGTGTCCAGCGAGATTGAAGTGTTTTCCTACAGGTTTATGTATATTGCCATTCCTGATGTCTGATTTGTGTCCATTTATCCTTTTTCGTAGGGACTGTCCAGTTTGGCCAATGTACATAGCAGAGGGACAGTGCTGGAACATAATGGCATATATTACGTTGGTAGATGTGCAGGTGAATGAACCAGTGATGGTGTGGCTGACCTGGTTGGGTCCTGTGACGGTGTTGCTGGTGTAGATATGTGGGCAGAGTTGGCATCGAGGTCTGTTGCATGGATTGGTTCCTGAGTTAGAGTTATTGTGGCATGGTGTGCTGTTGCTGGTGAGAATATGCTTGAGGTTAGTGGCTTGTCTGTGGGCGAGGACTGGCCTGCCTCCCAAAGCCTGTGAAAGTGAGGGATCGTTCTCCAGGATGGGTTGTAAATCACTGATGCGTAGGAGAGGTTTTAACTGAGGACTGCAGGTGATGGCCAGTGGTGTTCTGTTGTTTTCTTTCTTGGGCTTGTCTTGCAGCGGGGAGCTTCTGGGTTCACGTCTGGCTCTGTTGATCTGTTTCCTTATTTCCTTCTGCGGGTATCGTAGTTTTGAGAATGCTTGGTGAAGATCTTGTAGGTGTTGGTCTCTGTCTGAGGGGTTGGAGCAAATACAATTGTACCCCTGTGCTTGGCTGTAGACAATGGATCGAGTGGTGTGTCCAGGATGGAAGCTGGAGGCATGAAGGTAGGCATAGCTGTCGGTAGGTTTTCGGTATAGGGTGGTGTTAATGTGGCCATCATTAATTTAGACCATGGTGTCTAGGAAGTGGACTTCCCCTGTAGACTGGTCCAGGCTGAGGTGGACAGTGGGGTGGAAGCTGTGGAATTCGTCCAGAGTTTCCTTCCCATCAGTCCAGATGATGAAGATGTCATCAATGTAGCGTAGGTAGAGAAGGGGCGTGAGTGGACCAGAGTTGATGAAGCATTGTTCCAGGTCAGCCATAAAAATGTTGGTATACTGTGGGGGCCATGCGGGTGTCCATAGCAGTGCCACTGGTCTGGAGGTATATATTGTCACCAAATTTGAAATAATTGTGTGTGAGTATAAAGTCACAGAGCTCAGCAACCACTTGTGCTGTGGCATCATCAGGGATACTGTTCCTGACTGCTTGTATTCCATCTCTGTGTGGGATGTTTATGTAGAGAGCCTCTACATCCATGGTGGCTAGGATGGTGTTTTCTGGAAGGTCACCAATGCATTGTAGTTTTCTCAGGAAGTCAGTGGTGTCACAGAGATAGCTGGGAGCATTGGTGGCGTAGGGTCTGAACAGAGAGTCAACACACCCAGACAGTCCTTCAGTGAGAGTGCCAATGCCCGAGATGATGGGGTGTCCAGGATCTCCAGGTTTGTGGATCTTGGGTAGTAGATAGAATAACCCCAGTCGGGGCTCTAAGGGTATGTTAATTTGTTCCTGTGTTAGTGTAGGGAGTGTCCTGAGTAGATGGTGCAGTTTCTTAGTATATTCCTCAGTGGGATCTGAGGGAAGTGGCCTGTAAAAATTGGTATTGGAGAGTTGTTTGGTAGCCTCCTTTTGGTAGTCCGACCTGTCCATGATGACAACAGCACCTCCTTTATCAGCCTCTTTGATTATGTCAGGATTGTTTCTGAGGCTATAGGTAGCATTACATTCTGCACGACTTAGGTTGTGAGGCAGGTGATGTTGTTTTTCCACAATTTCTGCCTATGCACATCAGTGGAAGCACTCTATGTATAGGTCCAGACTGTGATTTCGACTCTCAGGAGGAGTCCATGTGGAGATTCTTCTTTTTGTGCTGCTGTTGAGAGGGTGTCTGTGTATCAATGTGTTGTTCCATGTTGTCTTGAAAGTATTCTTTGTGTCGGAGAAAGTAGGCTTCCAGATCACCGCAGAACTGTATCATGTTTGTGGGGGTGGTGGGACAGAATGAGAGTCCTTGAGATAGGACAGACTCTTCTGCCGGGCTGAGTGTATAGCTGGATAGATTGACGATATTGCTTGGTGAGTTAGGGATACCACTGTTGTGGCCCCATGTGGCAGGTAGGATTTTAGACAGCTTGCAGTCTTTTTTCCTTTGTAGCGAGGTGAAGTGTGTAATATAGATCTCCTGTCTTATTTTAGTAAAGTCTGTTTGTGTGGAAGGTTGGTTGTTTATGAAGGTCTCTAGGTTGGAAAGCTCTTTTTTGATGTTTTCCTGTTTGCTGTACAGGATGCTGATCAGGTGGTTCCTCAGTTTCTTTGATAGTGTCTGGCATAATCTGTCACTGTGGTCTGTGCAGTATGTAGATAGCAATGGATTTTTCATCTTCAGTCCATTAGGTATGATGTCCATCTGTTTGCATTTGGAGAGAAAGACGATATCTGTCTGTATTTGTGCAAGTTTCTTCATTGGGTTGATAGATTTCCACTCCATACGGCTAAATGCAGTGCCTTGCATGATGTCAAGAATCAGAGAGGTAGCCGTGTTAGTCTGGAATTGCAGAAGTGACAAAGAGTCCTGTGGCATCTTAAAGACTAACTAAAGTATTAGAGCATAAGCTTTCGTGGGCTGATACCCACTTCGTTGGATGCAAGCAGTGGAAGTATCCAGGAGCAGGGATAAATAAGAGGCAAGGGCCAGGTTGGAGATAACAAGGTTAGTCCAATCAGGCTGAACCAGCTTATCATCTCTAATCAGGGAGGGTGAGGTATTCCTCTAGCAGCTGGTCTGGAGGTCAAAAACCTGTAGGAGAACACTTCAATCTCGCTGGACACAAAATTACAGATCTAAAGGTCACCATCTTGCAGCAAAAAAAACTTCAAAACCAGACTGCCAAGAGAAACTGCAGAGCTGCAACTCATTTGCAAATTTGATACCATCAATCAAGGATTGAACAAAGACTACGAGTGGCTAGCTAACTACAAAAGCAGCTTCTCTTCTCTCGGTGTTCACAGCTCCAGACCAGCTGCTAGAGGAGGACCTCATCCTCCCTGATTAGAGATGATAAGCTGGTTCAGCCTGATTGGAGATAACAAGGTTAAGCCAACCTGGCCCTTGCCTCTTATTTATCCCTGCTCCTGGATACTTCCACTGCTTGCATCCGATGAAGTGGGTATTAGCCCACGAAAGCTTATGCTCTAATACTTTAGTTAGTCTTTAAGGTGCCACAGGACTCTGTCACTTCTGCAATTCCAGACTAACACCGCTACCTCTCTGATTCTTTCAATGATGAGTATTCCACAATTCCCCTTGGTAACATATTCCAAGACTTAACTACCCTTGTAGCTAGAAAATTTTTTCTAATATCTAACCTACATCTCCCTTGCTGCAGATTCAGCCTACTACTTCTTGTTGATCTTTTGTGGACATGGAGAACAACCGATGACCATCTTCTTTATAACAGCCCTTTACACATTTAAAGAACTATCAAATCCCCCTCAGTCTTCTCTTCTCATGACTAAACATATCCAGGTTTCTTTCCTCAGGTCACATTTTCTAAACCTTTTACCACTGTTAAATAGGAAACAACAACAACATGACAGACTGCATGAGAATTAAGTCCCAGTATCAGCAAGATTAAAACAACAGGTTCCTATACTATTAAGACCTGAAGCGCACACAACAGGCTTAAGTATTGTTTGGTTTTAGCCCTGAGAAAGCGTTTGTTGGCAGCAAAGCCCAATGTTTACCATGGCCATAGACTCCTGGTGAACACAGTATACCCTAGGCTTGGAAGGATTAGATTTTTATTAGTAAAATGTAAGTAAAAGTCAAATTACCATATGTACACAAACCAATGAAAAATATTTCCATCAATAATCAAAATTTACAGATAGGCAAAGAAAGACAAATGCTGTGTAAGAACTTATTAGCATTTGATTTAATGATATTTACTTTGTATATTTTGACATGTTATATTAACTATTTGTGTTTCACTAGTTATAAAGCTTTTAACTTTTTGAATCTAAACATCTATGGTCATTAAATAATTATTGTCTGACACCCTCCTCCTCCCCCCATAATTTCCCATAAGTGTGAAAATTTAAATAGATAAAAATAAAAAATGCTTAAAAATAAATAGACATTATCTAGCAAAATTGTAAAAATAATAAAAACTGAATTCTGTCAAGCCTATGTATATTGCAAGACAAGCCATGGTCTTGAAATACTAACTATGTATACTGCAAGACCAGCCAAGGGCTTGAAAAATTTCCCCAGTACCTACTCGCTCAAGGGCTACTAGACAGGGTGAAAAATACATGTGCTTGCATGATTCCATCTGCAAATTTTATCAGAAATGATTTTATATATGTTTTTCCAAGTTATTTATACTAATATTAAACAGAACTGGGCTGAGAACTAGTCTCTTTAGGGCTCCACTAGAAACTCTTCCCCCACTCCTTGACATTGAATCCATGAAATATTACATTTCGAGATGACAAGTTACCCAGTTTTTAATCCATTTAATGTTCTCTAAAATCATCTTGAACAGTATCTGAAACATTCAGATACTATCTTCCAACATTTTTGATTTAAAGGACATAAAGCAGACACCAAGGATACAACATGCCACTCACATTACATCATACCAGTGGTGTTAAATGCATGGAGTCCTGAACTTAGAAGTCCAGAAGAAAGTTTATTTTAAACAAGTTTTTATATTTAATAGCAACAGTCAACTAATCCATATCTGGGTACTTATTAATAGTTGGAATGAGTCAACAGCCTGAGATGGTCACTGTGGGACATCAGCTCTTCCTAATCGATCATTAATCCCCAGATAATGCCCTCTGAATTTTGGCTTAATACACACCTTTACATTACATCTCCAACAACTACTACTGAGCCCTCACGCTCCCCCCCCCGCCCCCAAAAAAATTCTGCACGCTATATTTTAAAATGCTGCAAAATTCTTCAAATTTTATTTATCAATAAATAAATGTGGAGGCTCCAGTAGGGCTGTGGCGAGCACAGGCCACTGGCTGCACGGCAGTGGGAGATCACCCTGCAGCCTCCCCACGCTCCCAGACAGGGACTTGGTGGTGACGCTGCATCTGATCCTGACACAGTGCAATGGCTGGGCCTGTCCCAGAAACACCCCAAGGCCTTGCTTTTCTGCACCAGGCGTACAAGATATGGGCAGACAGGCTCAGCCAAGCAGGATCCAAGTGTGGAGGGGCTGAGTGGGAGCCAGGGATCCAGGTGTGGGGTGAGAGATTTCTGTATGGGACAGTCAGGGTGCAGGCAGCTCAGTGGGGCATCTGGATACATAAGGACTCGTTGGGGGGGTTGGGTGCAGGGATAATGGGACTCTTCATGGGGGTCCAGGTTGGGGCTTGGCAGCAGTAGTCTGGGTGTGGAGAGCTTAATGGGGGGGGGTCTGGATGCTATGGGATTGGGGCTCAGTGGGGTGATGTCTGGATGCAGCTATTTGGGGCTCAGTGGGGTAGGAGGGTCATTGGGGTGGTCCATGGGGAGGGGTGGTGGGGTTTGTTGGGGTAGGGATTCAATGGGCCTGCTTAACAGGAATCTCAGCTGCTGCCAAAGGCATGCATCTCCTCCTCATATTACCATGTCACCCTCTCTTCCCCATCCTATCCCCCTTTCCCACTGCGCGATCTCTCTCCTCACTCCCACGTCCCCCTATATCAGGGGTGGGCAAACTATGGCCCCCGGGCTCCGCCCCTGCTGTTCCTCCTCCCCCTGCTTTTCCCCCTTTCCCAGAGCCTCAGCGTACCATGTCCAAGAGCGATCCTGGACAGCACTGCAGTAGCGGGCCTCCAGCGAGGCCTGAGCTCCTGCTGCTTGGAGTGACGTGGTAAGTGGCCGTGGCTGCAAGCTCCAGCAGGCCGTGTAGCCTCCAAACACGCTGCTCAAGCAACATGGTAAGGGGGCTGGGTTGGGTAAGGGGCAGGGGGTAGTTGGATAGGCCAGAGGGTGGGGGGGGCAGACAGTGGACGGGGGGGTTGGATAGGGCGTGGGAGTCACGGGGGTCAGTCAGGAGGGTGGATAGGGGTTGGGGCAGTCAGGAGGGTGGATAGGGGTTGGGGCAGTCAGGGAGCAGGGAAGAGTCAAGGATTCTGAGGGGGGCAGTTGGGGGCAGGAAGTGGATGGAGGTCAGATAGGGGGTGGGGCAAGGCAGATAGGGGGTGCGGCAGCCTTCCCTACCGGCCCCTCATAAAATTTTGGAAACCCGATGTGGCCCTTGGGCCACAAAGTTTGCCCACCCCTGCCCTATACTATACCATCCCCCTTCCTTCCCCACTGCCTCTTCCCCGCACCCTACCACCCCATTCCCATTGCCCTATTTCTTCTGCTCGCCCACCACCAGAAGCACTTACCCATTGTACAGAAAACAGAATGGCTCCCAGCACATAGAAGGGGAGTACAACCAGCCCTAGGACCAAGGAAGTGGTGTCCAGCTGCAGAGTCAGCTAACTGTAGTGAAATCCTCCTTTACCCAGGCAGTTTTACATTCACAGAAATGGGAGAGAGGCAGTGGCACTTGACCCTGTGTGCCCCACCCACGCACCACGTTTGGATAGACTATGCCTCCCCTGAACTACACACATGGGCATCCCAAGTTTTACACCCCCTGAGATTTACTTCTCTGATGGCTGCGCCAGGTGCTGGAAACTACACTAGCATTTGACTCCTCTTGCGGCTTCCCTTTGCTTTCCTATCATTTTCTGCAGGGAAGCAAAAAATTCTGCAGGTGGATGTGAATTCTGTGCATGTGCAGTGGTGACAGAATTCCCCCAGAAGTAAAAATCTGGGATGTAATTAGCCAATATTAGTCAAAAGATACATTTGAGTTTTGTTTTATTATAAGCAACATCAGTTAAAATCTGCTTTAAAATAACAAAAAAACATTTCTTTTAGCAGCAAAATGTATTTCCCAAATCAAAGTCTACTTTCATTATTTCTATAATAAGCCATATTTTTTACTTGGGGGATTACTCCCTCAGGGAGGATTCTCTCCATCAGGCATTTAAGGTATGTCACAATTTTTGGGGAGATCTTTGGATGCAAGGGGATGTTGTTCTGAAAAAAATATCACAGATCGACAAATTCTAGTAAAGAAATGGAATTTCTGACTGGAATTTCCACTGTGGTTTGAGTTTGTAAACTTTTTTTTAAAGACTATTGTAAAAATAACTTTCTTGCAGATCACACAAACCCCCAGTATTCACTGACCAGCTGTAATTTTACCCTGTTAATCTCTGCATAATTACAGTAAATTTATACTGTGGATCTTTCCATTAACTAACAGTTGATCACAATAAACAGTATTGTGAACCTTTTAATAATTACAAAATGAGAATGCACTTGGAACTCACATGGGCCTAACTTGCAGGTAGATGTATCTGCAGAACACTTATTTTCATTTAGTGGTATATAGCACTCATATACTGGATTGAACTCTTATGAAGAAGTGCTAACAAAGCAAACTTCCCATGATAAGCATGAATTTCAAACTTTCCCAGCCACCCGTACATCCACCAAAAATAAATCAACACACTTGAAATTTCACATTACATATCTCATATTTGGGTAGAATATTTTTGGATATTTTGGAGCAAGACAAATGAGTTTTCTGAGAAACCCAGTTTTTAAAGGGTCCCTCTGATTCACTTTTCTAAGGCTTTCCTGTTACATTTTGGCTTGTCACATTTCTGACCATATAAAAACTTAAGAATTGCCTCTCCCCTTGTGGGCTCCAGGATTAGCTGCTCCAAGAAGCAGGCATTAATAGTGTCTAGAAATTTTTTTCTACAATCCCATCCTAAGGTAATATATATCCAGTCAACATGGGGATAGTTGAAATCCCTGATTATTATTGGGTTTTCTGTTTTTGCTACCCCTCTAATATCCCTGAGCATTTTATGATCACCCACACCATTCTGGTTGGGAGTATATTCTTACTGCTACAGTATTATCCACACATGGAGTTTCTCTCAGTAGAGATTCTATGGTACAGTTTGATTCATTTAAAATTTAAATATATTTGATTTTATGCTTTCTTTCACATATTGTGCAAATCCCACCAGTGCAACTTACTCTGTCATTCTTATATATTTTCTAACTTGGTATTATTGTGTCCCATTGATTATCACAATTCCACCAAGTTTCTGTTGTAACTATTATATCAATATCCTGATTTAGCACCAGGCACTCAAGTTCACCCATCTTAGTATTTAGACTTCTAGCATTTGTATACATGCTTTTATAAAATTTATCAATATTTCGTTGTCTGCCTTGATGTGATGCAACTGAATGGGCCTTCAAGCTTCACTTCTCTAAGAAATTTCTAACATGTATAAGTGCCTCTCATATCTTTTCTTGGACTATACAAATAAGTTTCAGAGATATTAAGAGTGTTTTAAGAATGCAAAAAATATTGCATTAAACATAAACACACTTAAAACCATATACTATATACATGTCCATATTTAAAAAATGTGTGTATTTTTAAATAGGCATAATACATGCGAAGTGTGAATGGCCCAAATGGATTAATGGGAGCAACCCAAGCTTGAAGGAGTGAAGAAAAGAAAGGCATAGGAGGCTAAATGGCAATAGGAGATATTGAACCACATGAAGATGAGAGATTGTCTAAGAAGAATGAATGGCTTGTAAGGTTTACCAAGTCCATCTTGGGCTTCCAATTTGTGCAGGGACTCCTTTCACTGAAGAATGCTTTTTAAATATAAGTAAATTCCCTGGAAAATACACTGGACCCTCGCTAGAACGTAGGGTTCAGGATCCATGTGTGGTACTGTGTTAATGCGGGGACTGCGTTACCATGGATCCCAATTAAGGTAATTAAATTTGGGATCTATGACCACGACTGCGCTTTACGCAAATCTGCACTATAGTGACGTGGATTATAATGAGGGTCCGGTGTAGTTTGTTAACTGAAAGTTTAGTCTGAAAAACTAACACTTCAACCAAACAACACTTGAGAATTTTGCAGTTTTCCAAAAACCCACAAAAATTGAAAGCGTGGAAATTCCAAATGAATGATTCAATTTACCACCCCTTCCCCAGTCCCCACCAAAAAACAAAAAAACACCTCAAAGTATACAAAATACATTCAGAGTCACAAACAACCATAATTCTGATTCCATAGTTCCTTAAAACAACTTTATCCATCTTCATCTCTCTCATGACCCTAAAAAAGTTATTAAGAGGTAAGGGCATTCAGTATACACACATGGATGCACAAGATTGCCTCAGAGTTTAGGGCTGTTCTCAGATGACACTTCAGAGTTAAGATTCTTTGACTGATCTTAATTGTGCAATAAATCAATAAAGCCAAAATCCAAAGCTTGAAAAGTTGAAATTTAACTTGGAATTTCCTTGCTATTTTTTAGGGGCTAGTGGGGAAGAGGAAAAAATTTTAAAATTCTCCTATAAGTTTTTTGGCAGAACTGAGATTCCTTCTACCTTAACTCTCGATTATTTTTTTGCCTGAGATAAGGGCCTAGAGACAACTTCAAGAGACAGGGTCAAAATAGGAGTCAGTTATCTAATATCTCCATTGTCTGTTGTTTCAAATATGTAAATTCAAGAAATTATGTTAGCCATGGCTGCAATTTTTAGCATCCTTATTAGTTCCATGAATTAATTTGTTAGTAGCAGAAAAAGACACACACTGCTCAACATATTCTACTCACGCCAGCTGGATACAGCTGAAAGACAAAAGAAAAAAAATGAAGTAGAACATTTACTTAAGTCAGTTAACTCACTTGTAAAAGTGAGTAACTGATCACGACTGGACGTTCCTTGCCATTTAAGGACCTCAGTGTTTTGTTATTTTAGAGTGAGTCTGGCTCAAGGGCTCAGAGCACATACTTATTTTCACACAGTTATCTAGGTAACTGTCAGACAAGTTAGCTTGAAAAAAGCCAGCATTCCACAAGTGCCTTTACAGCAAGAATTGGTTCAGAAACTTCAGTATTCTTGGATTATACAAAAACACATCATTACCGAAAGAACTCTCTGTAGAAGAAAGCATAAAATAGCCAAAATGCACCTGCACAGAAAATCCAAACCTTTTCTTTGGGTTATTACTCTTAAATTTTTACTTCTATCCTCCCTTTCCTTCTAACAAAAAACAATACAGCACAGTTACAAGTTAACTCTTCCATAACAGTGCTATCATTAGCAAATTGACTGCATCCGAGTCAATAGTCTTCTAATATTGTGAAGAACAGATGCCATCACAGTAAAAAAACTTTTGCATGATTTTCTTGCTCTGGGAATAGAAGAAAATATAGCTCTATGAGACTAAATTCACTCCTTCCTCCTATTTGAGACCCTTGTATACAGTACACATCTCACTCTTTTTCATCATTTATATTACATGTGTTACTGTAGCACCCAAAAGCCTTCACTGTACTAGGCACTGCGCGCACACACACACACAAGGTTCCAGCCTGCTTAAAATGTAATTGTAACAATCCTCTGGCTTTTTGGGAAGAGTTACTATGTGTATATTATTAAATATATGTTAGTTCATGATCAGTGCAGTTTACTAAGAAGTATTTCTGAAAACAAACAAATAGTAAAGAATGAATATTTTTCAAGTTCTACACATAATAGCATTCAAACATTAAAAATCAAAAGGACATAAAAGCACCTACCTATCTCTGTCCTGGTGGGTCCAATTCCATTGTAAACTCGCAAGTAATTGAAATGGCAAGCATCTGAATCTTCAATATCAAAATCACCAAATTTGAGCTGAATTCTCTGTCCTGATTTTACACGGATCTCCCACTCACACACCGTACTGTTGGGATACATCTGTGGGTAGTTTATTGAAGTAAGAGTTCCACTTTCCGGGCCCAGAACAGTGTGTCCACAACCATCACCTTAAAAAAAAGAAAGTAAGTTTTATTATAAATAAATTATTAATATAGCATGTGCCTTTGAAGACTCATTAGTAGTCAACCTGGTCTTTAGGATGGCAGAAGATTTTTGAAAGGAAAGTTTTACTAACTACTTTGTGATAAGGTTCAAAAGCAAAATAGGTAAAACTATAATTGTGACAAAATAGGATTTAACCAGCTTTACCTAGTGTCTAAATTCCTGAGCTGCAACAACTTTCCCCATTAGATAAGTTTACTCTGCGATGGCTGTTTTTTAAAAAAATCATATAGCACAAACAGTAGGACAGGTGTTTGTTCAGATTTATGTGCACACACACACACACGATTTTAACGAAAAGGGGAGAGGAAATCCAGCCCTATTGTAATTGTGATCTTAAATAGGAAGACATCAGTTTAATTGCTGATTCTGCATTCTTAGCATTTTGACAATAGGGGCAGAAGCACAACATGATCTTTTGGGAAGTGGAGAGCAAAACAAATCCCTTGAAATAGCTGAAAAGAATTGTAATCATAAACTGCTTAATTTTAAGGTGGTGACTGTATTTTCTGTTTGTGTTGTGCTCTGAAGAACCACCACTGTATATAAATGTAAAAAGAATTCTATTACTTGCTACATAATAAATAAATAATAATACAATAAGGAAGTTCTATGAATTTGTGAGTAGAAAAATCAAATGTGATTGTAAATTTACAAGCATAAATCAAATGTATTAACAAAACATCTATAACAAGGTCCCACTAACTAATAAACGCAAGAGTATTTACTCAATAGTAGAATATGAACAGCAGCCAATAAGATGCAATTAGCATTTGTAAACTGCTTTGAATACGAGAGTGCTACATAAGTAGCAATAAGAACTCAATGAACATTGTTCCCAAGATGGAAGGAATTAGTCTGACCGTAAGACTACAATCGAGCTAAATTGTGACATTTTGAATAAAAAGCCCCTGCAAAGTGGAATATTTGTGTGAGCACTTAAAGCAAAGGAGCCAATCCACTGAAGTCAGTTGTATTAAATTACTGTATTAGGGTTTGCACTACTCTTGTAGGGCATGACCCTGTGAGATGCAGAGCACTTAAAGAGGGGCCCGTTGGAAATGTTCAGCAACTCACAAGATCACACTCAAAATACAGGTATTGGCCTTTATTTTACACATTCCAATGAGAACAGTAAGGGTGCAGGCACAAATCCAATTCAATATTCTGTTTAAAAGTACTCTTCTCCCCCTCTCCCACATACTCCCCATCCAGAGATTCATTTAACTCCTCACTTTTTGTTAAAAGCAGACATCATCATTATTAGAAAGTATGTTCTGGTAGCACATTCTAGCACTTCACAACAGTCAACATTACTCTTGGAGAGAGCTTTTGGATACAATGGCTATAAGCTTTTCCAGTATGCCACTGCTTTATATACTAATCTTCTACTCTGTGTCCTAAGATTAAAAAACAATCAATGCTAAATAGTCTAAGGACTATGTACTGACTACACAAATGAGAAAAAGTTTCCTCCTGAAATGGACAGTGCCCTTTGCTAAAATGATTGTAGCAGAAAGTCGATTGCACTGAAAAGACTGCAAAAGAATAATAATAATAATAATAATAATAATAATAATATTTGATGACAAACCCATAGAGGACTTCATTTTTTAAAAAAGAAAACGTTTTCTTTGCAAGATAAGTGTATGCTTTAAAATCCCAGCTGTTGGTGGTGCTAGTATACAGATTAGCATTCCAAATAGAAAGGAGTCATAAATCACCCCTGCTAATAGTCTTAAAACAATAGTAGGGATTTTCTTTTGGAAAAAAGTTAACCTGTTCAAAATTGTTTTCAGTGTAGGCACAGGTTCAGTTATAAAAGCACTAATTTGACAATGCTTCACTTTGTTAAGAAAATGATTGTTAGGAAAATGTAACTTAGAATGTTGTAGTATGATTTTAAAATAGCCTTAGACTTATAATCTCACTCCCTGTATATGTACTATTGACCCCTAGGGCATGGTTACACTTACAAGATTATAGCGCTATTGGTTATAGCGGTCCCCTTATACAGTAATATGTATAGCGCTATTGTATGTCCACACTCAGACGCGCCAGCGGTATAGCATGGCCACATTTGGGGCACTTAATGCGGCATTAAGAGCAGCGCATTAGGGCAGGTATCCCAGCATTCAGCTGGGTGCAACGTGCTTTTTAAACGAGGGGGGTGAGGGGGGATGTGTTGTGTGTGTGTGTGTATGTGGAGGGAGAGAGACAGTGTTTTTTCCGTTCTTCTGAAAGCCTGTCAGCGAGCCTCCGTTCACAGAAGGCTTTGTTTTCACACAGGCTCCCTCCTTAAACATTTGCACTGCTTATCTGCCGAGTTAAGAGAGAAACTCTAAAGAGGTACTTCCGCATTCCTCCAGCCGAGTTCAAAACAAAGGGAAGAGACGTCAATTGCCTTAAATGGCTCCAGGCATCTCGAGAGATCACTTGTAGCGCAGTGGGTGTCCACATTCTTGCTGTAGCGCTACAGCAGCTGCGCTACAGCCCTTATTCCCCATGCGGAGGTGGATTACCAGGAGCGCTATAACTCCGTGGTTATAGCGCTCTACATGCCTTGCCAGTGTGGACGGGGAGGAGGTTATAGCGCTATAAAGTGCCAGTGTAACCAAGCCCCTAGTTTAACATGCATTTTAAACTTGCATTCACTCTGTCACAGCTGTGCAGGCGTCATAGTGTCTGAGTACCCCTAAGTGTTTTGAACCTCTTGCTTACCAGACAGGTAAATGAAATAGATTAATACCAACAATGGATGTAATAGCCATTAAGTGTTCCCACCTGTGTAAGTGGATTGAAAGTCCCCCCTCCCTTATCAACACAGGGGTATAAAATATCCTCACACATGTATTGAGGGGAGCCAGTTGTTTGGGTGATAACCCCTCTGACTCCTTATTGCTTGCAATAAATCTTGTTTTTCCAGAAGTCTACTGAGTTATGCTTGTCCTTTGAGGTATATTGGACTAAACTCCAAAAGAAATAAGCAGTTTTTGCAACAACTTTATCTTATTTTTAGCATTTTGTTTGAAACTTGTTTGTTCCATTACCAGTTGATATTATATACCATAAACACTGTTGTTTCCATTTTGGCAATGGGTAATTATATTGTCCCCTTGACAAAATCTTTTTCATTTACTACCCTAATAGGCATTGCTGTATACTAATAAACAGTTGCCTCATTTTACTATGGAGGCAGCTTAAGTGGTCAGCATGTATACTTTGTATTTGGTTGTTTGTAAAAGGATTTTTCAGGATCTCAATAAAAGTAAGATTGTGTGAATGCAAGATATACTATTAAGACACTTTAAAGCAAATAGACTAGAGAGAGCCCTTAATTGTCAAAATCCTTGCTTAAATTTGTCAAAATCCTTCCTTAATTGTCAAAACCCTGGTCATATATATACACACACATACATACACATATATATACACACACATACATACACATATATATACACACACATACATACACACTTTATATATATATATATATACACACACACTTTATACTTTAAAGTATATACACACATTATATATATATACACACACACTTTATACTTTAAAGTATATACACATATATATATACACACACACACACATATATATATATAAATACACACACTTTATATATATACACTTTATCTGTGTGTGTGTTATATATATATATACACATATATATATACACACACACACACACACACATATATATATAAATACACACACACTTTATATATATACACTTTATCTGTGTGTGTGTTATATATTATATATATATACACACACACACACACACATATATATAAATACACACACACTTTATATATATACACTTTGTGTGTGTGTGTGTGATATATATATATATATCACACACACACTTTATAGATAGATAGATAGACAGACAGATTGTGACAAAGCTCCAAGTCTGTACTTGTGGGTCCTGCGCTTTCTGGCAGATTTAGGGGCCTCAGAAACTCATCTAGGCCCCAGAGTGACCTCCCTTTCTCAGTATAATTGGCAAGAGTCACCGCCTAGTGAGTTACCTTCATCACAGGCCAGTATGGAAGATGGAAAAGGGGGGAGCCCGGGCCCGCCCTCTACTCCGGACTCCAGCCCAGGGACCCTAATAGTATCAGCTAAGATGGCTGACCTTTTAGGCACAAAACACAATACAATTCCCTGGGCTACTTCCCCACAGCAGTCTCCGCTTCTTCAAACTCCACTTCACCCTTACCTCAGGGCCTCCTTCCTTCTGGATGATATGTTGTCCAACACTCAGTCTCACCAACAGCATAACTTCCTTCCACAGCTCCTGACACCCACAACCCATCTGACTAACTGGGAGGTTTTTATCTGGTTTCAGCCAGTCCCTGATTGGCTTCAGGTGTCCCAATTAGGCTAGCTTTTCTACTCCTTTCTAGAAGGTTCTTAATTGGCCCCAGGTGTCTTGATTGGCCTGGAGTAGCCTTTGTTTGGCTATCCAGGGAACAGGGACCTGCACATCCTGAGACTAATATACCTGCCTTCCAGCACTCCTCTATATCCTTCTGGTCTGACTCTGTCACAATAATTTTTTTTTATATATATATATATATATATATACACATACATACACACACACACACACACACTTTATATTGCTTAAATTGTCAAAATCCTTAATTGTCAAAACCCTGGTCATATTACAGGCATAAAAGAATTAATTTTCAACATAAATGACAGCTGACTTCAGGTTATATTCTAATTCAGATAATGAACAATTCAGCTGATTCTTTATACTTCCTGCCTGAATTCTTCCTGTTCTGTGATGTGGACTGGTGATTGCTTTGTTACTTATACATTCAAAATAGTACATAGATACGATATCAACATAATTACCCAAACACCCAGCACTGACTCTGAACAGAGAGACCAAAATTATTAGGTTGTGCTTTTAAAAATATCAGTTAAAACATGTTAATGTGCATTTTTTTAAACACAACCATTTTAAAAAATGCATGTTAAAATGTTTTAACAGTTTTACCCTATGAAAGCATGGAAAGTTTAGTCTTGTTTCCACTGGCCTGAAGTAACCTCTTCCTATTTACTGGTGGAGGACCTGTTGGGATTATATGCTTATGAAAACAAGTTTACATTTTGCTTCAGATTCTCTGAAAGTTAAATGAACCAAAACCATACTCAGGCCTTGCATACTCTACTAAATTGTACCACTTTAGCTACGCTGCTATTAAGCAGTACAATGCCGCTAGTGTGGATGCAGTTATACTGGTATGAAGGTGTTTTATACCAGTACAAATATTCCCACATGGGAAGGGGACTAACTATATCAGTATAACACACTTCCATATCACTATAACTGAGTCCAGCTCCTAAGGGCTTGTATCAGTATAATTATGTTGGTTACAGGCTGGGAATTTTTTTTTTTTTTTAAAGTTGTACCAATCTAACCAATGTAGACCAGGCCTTAGTTGCTTTACAGACACTAGATGGGAGTGAAAATAGTAGCAGATCTGCAAGGTACTCTTAGAAAGTCTAAATTATGTCACCTGGCACGTGCAGCACAAACTAGGATCATTGTGTCTAAGTCAGATTTCTCTGGTGGCTCACGCTGGTCACATATTTTATGTCTACCTTTTTATTAGATGTCTCATTTGGGACAGCAATAATGGGAATGTCAGATTTTTATGCCTGAAGAATTTACAGATTACTGCTATATGTCTAGTTTGTACATATATATGTACAGTTTGCCAAGGACAGCATTATCATGCAGGAACTATTTGGATTACTTGTATCGGCTTCCACTGAGATTTGCTGAACAAGGGGATCGTGTTTTGCTTTATTGGTTCTGAGAGAACTTGAACCCCACCTGCATAAAATATGTCATTGTTTCTAAGTTACATAACATTGCTGATCATTTGCAGACAGACAGACATCTCTGATCAAGAGGAAACGTTCCACAGCCATCAGCCACTTCTTCAAGAAAGAGGAAACACCCATTGCAAATGTTCTTTGCATTCCAGGCATAGATCTATCACGACATCTGTTTTATTGATCTGAAGGTCATTATCAAACTTAATTATCACAGGATTAAGCTTCTGGTTAGCTGGGCACACAGACATTAAATTGGATTACTAGAGTTCAAACAGAGAATCTTAACGTCTAGTCCTACATGACCCATAATTCTTGAATGAGCCGACAAGTTCTATTGTTTTTAATAAGTGGCATCTCTTGACATTTGAAAAGATCATCCAGAAAATTTGTACTGGCGAAGTGACTGAATGAGTAATCTGCAATACAATTAACTTTTCAACTTCTCCAAGAAATTTGTAAAATCCATACCAAATAATTGTAAAACCATAACCACCATGTAGTGCATAGGACCCAACACAAAATGTGAAAAGCCTGATAACTCTCTTGTAGCAAATGAGAGGAGTGTACTCATGTGGAACAGGGTGTTTAAGTAAAGACCACCTGTGGAAGCAATTTGTAAGTTAGAGCACTCCATTACACAGTTAAGCTACTCTAATTTTCTTCTGAGACCTTTTTCAGAAAACAAAGTGAACTACTATCAAAATCCTTTTAAAAATCTGAAACTTAATACAGTCCTAATATGGAGAAGGGAACAGCATGAAACCAGGTCTATAAACTCTTTGATTACTGTCTGCAAAGTGCACAGGATGCAAAATGTATAAATTGCATATCAAAATATGAATGTGAATTTTAATAAATGCAGTGTATGTTTGGAGAGAGAATTTACCTGCTAAGCTTCTTGACAAGATTTTGTCTGCATAATGTACTATATGCTGAAAACAAGCAATGGAAATTCAAGAGAACTATCAAGTAAAATTAACTCTCTCTTAACCGAAGGGAATGATGGCAGCACCAGAGTTCTTAGATGAATCTAAGCAAAGAAAGGAATTTCAAACTCTTCGTTTTAACTCTGAATATGCAACCCTCTACTTTGATGGGCTACTATAATCCCTCTTTCTCTGATAAGATGCTCTGCACAGAATTTTTCTGCTTTTACATGCAGCAAAGATGCTGTGTCAGCTTCTCATTCCTTTCAACTGAGCCAGGAAAACTCAAAGTATCATGAAAAAGAAATACCAAAAAGTAATGAAAACAGGGCCCCCTAATGGAAAATGGCTCTGATTCCTGGCGTAGTCTGGGGCTGTAGCTGGCCCTCTGCAAGAGCTTCCCAGACCAATCCATTCCCTGCGTCCTCCAACCCAGAATAAGCGGGGCTTCCTCCCTTTATACTACTAGAGCATTTGGAGCATGCCCAGTCCTGCTGGGGAGGCGGGACTTCTGCTGTCAATACTATAGGCTTAACCCTGCCTGGGCTAGTGCCAGGTAAACAGATCCCACCACACAGCCATGCATTCAAAATGCAAATAGTGCAACAAAGAAATGCAAGGCCTGGTTGCCTGAACGAAACAACATCATGAGAAGTGTTTAGGATCTTCAGGTGGGTAAACTTTTTAATTTCATACTTCTTTCTTAAGGACTGCCTGTCTTCCTTCTGGATTATTCTTGAATTACCATGTTTGAGCAAAAAATATAATTGTTACTCTATGGTAGTATCGTTTTAGATGCAGTTGTGATAAAATATAAATAGCTGAAATAGGCAGATCTTCCTTTTACAATTTCACCTTTAAAGTAGTACTGACAGCGAACGCAATGAGTAATACTAAATGAGCAGTATGGTGATGATAATTAAATAACTACATTGACTTATTTTGTTTAGGAGAATCCATCCTCAACATGCAAGATTCTGAAGACTATCCACTGTCAAAATCACCATCATTTTCTATAGTTTCAGTTATCTGCCAATGATAGTGTTTCAGTCACATCATGTATGTCACATAGCCACAGTATATCACCTGTAGCAAAAAGAAAAAAATCTCCATCATCCAGAAACAACCATAGATAAATTTGTGATAAGAACCAGCAATTACAAAAAGAGATAATTGATTAAAGAATTCACGGGTTTTTTAGGGAACAAACTCTCCTTTCCATATGATTGAAAACCCACAATTCATTAACATGGCTCAGTCATTAAGACCAGGATACAGTCCACCCAACAAAGCAGATGTCGCAGGCAAATTGCTGGATAAAGTGTATGAAAGAGAAATTGAGATGTGTGCTAAAGGTCTAGAGCATTGGTTCTCAACTTTGGCCCACCGCTTGTTCAGGGAAAGCCTCTGGTGTGCGGGGCCTGTTTGTTTACCTGCCACCTCCGCAGGTTCGGCCGATCACGGCTCCCACTGGCCGAGATTTACCGCCCCAGGCCAACGGGGGCTGCGGGAAGCAGCACGGGCCGAGGAATGTGCTGTCCGCCACTTCCCGCAGTCCCATTGGCCTGGAGCTGTGAACTGCGATCAGCCAAACCTGCAGAGGTGGCAGGTAAACAAACCAGGCCGGTGCGCCAGGGGCTTTTCCTGAACAAGCAGTGGACCAGAGTTGAGAACCACTGGTCCAGAGGGTGAAATTGTTAACCTGAGTCTTGATGGGTGGAGCAATATCCACAATGATCCTGTTGTATGTGCTTGTGTAACAAAAGATGCAGGGAATGTCTTCCTCACAGAAACAACCGATACATCAGGAAATGCACACACAGCAGAATATTATAAGTAGCAGCCAGTAAAACTGTGGGGAAAAAATGAGTCACAGACAATACTCATAGACTTATAGACTTTAAGGTCAGAAGGGATCATTATGATCATCTAGTCTGACCTCCTGCACAACGCAGGCCACAGAATTTTACCCACTCATTATTGCAAAGGTATCCAAGATGAGAAGAAATTTAGAAGAGAATGGAGTCCCAAGCTAATAATATATGGTTGCAGTACTCATTTGAGGTACCTCCTAGCCAAAGACTTCAGTGTTCCAGAAGTAGAGGCTAGTCTTGATAAAATTGCAAAATACTTCTGCAACAACCACTTTGCAGCAGCTGCTCTGAAAAAAAGTGGGAGGAACCAAGCTAACTCTCCTAAAAGACATGTGATGGAACTCAGTAGTGGATTGTTTTGAGCACTGTATCAAGAACTGGCCTAATCTGATGACAGTTTGTGAACAAAATTGCGAAAAAATAGATGGCACTGTCACAGCCAAAGTTCTCAACATTGGGCTTAAGAGAAATGTTGAACACATGCTCAGTACCCTGAAGCCTATTTCTGTAGTCTTGAACAAAAGGCAGGGAAATAGCTGTTTTATTGTTAACACTGTTGAAATTTGGAAGAAACTGAGTGAGATCTTAAAAAGAGAAATATGCAATGAGAGTTAAATTACAAGCATTAAAAAAATGAATGAGACAAGCACTATCTCCAGCTTATTTTCTTGCAAATATTCTCAATACTTGGTGCAAGGGTCAAACCGTAACTACTGAAGAAACAGTTGGCTATGACATGGACATCAGCAATCATCCCTCCATAATGCCAACTATAATAAACTTCAGAGCAAAGGGTGAACCATTCAAAAACTATACTGATGATGTTTTAAAGAAAAATCACACCAGTGAACAACTAAAACTGATAATGTTTTAAAGAAAGTCTCACCAGTGAACTGGTGGAAGTGACTTAAAACACTTGGATTCAGAGACTGTTGAAGTGATAATCTCACTTTCAACAGCAATAGCTTCTTCTGCCAGTGTAGAAAGAATATTTTCTTCCTTTGGACTAACTCATTCCACATTGAGAAATCATTTGGGACCTGAAAAAGCAGGAAAGCTTGTTTTTCTTTTCCAGATTATGAACAAACAGGAAAACGAAGGTGAAGATGACTGAGTTAGCTGCAGAAGCCAATATTTTAAGTTCTTCATGTTGACCTGGCTGACAGTCTAGTTAATTTTTGTTTCGTTTTTTAAATATTTCATTTAACTATGTTAGTTAAAAACAATTTTAACAAAAACAAACCTGATTTTAAAAAACTTGAATGTTTAACTATTCATATGCTTGTTTTGTTAAAATATTACAGGTTTGCTGTTGAATACATAACATTGTTTTATTTAACTAAAACAACGTAAATGTGTGTCCGGTGAGGTTCTCATCCTAATACAGCATGGCACAAAAATCCTCCAAATATTAATGATTAACCTGTTAAATCGGAGATAATTCACATCCCATTGACTTCATAAATATCTGCTTCAATTACTTTTGGTGAATGAAATAACTAAACCACCATTCATTTTCTTATACAGCTGTATAACTAATCTGAAGTTTTCAGAATAAATCACTTAAAATGTACAGCGTAAACCTTCTAAAAATGAAATCTACATCTATCGCTGAGTTGTGAAGAATATTAAGGTTATAACAACCAACAAGAATGCACTTTTATGTAGAAATCCATGATTAAATTGAGTCTTCCTGACTAGTGATTTAAATCAAATCAATTTAAATTATGATTTAAATCAATGTGATTTAAATCAAATCCACCCTGATTGGAAACACTCTGAAACAAGAGCAAAACATAGATGCTTGCACAGCAATGGTCTTATGGCGATACAGAAATATGTATCTTTGAGAGCAGTGGCCCAATCCTGAGTAGATTGGCTCTGATCATTCACTCCCTGAGATAACCTTCTGAATTGAAATTTCCTGATGTATCTGTTTAGAGCTCAGACCTAGAACTGGCCTGAGACCTCCATTCTTTTTCAGGACTAGAAAGTAGCAGGAGTAGTAGAATCCTTTCCTTCTGGAAATTAGCAGCACTGCGGTGAGTAATAGAACTTGTACTCCCCACCACCCCTTAACATGCTCAGTAAGACTGCTGAAGTTGGCTACTTTCACTCTGCACCCCTCCACTCCCTCATTATGAGCAGGCAGGGGTCATCGATCCTCATGTCAAACCTGCAGCCCAACATTAGTCAGGGAGGATGTGGGTGAGGTATTCTTTGTCTTCACCCAGGTCTTGCAGGATTTCTTCCTCTCCTGAGACTGAGAGGATGTTTATTGCTGTTGACAGTATGACTGTCTTTTTTGAGAACAGTAAGTCAAACAAGAAAATGGAAAGTGTTGCCTGTGATACATAAACACAGGAACAGGTAGTTTCCTGTGGTAGGGAGGCAGTAGCCCCAGAGATCTTGCCATGTAGGGCATCTGTCTCATCTTTTGCAACACCTCATCAGTTTTTGCACTAAGGAGTCCATCCCCGTTTAATGGGGATCCTCTGTTTTAGATCTTGTTACCACAGGAAGAGAAGATGATCATACTCATATATGCCTATGGAGAGCTATTGCTGATGCCACATATCTTGAGGCAATATCGGAGACATCAAATGATCCCCTGAAGACATATATGGCCATGTTCTGGCCTCTTTGATGAGAGCTGATGTTAACTTTAATTGATTCTGGGAGTTTTCAGTGAAGACTGACATCTTCTTCAGGAGTTGAAAGTAATACTTAGCCACAATGGCTCGACGACCACCCACCCACGTTTAGGGAAGACGAAGAAAACATTTTTTTCTCCTCTAGAGAGTCGAACTTCTTCCCTTCTTTATCATAAGGTGTAAAAAAGTTGAAAACCTGACCTAGATCTTTGAAATGTTGCTGCTTTAACAAGAGAGTTAGGCTGAAGGTGAACATGAAAACAAGAGAATGCCTCATGGGGTATCTGGTATAACTTATCATCCTTTTTCTAAATTAGTCGGAACAGTGACGGATTGGACTGGAGGGATTGTGCTAGCTGCCAGAACCATTCTAACATAGGTAACAAGACCTTGCTCCCTGCAGTAGAACTTAAACGTCAACAACTAAATGTGGGGTTGTGATGTTATTGACATGAACTGTGACTGTATAAATCATTGTTGCAACCAAGGTCCTATAGTTGCACCAAATCTTGTACAAAGGAGGTCAAGTAAGGTGTCTATGGAAAGGCTGTAATTTGCTGGTTATGATTATGCTTTCTGTATGTACCATTTTTGTATCTGAAGTTATGAATATTGGTTATGTACTTGTATCTTAATGTGTTTGATTTTAAGTAGCATCAGCACAGCATTTGGTCAGTTTCTTGAGAAAGGACTATTCTGAATAAGTCCCCAATAAAGAAACACTTAACTGACAATGGACTTTGGGAGACGCAAACCCACATCTGAGCTTTCCCGAGAACATTCAAAATAATGTGTAAACAATGGGGTCAGCCTGCGAAAATCTGAATAATTCATGGACATATGACTTGTCCAGGTGGCTACAAACTCCATCTTGAACAAAGAAATTTCTGCCCACAAGAGAGAGACCATAAACGGCTCTGGAAGCCTCTCCATTTTGTATTTAGCTGGCTCAAGAGATGGCCTCTCCACCCCAAAGAGACGTCTGAAAGAAACTGGAACAAAGATCTGTAACTATGCGGGTGTGAGTGATTACTGGACCTAGGCCATAAACCACAATGTTTGTCTGGAAACGATTGGGCCCAGATTAGGAAGGAGACTAGACTGTGAAAGAAGCTTATTGGGACATCTCTGAGAGTGAGATTTATCTGTATTCAGTTTCCTATTGTATTAGGCTTAGACTTACTTGTTTTGTTTTATTTTGCTTGGTGATTTGCTTTGGTCTGTCTGTTATCACTTGAAACCACTTAAATCCTATATTTATACTTAATATAATCACTTTTTGCTTATTAATTAACCCAGAGTAAGTAATTAATACCTCGGGGAGCAAACAGCTGTGCATATCTCTCTATCAGTGATATAGAGGGTGGACAACTAATGAGTTTACCTGTATACGTTTTATACAGAGTAAAGCGGATTTATTTGGGGTTTGGATCCCATGGGAGCTACGTGTTGGAGTGCTAGAGACAGGAGCACTTGCTAAGCTGTTTTCAGTTAAGTTTGCAGATTTGGGGGCACGGGTCAGACCCTGGGTCTGTGTTGCAGCAGATTAGCATATCTGGCTCAACAAGACAGGGTTGTGGAGGTCCAAAGACAGGGTTGTGGAGGCCCAAACTTGCAGAGAAAATGGGCTCTGAGGTAGTCTCAGCACATCAGATGACAGTCACAAGGGGGTCTCTGTGACCGAACCACTCATGGTAATTGTACAATACTTTTTATAATTGTAAAAAAACCATTTACAATACTTGGAGACTCAAACACTTACTGAAAGGGAAAGGATCTATATGAAAGGACACATTGGTATGGATACTGACTTAAACGTTTAGTAAACTTTGTATGAATGGATCACAAAAGAACACTGATTAGCAAAGCCTGAAATGACATAGTTTTATCATTAGTGAGTGCACTTCATAGCCAGTGTGTAGCTATCTTGAGGACAGACACACATCCTAGGATTTTAGGTAGTGGCTTTCAGATTTTGGGAAGATGCCACAAAAAGCTCCCTGCTGCAATGAGGTCTATGAAGTAAACCGGGGCTACACTACAAAGTTAGGTCAACCTAAGCCACCTTGTGTTGACCCCTCTATGCATGCCAGAGAGAGACCTGAAGTACCAGAGGTGCCCTTCAAGTGCCACTAATCCACAACAGGAGAACTGGGCTCCCCTTCCATGGTCCCTTCTACCATAGCCTCCAAATACAAACTTGTTCCTCCCCAGGACTCTTGCACATCCTTGCTAACCACACTATTACTCCATTTCCTCAAACCTTCCCCTCATCCCATATCCCTTCTATCCAGCATGTCTCACCAGAGTATGTCCAAGACACAGATGGTGAATAAGACAGGCCAGGCAGAGTCAAAACAGAATTAGCTGATGGATATCAGCAGCTTTGTCAGTTAAACGTGGCAGAACTGCATTAGGTTATGACCAGGACTTGACAAAATCACCCAATACCTTCAAGAACAAGGATACAGCTACTTACCAAGCCAAATACACCTGTGCTCTGAGCTATACTCCCTCCTGATTAGGTATCCCCAAAATTCTTGGGCCCAAAGAACAGAGTCTCCAGATGGCTGAAGTTTGTTCTAATTATTGCCAGAGGCTCCATACAAATACCAAATAAATTAGTGTTGTCCTCCCATCCCAAAAAGAACGTACGGTCTCCAACACCACACATACAGACAAACAAATTAATACTGGATAAGCCCAGCTCCCTCAATAAATTTTATTCTGTCCAAACACAGTGTCCTTTGTTGGTATAGCAGAAGATGAAGGTTTTCCTCCTGGACCAGATCCCAGCCCAACCCAGAAGAAAGCAATGCTGTGAGGAACAGGGACTTCCCAACCAACCTGATGACTAGCAACAGCAAGGGCCCTGTTTTCTACCTTAGCAGAGGGCTCTTGCAAGGGTATGGCCCCTTGCCACTGCCACTCACCAAACAAAAGGCTTTACAGAAGTCCTTTCTATCACGCTAGTAAATCTCTATTCTACTGGGTAGCTGAAGGAAGAAGCCACACACAATCAGCTACCTGGCTTGTTGGGAACTCTACAGAGTGGATACAAATCAACTATTTACATTTTGTTTAAAAAAAATTCTAACTTTATTGAAATTGAATGAGAGTTTATTTTTAAAAAGATATAATTAAATTTGAAATGCCGCTAAATTATGTTAAGGCTTAAACTTACTATCATCTATTAAAATAATTTAAATTAAATAATTAATATTAAAGCAGTACATTTGCTGACCAGTTTTAAAGAAGTCAAACCACTGACCTAGTGGAAGTCGCTGGTTAAGCATCTGGAGCCAGCATTTACTGAAAGCATGCTAAACCAGCTTTTAACAACGGTAGCTTCTTTGGCAGATGCAGACAGGATATTTTCTTCATTTGAGTTTATTCAGCTAGTTCAGTTCAATGCCTAGTTCATTCAAAGTTGAGAAACCAATTGAAAAAGTAGGAAAGCTTGTTTCCCTCTTCCATGCTATGAATAAAAACTGGGTGTGAGAGGATGAGATCTACTAATTCTGAAATCTTGAAGGACGTGGTGAGCAGAAAAAACCACTTTCAATTCACTGACTTTAGATAATACTTTCTTTGTTTAATAAATAAGTTAATTTTAAATACAAAACATGTTTTGATAAACATTTTTTCCTTATTTATCTAGCACATGGAAGGTAGTTTTCTTTAGCTAATAATAAATTTTAAAATGCTGGTTTTGCACATTTCTAATTAAATTCAAATTTTTATCCAAATTCCACTTGACACAAATTACAACTAAAACATTTATGGTCTAGCAAATAAGAAATGTATCATTCCCTACTTTTTAACATAATAACAATGAGAAATTAAGAATCTGAATAAACGCATGCAAAGCTAAATAAATGTTTAAATGTGAGTGTATAGGTATAATGTATCCTCCTTGTCAGCAAAAAGTACCACCAAATTTCATAGAAAGGATATATTTAGTTGCAAATCAGCTTGTTTTAATGTTTACCAAAGAACAAGAATCAACCTCTCTTTATGAAAACAAAGTAGTACAAATGCAAAACAAGAGTAAAAATCTCACTATTTAATTCAAGATTTCTTGCTACATTCTTTAATTCAATCTATACTGGACACATACATTACTCTACTCTAAGGGGAAGTACTCCTCTGCTGCCCCCTGCTCCAGGAAGTTTGGGGGTATCTCCCACTGGCAGCCAGACTGCTCACACTGGGTGATTAACAACAGCAGCAGCAGCCACAGAAGTACCTCTGCAACCTAACACCAGCAGTGTCAGCTTAGCTATCGCTCTGCAGGCTTGGGAAGACATTGCTGCATTGCTTTTAAATTAAGTGCTCAATTTGGATGGTCATCTTTGCAATCATAGGAGCTAGAAACTTATTTTTTTCCTTTTAAATAAAAGCTTAAACCATTCAGAAGTCAATGACACGCATCCTGGGAAGATTCATACTCATCATGGCTATTTGAATAAGTGGATTTCTTAAGCCCAGGTTATAAGAAGTAAAATTAAAAAATAATTCTTCATGTGTTTGATTTTGAAATTTCATAATAGCTTATATCCAAATGTGTATTTTGAAGTTTGGCATTTTTGATGGTTATGATAATTTAGAAGAAAACATAATGTGGGGAGGCTAAATTTCAAAGAGGTACATTTAAAGATGTTCATCCCCAAGAGTTAAAGATTTTGTTTAAAAAAACAACAACAAAAATTCAGTCAATCATTTTTGTGAGCCAAATTGTGAGCCTAAATTCAAAGAAAAAAAGCCAATGAGAGTTTACTCGTGATTTACGTGTAAATTACAACACAGCCTTAATGGAGTCACTACAGATACCTCCATTACATATCAGCCAAACTGTACAAGTTGCTTTATTAATAAAAAGGAAAGAAGGCCCTTATCCTAGCGATCTAAAAAAATTCCAACCTACTCAAACACTTCTGAATTTCTAGGTTGAAAAATGTAACCATTGCCCTTTTCTCACTTGGCTGTTCTGTTACTGGACAGCCAAAATAACTTAGGTTTAACTGACGAATAGGCCACACGGAATACAAGACAATAGCTGAACATCTGTTAAGTGCAGAAGTTCCCAAAATGAGGTCCACGGAGAGCAGGCTGATTACGTGATGCTGGCTCTCTCTTTCCCTCTCTCTCTCATTTCCAGCTGCTAAACTGCATTAAAAGTAGCTAAAAAATACATTAAATACTTTACCAATATTACTTTTCCATGTAAGAAACTGCTATCATTGCCCGAAGGATGTTATATAATCACGAGAACAAAGGGAGTTGGTCTGCACAACTGTGAATAGAATAGGTAGTGATCCAAGAGACAATCTGTATTAAAATATGGTCCTTGCTACAAAGTAGTTTGACAAACTGTGTGTTAGACTCCTCAATAATTCCTCATTATCATCTATCACTATTATGTTTATAACACAGGGGTCTGCAACCTTTCAGAAGTGGCATGACACATCTTAATTTATTCACTCTAATTTAAGGTTTCGCGTAATACATTTAATGTTTTTAGAAGGTCTTTTTCTATAAGTCTATAATATATAACCAAACTATTATTGTATGTAAAGTAAATAAGGTTTTTAAAATGTTTAAGAGGCTTCATTTAAAATTAAATTAAAATGCAAGGCCTCCCAGACCTGTGGCCAGGACCCTGACAGTGAGTGCCACTGAAAATCAGCTCATGTACCGTCTTTGGCACATGTGCCATAGTCTGCCTACCCCTGTTATGACATGTCATACAGGAGACTATTTTACAAATGTATGATAGCAGATCAGAATGCCCACAAGACAACAACTGGTATGTTAATTTTTGATTGTTACTGAGAATATGGAAGAAACTGTTAAGGGAGAGCAGAGCTCAAACACAGCCATGAACATAGAAGAGCTTTCTAGCAACTGGCAACATTTCTTATTTGTGGAATGAGATTATTATGCTCTTGAGTATTTTACAACTCCTGTCATACTGATTAAAATGTAGGTAATCTATAGTGTACATTCTTCCATATTGAATGAAAACATTACAAGACAGCATACATACTTTACCTTTGTTTCTTTGCATACAATTATATTACAAAACACACTGGGAAACTGTCAAACCTTCTTCAAATTTTTAAAGCTGGGGCTAGCATTACAGCCCATTATTAAGGTTACCCAGAACTTCCCACTATAAAACTCAGTTTTCAGTTGCTTCTAACTTTACCAAATGGTAACCTTTTAAGCTGAAATGATTTGCTGTGGATATTTACCTGAGGCTGAACTTTTTTGGAGAACTTCAGCCAAAACTTTGCCATTTCTGCCAATGAGACCAGGAAAAGATATGTTGTTTTGCTTGTATTAAACAACTGTTGAGATATTTCCTTTGAGAAGTTCTACCAGCTCCATACTTTGGAGCAGTAACTTTAAATTTGCCAAGGGGTGACCTCTGTCAGGACTGTACCTTTTGCCATCCCCAGGAAAATTCCAAATGTAGATAAGTCACTGTCTTCGAAAAATCCAAATTTGCACATGATCAGTCAAGACTTGCCAGATTTCATAGCTAAATTCCTTGAAGATTCCATCTGCCCTGGGTATGTCCCAGCCTGGGCCTAAGCAGGATTTTCCCTGCAACTCCAGCATTGGACTGTTGTGGGCTGAGCCAAGACCAGGCATCAGAACTCAAGAGTGGGGAGTCTGTCTCTCCTGTGCTCTCAATGACTCCCTTGCTGGGCCCAGGCAGCATGGAGGACAAAGCTGCCTCAACTGTAGATAGGACAAGAGCCGGACCTTGGGGAGTAAACTGGGCCTAGGAGCTGGAGTAGGAGGGGTGGAATGGGGAGACAGGGACTGGCCAGGGAGAAAAGAAGGAAACTGGGAACAGCTAGGCAAAGAGAGCTAGGGTGGGAGAGGGAACAAGGTATGGGAAAGGGGAGATAGACATGATGAGAGGCCAGGTGTGTGGGGAGAACTGGGAGAAGGAACTGATGGAGGTGCGGAGGAGAACAAGACACTGAGATTAAATAAGGAGCCTAGGTAGGGAAACTGGGAGCCAATGGGGTTAGGAGCACCAGAGGAGAAGGAGGGGCACAGATAGGCAGAGGAGCCATAAAATGTCAGGGGGTAGTGGAGACTGGGCTCAGGGAGGGGAAACTGGGACTGTGATGGAGAGTCCAGACTAGGGGCTAGGATTGGCTAGGCAAGAGGACTGCAATGGGGAGGCAAAGCCTGAGGAGTGAGACTGGCTAGGTGAGGAGAATGGAACTAAGCGGGGGGGCGAGGGGGGGAAGAAACCGGAATGAAATGGGGTGGGGCACAGAGTCAAGTTTGCAGGGAATGGCAGAAGAGTCTGTGCCCAATAGAGTACACTTCCCTCCACAGCTGTAATGGAACTAAAAATTCCTGATTCTCACCATTCTTCTGCTGTCAGCAAATATCCATGAAACTCAATGGCAAAATGTCTCATTTTGGTCTAGTGCTGGTCTACACATAGAAGGTGATAAGTTACCATTGCTATCCGTTCAAGTGGCAGAGGGCCACGGGTGAATCTAAAAATTCCAACCATGTGAGTGTCAATATGATGGCACATGATGGAATTTGTTTTTTCAGGGTTAGCTTTATTTTTAACCTAGGAAATTACAGGTAAAAAAAAATGTTAAAAGAACCTTACTAAGTTTAAAAACATAAGAATGGCCATACTGGATCAGACCAAAGGTCCATCAAGCCTACCATCCTGTCGTCTGACAGTAGCCAATGGCAGGTGCCCCAGAGAGAATGAGCAGACAGGTTATCATCAAGTGATCCATGCCCTGTCACCCAATCCCAGCTTCTGGCAAACAGAGGCAAGGGACACCTTGTAAAGTCGGGCACTCAAAACTTAGTGAGTAATCAGTGCAACCTTAAATCAGCCCCCTTGTGCATATGCATAACAATAGTCTTTAATTACATGATCACGTATTATTTTTTCCTACAGGACCCCTGCCTCATTCAGTGCACGGGATGGACCTATTCTGGAGATGAATCAGAACTGTGTAATGAAGAAGACTGCTGTCTGTAGGACCCCTGCCTCTTTGTTTCAGGAGTCAGAAGGTATGTAGTGAATGAGGCAGAGGATTGCAGGGACAGAAAGGATGGTCTTATGGTTAAGGCAGTGGGTCACTGTTTGCGTGTTCTTAATTTTATGCATGCTTGACTTGAGACATAGGCCCTGATTATCCGAAGCATTCACATCTGCAAAATGAAGTCAATGGAAACTGTGCTCTGAATGTATAAAATCCCATGTAACACTACGTACTCTGAAAAATCAGATTCTGGTGTCTCAAATCGAGCACCCCAGATTTGTGGAAACTTTTAATCTTACTCCTCTGTGCCATCACAGCACCCATTCACCTCAGAGGGATGTCATGAAGAAAATTAATATTTTTCAAGCACTTTGATATTATAGTGATGACCACCATAGAAAAGCCCTTGAGAAAATTAATCATGCTATCTTCAGAGCAGGGTTTGTGCAGATAAGAAAATTTAGGGCAACATTTTGAACAATGAGGCAAAAAAATAGTGAACAGCTTCTCATAAAGTGAACACTGCCCATTCTGAACACTGAATGAGGCAAGAGTCCTTTGAAAAAAATACTATGAGCATGTAATTAAAGACTGCATCATAATGCATATGCACAAGGGGTCTGAATTAAGATTACAAAGGCATTTCCCGATTTCTGTGCTAGTCTTTGCAATTTCAATAATGTTCTTTTAAACATTTTGTGCATTTTGCATATAATAGTTTCTCGTATGTTTTGCATAGAATTTTTCATGGATTACATAGGGAGGAAGTGTTTTATTTTACTTTGGGACTCTTTACCCAGATAGGACTATTATAGCTTTTAATAAAAAAGGCTTTCCACCCCTGGAAGCAGACTGATGCTAATCTTTTCCAAAAAAACACCCTGAGGATATTTTTTGCAAAGAAACGATGTAACACAAATTTTACTTTTCTACAACATCTTGACAGTCACTCATATTGAACACCATTGAATTCAGCAACACTGGGGCTACAAAACTTTAGAACAACCTCTTTTACTGCCTTTTTAAACAAAAATTTGCCATTTAATCTGGTTCTCATCTCACAGAAATGTTTGAATTCAGGAGAAATGTGTGATTTTAAAGGACACCGTCAACATGAAAACTAGCGTAGGGTTTCCCAAATGTTTTCATGGATGGGCATCTTAAAGAGTTTGTCTTGTGGATCAACAGCCTTCCTAATCACAAACAAATGGATCACTTTCCCTCCCACTGACAATTCACAATGTGGCATTCCTGTAGCTACTATGGCAATTGCTTTCTACTAGTGTTACTTTTACATGGGAAGTAGCATATTTTTATATTTTTTTCATGCAGTTAGCTGGAAACAAGGTGGAAAAGCCAAACTATGTGGTCACTATGCTCTGTAGACCACTGTTTGTGCAACTTCTGATACAGGTAGGGTGACCAGACAGCAAACGTGAAAAATCAGGAAACGAGAGTAACAGGAGCCTATATAAGAAAAAAGACTCCAAAATTGGGACTGTCCCTATAAAATTGGGACATCTGGTCACCCTAGATACAGGTCAAAAAATTAGTTAAATGTAAATTAACACTACTGTCTTTAAGTCCCCCTATAGTTTACAATTTTTTTTAAAAAAAGTTTTCTTCTCCTGAGTTACCATCTGAAAGACATACAAAAACAGAGAAAACTGTGTACAGCCAGCATCACTATTTCTAATGTACAATCAGAAGCAAAGTAAACTGAAAAACATGAAATATTTTTCCTCAAATCTCTTATTTACAATCTTAGGTACAGAACTGAGACTTTTAAGATGGTGATAATTCCCTTCAGACATTTTTTTCTAGCATAAGATCAAAGTGCATTAATCTTACACTCCCTGTTCTTTCACTATTGTCACCAGACCAAATGTTGCCTTGTAAATTTCAGCACACTTAAATGTACAGTCAATTATTTCACACAAAAAAAAGAGTCATCTCATCACATTATGCTACATATCTTTAGTGTCTAACTCTGATTTTATAGATTAACCACTCTTAATTCCTGCCTTCTAGCTGATCCCAGTTTGCATTGTGGAGAGGAAAAAAACTGCAAGTTGTTATTAATATACTGAAGATCCCACAGAAACCACATTTTAAATATACACTTCATCCCAATATTAGTATTGCCCTTTTATCCACCAGCTCCTGAACTTGCATTTTCCAATGTTTCTTGAAATCACCCCAGAAATACAGTAAGATGCAATTCAGAACAAGAACATACCAGGAAATCACACACAACAATAGGATGCAAACACAGGTGTGAACAGATTCCTGCTCCCCAAACCCTGGAAGGCATCTCCCTACACTTTCATTTACCATCCTCCTACATGCATCCCACTTGTGTGAAAGCCTCCCACCTCAACTTTTAATTTGGACTGATTAACATAACATTAAAATATAATGTATCAACATTAAAATGATACAAAGCCGAATTTCTCCCACATTAGGGCATTTCCCACCTCCCTCGCTAATCTTGGGGGAACAACTCAGTGACTGAAGGGCAACGGCCGTGGGGGCGCTACCTCTCCTCGGATATCGATGATCACTACTCTCACGGGAAACTGAGATTAGGAAGAGGAAGTACCAGGTATCCCCTCTTCTTCGTCCCCACCACATAGGGCTGTATCGGGTGACAAATCTCTAGGGCTTGAGGCTGACATTGACCCCTTCGAGTGGCACGAAGCCCCCAGAGCAGGGGTGGGGAAGGGGGTTAGGCACAGGATACCTCTCCCCCCCCCTTTTTTTGCAGAAGTGGGGGTGGGGGCAGCCCCGAGGTTTGGGATTGGGGGGCACAAATAAACCCCCGGGGGGGGGGGCACAAGCTCTCGCCTCGACAGTTACCCCCCGGAGATTTGGGGGCTGCCCACAAGACACCGCCCCTGGTTCACCCGTTACCCCGGGGGCGCGTGTGGACGCACAGCCTGGGGGTGGGGGGAGTGGAGGGTAAATACCCGCTGAGGACTCCTGCGGAGCAGCGGGGGGGGGGTCCCTGCCTCTCACCCCCGGCTGCTCCTCCAGGCCCATCCCCCCGCCGGGCGGGGGGGGGGGACGGTGTCTGTCTGTCTGTCTGTCACTCCCGCGCTCACACGCACCTTTCTGCGCCCCGGCGCCCCGCAGCAGCAGCAGCAGGAGCAGCGCGGTGGCCGCCGGCCGGGTCCCCGCGGGGAGCGGGCGCTCCGGGCTCAGCATGCCCCGCGGCGTCTCCAGCGCGGCCGCCCGCCGCCCCCGTGCATCCCGCGGGCCGCCGCGCTCCCCTGCCCCGCGCCCGGCAACGGGACCAGCCACCGGCGCCGCCCCCGGGCTCAGCCCCTCCTGCCGCCGCCCAGCCCGCGCACCGCCCCCCTGCCATGGGCGCAACCGCTTCCGGGTCTGCGGCTCCGACCCCGGCCGCCCCGTCCTCTTCCTCCCCCCCCGCCTCTGAGGCTGGGGCTGCGGAGCTCCCAGACCCCCGGTCCCCGCCACAGAAAAGTAAAACACCCCTCCCCTCCCAAAACGGTGTTCGATTAAAAAAAATCTAACCTAACCCTCCCCCCGGCAAAAAAACCCCACCCCATTCACTGGAAACCGCCCCCAGATACTAACGTGTATGTCTCTTCCCTCCCCCCACAACACACCCCAGTGCAGGAATACATCACAGCTGGAAGGCAATGTAGGAAAGGAAACCCACACAATATGCCAGCAAAAGAGACTTGGCTTCAGTCAATTTGTCACTGTGAACCCCACTAAAGTAGCTGCACTCCTATAGTTCCTGCTCCTGCTCTCTCCCTGTGTTGTCCTTCCTTGAGAAGCCCCAAAACATCTACTTGGGTCACAAAACCTCAGATCACCACCTGATCAGATCTCCACCAGACCTAGAGAGGCAAAGGTGCACACATTACTTCAACAAGAGCTGGTAATACATACCCTAAATTAAAAAATGTGCACCACTCAGGGTAGCCTAACTTGATTCAAAGGCCTCTGAGGCCAAACACTCCTTCAGAATAAAATATTCCGACGTCTCCTCCATCCACACTCATATATTCTCTGAACCTTACACAGGCCCTTAAAATTTTCTATATTTTGACAAAGAATATTTCCAACTTTTTTCCCAGAAAAATATGAATGTATGGCCACATAAATATCTGCATGAGAAGAGAACCGGACTTGCCTAGTCCAAGTGTTCAAAAATAATGAGTCAGGATTCAAAAATCACAATTGGCTTAGAAATCATGATGTATTAAACTGTCCAGTCTTTTTATTTGCCTTCTGAGGTTCATGTTTGAGCCTTTAGGGTTCATGTTTATAAGCTTTGTTCTGCAACCTGAGAGCTACAAAGTTACTTTTTTAAAAAATGGAAGCTGAGAGTTTCACCTAATCATCTGACCCCAGGAGCTCGGGTTTTAGGAAAAATACAAAAGATCATGAGAACAGTAATAGCTGACAACACACTGGACTTCATTCCCCAAAATGGGGAAAAAATATATTTGGAGAAAATGCATCCTTTAAAGTACTCCATGGGATTAAAAAATATCATGATTGATAAGTAACTGCTCAACATGCACACCTGGATTTGCATATCCCACAAATGAAGAATTTTTTTTTTAATGTTTTTGACACCATTGTTTTGTTTTGCCTATAGGAATCACCTCTGCATCCAAGAAATTCATTCAATTAGAGAGTGTCAGGCAGTGAACCAACCTCTACTGGTAATGCTCAGCTTTCAATAAGGAGTGTATCACAACTACCAGTGCAGCATTTCTTCCAAGATATAACTGCTTACATGTTCCATTACACATAGTCTTACTAGGTCTGATTAATATAGCCTAGACAAATCTACCCTTAGGTGGGTGCACAACTGGTTGGAAAAGCATACTCAAAAAGTAGTTATCAGTGGGTCATAATCAATCAATCTATTGAATGGGGTCCCGCAGGATCAGTCCTGGGTCTGATTCTGTTCAGTATCTTCATTAATGATTTGGATAATGGCACAGAGTGTACACTGATAAAGTTTGCAGATGATAAGAAGCTGGAAAGGCGTTGCAAGGAATTTGGAGGGCAGGTTTAGAATTCAAAATGATCTTGGCAAACTAGAGAAATAGTCTGAAATAAATAGGATGAAATTCAATAAGAAAAAATGCAAAGTACTCCACTTAGGAAGGAATAATAGTTGCAAAAAATACAAAATGGGAAATGACTGCCTAATAAGAAGTCTTGCAGAAACGGATCTAGGGTATAGATGATCACAGACTAAATATGAGTCACCAATGTAATATTGTTGCAAAAACCATGATCACCCTGGGATGTATTAGCAGGAGTGTTGTAAGCAAAACATGAGAAGTAATTCTTCCACCCTATTCAGCACTAAGGCCTCAGCTGGAGTACTGTGTCCACTTCTGGGCAGCTCACTTTGGAAAAGATGTGTACAAATTAGAGAAAGTCCAGAAGAGAGCAACAAAAATAATTAAAGGTCTAGAAAACACAACCTATGAGGAAAGATTGAAAAAAATGGATTTGTTTAGTCTGGAGAAGAGAAGATGGGACGGGGGGAGGGAATATGGTAATATTTTTCAAGCATGTAAAATGCCCATTACAATATAAAAAAAGAGGGAGATAAATTGTTCTCTTTAACCACTCAGGACAGGACAAGAAGTAATGGGCTTAAATTGCATCAAGGGAGATTTAAGTTAGAAATTATGAAAAACTTCCTGCCAGGGAAGTTAAGCATATGAACACATTTCCCAGGGAGGCTGTAGAATCCCCATCATTGGAGGTTTTTAAGAATAGGTTAGACAAATACCTTGTTAGGGATGGTCTAGATAATACTAGCTCCTGTCTCAGTGCAGGGGACTAGACTAGATGACCTATAGAGGTCCCTTCCAGTCCTACATTTCTATGATTCTGGAAAATCGTTGAGGTTACTTTCAGACCATCAGTACGTAAGAGCAAGACCGAGTATGCCTTTACAAACTTGGGACATCAGTGAAATAAAGGTAATAAATAGTCAGGCCTCATTCTTATATCTCAAACTACAGATAACTTGTCCTATAACTAAGCAAATGCTATCAGAAAAAACACACACAACATCACCTCCACAAAATTTCACTCAGTCCCCATATTTGGATCTCACGGTACATAAAAAGGGAAAGACATTCAATCCAGACTATTGAAGAGGCATCTGTGTTAGCAGCTACATCAGTAAACCTGTCTCATCATCATTAATACAATAACGTCTAACCAACAACAACATAATACATGGATAATATAACAAATGAAAACCTAATCAGATTCCTCCCCAACAAATGAAATAATGGTCACATCTTCATACCACTTCACTATTTCTTGATCAGTGAGGAAAAAGAAGAAAAAAATTGATTGCTTCATAGAATTTATGATATAATACTTTCAATACTGTAGCACAATGGGTCTCAAACTTTTTCACTGGTGACCGCTTTCACAAAGCAAGCCTCTGAGTGCAACCCCCTAAAAATTAAACACACTTTTTAATATATTTAACACCATTATAAATGCTGGAGGCAAGCAGGGTTTGGGGTTTTACCCACATTCTGCCAAATGTTTCATGTTATAACAGTCTTGGATGATGACCCAGCACATTTGTTTTAAGAACATTGTCACAGCAGATTTGACAAAATACAAAGAAGGTACCAATGTGAGATTTCTAAGGATAGATACAGCACTCGACCCAAGGTTTAAAAATCTGAAGTGCCTTCCAAAATCTGAGAGGGATGAGGTGTGGAGAATGCTTTCAGATGTCTTGAATGAGCAACACTCTGATGCGGAAACTACAGAACTCAAACCACCAAAAAAGAAAATCAGCCTTCTGCTGGTGGCATCTGACTTGGATGATGAAAATGAACATGCGTTGGTCCACTCAGCTTTGGGTCGTTATCGAGCAGAACCTGTCATCAGCCTGGAAGCATGTCTTTTGGAATGGTGGTTGAAGCATGAAGGGATATGCGAATCTTTAGCACATCTGGCTTGTAAATATCTTGTGATGCTGGCTACAACAGTGCCATGCGAACATTTGTTCTCACTTTCAGATGACATTGTGAACAAGACACGGGCAGCGTTATTTCTTGTAAATTGTAACCAAACTTGTTTGTCTGAATGATTGACTGAAGTAGGACAGAGTGGACTTGTAGATTCTAAAGTTTTTCATTGTTTTATTTTTGAATGCAGTTATTTTTTGTACATAATTCTATATTTGTAAGTTCAACTTTCATTATAAAGAGATTGCACTACAATACTTATATTAGGTGATTTGAAATATTTTTTTTTTGTTTTTTACAGTGCAAATATTTGTAATAAAAATAAATAAATAGTGATCACTGTATATTTTATATGTTTTAATTGAAATTAATACATTTTAAAATGTAGAAAACATCCAAAATATTTAAATAAATGGTATTCTATTATTATTGGGCTGTGCAATTAATCATACGATTAATCATGATTAATTTTTTAATCACTTGACAGCCCTAATTATATTCCTTATCACAAAGGAAACAGAACAGCAGATGAAATAATACATGTAAAAGCAGGGACAAAGGAAAGATGTCCTCCCTAGGGCTGTTTTATATTAGTTTGTGGGATGCTGTGTTCTGCAACGTATGATGAAACATGATTCAGAAGTCATCTGTGTACACATTCCTTTGAGCTTCATTCACCAGACACAAATTCTGCCTACCATAGGGCACATAAAGCAGTTACATAATTGCAATAATTGTAATAATATCCTTTCTGAATTACAGAGTGTGTGTATTTCCCATCATTAGTGGTAACTATTGAATACTGCAAAATCACAAAGCACTCATTTGGATACTTCTATGGTTTTATACTGCTACCCATCATCATAGTATTTGAGCATCTTCCATACACAATCAATAGCAAAGTCCCTAATAGACTTTATGTAATCTCTAACACTTCTCTCTTTTTAGAGTTAAATCTCTGCCTGGGGTATTTTTCAGGGTCATTAGGTTAGGGTTATTTTTTCATTACAGGTTTTTAATTACTTTATTTTAATTTTAGTGTGTTCTTCTGGTAGACTGGTATGTCACTTTCTAAAAGGAAGGGTTTTGCATGGTTTCCCAAAGACAGTTAAATTTTGGTTTCTCTTAATTTTCCCTGGAAGTTTGTTCCATAGCCAGATCTCCTTGACGGAGAATGTTTTGTCCATAGCTCTCATGCACTTGTTCTGGGTTTTGTGATCTGCACTGTCCCACAGGAGCATAGCTATCTCGGGTGATTACCTTAATAAATGCTTACCTTTTATTTAAACACAGCAAAATCATTCGAAGGAACTAGAGATAAATCCAAACAGTCTCCTACTGGCTTCTAGAAGCCTCTTTCTTTAAGTAAATTTAAAGACAACCCAGATTTAATTAGAATAACTGCAGAATATCATAAATTGTAACCTTTTAGTGTTGTTCTCAACAGGAACTGTGGTGCTAACATGGACCCCAGCTTAGTCTATATCAACACATCCTATTGCTAATTAGCACTACAGTTAGATATCTTGGTTACAGATGCTTTAGAAAGAACAAAGACCGACAGACAAGATACTGGATTAAAATATTATGCAAAACATATATAAGCCATCAGTAATATGAGGCTAGTTCCTAATAAATATTAAGAAACAAAGACAAAGAATATAACCTTTTCAGAGCTTAAGAGATTTTTTTTTTACCATACATAATAAATATAAGGATGCTAGCCCATTAAAGAAAAAGAATCAGTGAGCTTTACTCTCATGGTTCTTTTCCATCACTAGGAATTTCCAGAGGTAAATCGAATGATTACCTCTATGTATGGTTCATTTTGTCTGTCTCTCTCTCTTTTCCCTTGAGAGGACTGTCATGCATAATGTTTCTTTCCCATCACTGACCCTTTAGTTTTCATGGTTCTTTTACTGTATTTCAGATGCACTTTTCAATGGCTAAATCACTAAATAATATACTATAGGGAACAGACCTTTATTGGCAGGGGATGCTCTAGATGAGTTAATAAGAGTTTTCTATCTCTAATTTCTATGATTTACTTGGCTCTTGTACTTGCTTCTGCTTTTCTAGCTGAATGAGAATTTATTTAATGGGAAATCCTTCAGCTTCTGTGAAAGGAAAGGAGTAACAATTTTCAAAAGGACAAATAATAATTAAAGTATTGATTTTTTTCATCAACATTTAAGCTTCAGATCCTTACAAACACTCTCACCTTCTCTTTCCCCTATCCACCAAGCCTGACATTTCACATTTTGGACCAGATGTGGTCTGTGGCAGTGTGGAAGTGACTCCCTTCAAAGTTAATGGGTGTTCTGCATACCCATGTGAGGGCACAGTTTCTCCTTTTGGGTATTAACAGCATGCTTGGTAGGTTATTACAAGAATTGTTCCCAGATGCAATCACTCTGTTACACCCCTAAAATGTTTCGCTCCATACTCAGGTTCACATAGTATCTCTTATATGCATTTAATAATTAATCCATTCACTTTGTTCCTCTTTTCCCAAGATACACTCTTGTGCTTAGTTGGGCTTTCAGCTAAGAGAATTATGCTATCTACATAATAAACATATCACATAGCATCCTAGTGCTATTTAGATTACATCTGCTGCTTCAGTGCAATCAGTTTGGGCTGATGGATTTAGAGCTCTTGAACTAAAACAAATGGCTCTCTCTTGCATATGTAGAATTGTAGCTGTGTCAGTCCCAGCATATTAGAGAGACTAGGTGAGTGAGGTAATATCTTATATTGGACCAACTTCTGTTGGTGAGAGAGACAAGTTATAACCCACTAATAACACCCTTCAGCTGCCTTCACCCCAATTCATTTCCTCTCTATAACTGGAAGGGTGCTAATGGATCACTTCATCTTGACTGATCCCTTGAAATATGTGTTAACTACTTACGCTAAACAATCTGTTCCACTTTGTATTTGGCTGTGACACTCTGACTACCTTTCCCAGACCTTTAGAAGAGCTCTGTGTAAGCTCAAAAGCATGTCAGTCTCACCAGCAGTCTAGCTGGTCCAATAAAAGATATGACCTCACTCACCTTATCTCACTATTGCACACTAACTTTACAATGGAGCCTTTCAGAGACATCTTTTATAAGAATGTGATCCTGTAAGATATTGAGAACTCCATCTATGAGCCAGCAAAGTGCTTAATTTTAAGCATGTGAGTTAACCATTGACTTCAATGGAATTGCTCATGTGTTTAACTGTGACAAACCATAGCGTACTCTGAGCATTTAATATTATAGTTTAAAGTAGCTACTTTTAGAGCTAATTTTAAATGTTGGATTTTATTTAATCAAAATGAGTTTCAAAGAGTTACTCATTAAGAGTGAAATTCATTTCAGTGCAGCCAGCCTGAACAAGTCCCATGTTATTCTTGCAAAGGGATGGAGAGACTCATGGAGTGAATAAACAGCTCTGGGAACTGTTATCCACAGAGAAGCTACACATCTTGTTGCATTGCATGCTTCCCTACCATTCTAATGATGTGTCTTAATCCCGCTCATAAAGGACCATTTAAAGATGAAGGAATTGTTTAATATCCATGTCCTGTTCAATTAATAGTCTTCCTGCTGAGTACTGCTGAGTGCTAAATATATTGGTAGTTTTTGTCAAGTTAACACTTGTCCACTAAGAACTGAACTCCGACCACCAAACTTATTTCATACAAGCCATTGAAAAGCCATGTTACTATTAGAACTGGCCAAAATGTTTGGAATGAAAAGTATTTTTCATCAAAAATAGCCCTTTGATTTTAAAACAGTTTTTTTGCAAAAAGAAAATGACCTTTGAAAACTATTGATTATTTTATTTAAAATATTAAAGAACCCTTTATCAAAATGGTTATCAATATTTTGCATTTGCCAAAATCCCTAGTTTTAGTAAACAAAAGATTTTGCTACAGGTTTCAAGAACACTTTCAATAAAATTTTAATTACAAATTTCATGAAGAACTTTGAAAAAATGAAATATGGATCTACTATGAACCCTGTGAAATGGAAACATCTTCAAAAAACCAAAATAATAATCAGCTAGTGCTAGACTCTACCAGTCTCAGCTAGACCTGAATAATTTGTGCCTGATTTTGCAAACACTTACTTCCAGGCCTAGTAGTTATAGCTGTTTCAGCTGAAGTACTAAGTGTTTATGGTTCAAGACTGATGTCTGGTAGTAAGTGTTTGCAAGACCACAGCTGAGAGCTGAAACACTCTCATATCCCGTAACCAGTCACCTGAGTCTTATTTAATCTTTCCACTTTTTGTTATGATTTTCAGTAAGGGTTTCCTCCTAATTTTTCTCTTTGTTCCGTATTATCTGCATATTGTTTTATATTTTTTTAAAAAAAGAAAAGAAATCCCAAGTGCAAAGCTAGCTTTGATTACAAGCCTTTCGAAATGGAAAATGGGTATTGATTGTACATTACTCACATCAACAGGTACAATTAATCTCATCATCAGAAACTCATTTACCAGAGCTCTAGGACAGTGGTTCTCAAACTGGAGGTTGCGACCCCGAGGGGGGGGGGGTGTCACAGGCCGACTCCAGGGGGGGTCGCGAGCTGCCGATGCCTTCGGTGGCATTTCACGGAAGCTCCAAACATGCGAATGATCCAACCAAAAAACCGCCAAAGTGCAAGCTTCTGCTATCGGCAGCATTTCGGCGGACACAGAAACGATTGCTGCGTGTTCAGTGAAATGCCGCTGAAACCAGAAGAGTTCAATTTTGTGGCATTTCGGCAGACATACCTGGGGCATGAGAGGACACGGCAGAGCAAAAAGGGGTCACCGAACCAACAAGTTTGAGAACCACAGATATACATGAACATGAAGATGAACCTCTTCAGAGTTGTCTCCTTTCCTACTACTGATTTTGCAGTCCCTGTTTAGAAGGTAAGAGCCTCTGAGAGGTTTGGAACCTGTTCAGTCTGATCCACTTGGTGTCAGCTCAATTCTAGGCACAGAAATGGCAATGTTAGTGTGGCAGAATTTGATTTTCTACTGAGGACTTTGTCCTTTAGAATCACTGGGGACATTGGGATTTGTCCTTTTTGTTTTCCCTTTTCCTCCCTCCTTTCTATTTTTCCTCTTGCTTCTTTTTTCCCTTTTTTCCTGCTTCCATCCCTCCACCAAAGAGGTGTGTGTGTGTGTCTGGGGAGGAGGGTTGCTCTCATTGTGGGAGGCCCTCACAAAGAGGTAGGGGGTGGAATAGTGCTGTGAGAGTGACCCCCTCCGGTGGTGACCTGGGCCACCCTTCGGGACATCTGCTGAGACCCCTCAGCGCCCATCAGTCAGAGACTCCATGCTGATTGGCCAAGCAGGGGGCTATTGACAGGAAGGACTCTGGTCCTTTTGTTCTCTTTGTACACCTTGCATGTAAGTCATAACAAATCATGTATTTGATTAATATTGTTGCTTCTTTCCGATAATTGTCTCTAAACAGTTGATGATTCTAATGTTCTAGTTTTTCTAAAATACTTGCTGAATAATGACTAGGAACAATTGTTGGTCTGTAGCTCATTTGAGAGCACTTTATTCTGATCAGTCAGTGTATCCAAAAAGGCTGGCTGGGGGCAGGACATCAGTCTTGCAGGGGAGGGGTGGATGTGGCAGTGAGATCACAAAGGCCTTTTGCAGGACCTCAGCCTATTGGGCAAAAGTGTTTGGGAGGCGGTGACCTCACAGAGAGATCCTGATATCAGCCAGGCAGGACAGAGTTGCTGTGCAGGGGCAGCCTCAGAGACCCCTGTAGCTTTGCCGCAGCAAGTCTCGTTCTTGAGGTCTCTCCTTGAGGACTGAGTGAGAATAAGGATTCATAGGAGAACTTTTTCAAAGATGAATTTTAATTAATTTTAAACAGGAGTTTCAAAATTATATAATGTGTGTATTTATTTTAGTATCTGGAGATACATGGTTCAACATATGCATAGTTCTGGTTTAGTTTGGTAACATCTGTTAAGTTTACTTTACTTTAGAATTGTGACCAGGGGAAAACTTGTGGCTTAAATCCCAAGAATAATTTATTTTTATAAGCATAAAATATTTTCTTCTGCATTGCAAATGTGAAATGTAAAGAAATTGTTGGAAAATGAGATGTAAAAATATGTTTTGTGTTTATGTAAGCAGCGTAGCCGAACTTGGAGAAGGAAAACACTCAGGAGGATTTCAAACTGTCCTTCCACCCTTGAATCAGCTCATATTTGTTGGATCAATGCCCAGCACTAGAGAGATGCTTCAGTAAGTTACAGCAAAGTTCAAGTGGAAGTATATATTATTACTGTGGGCCTGATGCTGCAAAGAGCAAAACCCAAGTTTGGAGGTGAGCACCTTACACTCCCATGGGTGAAGTGAACCCTCTATTTCAATGTGAGTTGCAGGAAGAAAGTGGCATTACTATAGCCTCAGTTCAATAAGGCACTTAAATACATGCTTAATTTTTAGCACATTCTTTAGTCCCATTGAAATCAATGGGACCAAAGAACATGCTTATATTTAAACACATACCTAAGTACTTTATTGAATCAGGGCCTCTGAGTCTACTGCCTTGATTCAAGCCTCACTTACATCTCTTATGCCTTTTCTTGCTACTCTCTCTCTTTCTCATTCCTTACATTCTTTTTCATTCTTGACTGTACCCTGATTTCCTTTCCTGCCTCCCTTAGCTTTTCACCTGCTTTCATGCTATTCCTCTGCTTGGAACAGTCACCCACTTCTTGTGCACCAAGAGTCCCTCACACCTTCAAAACCTATTTGTTACATATACATTTGCAATGTTGATTCCTTTCCTCTCCCCACCCTGGATCATATCTTCACACTGTACTTGCCCTTGAATTGTTATCTCACCCATTGTACTAGTCTGAATTTGCCTCTGATCTGACACTTATTCCTGTGTGAAGTCCCATTGACTCCAGTAGAACTACACATAGGAATATTTGTAATATTCAGACTTTAGCTAATAATCTCTCCAGGACAGGGACCACTTTAATTTTTTTTTAACATGCTTATAAAGGGTTGATCACATTTGCCGATGTTGTAGAAATAATCAACAGAACTGGTTCTATGTGCTTGATTTTTTTAAAAAATTAAGTGCTTAATACTATCAGCCTTTGTTTCCAAAATTTGAAAAAAAAAATCCTGTAAATATATCAAGGACATATGACCAGTTATGCCAAACTATGTGATTTGTTATGCCAAGCTATGTGATTTGAGTGTAATGCTTGTCTATAGATTTAACAAAAAGCCAGAGATGAAGGTGCAAACTTGAGATGAGAGAGGTTTGAAAATCCAAAAAACCAGCAATTTGCTGCATAAAATACAGTACCTAGAATCTAAGATCCAAAAGACACAACCCCAAATAAAATTTTGTATTTGATAAATATAGATATTCTCTAAAGATATCTGTTTTTGCACACGAAGTAAGGAATCTCAGTAGCAAAGAAGTTCTACTCTACAAAAGATTATGTTTTGTCTGCCCTTGAATTGTGAATCAGACCATGAAAAATACTGGTATCAACACTGTCTGTTCCAGATAAAGAACTTGGGTAGGAGCCTAAATGTTTTTTTATGGTTGAATGCAATCCTATCATAGCAATGATCAAAGCTAAGCTGCAAGCACTTCACTTAAATAGAAGGCAAAAAGGTTTTTCAGTTAAGAGAGAAAATCAATATGTGAAAATAAAATCAAGGAACATCAGAGCACTGACAGAAACTGTATGCATCTTTTGCACAGGTCTAAATAATGCACAGCTTGATGGCTATTTGGCATTGAAATAGCAGGAATTGTAGGTGAAAATTCCATGGTTCTTTACAATTTAATGTAGTCTTTAATTGCGACAACAAGGAATTCAAATTAAAGAAGGAAAATAGACTGACAAAAATCACATATTTTATAAGAGATATGTGTGCTGTTTGAATAATTCTGTATATAAAAATGAAAGACTATAGTAAAATTTACTGACAATTAGAGAACTAACTGGACTGTTCCTCATAAACTCCTAGCTGCATAGTATAGGTCAAACTGTGCCAGCGTCCCTCTCTGGAGCGAGTGTTGCCAATGCTTATGATTTTATCATGAATCTCAAGATATATGTCCCCAGCTGCTGGAGACAAGTGATTGAGTGTGAATCTCACCTTTCATTAAAAACAAACAAACAAAAAACAAAAAACGAACCTAGTCCTCATAGTTGTGGAAAGAAGCTTAAAAGTATGACTTGAGTGTACCTGAAAGTCTGAAAACCCCAAAGGTAAACAAACAGATCCAAAATTCATTATTATTTTAAATCACATAATTTTTCAGCCAGTCTCATGATTACTAAAAGCCTGACTCATGATTTTTAAGGCTTGTTATGGGCAGTACTGGGAGCGCTCTGTGTCTTGGGGATGGGTTATACAGGGTTGGATCACTTGAGCAGAGGATATTGGAGGTATCTGTAATAGGATGGTCAGGTGCCGGGTTTCTAACTGGAAAATTCAGTCGAAAAGGGGACCAGACAATGTCCAGTCAGATCTACTGAGCAGACACCCAAAGTCCATTTCTGCGGGTGGGGGAGGCGCTGGGTCATGACCCATGCCAGCCCCAACTCAGGTGGGGCTGCCCCCTACCTGCATTGGGTAACCACGGCTCCCAGCCCAAGCTCCACAGGCAAGTTCCTCCTGATCCAGGCAGGGGATGGGGGGAAGGCCTGGGAGGAGAAAAGCAATGATTGACTTGGGGGAGAAGGAAAGAGGAGTGGATAGGAGGTGGGACCTTGAGGGGAAGAGGTGGTGGGGCAGGGCTCGGGGGAAGAGACATGGCAGGGAGAAGAGGCAGGATGGGGAGGTTACAGCACTCCTGATGGATTGTCCATTTTTTAAACATTACCAAGCTGGCAACTGTAATCCAGAGCCTCTGCAGGACAGGCACCAGCAAAGCAATTAGGGAGTAGTGGGGCAATTCACCATATAGCAGCTCTTCTGACACTTACTGGAACACTCCCTCATCACTGGCTGTCAGGTGCTAATATTGTTAGGCACACTAAATCCCATTATATAGGCACACTTGGAGAGAACTGGACCCAGGCCATGCCCCTGAGCTGGCTGTCCACAGTTCTTGGGGCTGAAGAGTGCTGTTGAATATGTTAGGATATGTCTACACTGCATTCAGAAGTGTGACTGCAGCACATGTAGACATACCTGATCTAGCTTTGAACTAGCTAGCTTGAATAAAAATAGTAGGAATGTTAAGTGATAAAAAAAATTAATTGTGATTAATCATGCAATTAAAAATATTAATCACAATTAATCACACTGTTAAACAATAATAGAGTACCATTTATTTAAATATTTTTGGATGTTTTCTACATTTTCAAATATATTGATTTCAATTACAATACAAAATACAAAGTGTACAGTGCTCGCTTTATATTTATTTTTGATTACAAGTATTTGCACTGTAAAAATACAAATGAAATAGTATTTTTCAATTCACCTAATACAAATACTGTAGTGCAATCTCTTTATAATGAAAATTGAACTTACAAATTTAGAATTATGTACAAAAAAACTGCATTCAAAAATAAAACAATGATTTGTAGGCTCTAAAAAGTCCACTCAGTCCTACTTCTTGCTCAGCCAATCTCTCAGACAAACAAGTTTGTTTACGTTTTCAGGAGATAATGCTGCCCACTTCTTGTTTACAATGTCACCTGAAAGTGAGAACAGGAGTTCTCATGGCACTGTTGTAGCTGGCATCACAAGATATTTATGTTCCAGATGTGCTAAAGAGCCATATGTCCTTTCATGCTTCAACCACCATTCCAGGGGACCTGCTGATGACGGGTTCTGCTCAAGAATAATCCAAAGCAATATGGACCGATGCATGTTAATTTTCATGATCTGAGTCAGATGCCACCAGCAGAAGGTTGATTTTCTTTTTTGGTGGTTTTGAAATGTAAACAAACTTGTTCGTTTTAGCGATTGGCTGAACAAGAAGTAGGACTGAATTGTAGGCTCTGACGTTTTACATTGTTTTGTTTTTAAGTCCAGATATGTAACAAAACAAAAATCTACAATCTAGCCTAGAGGATAGGTCCATCAATGGCTATTAGCTAGGATGGACAGGGATGGGGTCCCTAGCCTCTGTTTGCCAGAAGCTGGGGACAGGCAACAGGGAAACAATCACTTGATGCCTGTTCTTTTCTTTCCCTCTGGGGTACCTGGCACTGGCCGCTGTCGGAAGACAGAATACTGGGCTAGATGCGTCTTTGGTCTGACTCCGTATGGACGTTCTTATGGTCTTTGAAAATTGCACTTTCACGACAAAGAGATTACACTAAAGTACTTGTATGAGGTGAACTGAAAACTATTTCTTTTGTTTATCATTTTTACAGTGTAAATATTTGTAATAAAAATAATGTACACTTTGATTTCAGTTACAACACAATACAATATATATGAAAATGTAGAAAAACATCCAAAATATTTATTAAATTTTAATTGGTATTCAATTGTTTAACAGTGTGATTAAAACGGCTATTAATTGCAATTAATCTTTTTTAATGGCGATTAATATTTTTGAGTTAATCTCATGAGTTAACTGTGATTAATCAACAGTCCTAAAAAATAGCAGTGAAGCCACAGCAGCACAAGCTGAAACACTGGGCAGCCACGCCTCTGATTACACACATAACCAGACTCAATCCCCACCCATGCTCTGGGAGGCTAATGCAGGAATTATGTTGGGATCCTGCAAGGGAATGCAGTAAAGGTGAAGAGACTTCTTGTGCCCTCTTCCATCCCCATCAGGCCTGACCATGTGGTTCCACATCCTTTCGATGCCAGCCTCCTTATCCTCAGGATTAGTCAGACCAAGGCAGAGCTCCCAGACCTACTTACATGCCTTCTCCTTCCCACATACAAAACAATCAGGAATTACTCCTTTGTACCACGGTCAACATCTTATCCGTGTACTTCCCTGCATCGACTTTTAATCACGAACAACATTCAATGAAGGGAATTTTCCCTTCCTAACCCTTTTGCATTTTAAAAGAGATCTCTACCTGTGTTCGCATAATTTATAGTCAGAAATAATAAAAAAAAGTAAACTGAAAAAAATCACGTGGTGAAATGCTCAGTCTTTTACCTTTCGATGGGTCAGGTACTGAAGAAAATTGGGGTTCAAGAAGTGAGTTCCTCATGTGTTAAAAGGTGATATTTCCTTTCTTTGTTTTGACTATTTAGACTCTTTGGAGCTGAGGCCATCTATCACTAAATGCTTGCATAGTCTCTAGCACTATATGTTTGTACAGTCTCTAGCGGAATTTTTTTATATTATAATATAATTTTATAGGAAACACTAAGTGATGCTTTTTTGTTTCTTTCTACAGCTTTAGGAGCCAAATCTTGAAGCTCTTATCTGAGCAAAATGCATTCATTTCAAAAGGAGTTTGGTGGGAGTTAGGAATGCAAGGCATAGCCCTAGAAGAGATAAAATGTGAATATATGCAAGACGTGTGCTTGTGGAATGGCTCAGCAGAGAAAGAAACAGAGCAATCAGCATGGCCTTTCTCACAAGGCTCCGTGTTTATAACAAGACAGCAAAATATGCTAACATAATCTGAAGGTAAACAGGAAAACTCCCCAGTTTGCAGTATAATCCAGTTCTACAATGCTGAGATGTGGAGTCCAGCTAAATCTAGTCAAAGACAGGGATTTATTTGCAGAAAAATTGCCCCTGCTTTCCACTGACTAATTTTGAATTTGGAAAGTCCAGCCTTCTCAAAGTCATTATTTCCCCCTCTCTCTTAAAGCAGCCAGTTCTGTAACTCTATAGCAATGGGAGGGGAAAGCTGAACTAGAGTTAAAACTCTTTGCTCACCAAGACCAGGTAGCACCCCTGCACCTTATTACATATAATTCTCAGATTGTAATAATGAAAGTTAATAGGCAACAAAAGGAATTTTTACTCTGTTGTCAGTGGGAGAGCTCTCGGCTGCTGACAAACAGCAGCTACACTGTACGCCTTTTAGCGGCATGGCTGTAGCGGCACAGCTGTGTCGCAAAAAGGTGCATAGCGTAGACAAAGCCTAAGGTGTAATTCTCTGACACTTGCTTCATGCTGAAAACAAATTTTAGGTCTTGATCACCTGACCCATCAGGTTAAATGGGCCTGTTCACATGAATAAGGTTCTGCCGGATCAGGCCCTTAGTGGTTATCCTGTGAGGAAACAAGCCAGTACAACAGCTGCTTAGTATTCATTGCACAGCAAACCTACAATGCTAATACCATTAATCAGCTTGTCCAAGTGACTAAAATGTCAAGCTGATATAAGAATTCTTGGCTTTAAAAGCAAACACTTCTTACAGATCTAGATGGGTACTCAGTGATGGATTAGCTAACTGGAAAATGAAGAATGACTCCAACACAATGTTAGCAGTGGAATGTATGTAAATTTAACAATGTACACAAAAGGACTGTGGAGAAATTAGAGGTATGTGAACCAGTTCTATAAAAATCAACCCCCACCCACTGGTATTGCAAACCTCAGAACGTGATACTAAGCAGAGAGAATGAGAACACTTGTGTTTTGGTTCAGACAGTCAAATGCAAGTTGCAAGCAGTGCCCTGAAAGTAAATTTTACTCATTTAGCAGCAGTGCTAAGTAGCACCTACTCCTTTTTCCCCCTATCTCCAGGTGGAAACAGAACTTAAAAGAAAAGAAAAAGAAGCAGAAGAAGGGGGAGGAGGAGGAAAGGCTAAGAGCCAATAAAGTAGGTGGAAAGCTATATAAGGTTATTCCAAATTTTGAGCTAAAATGTTGTGGGAAAACTGAAGAACAATCTGGAAGGGGGTTTGTTAGAAAGGCACTTCAACAATGGGGAGAATGCCCATCAGGCAGCCAGGGGGAGGTAGAAGACATAGAATCATGGAAGTTAGAGATGGAAAAGACCTCTGTGAGCCAATTTAAACATGCAGGATTGTTCACTATAGTATACATTCTAGTGCTTTATCAGGCTTAAAGCAAGTCCAAAGCTTTGGGGTTTCCACCACTTCTGTTGGGAGACATTTCTACAGCATAATATGTTTCACTGTCAGGAAGTTTTTCTTGAGATTCAATCTAATTTTTTTTTGATCTATCTTGATTTCTTTCTCTAATGCCTAGTCACACCACCTTGTACCACAATAAATAACTAATATCTCTTCTGGGTGTTTACACCGTTTACATGGTTGTAGACCATTACATGTCCTCTTTTAGGGCCTGATTATATGGCCCGAACTCAGAAAATAGTATCTTACATTGTGAATTAGCCCCATTGAAATCAATGGAAATTCTCAAGCAGTAAGTATCCAGAATGAGTAAAGGTAGCAGAATCTGACCTTTAGTCATCACTAAGTGCTTGGCTACACCGGAAACTTTAAAGCGCTGTCACAGGAACACTCCTGCAGCAGCGCTTTGAAGTGCAAGTGTGGTCGTGCGCAAGTGCTGGTAGAGAGGTCTCCCAGTGCTCCTGGTAATCCACCCATGAGGCGATTAGCTCTCTGCGCTGGGAGCCCGGCTCCCAGTGCTCGGAGCCTGCCACACTAGTGCTTTAAAGTGCTGAGACTTGCTGCGCTCAGGGGGGTGTTAGTTAGCAAGCTAGAGCGCTAAAAAATGTATGCTATGGCTTGAATCAAAGAGAGACACCATTTTTCATTGGGAACAGGAAATTATTAATGCTGAGTGAATCAGTCTTTCACCATCACATGAACTGAAATGATTGCATGTGATAGTATGAGACATCTGCCATCACAATAAAATAACATCTTTCTGTTGCACTATTTTCTTTCCCTTGGGGAAAGATGATGGGGATAGATAGCTTCAGAATTTACTGTAAACTGCTGGTGAGTAAGTGTGGTGGTTTTCAGTTCCATTGACTAAAGAGGAACTTTTATGCAGCCCTGCTGCCCTTTGGTCAGCTTTGCTCATCCTCTGGGAAACTCAGAAAACTCCCTGGGCTTGGCTTGCCTTCAGATGCCTTCATTCCCTTGTCTCACCTTGCCTTAGCTCATCTTACTTTTGGTGGGTGTCAGATGCCCCTGGCTTCACCTCAGCCCAACCGTGACGAAATTTGGATGCTTCCTGAACTTGGCTGATCCCTTGGTTGGCCTCAGACAGTCTCCTGGGGTTGGCTCACGCATGAGTGTCTCTGCTTGAATTGTCTGCTTAGTAGAGCTCTGGGGGCTGCCTATATAATTGAAGCTCCTGTGCTGCTGAGATGCTGTTGCTATGAATCCTGCAGTTTCTAGTAAATTAAGTTGGGATAAATTTCCAATCTAGAGTTGGATAAAAAAAAAACCAAACTAAACAACCCAAGCTTATCAAAATTGGATTAAGATTGATATGAAATGGCCTCTGCCCTAATATTAACTCCAAGGAGTACTGTCAGTAGAGTGTGTGACCAGCTCACCAGCAGTTCCACTTTGGACTCCATATTAGAGTTGTCTAAAGAACATGCATTTAAGTTGTATGTAAAGTCCACTCATTGCTAACCAGACAGTTAACAATACACCAAAAGGAGTATAAACCTTAAGCCCTTTAACCATAATTTAAACCTAAACAATTTTTTACCCCAACAATGAATTTTGTCGAGATAGAATTGTTAAAGCTCTGAGGGATGTGATTCTCTATTAGTTACCTATATGGATGGGTATAAATCGTTTAGTGCTTGGCTTCCATTACCATGCAAATAAATCCTCTAGGCTATACAACAGAAGGGTATTTTTAGGGCTGTGAAATTATGTTTTCATAACTTATACTTTGCACATGGTCTTGAATACAAATTATGTAAATCAGCTCCTTTAAGGTCTTCTCAATAGTATATTTGGTTTCTTCTGTTCCTCTGGACTAAAATAGCTACAGAACATAATTTCTCAGCTCAAAAATAATGAAACTCAGACATTTTTGAGGGCTGTATTTATTTCTTGCATATTATATTCAGGGCTCTGTGTGTTCAGTGAAAAGCTGGACCGAAATTCTCGAGTTAGATGTTTGGATTCTGTGGCACTGTCATGCACCAAGCTGGAAATCTTATGGCAGCTTCATTTACATTTCAAAATGTAGGGTTTTAATTAACTGCATATTAAATTAAACTATCCAATCAACACAACAAGCTCTGGGCTTCTTATTTTGAGATCCATTTTAATTTATTTTATGCTGTCCCTATGTTTTTCATGTTCAATGAGCCACAGATTTTTTGCATTGACAACACATAATCATATTGTAGAAGTTGTTGGTGGAAGCGGAAGGTTTTGGTAGCCAGATAGGGGCAGTTGGGGTGTGCAGCAGCTGTGGAGGTGTGAAAGGCAATTTGGAATTGTTCAATGAGCCCGTTAGCTCATCTGTTAAATCATCAGCAGTTAAATAGTTATCAGTGTTGCTATTTACATGGTCATATTTAAGACCCAGAGTTCACAATCCACCCAGAAGAATAGGGCAGCTAATATCTCAGATGTATTTTTTCAAGCTGTCTAAAAACTCATGAATACTTCATTGCATTAACTATACTTGGCTAGCATTTTCAATGCTGTCTTTACAACCAAGAGGGCTAGAAACATGGATCTTTCCTAAACCAAAGGTTAGAGGTTAAGCACTATGACTGCTACCATGATGTCTTACACCCTCTTGTGCATCTTGCCCTTATTTAGCCCAAGTTCTTCAGGGTAGGGACTGCACATTTGCACAGTAGCCAGCACAATGGGGCCCTGATCCTGATCAGGGACTCTGGGCATCCTCTTTGTACATTAACTTAGCGGTCTTCAAAGTTTTTCCTCCGTGGTTCCTTTTCGCGGAGGAAAAAGTCTCGCGGCCCCCGGGGAGTATATCCGCCAAAATACCGCCACAGAAAGCGGAAGCTTCCGTTTTCCGTGGCGGCATTTCAGCGGGACATCAATAGACCACCCGGGAGTTCAGCGGTCTCCCAGGTGGGATCGGCGGTGGCGCCAGGGTCTTGCGCACCCTTTGGGGGTGGTGTGTCTCGCACACCCCCGGGGGTTCGCGGACCCCACTTTGAAGACCACTGCATTAACTAATAATAATAGCTTCTGGAACACAGTTCTACAGCAAATTCTGTTGCCATGGAATCATAGTATATATGGAGCCCTGATAATATTTTAGTTCAGTATTTTGTACATAATTTTGATCTTAGGAAGTTCACACACTGGGTCAAGTGCCTTGGGAGTTTAGCTTAGATCATTTTGTTTCACATGAATTATCTGAGTTAAGAACTGCACGCAGGCACTAAGCGTCTCACAAGCTGTCAGGAAGCATCTGGTGACTTGGCCTATTTCAAGGATTTGGGAATATGGTTTAGTATACCAAATTTCAGATGTATCAGTAGTACAGCTGTACAATATTTGACTTAAAAGTGGATCATTAGGTTCCCTATTTAAACATCTTTTGAGATTTTATTGGTCATTATTCAAGCTGTTCCCTTGTTTTTAGTTAATCTCCATTTTTGTTAGTTTATTTACCGATTTGTCTGCATTTTTATGCAGTGTTGTAATACCCTCTTTTCTCTTCTTGCATTGAATTTATACTCACAGGATGATTGGATGTACAGCATAGGTCAGACCTTTAGCTCATGTAAATTACTGAAGTCAGCAGAGCTATACAGATTTACACCAGCAGAGGAGTTGGCCCTATCTTATGTTTAGAGAGCCCGTGATGCTAGTATTTAAGGGTAGCACTAAGCAATAGCTCTCTCTGGAGCTTACAAACATAGCTTCTTGTGTTGCAAACTGAGGGTTTCCTGAGACTGGTGTGAAATGATTCTTCTACCCAAGGGACTTAGTACTCTGCTTCTGCAACCCGTCCTTGTCCTTTATGGTCTGTCCTTAATCCCCACTTCTTAGTGTTTTGCCTCTGCAATATTAAACTGTATTTCTGATCCGTCTGTCCCCACAACCAACTATGATAAAAAGATTGGTGATTATTGCCCTATAAATAGAGTGCTGGAACTCTATTATCTTTTCTCTTTGTGCATTGAATTTGTACTTTCCCTTTCATCAGTCCCTTAGTAACATGTGTCTTTTGAATGAGCGAGGGCTCTGGGCGGGCACTTAAGTGATTCTGAGGAAACTCAGAACATTCCAAGGCCTTGCAAACTGAAAGTAACCTATATAATGTAATGCTCTTTAAGGTGATCTTGTGTTCTCATTTTACCAGGACAGTCCAGGATTTTCATTTGATGTCCTGGTGTCTCTTGAACTTTCAGGACACTTGCTTTTTCATTCCAACACTCAAAATATTCCTTTTTAAAAATGACTTCAAAATATTTGTTATTTCTTATTACTATAGAGAGCAAAATTTTCTCCATGTTTACCAGGAACAAACTGTCCAGTGGAATCAGAGTCCACTGTGATAAATAGTGTTTGGAGTGAAGAGAAAAGTCGAATGACACCATCAAAGCTGTTCTTTTGTTCAGTGCCACACTACATACTCAGAACATAAGCTAGTGAAAAAAAGCCTTCATTCCAAGTAGTGTGCGTGGGCCACTGCTGAATCAGAAGATGGCAGCAATAACATCGGCATGCAGTTTTAAGTAAAGTATACTTTTGTATAAGTATTGTCACCACATAGTATCCCAGTTTGTAATTTTGAAAATACAGTCACTTTATCTTTAGTGAATGATACCACAGCACTACATATGACCATAGGAAAAGGGCCAGAAACTTCCCACATTTACAGTTTGTAAAACAATAATCCTATATGACAACCACAAACATTGTTCTCTATTATTCACAAAATCCATTATCAGTGCAGATGAGATGACTGCATCATTTGATCCAAGCCATCAGCTCCTTAACAGAAAAGCAGACTTCTTAGGAAGTTGTCAATTTATGTAAGGTAGGTTTTAGATATGATTGGTCTCTCTGGATTGGCAGATACATAGGCCAAGATTCTAATCTTGCTGAGAGATAGTCAGGAAGTCACAGATGTGATAAAATCTTTGGAAAGAAAGACGTAACCTGGAGTGGATGGTAATTAGAATGAGTTCACTCTGACCACCAAACCAAGTCTCAGTGGTTGTCTCAAATATTTCACATATTACACAATCCAGCAACTCACTAAGATCTTGGCAGGGTTCCACTGTTCCAGTTAGACCCAAGTTGGAAAAGAGCTTGCAGATCAATACCTCTTGAGATACTGATAATAGGCTCTTAGCTAAATTTCTGACTAAGATGAGACCAGAACAATAATTTCTTAAATTTTGGATCTCCCAAAGATCAAACTGGATTTATATAGATCTATATAACTAAAAGATGGAAGATTACAAAATGTGTAGTTGTCAATGAAATATTTCACACCAAAAATAATAGGGAAATAGCTTACTGTTTACTGCATGCTTTCTGACAGTAAAAGTGCTAGTTATGTAGAAAATTTTTCAGTGCATGGGATTTTCATAATCAAAACTATTTTTTTACTAGAGCTAGTTTCTAAGCACTTTACAAACATTAATTATTTCTCACAATATCCAGTGAAGGTAAGAAAGTAACATTATCCCCATTTGATAGGTGATGATACTGAATCACAGTTTTTAAATGGCATGCCCAAGTCAATGGCCAAGCTGGGATTCGAAGTCAGGAGTACCTGGTGCTCAGATTTGTGCTACAGACCACTGTTCTCTCTCATTTTCATTGGAAATGTGTAGATTGCCTCAAAGCTCTGTGTTCTTCCTTTTTCTCACAGATTAATTTACTGAGATGTAGTCACATTCTTTTTTGCCTGTCTAGGTACTTGTAGAGCTCCTCATCATCATAGTGTAAGAATGTCACCCAAATATTTATGGACTAGGAAGAGTCACAAAGGGATCTCACAAAACTGGTGACTGGGCCACACAATGGCAGATGAAATTCAGTGTTGATAAGTGCAAAGTAATGTACATAGGAAAACATAATCCCCTACTATGCCTGCAAAACGCTGGGGTCTAAATTACCTGTTACCACTCAAGAAAGATCTTGGAGTCATTGTGGCTTGTTCTGTGAAAACATCCACTCAGCATGCTGCAGCAATCAAAAAAGCTTACAGACTGTTAGCAACCATTAGGAAAAGGATAGATAATAAGACAGAAAATATTATAATGCCACTATATAAAGCCATGGTATGCCCACACTTTTAATACTGTGTGCAGTTTTGGTCGCCCCATCAGAAAAAAGATACATTGGAATTGGGAAAGGTACAGAGAAGGACAACGAAAATGGTTAGGGGTATGGAACAGCTTCCATATGAGGAGAGATTAGATGGGGATTGTTCATTTTAGAAAAGAGATGACTAAGAGTGGTGGATATGATAGAGGTCTATAAAATCATGACTGATGTGGAGAAAGAGAATAAGGAAGTGTTATTTACCCTTTCATGTAACACAAGAACCACGGGTTACCAATGAAATTAATAGGCAAAAGGTTTAAAACAAATAAGGAAGTATTTCCTCACACAACACACAGTCAACCTGTGGAATTCATTGCCAGGAGATGTTGTAAAGGCCAAAAGTATAACTGGGTTCAAAAAAGAATGAGATAAATTTCTGGAGAATAGGACCATTAATGGCTATTAGCCAAGATAGTCAGGGATGCAACCTCATACTCTGAGTGTCCCTAAATCTCTAACTGCCAGAAACTGGGACTGGATGACAAGGGGTGGATAGTTGCCCTGTTCTGTTAATTCTCTCTGAAGTATCTGGCACTGGCCACTGTCAGTAGACAGACTCCTGGGCTAGATGGAACATTGCTCTGACCTATTCATGGCCATTCTTAGGCCCTTATGATACAACATATCTGTGAGATAGGGAAATATCATGGACCTCATTTTCCTGATGGAGAAGTGAGGCACAGGGCTACTGTATCACATAGGAAGTTTGTGGCAAAGCCAGTCCCAGTCCAGTGTCTTATCCCCAAATCCATTCTTTTTAACTCATAAAAATGCACAGGACCAAATTACTGCCTCTCAACCTTCATAATCCAAGTTAGCAAAGAGAATACAGAAAGATCAGAAACAGGTAATGTTTCTAACTGAAAGTCAGCTCTGTGATAATAGAATATCCTTAAGTTGTTTTTTTGCCTTCACTTAAGTCATAAAAGAGAGAGAAAGAAAGAGAGACTGTTTAATGGAGACATTTTCCAGACCTAGTTCTGCTTCCCTCTTCATTCTTTCACTTCTTCAAGATGTCTCTCAGGATAACCCAGTATCACCTGAATAAATGATATTGGGTAAGACAGATCATATGAGTCACAGGCATACGTTTTAAATGGTTGTGAAATCTTAATATTAGACAAAAACACATGGCTCCCTTAGGTCTGCTTCTCAGGCTACCTTGGAAAGGAAGCTGTTTTGAAAGCATTGTCTCTTCAAAACATGTAAATAAACTTGACTAGATCAGTTGTGCAGAGAAATATTTTTATATCTTCTGCTCCCCTTCCCTCTGTATACAAGCTGATCCCGTTAATTAGCTCTGACTCCAGTGGAAACAGAAATGTGCTGATTAAGTGATTGTTTCTGTGCTGTGCTGGGAGTTATTTGCTTTTATTTCAGGAACTGCCTCAGATTTTAGCCACAGTGCAAAGTATCAAAACATTTTTTGAAACAAAATCTGTATTAAAGTAAACATAATCCTTTCGCAGCTAGGGAAGTGGGATGAAAGGAACAAAGGGCTGCATATTAGGACACTTCTGAGAGTGAGTGCCAATTCAAATCTGTTTCACTATTGTAAATTGATTTGTAGACAACACCAGATGTGCCACTAGGTTGCCATTCGTTCCCCTCTGAAAGTCAGCGAAGTGCACATTCCCTGGAAATCATCCCAGTGAAGCAGAAGTGGCACACATTTATCAAGGGCTTGACTAGAGATCTCTTCTTGAAACTTCAGCTGGGAGTTGAGGGTTCTCAGCATCTCCCAAGATTCCCAGTCTCTTGGCCTTAGGTAGAATTCACTTCATTTAATACAATAAAATACATTAAAAAATCCTTTTAGCTATTCTGAAAATTTAGGATTAGCAGCAAGTCTGATATTTGTACCATAAGAATGGCCCTTTTGTAGTTAATCCAGATGGGCCCTAATTAAGACTTGAATATGTCCTTAGGGGCCAAACTACCACAATCAATACAGTAAATGTTCACTTGAGTGTTATTTACCTTTTTCCGCCCACTTGAAGAATTATTTTCTTGTAGACGTTCACTAACATCTCAAATTTTACAGGAACTGTGACAATCTTACATACCCCAGTCTAAGAGGGTTTTGACTCCGCATACTGAAAAGTACAAAGTTCAAACATACTCAGCTGCAGATGAGATCATCCTCACCAGTTCTCTGCAGCTGATCATAATAAAAACATCACCTCCCATGTGACCAGCCTTTGCCAGTTAGGAGCAATGATGTAATCTCTGGTGGAATACTGGGAGACATGTAGCTAGCATTAAAATGCAAATATTTCTCCTGGTCTCCTTGTAACCTTTAATTTCCTTTAGCGGAAGGACTAGAAGATTGGCCAGAGTTTAAAGAGTTTAAGGATATAAACACTGTTCTAATATTAGATTTTAAAATGGCAATCACCTTAATATCACAGATAGCAATTTGCCACTTGAGATGAACTTGTCTGACCAATTTGATAATGAAGGCTGATTTTTACTATTAAGGAGAGTATGTGCCTTTAAATTATGGCAGGGGGGAGTTACTGTTAACATATGTTTCTCTGAGCTGCAAATGTTCTGATCCAAAGCCCACAGAAGTCAATGGAAAAACTTCCATTTACCTTAATGGGCAGTAGATCAAGCCTTTAATGTTTAAGCAGGACATCTGCAGAGCAAGAATTTTATCCTCCCAGGCAGGAATGCAGTTTCTGAAGAATATCACAGATTGCTGTGGTGGCCTCAGGCAAGAACAGAAAATAAGTTTCTTTAATGAGAATAAAAGGAGAAGGGGGTTAAAAGTATACAGAACATAACATTTTAAAAAAGAGACAATGACTTGCCCAGAATTTAGTTTGTTATAGCGTTCCCCATCCAAGAATAAAAGCACCATTACATTATATGACTGTCTACCGTGATTCAGGAAGTAAGAAAAGCTGTTATTCACAAACCAATTAATTCAGCTACCTCAAGGAACATCAAATAACCATGAATATACCTAACCAGGCTTCAGCGTTTGCTTGAGAGAGCGTACAGAGGGGGATGTTAAATGATCTGGTCACACTCAGCTGGACTTTATAACTGAGCAGAGAGGTGAATAAAAAGGCAGATACCTCAGGCCTCAAGTTTACTAAGGAACAGGCAGTGATTGATGCCTAAACAAATAAGCTGTCACAACCAGAATGGAATCGGTGCCACTGAAAACAAGACTTCCAGCCCTCTCCTGGAAAAGTCGTCTTCTTTGCTTTAGAAACCTTCAAAGAAATTACACTGTCTCTCTGTCTGAACGTGCAGCATTACTTCAGAGACAAGATCCAAAGAAGGAGCCTTTTGAAGATACCCCATCAATTCCAGAGATCCTCTGTGGGCAAGTGTTTATGCTAAATAACTTTCTTGTTATACACAGTCAAGTGAGCTTCACCGAAAAGACATCCGTCTACTTTAACAGCCAGAAAGGAACTGCTGGTGTTTCAGAATAATTAGTTCAATTGGAAATGATTTGCTCAGGTCGCAGCTTGAATTCACACAAAAATGTCCAGTAGACCCAAGATGTGACTTAGCAACTGACATTTTGAATAACTTCCATGACACCTGAGAACCACAATGGTTCTGTTGTGTTCCACTGAGGAGACAGAGCTGAAGGAAGTGAGCTTCAGGATCTGACCAAAATGTCTGGGTTGCACCATACAGGTGCCAGAAAGATCAAATGGGGCCTACTTTTTAAAATAAAAAGGTCTTAGTCCTCAGCTGAGACATGTACACTGTAACATCAGAAGGGGACAGATGTGTGTGTAAGGTGTCCTTTAAGGCCATGGGCTTTGACAGACTGACTTGAGGGCTGTGTTAACTTGTGCTTGCTCCTGGAGACAATATGGTAGCAAGGGAGCACCGCGGCCTGGGGAAGTAGAGGCCACATGTCTTACATCAGGAGCCAAAAAGTGGCCATCAGAGGATCCTCATATATTGGGGTGATCCGGCCATGGCTGGCTATGTTGGCCTCAGCCTCGCTTTGTGTTAGTGGTGCAGCATGCACCGGCAACAACACCAGGTCCAGAATGTGTGCATCCAATATAAAACGATTGCTACCACAATTCTTCCCCATAAGAAATATATTCCAGCAGAAATAGACAAGATATTGCATTGTTTAAAACTATAGTAAGTAAAATGTATTTCTACTAATACTTTTAATTGTTTTTATGCAATGGTCATTGTCTTTAGAGTTACTGTATGGCTCTAATTGCTTCTGTATACTGATAATTTGCCTTCAGTTACCTTGGTATGTGCCAGTTTGCCTTACAGGACTTATATGCCTCAGACTGCTTTATGTACCAATAAATTATACATAATTCTGATAGAAAATGGCTTACTTGACTTTTGTCTTCTTTCATTGTTGTTATTATCTGAGTGTTTGCCTAAACTCAAATCAAACTTATGTATCACTGAATAGTGGGACTAATTCCCTGAGCTGTTCTACTTTTAATAGTTGGGTCTATCCGACTCTTGTGGTTCCTTTACATGTTTTTCTTTTTCTTGTTGCAAGTCTCTCCTTTTCCCTATTCACTGTCTTTCAGGAATTAAAAGAAGAACCCATAAAGGATAGTAAGGGATACCTTGTCTTTTTCAGCAATACCTTGTCTAGCTGATAATGCAGTGGTACTAGCATGTTGTGCAAAGAGGGTCCTTCTCCCCGTCCCCCTCCCCCCTTGATCTCTTCCTTAGCTAAAAGGATGTTGACTATGATGCTAAACTTCTTGGGTGAAAGTAGACCCCTGCAGGATACAGCATAGATATGGGTGACCCACTCCCCTTAGGGGGTAATAAAATAACAACAACGAACAAAACAAAACAAACAAACAAAGAGTTTTAATAAAAACTTGGCAAACAGCATTTAGGTTCCTTTTATACATTTTTTTAAATAAATTCTGAAATAAAAAGGGCTTTAAAATATTTTCTCACAGATAAGGCTTTAAACAAGTTACTCTGGTGAAATTGTAGGCCAGAATTGTGGGTGAGAATGGTTAGTTTCCACAGTCAGCCTTAGTGAACAATCACTCAGACTAGGCAATAAAATGCAACATAGAAAACTTAAAGCCTTTTTGTGTTTACGGGCTCACCAGTTTTGTTTCTATCTCTTCCTGCAGCTGTTATATCATGTATCATATTTGTATGAGTTCAGCTGTAAATTCTCCTGGAATCTGTCCTCATGTTTTCTAAGACTGTGGACGTTAACGCCTTTATAAGTAACAATAATAATTCAAGACTTTTGCTAGTGAAAAACAAGTACTTTGAATTTAACTGCACATTATATATTTAGTAGAGAAAAGAGGGAGAGCAGATACGTGTAGAAGATAGAAATGGGTCTTCACTTCGTTATAACCAGTTAGCAAATGTAAGAAAAAAAATGTAACATTTTTATTGAGAGGATATTTTAGGGCAATGCTGCCCTCTACTGGTGGAAAACCCACAATACTCCAATGGTTTATTGCCCGGAAATACTCTGTCATGATAAATGAACAAAAGTTTTAATAGTTACAAGAACGTTAATCTTTTATTCGTATTTTGATTAAGATGTGTATATAAATTTAGGTGTATATATACACACACACCAAAATCAAAATAATAAGAGATTAAAGTTCTTATAACACATCTATCTATAATCATATATATAATTTTTTCCCTAATAGTCCTTAATCCCTTTTTATATTTCAAGTGAAGATCGTGCTCATCAACTATGTTCCTCAGGCACAATAAAAATCACACCAATAAGAGAAAAGCTTGTCTGTGGGGGAGATAGAACTCTCTCTGGTCTGAAACTGTGGAATGAGGTTCCCCAGGAGCTAAAAACCATCACAAATCTCTACCTTCCACTCCAAGCGCAAGGCAACATTTCTATGACCCTGCCTTATCTTGCATAACTACATAACATTTATATTTATTATTAACAATGCCCAAAAAGGACACTTCATGACACATAGTTCACCTTTTGGGGAGAGGATGAGAGAACAAACAAGGTACAATCTGTAGTCTCATTGTTTAATGCACTAGAGGAAGACATTCAGATACTACAGTGATGAGTGCTATATAAAAAACCTATATAGAATAGGATAGAACAATTGCTTCATGCAAATCAGGTAGTTAGACGAATACATTCTGCCTTTACTATATATACAAGCAAATAATTTACACTGTCAATCGTTTCTTTTTTTAAAAAAATTTGAAATCAAATTTTATTAATTTTTACCAACAAAGTAATTTGCACTTTCTAAACTGTAACTGCAATTTTAGAGGCCAAGTTGTAGTCTACTTGAAAATTTGTTCCAAAAGGTTAATTCGTGGGACTGGAAAAGTCCTACATGTGAGTTTGTTCTTAGCATTCTGTGTTACATTATTTATAGCATAATGTCAAAAGTCAGCGTTCCCCAATCCAATGGCTCATTGGGCTGATGCAGTTAAGGCATGTCAGTTCTCACTCAATAGAATGATGTGGCCAGCATGACACCCAACTGCCTTTGACTGTCCCAACCTGATAAGTACCCAGTGGCTACCTGTTCTGCAGGTAGGTGAAATGGAGGTAGCCTTTCAGCATGAGATGCAAACCCAAGATGTTAAGGATTACAGCAGAGTGCCTTAACTCCTCTGCCACCACATTATGTCTCATTAGGGGATAAGGGCATTATCACTTAAACACGTCCTAAAGAGTTTACAATTTGAAGGGCTTAAGGCTACAGCTCTGACTCACCACTGAGATCAAGAGGAAAGTCAATGAAATTTGCTTCAATAAGAACCTTAGGATTTCTTCTTGGATAAATTAACCCCTTCATTTCTGGCTTACATTCCTAGGATGCTGGGCAACAAGTGAACCAGCCAAGCTATCCAATGTGTGAAATATTTCTGCTTGGACATGCTGGTGATCCAGTGGAGCTCTGGTACTTCGGAAGAACTCTGCCCCTCTCTTGGTGTCAAATTTGCAAATGAACTGTAGCTCAGCAGTTTCTCGTTGAAGTTTGGTCTTGAAGTTTTTTTGCTGCAGGATGGTTATGTTTAACAAATGTGCAAATTTGACACCATCAACTCAGAATTAAACAAAGACTATGGGTAGGTCTTCACTACCACTGGCTCGGCGAGTAGCAATCGAACTTTTAGCGATCAATTTCTCATGTCTCATTAAGACGTGAGAAATTGATTGCTAGAGGCGCCTCCATCGACTCCGTAATTTCATCTTGCCACGAGGCGCAAGCTGGAGTCAACGGGGGAGCGTGCCGCTGATCGCTGCTGCCATGAGGACGGCAGGTAAGTCGGCTGAAGGTACACTGACTTCAGCTACATGATTCACGCAGCTGAAGTTGTGTATCTTCAGTCGATTCTCCCCCTCCTCCCCGCAGTGAAGACCAGCCCTATGAGTGGCTAGCTAACTACAAAAGCAGTTTTGTCTCTCTCGGTGTTCACACCTCCAGATCAGCTGCTAGAAGAGGACCTCATCCTCCCTGATTAGAGATAACAAGCTGGTTCAGCCTGATTGAACTAACCTTGTTATCTCTAACCTGGTTCTTGCTTTCTTATTTATACCTGCCTCTGCATACTTCCACTGCATGCATCTGATGAAGTGGGTATTAGCCCACGAAAGCTTATGCTTCAATACTTTTGTTAGTCTTTAAGATGCCACAGGACTCTTTGTCGCTTTTGGGAAACAGTGCCATGAGTTGCCTGATGGCATTCACCTCTTGTTTACAGACTTATCCAAGAACTCAAGCACAGAACTAATAACTAGAAGGAAGAACTTCCCTCTGACTCCTCTAGGCCTAGGGTTGAATCATATTGCTCCTGTGGCATGAGAAAGCTTGCACTGCTCTAATCGATGCTGCATTTGTTCAGTGAAGACTTCAGTTTGCAGCAGAATTAAGATGGCACCTTTTAACAATACTACAATTACCTTAAAAGAAATGAAGGGTGTTCCACTGTGCTGAAAGATAAAGCAGGTTTTGTATCTTCAGATTTGTGTTGCTCACATAGTCAGGGCTACAAAAAGAAATTGGTTTTCACAGACTTACCACACAGAGACTCAACAGCTGTATCAAATTGCTGGCACTGTGGTATCCAGTTCCTATTTTCCTCCATCAACAGGGCTAGGGTGGAAGAACTGGGGTGGGGAGAGAGAGTCCTCACCCCCCAGCCCCTCTCTTTGGGCTGCTCCTGGACACGTGCTTTCCACATGGCAATGCAAAGTAGCTACTGCTACAACAGCTAGCCAGCTGGGCACCATTTGTTTTGAGAGGTGATGCTTACTTGAGAAGATCTCCTGAAAAATGCTGATGGTTGCTCTTGGATAGGTAAGTACTGTATATGTGTGGTCCCTTCTCCCACGCTGCTTAAGGAACTAAATACATAGCAGATCACAAGTACAAACAGCTTTTGTCTAGCACAGCATGGTAACACTGGTTAGTGGCTCTGGTCATAGGAGTTCAGATATACCCAGGCAGAGCGACAAATGAGTCTCCAAAAGTCTTTTGCTCCTCGTTTAACTGCAAGAGTAAACTGCTGACATAACAGAACTCCATGGCACAGAGGGACCATTCATCACACACAGACTACCCATTGTTTTTGCATAAAATGAACTTTGAAAGGTTTTGAAATTCTCTTCTTTCCTGGAAGAATGGGGTCATGCAAACTGTCAAGGGAAAGTGCATGGAGGGCAAAGATGGAATGTTAGAAGTCTGAAGCAGGGTAGCACTCTTTAGCCTGGGATCGCAAACTCATTCTAGGGAGAGGGGGTCTAATTCTCTTTTTAATTTTGGCCTGTGGGTGGAATATAAATGTAGGACTCCACACTACCCTCAATCTATGGTGGATCTGCCACTTATGTCATTTGGGAGGCTTGCACAATAGTCAAGAGTAGAATAGAGACTTTATGGTATGTCTAGACTGCAATATAAACCATGGATTAATGGGACTTGAGTCAGCTGACCTGTGTTAAACCCTGGGCTTGAGCGTCTACACTGTATTTTAACCCGATGTTAAGACTTTTCTAAACTAAGCTAGAATCTAAGGCTTTGGCCTCCATACTGCAGTGTGCAGACCCAAGTCAAAGTAACCACATCCAAGAGTCCCTAGTGTTCCCTATTCCCAACATGTGGCTGCTTTAGCCTAGAATCATGGTACACTGTGGGAAAATTTTACTGACCCCCTGTGTATTATTAGGAAGCCACTTGCTCTGCAAAAGTCTTGATCAATTTGCTCTCCATTGCAAGCCCAGGAGGCTTTCTGACAGTGTGCTGGCAGATCAGTGATCAAAAGAGAATGGGTTAATGCTAACCCGAGCTGCTGCCATCTACAAAGGGGTGGGTTGGGGCGGCTTTCATTTTCCATAGAGTGGATTGCAGATTGTTGGGATAGAGAGGAAGCAATAGGGCTTGTTTGCTGGATCCTGGCTTCCCTTGGGCTCAGACTCTCCAGCATCCTGGGACCCTGGGTCCGAACCCTCAGTTAGTGCAATTGCAGTGTTAACACAATGGGGGGTTAGGCTTGAGCACCGTTTACGTTGCAGTCTAGACATATCCTATGTGATAACCCTGGCAGCATAGAGGGGCCATAAAGGAATTGCAAGTGGCCAGGAAAGGGTTTCTTCTGCATATCACAGCATAGGGCTGGTGTAAAGGCAGCACATGGTGCTATGGGGATTCCAGGCTGAGTTGTAGTCCTTAGGCAGCCATGAATTAGAGCAGCTGGGGGACATTTTAGACCCTGACCACTTTCGTTCTTCTTTCTCCTTGGCTCTGCCTGCCCGGCAGAGAACTGGATCCTGTGGATATCTGTGGAATTGGTGTCAATTTCATCTTTGTTGTGCACTCACTCCTACATATCTTGTGTTCATGGTTAAAAAAGTTTCAAGAGGCTATCAGGGGACAGTTTTATTTTTAGGGTAATCTTGGTCCCATGAAAGCAGACACATTTTATCACTAACTAGAATGGAAATAAAACTTGGCCCTTGGGGAGTAACTTCTCACATTGCAAAAAAGGAAAAATGATTATGAAAACAATTGAGTTTTCGCCAATTAATTTTTCCGATGGAATAACCCAGAGAAGAACTGTTTCCGTAGATGTGTTCATGTTAATTTTGAAACAATATTCTGCCATGCTGTTACTTTTATAGAGTGCATATTTGGAACATGATCCAATGTCCACTGAAGTTATTGGGAATCACTCAATTGACTTCAGTCAGTGTTGGAATCAAATCCTTAGTGATCTCAGCAGAGCATTATGGGCAAAAACAGATAAAAAATGTGTTGCTTTATTTATTTTAAAATTTGATGGATAAATTAAAATTCTCTTCCAGGAAATACAGATTTAGGGACAGATTAAATAAAAACTCTGTCCAGATTAGCTCAATACTGCACAGTCTCTGGAAAACCATTTGTTTATTTGCAGGAGATTTTGTATTTGGCCTTGAATTGCATTCCATGCCATTGATGTGTCTGTTGTTGTCTGCCCATCATTTCTTTTCCTGCATTAGCAAAATGCAAGATAGTGGTGTCTGCTAGCACACAGGCTGGTTTGAAAAACTGACACAAGCCTTCAGTTAAAAGTAAATACAACAACATTTACAATGTTGAGGTTCAGAAAATATTTTGGTTTTAAAAGGGTGCATGTTTTGTTTTCCATCCATGACTGCAAAGCAGAAAATGCCATAAGGGATTAGTTACTTTCACTGTACTTCAGTCCAGCTGTGAAGTACTGGGAATCTTTTGGGACTTCCAGGCCAATGAGGTTCAGACAAGCTTGGAAGCTTATCCCACTGTGGGAGGACTAGATGCTCAGAGAATATAGAACCTTTAATTGCTACATCTCCAGTCTGAATACAGCTGAAGAACTTGCCTGATTGATAGCCTATGCAAAATGAACTGGTGGCAAAATCTCCACCTCACAATAACCGCACCATCACAAGCTGCACTGACCAGATGAAGCCGAGGACTGAATGGCAAGGGAAACTGACCTACCCAAACAACCTGAGAAGCAGTCACTATGGAACAAGTTTGAGTCACATTAGCGGGCATCATGGGGAAGCCTGCGCTGCTTCCACCCTCACTGTTTCAGTTCTGCAGAAGAATGCAGGATTCTACAGCTGTCATTCTGGCAAAAATAACACACTCAGTTCATTCAAACCAAACCCTGGACCTTTTTTTTTTGGTTCACCTTTCTCAGATTAAAAGGTTGTGTAAATTCCAGATCCTAACCATCTGAGCAGCCTGAGCACAGACAAAAACCTGCAACATCTCATATCCATAGTTTAATTTTCCAGTCAATACTTGTCTGAACACTTCCTGGAGGGTCTATGCAAATACTTCCCAGGGTACCTGCTTATTCCAACCAGGATCGCAGGCACATAATTTACAGTTCCTATTTTTCCCACTGAGAATTTCAGTTAAGGTTCACATTCAGTTGAAATTAACTCTCCCCACATAGGAAATAACATCTTCAAACAGAAACCTTTATTTATGGTCTATATATGTCACTTGCCTGCTGCTGGTTTTATGGGGCCTGGCTATACTCTAGGCTAAAAGCCTGATTGAAATAAAGTGGTATTGAATGTGGAGAAGTCCCATGAGCATCTGACATGTACTGTACACACAGATATAACAGTGGGTGATTAGATGGCAGAAAAACCAACAGCATTCAACTATTCTATACCTCTACTAATATTTTCAAGTATAGAATAAGGGGAAATAAATTCAGATGATTTGCATTGTGTCTTGCTATGAAAGAGTAAACAAATTCCATCCTCTCTGAGTTGTGTTTCACATTAAGACACTTTCTACACTTAAAACTTTCTGATCATCTCTCCCGTGGCATTTCAAATGGCTGGAAGCAGTAAGAGATCCAGTTTGCTTGTTCTGTATTCAGCACCATCTACTCCAGTTCTTGGCAGGCTGAGCACATATACAGCAGGTAAATATTCCTTTCAGCCTCTTCTAAATTCAAATGGCTTCATTTCTGGTAACATGATAAACTATATATTGTACATCTCTGCTTCTCTACATACTGGCAGACCTTTCGGAGTCTCCAAACACAGGCTTGATATATAATGCATTGTAGTTTAAACATTTTACTCTATATGTATCCAAATCCCTGTGAGAAGTGTAGAGATTAAAGGGAATATCACTACACAAAGGTATTTAGCTCGCTAGTCATAGGCTGTTATTCCTTTTGCTATTATACACCTATTTGTTCTTGGATAACATTTTATTCCCTTATAATCCAGTTCCTCCTTCTGCAAGATCATTCCATGAAGCCAACAAGCCTATTCTTGTGACATCAGTCTAAACTCTATTGCATGGGTTCTCTGTTTAAGGTCACAACCCTTCTAGCTCTTCCTATATTGCTAAATGTTAGAGAGATTCCAGGCAGATAGAGGAAGGTTCTGGTTTGTAAGAAGATTGAGAACCACCAGTCTAATGACTAGGTAATGGATGTGGTGCTACAAATCCAACATGCTAGCTTTACTGAGGGATCAAACAGAAAACGAAGGTGTGCTGGAATGGATCAGACCTTTCTCCAAAGCCAAAAGGTTCAATAACTAGCAAATGCAACAAAAAATAATGAACATGCTTTATGATCATAAGGAAAATTTCACCCAGCACTAGAAGTAAGCCTGTCTATGCTAACAGAGAACAAGGCACAAAACCTGGGTGAGGACATGTTTCTCAAAGAGATAACAGACGCCAGCCAAGGACTAGCCAGTAGTAAAGTACAAGCCAGTGGTGATTAAAATAGCTCCCATCATCCTCTTTTGATAAAATGGGTATTTTAGATAAAATGATCCCAACAGAAAGGATCTGACAGCAAGCTCGGCAAATGGCCAGAGAGAGGTTCCAACAGATATCTTTGGGAAAGGTGAAGCCTCAGCACTGAGCAGCTCCTGCCTCAGTCCAGGATAATCTTCAGGGCAGTGAGCAAGAAGAACCAATGTGAGATCTAAACATTATCCCAGTGATGTCATTGGGAGCAGGCCCAGGCCCTTAACTGCACTTGCCTTAGAAGGACTGAGGTGGAAATCTGTTGTATTGAAAAGGAGGGTGGTTTGAGCCAAACAAGGGATACAATGTCAATAAAACCCTTGTTTACTATTAAACAGTAAAATGCCGTCTGGGGTTTTATGTCAAGCCATTGTAAACATTGAATTACATTGTAACAACCCCCATTAAAAACCTTTGAGCAAAAAAGGTACAGCAAAAGATGGAAAAAGAGTTAAAGCATTTCAAATGTAAAGTGTTAAGTAAGCTGTGTTGGTCCCAGGATATTAGAGAGACAAGGTGGGTGAGGTCATATCTTTTATTGGACCAATTTCTTTGAAAGCTTGTCTCTTTCACCAACAGAAGTTGGGCCAATAAAAGATATTACCTCACTCACCTTGTCTCAAGTATTAAGTAAGGCTTTCAGTTTAACAATATCCCTTATTCCTTTTTCTTTTAGCTGTAGAGAGTTTTTACAGGAAAGAACCTCATTCGACAGTCCTTTTGGCATTTTATGAGATGGTATTCACTATCTTTTTTGGGGAAAAGAGAAGTTATTTGAGATGGGGTGGAGCTGTTGTTGTTGTTAATTCAGATCAGGTTTCCTGGAAGACAAAACAAGACAAACACACTCAAAAGGAGACAGAAAAGACAGATAGCGGAGCTTCTCTCTCTTTCCCTTGAAACCTCTCTGCTGGAGAAACACGGACACAGTACACAGTCTTATCAACAATCCTGAGATCTGGCAAACTTGTACCAATGTTGAGCTCTTTTTGGGGCATTGCTTTTAGATGCCTCACTGGTCAGGTTCACAGGAGTATGTGAAAGAGACAATCTTGTCTGGCTAAGCCAGACTCTTATTAAACAGAGGCAAAAGGAGAGAGAGAGAGAGAAAAAAAAAGGAGAAATAAGTTGGGGAAAACAAAGCACACACAAAGTGGGGTGGTGGTAGTGGGATGACAGCCAGAACCCAAGTCTCACATTCCAAGTGTTCAGGGCTTAGCTGGAACTGGTGGCAATATTATCTGGTTCCTTGTCTCTGACCCAGTCTCATCAGGATGCTTTCCAGGATTACAACACTCAAAGTCCTACAGTGTCATGGTGGATCCCAGGGGATGTTAAAGGTGGCAACCATGATGGTGATGCTTGCTCCTTTCATTTTGTATGTCCCCCCTACTCCCATTTAGTGATTTCCCAGATCAATGTAATTGAGGAAGGGGCACCAGCTTCTCGCCATTAACATTAACCAATCAAAACATATTTTACTTATTTCAACTATAAACATTCCTCCCACTTCTAGAATCTTTCAGCTCATTCTCATACCAACCCATGACTTTTCCAGAAGCCTTGAAGACCCCTTATCACAGTTGTTTTTACCTAAACAATTCAGTTTTTTACCAGTCTATTTGTCTCCAACCTTTGTTGACTTTTATGAACAATTTTATGTGACAGGCTGATTTGGACTTTTGTAAGCTTGGACAATTTAAAGTACCGGCCTCTCCACAACAAATCTAGTCTTCCATGTACCTCACTCGCTTCTAGATTATTAATGTATTTATTTAGCAGAAATAAAACCTTGGAGTGATATTACTATTCAAAATACATGACATGAAATGTGGCGGGCTGAACTGTATTTAAAAAGTGGCCATAGGGCAACACTAAGGGGAAAATATAGGAAAGGGTGCTTTGGATACTTGGATTTGTTCACATTGTTACACCAAGAAAAAGAATGATCCCAACTGAAAAGGATTTACATTAATAATTTATGAAGTAATTCAAAATAAAAGCTCAACATTAATAGATTTCCTTTATCAGGATTTCCGCTTATCTGACCCTGGCCTCCCCACTTCCAATCTGGTCTGGTCCCACTGTAATTAAAACACACCTGGGTGATGGCTGCTTCATGGAGTGAGACAATTGCTTCCAATTTTAAACCTATTTCTTTTTCTTCTTAGGCCTGGTCAAGAGTAAGTGATTATTTAGAAATCAGTGAAGTTAATTTGAATTAAAACTGAATTAATTATGATTAATTTGAATTAAAACTGATTCCATCCACATGACCAACCTGGTTGTGTCAATTTAAAGGGCTCTTAAAGCTGGTTTCTGTACTCCACCTCGGCAAGGGGAGTAGCGCCAAAATCGACATCACAGTTCCAGATTAGAGGTTAGTAAGGACGCAATTCGACAGTATTGGCCTCCGGGAGCTATCCCAGAATGCTCAACCCTAGAGGATTGCCCAAGCAGCAGAAGGCTGGCACATCCAAAATTTTGATTTGTTTTTCTGGACTTGTCTTTCCCTCCTCCTCCAACCCCCTAACCTACTACCCTGCCCCCATCCCCTGGGTTACCTTGTGATTTCTCTCAATGTGTTGTTCAGTAAATAATAAAGAATGTTTTTTAAACAATCGTGACTTTATTTCTTTAATATATATAGGGGTGGGTAACTTTAAGGTAAAACAAACACAACTGTCACACCATACCCTGGCCAGTCATGAAACTGGCTGTCAAAGGTTCTCTGATGCACAGTGTGCCCTGCTGCACTCTTCTAATTGCCCTGTTGTCTGGCAGTCCGAAATTGGCCGCCAAGCGATTTGCATTGACCTCCCACCCCACCATAAACGTCTCCCCTTTACTCTCACAGTTATTGTGGAGCACACAACAAGCAGCAATTACAATTGGAATATTGGTTTTGCTGAGATCTAACCTAGTCAGCAAGCAGTGCCAGCGAGCTTTCAGACATTAAAATGCACATCCTACCACCATTCTGCACTTGCTCAGCCTATAGTTGAACTGCTCCTTACTACTGTCTAGGGTGCCTGTGTATGGCTTCATAAGCGATGGCATTAAGGGGTAGGCTGGATCCCTGAGGATAACTATAGGCATTTCAAGCCCCCCATCTGTAATTTTCTGGTCTGGGAAGTACGTTCCTTCTTGCTTCTTGTTCAAACAGACCAGAGTTCCTGAAGATGTGAGTGTCATGCACTTTCCCCCGCCATCTCACGTTGATGTCAGTGAAATGTCCCTTTTGATCCACCAGTGCTCTCAGCACCATGGAAAAGTACCCCTTGTGGTTTACGTACTGGCCACCCTGGTGTTCCGGTGCCAAGACAGGCATATGTGTTCCATCTATTGCCACATCACAGTCAGGGAACCCCATCGCATTAAAGTCATCCATAATGGTCTGCACATTTCTCAGAGTCACTACCCTTGATAGCAGCTGGTCAATGTTTGCATTGGCTACTTGCAGCACAGCAGCCCCCACAGTAGATTTGCCCACTCCAAACTGATTCCCAATTGATCGGTAGCTGTCGGGCATTGCAAGCTTCCACAAGACTACGGCCACTCGCTTCTCAACTGTGAGGGCTGCTCTCATTTTGGTGTCTTTGAGCTTCAGGGCAGAGGACTGCAAGTCACAAAGTCCATGAAAGTGGCCCTACACATGTGAAAGTTTTGCAGCCAACCTGCAACACTATGTGGTCCCACAAGTCTGTGCTTGTTTCCTGGGCCCAGAATCAGCGTTCCACAGCATGAACCTGGCCCAACATCACCATACATCCCAGTTGCCACATAGCTTTCTCCTAAGAACGTCTGTGTCCATGTCCTCATCGCTATCATGATAGCACCGTTTTTGCTTCCTCAGCCAGTTTTGCTAGTTCTGCACATACTGCTGGATAATTGAGAGGTATTTACAATGGTCACAACTGCAGCGGTGAGCTGAGCAGGCTCTATGCTTGCCATGATATGGCATGAAACGATTGTCTGCCATACCTTGCATGGAGGGAGGGGTGACTGATGAGATGTGCCCAGGAAAACTGTGAGAATGTTTTTGCCCCATCATGCACTGGGAGCTAAACCTAGAATTCCAATGGGTGGCGGAGACTGTGGAAACTGTGGGATAGCTACCCACAGTGCACCGCTCTGTGAATCGATGGTAGTCTCATTACTGTGAACGCACTCCGTTGACTTAGTGCGTTTAGTGGGGACATACACAATCAAAGGTATAAAATCTCTTCTGAAAAATTGACTTCTATAAATTTGATATAATTTCATACTGTAGACGAACCGTTAGAGGCACTACTTGCTCAGCCACTTATACCAGCTGTGGCCCTTCTGAAGCTACTAAACAGTCTTTGCTCCTACAGCATTCAATCTAATTTATTTTCCTTAGGTCAATCATTACACATATTACTGGACCAATATGATTGTCTTTTCATCTTTATTCAGTTCCTATTAAGTTCTATGTTCTCTTATTCTCTCTGGGTATCTCTGAAGAGAAATAGTCTTTGCATCTTCATTACTGAATCCAGAAATCCTGTCAATAGCTCTTTCAGAAAATGTGATGGGTAATATAAGAATATAAGAATGGCTGTACTGGGTCAGACCAAAGGTCCATCCAGCCTAGTATCCTGTCTACTGACAGTGGACAATGCCAGGTGCTCCGGAGTGAGTGAACCTAACAGGTAATGATTAAGTGATCTCTCTATGGCCATCCATCACTCCCCTCTGACAAACAGAGGCTAGGAACACCATTCCTTACGCATCCTGGCTAATAGCCATTAATGGTCTTAACCTCCATGAATTTGTCCAGTTCTCTTTTAAACCCTGTTATAGTTCTAGCCTTCACAATCTCCTCAGGCAAGGAGTTCCCCAGGTTGACTGTGCGCTGTGTGAAGAAGAACTTCCTTTTATTTGTTTTAAACTTGCTGCCCATTAATTTCATTTGGTGGCCCCTAGTGCTTATATTATGGGAACAAGTCAATAACTTTTCCTTATTCACTTTCTCCACACCAATCATAATTTTATATATTTCTATCATATCCCCCCTTAGTCTCCTCTTTTCCAAGCTCAAAAGTCCTAGCTTCTTTAATCTCTCCTCATATGGGATCTGTTCCAAACCCCTAATCATTTTAGTTGCCCTTCTCTGAACCTTTTCTAATGCCAGTATATCTTTTTTGAGATTATATGGATGCCAGTCTTTAAAAAATTTAATATATCTCTAAAGTTTTGTCTCAATAAGCTCCTAGTAAGGACTTCAAGACTGGGTCCAAAATTTGTAATTGAACTGGGTTTGATCTATAGTGTTGTGTTAAGATATTGTCATGCCTGCGACTAATTTGTTTTTTCCGCGTTAGCTTGAGGGATAAATATTCTGAATAGCTGCACTGGTAACCAACTTGTGACCATATATATTCAGACACCATTTTTATCAGTGGATTTTGATCTTTGGACATTCAGCCACAAAAGCGCAGCCCCCTAACACTTGAGCTAAAGCCGTAATTTCACCTGCAACAAGTAAGTAGCAGGCATGACTCTGGTTCTTCAATATTATCTCAGTTTCACAGACGAGGAAACAGACACAAAGAGATTTGCCTAAGATCCCACAGCCAGCCAGCAGCAGAACTAGCATTTACTCTGAGGTGATCCTATCCTCTGGTGCTGTGGATACATGGGCTACAAAACATCGCGAAAAGGGAAAAAGCCAGCATGAAATCTGCATATTTCAACTCCCTATTTCAAAATTTCTTATGTAAATCTGTATTTTAATAGATTACATGACATTACTTTCAATCACAGACAAAAATGTACCACTGGCACCCTGAATTGGCGCAGAATGGCACAACGCTGGGTTCCCCGCACCTTAAATAAATTGAGCTTGCTTTTGCCCATTTTCTTCTCCATTTCAGCATAGGATCTTGTAAAAGCAAAAAATTAATGACTAAAGGAAACCCTGGGGGTGCCCAGCTATTGTGAACGCATCTTCGGCCACTTTGTAATGAAACTAGAGAAAACTGTGTGCACACCAGACACCTTCGGCTGCAGAGGTGACTGATGCTGAGATAACAAACAGAGCCATGATAAATGGTAACATCTCAGAGCTGATTTCCCTCTCTCTCCCAAATGAAGATTATTTTCATTTCTCACTAGAAGCCTCAAACCATCGTATTTTCAGAGTCGTGCCATAAGTAGAAGGACATTTATAAAGGGTCTTTTCATAGATTTAAAGAGAGATACTATATGATGTGAGTATGTGAAATAGCTTCTCTTCACTTTATTACTTATATATTTCCAGCTGAAGCATAGACTTACTTACATAAGGGCGTGAGAGAGAGAGAGAGAGAGAGAGAGAGAGAGAGAGAGAGAGAAAGGACTTAAGCTACATTAATGTTCAAAGAGATTAATGATAAACACATTCCATGTTGTCTAGGGCTAAGGATTATCACTCCAGACTTTTTGGCTTAATTATGACCTATATACTTCCAGTAGAGTGAAGCATTGGTGTCAGGGGTTTCCTGTGAGTGTAAGGGGAACCCACTAGTCACCATGTTTTGTGTGTCCACCACAGAGCATGCAAGTCTGTTACAGACATCACCTACAGAGCCTGCCTCTTTAGCTCAAGCAGTAGAGGGATAAGCAATTATTTTTTGTCAAGATCCAAATTTCTTGGTCAAGATAATGTCAAGGTCCAGACTCCAGAGAAAATAATAATAATAATGATTATAATAAGTAAATAAAAGGATTTCATGATCTGTTCAAAAGTGTCTGGTAGTCTGGATTTGGCCTTCAGGCCACCTATTGAATACCTGTGAAAGAGATTTATATCTTTATCTCTGAAGGTTCCCTGATTCAATCCCTGGTGTGCGTGTGTGTGGGGGGCGGGGGGAGGGGGATGAGTAGGGAGTCACTTCAAATCATGATCAAAATTTACACATAGATTTTAAGTGCTAAATTTTCATAGGGGCCTCAACCTAGTCTCCATTTTTGCACATGTAGCTTTGTGCACATGCCTGGTAAGGGCTGGATTAGCAGAGAGGACGGCCCTGGGAGTGTTTAACCTCAGCACGGTGTAAAGCTAAGCTTTGTAGGGATTCCTTACATAGCGACGTGCAGGGTGGGGGAATGGTAGAGCCAGAAGATCTGTCACAGCATGGATCCTCTGATCTTCCCACCCGCAGGTGGATGAACATTAATGGTTCAATAGGCTCATTCAGCCATGAGGCTGGTTTAAGATGTGTAGAATGGCTCCGCATTCACTCCATGACTTCAGTTTCCCCCAGCCTTCTACACTCGGGCTGAGAACTGAGAGTGGGTTTAACCCAAAGCATGCACACAAATGGAGGACACTTTATCATTTCATCCAGAAGATACAAGCACCTTAAACAAAATATGGAAAAACCAGCTTCTCCTTCAGTTCTAATACCCCTGCAGCTCTTGAGGATTCCATTAAAACTTGGAGCAGAGCAGGAAAGTCTGATGTTTTTTCCTGACTCACCAGTTATGACAGGCCAGATGTGATAGTCTGCATTCAAGCCTTTGCGGGTCAGCAATTTTCTAACATTTTGTTTAAACTGTTTATTCATTTTTGGGTGGGAAATTTTAGCAATGAAATCCTGTTATTAATTCAGGAATGTATGTGGTTATGTTTGCTTTAAAGGTCTTTAACAACAGGAAATCAATAAGTCAGTTCAATATGGTAGGATATGATCCGAAGACCCAGGAAAAGACACTTTCTGTTTCCCAAAACCAGGGAAAAGGAAAACCTCATCTAAAAATGAAGAGCTAGTAAAATGAGAAAGCTAAAATAGCAAAGGTGAATTGACTCCATTATTATTATTACTGTTTATTTCTTGTATTATAAAAACACAAAGAGGCCTAAAGCCCATTGTGCTACACATTGTCTGTGATGGTTCTCAGGCCAGAACAGTGAGTTACCTTGTTACCACCCTGCCTCTAGCATGAGGGAGTCTGGGTGTGAACTTGCTAACACCATCAGTTTTTCAGCCACCCTAAGTCACTCTCTTCTGCGCTATGCCAGCCCTAGCTTTACCTTATAAGTTAACAATATGTGCACCCCAGTCACTGAGGAGTCCCGTTGAAGGTTGCCTTTGATAGTTTCCAGTTGAAAGTCTTAGTATTGTTCAAGGCTAAACAACTGAGCCTTGCATTGCCCCACCAGCTAAAAAGGGCAGGGTGACAACTTTCTACTGCCTGAATGGGGTATAGCTGAGGCACATTATCCCCCGACTCAAGCCATGTCTACATATACAGGGCTGCAATGGCACAGCTGTACCAGTACAGCTGTGCTGCTGCAGTGCATCTGGAGAAGAAGCTCTATGCCGATGTGAGTGGCAGATGCTATGTGAGCAGGCGAAGCTCTTCCACTGACATTGCGCTGTGTAAATGAGTACTTAAGTCAGCATAATGTATGCCGTTTGGGGGTGGGGTTGGAATATTTTGCTAACTGTAGCAGGATGGCGCCTCCGGCTGGGCGTCCAGGGAATTAGCTCGTCCAGCCTTTGGAGCGCTCTCTGTAGGTTGTAGTCCCGCTTGCCACTGGCCCCCGTGTCCCTCCCTGGACCCCAGTGCCCTCTTCCTTGGGGTGTTGGACCCCTGCAGTACCCCCACAGTCTCAGGGTTTCCCCTCCCCAGGGAACCCCCACTCCTATCCCTACCTTGCCTCAGTCTAGGCAACTGCCAGTCACCACTTGGCTCCATTCTCTGGGGCAGACTGCAGTATCATTGCCATTCATCGCCAGCAAGGAAGGTTTGGCCTGTTGCTTCTGACTCTAGAGCCCTGGGCTGCCCCCTGCAACCCCAGTACCCTTTGTGGGCCATCCCCTAGGCCCTGCAGCCTGGGGATTTCCAAGCCAGAGCTTCCCCAGCTCCTCTTGCCTTGCCCCAGCCCTGCACCACTCTAGGTACCCTGGTCAAGCTCCCAGCAGCCAGGCCTGTCTACCTCCACAGACAGAGGAGACACTATCTCTCCCAGCTCCAAACTCTGGGCCTTTTGATCAGGGCCAACTGGGCCCTAATTGACCCAGCCACAGCTGTGGCTACTCTGCCTTCAGCTGCCTTCTGTTGCAGCCCTCTGCTGGGCTGCCTTTCTCTAGCCACAGCCCTCTACAGAGCTGTTTTAACCCCTTTTTATCTGGAGTGGGGCAGCCACCCCACTATACTAACATATGCTGTAGTGTAGACATAGCTTATTTTTTATTCCAAGGCCATAAATAATAGTTTCAATATAAATATATTATTCTTAAATATTACCCATACATGCATCTCACAATGATTATGAATCTTGACGAGTCACAATCTTTCTGTAGAAACCTTCCATATTACTCTTCATTGATAATATCCTGTAAGACTTGTGTTTGGTGTAGTAAGTTTGTCAGGCCTGAGGTGAGAGTAGTTTGCAAAGAACAGGAGACCCTTTGCCAAAGAGTCTTTGTGTCACACTGTCCAAGCAGAACAGAGACTGTCCCTGCCACAAAGATCTTATAATTTAAGTATATGCTGAGAGACAACAGATCAGGAGAGCACAAGGTAATGGACTCATAGACTTTAAGGTCAGAAGGGACCACAGAATCTCACCCACCCACTCCTGCAACAAACCTCTCACCCATGTCTGAGCTCTTGAAGTCCACCAATCATGGTTTAAAGATGCAGAGAATCCTCCAGCAATGCCCCAGGCTGCAGAGGAAGGCAAAAAACCTCCAGGGCCTCTGCCAATCTGCCCTGGAGGAAAATTCCTTTCCAACAATGATTCACATGATTAGAAGTGGTCACAGCCCATCAGCTGCCTGTTCTTGAACTGTTTAGGCATTGTGATAGAGATGACTTGATAGGAGGGATTTAAAGGACAATGTGGTGGTCTTGAGGATTTTTACAAGGGCTCCAATGCATAGGGTGTCAGGGGAGAATGCACAATGGTGCTTGTTTGGAAACCTGACAAATAGGCAATCAAGAGTAGCATTATTGGCAGAGCTGAAAAGGGGATGAAGTCTCAATACAATATGAAATAGCTACAGCAGTGATGGAAAGTGAACTGCAGCTCACACTTGGCTTTGAAACAGTTACAGAGAAAGTGGTAGTTTTATAACAGGGGAGACTAAATCCACACAATCTGCCTTCTCTATTATATCCCCTACTATCGAGGATAACTGTCCTTAGATTGGTAATTTCTTAGTAACTCTGAGGTCCCATTAGACTCACTGCTTTTGGAAGCTCAAATAGTCATCATGCCCCAAATGCTCGCTTTCATCTGTGACTGACTAGAAAATTGCATGTCACGCTATTACACACAGAGTTGGCCATGTATATCCATGTATTTGTAACCTAATTATTGCTACTCATTATGTCTAGGAGTTGAGTCATATGCCCTGAAAAAGCTCCAGCTGGTACAAGACACAACAACCCATCTGCTTAGCAACACAGGCCAGTTTGAACACATCATCTCAGTGATCCATCGCCTGCACTAGCTCCCCAGAGAATGCAGAGCCGAGTCCTGTCCTATTCTGATATTCAGAGTCCTCTGTGGGATTGGCTCTGCTACCTCAGATACTGCCTCTCCCTTAGTGACCTTCCAGAACAGCTTCTTCCATCAGAACAATGAAAGCGTCGGTCAATAAGGAGAGGGTTGTGAATGCAGGAGACAGACATTTTAGAGGAGCTGAACCTACACTACAGAATTCACTCTTGGAAGAGAAAATGATCACCACTATTGGAATTAAAGGCAAAAATCATTTCTTCCACTTAGCTTTTCCTCAGTAAATTCTTCTCACAGGTGTAACACATCTACGTATACATATAAAGAAAAATATAATCTCTCCTCCCCCTTGTAAACCTGTCAACGTATTTCTCCTACAGGCTGGCAAGAAAGAGAGATTGATATTTCTATATCTATTCTTTAAAACTTGGGAGCTTATCAGAGACTGTGGAGATGGTGACAAATGTAAAATGGAACGAGTGGTTCCCAAGATGTCTAGCAGTACCTGGCTTTCTGCTCCCACAACAATAGTATATGTTCCATCCTGGGTTGCTTTAAATAGTGTGACTATGGGGGCAGAATCTATTAGAAAGCCCACGTTGTCACTCTTTCATTTCTTCTTGTTGTTCTCTTTTATCAGTGGCAGGAGTGATTATTGAAAGAACAATATTACTACAGTAGAACCTCAGAGTTACAAACACCAGAGTTACAAACAGAACAGTCAACCGCACATGCCAGACAACCAGACAAGGCCTAGGCCTAGGGTGGCAAATTTGCAAGGGCGGCAAATTTGTAATAACAGCATTTTTGTAATTGCGGCATCAGTGATGCTGTGATTCTATCAATCATAGCGCGTATTGAAACCACCAATGATGGCGCAATGTCATTTAGTAAACATACTCGTGAGAATCCTAAATGTTAATAATAGTATATTTGATATACACCAGACCCCCGCTTGAATGTGGGGTTTTGGATCCATGCGTGGTCCCGTGCTATAAGGGAAATTGCGCTATACAGACACGAGTTCAAGAGAGGGTCCTCTGTACTTGTAATTTTATTTATAATAAAATTTGTAAATGTTCAATTATTTTAATGATATTTAAATTCATTTTAGTTCAAACGAATTTGTAAAAAAACTAAAACAAGTTCATATGGGGTCGGGGGGTGGGGGCAGCATCAATTATTTCTGGGCCTGGAGCGGCAAAATAATTAATCCCCCACTGCACACACTTCATTTGGAACCAGAAGTTCTCAATCAGGCAGCAGCAGAGACCAAAAAATAAAAGAAAACAAAACAAAAAGCAGGACTGTGTTAAATGTAAACTACTAAAAAAATAAAGGGAAAGTAGCATTTTTTTCTTCATAGTAAATATTCAAAGCTGTATTTTGTTAATGTTCAGTTGTAAACTTTTGAAAGAACAGCCATAATGTTTTTTTTCAAAGTTATGAAAATTTTAGAATTATGAACAACTTCCATTCCTACTGAGCTTCTACTCTACTTTGGACTTTTGAAGGACCTCGCAGCCCAGCAAAGAACTAAAGTGACTCACTCACCCAAGGTTATGTACAAATCTGTAGTAGATCCGAAATAGAATCATAGGACTGGAAGAGACTCAAGAGGTCATCTAGTCAAGTCCCCTGCACTCATGACATGCCTAAATATTATCTAGTCCATTCCTGACAGGTGTTTGTCTAACCTGCTTTTAAAAATCTCCAGTGATGGAGATTCCACAACCTCCTGCTATGCAATTTATTCCAGTGCTTAACCACCTGGACCTGGACGCAATACTCCAGTTGGGGCCTAATCAGTGCAGAGTACAGCAGAAGAATTACTTCTCATGTCTTACTTATAACACTCCTGCTAATGCATCCCAGAATGACGTTTGCTTTTTTTTTTTTGAAACAGCGTTACATTGCTGACTCATATTTAGCTTGTGGTCCACTATGACCCCCAGATCCCATTCCGCAGTACTGCTTCCTAGGAAGTCATTTCCCATTCTGTATGTGTGCAACTGATTGTTCCTTCCTAAGTGAAGTACTTTGCATTTGTCCTTATTGAATTTCATCCTATTTACTTCAGACAATTTCTCCAGTTTGTCCAGATCATTTTGAATGTTAATCCTATCCTCCAAAGCACTTGTAACCTCTCCCAGTTTGGTATCATCCACAAACTTTATAAGTGTACTCTGTATGCCATTATGTAAATCATTGATGAAGATATTGAACAGACCCAGACTCAGAACTGATCCCTGTGGGACCTCACTCTTTATGCCATTCCAGCATGACTGTGAACCACTGATAACTATTCTCTGGGAATGGTTTTCCAACCAGAACCAAGATATCTGGGTGCCCAGTCAGCACTAATAATATCTGAGCCAGAAAATGAGACAAGTTTTGTGTACTAATCAACTTGTGGGGTAAACTAAGTCTTTAGGTGAAAACACCAATGCATTTTAAAAAGTTTCAGTTTCCATCCATATATTTTGGAACAGATGCGAGAAAGAATCACAAGCTGTACCAGAAACTAGGGATATTTTCTCCCTCTCACTAGTGGCAATGGAAACTCTGCTTAATGTATTATGAACAAATATGGACATGAAGTTGGGAAGCTGCACTGCTACCAACTCTTACAGATACAAACAAGCATGCATACAGAGGCCAAAGCAATACTCAGTGATGTTTTGACTGCATTGCAACAGGTTCCTATGATAAGAAGTGGCTGGTGTCCAACCAATTAGTCCATCAAGCCAAGAAAGATTTCCATTTGGTGATCCTGAATGACTTCAGCTTGGCTGCCATTATCACAGCACTACATTATTCTGTTTCTCTAAAAGAACTACTAGGACTTGCCACTGTTAGGAAGGGAACCATACCTTCTTAGTTCATGTCTAGACTAGTTTACTGCTTTTCAGTGTGACTTCTTGTCACAGGATCAAAGCCAGGGTGAGGTTTTTGACTGCTGCTGACCAAGGCAGTCTCTGTGTAGTCTTCAAAGACAAGAGAATTTGCCAACAACTGAGTCAGTTTAGACAGCCTGCCAGGAATTTGCTGCATGCCACAGGATATAGTTTTGAGTCACATTCTAAAAACAGCCTTGACACAGAAGCACTTAAAAAGAAAAAGTCTGCAACTCCCAGCCAGTCTAAACCCAGCGCTTGCTACTCCTTTCTTTAAGGAGAATTGCTGTCAGATTCCAGAGTGTTTAATCTGTTTCCTATATGCACTGCTGTTTCTTTAAGCACAGTGGACTACATACTATGTTTTAATGAACGTGCCAGTCTGTGGAGAGACAATGTCTGATGCAGCATGACTGATGCAACAAGCATTGTAGGGGTTTTTAATAGAAACTAGTGGCTGACTGGATGTTTAGAGGTGTGTGGTGATGATGCCCACACATCTCATAGCACAATCGTACTAACACTTCGGCTGAAAATAATATGGAAGATTTCCCTATGAAATAAGAAATATTTTGTTTGATTCACCACTAGGTGTCACCACTTCTTCATTTTTTAAGAAGAAGTTGAGTTTTTCTATGCCTGGGAGAAAAAAAAATGTTCAAGGTGAAGGCAGGAAGCCAGTGGGCTATCCAGATCCTTGGTACATCTCCAATCAAAAATCTCTTTATTAAATGCAGGTTGGTAGATAGCATAGTCAGGGAAAAATGAGGAATCACTCCAGTCACTTCTGTGGATTCTTGCCATCTAACACCATGTTGAAGCACTAAAAGCTTCATAAACATAGGTAGTTCGAAAGTCTTAGTATGGCTGGCACACAGAGGAGTTCTGCCTATATCAGTGTGCTTCACTTTATCTGAAATAAGCCCAAATCTGAGCAGGGTTACAGCTATGCTAAGTCAAAGGATTACTGCCGATACTTATGAGCAGCTGTCTTATTTTTTAAATGCCTCTCAGAGTAGCTGGCTTTGTTGAATTAAATAAATTTGAGTGCTGATTACTCCTGTCATTTTGGTAGCTTTGGGGGTTGATTTTTTACATAGCCATAGAACAAGTACAGGCCAGGCAGCAGCAATACAAGCTTCCCCCATCCTACCCCATCCCAGGTCTAGCTGAATCACCTCCAGAGATAGGAGCGCAGTTCACATTCCCTGGACCAATCATTTCCTTGGTCTTTCTACTGACACTGCCAAAGAGGCTGACAATTTATGCCAGGGGAGTGGTGGTTTTAAGAGGTGAACCGGACTGATATCTCCAACTCTTTTCACAGAGATCCCCAAACAGCCACTAGACAGCAACATTTCTGGTCACTAACACTGTGGTCCAGATATAAGCCAACAAGATCGAGAAGAAAGATGCTGGAGTATGGAGCCTCTTTCCTGAGCTTTCTAATATCCCTTAAAGCTCAGTATTTAAGAAACTAACACAAACTATGTGGCCTTATCAAGAGCTGACAAGCATAAACTTCATTGGCACACGCTTCCCTTTCTTGCATTTGATTCTTCTGCTTGTGTAAAGCAGGGGCTGCCTAAGTAGAGAGAGTCCTGGGAAGTGGAGGGAGAACTGCATTGGTAGGATGGCTGCTTCTGGGCAGTTTGGAAGAGCTCGGCAGCGAGAAGAGATTGAACCGGCTGCCCTGCAGAGGAACATTTTTTTGCTCTGATCCCCTAGTGGAGCACACAGTCGCTGGATGATTTAGCGCTTATTCTCTGAGCCAGAGGAAAAAAAACAATCATCTCTGGCAGCAGTTAGCTTTCAGCTAACCTCCTAAATAGTTAAACCTGGTCCCAGCTCTTCTTCCCATTTTAGGCCTTCCCCTCCTGGAGCTATAGAAGGGCTCAGGGTGTCAGCTCCTGAGTCACCTGTACTATAGCTGTAGGGTTATCACAATTCCCATAAAGGAAGGCACTTTTTCCTAATAACCCCCTTTTTCAGGACATCCCACAAAGGCTTTGCGAGGCCCCAAAGGCAGGCTCACAAGTCCTTTTTCTCTTATAGAACAGATGTAAAGGGTGTTTTTATTGTAATGAGTCCTAAGTTTCCATCTTCATATTCTATAAGTCTGAAATTTGAGAACCAGGGTTTGTATAAGAGTTAAAGTCCATGGTTTCCTCTATTATACAGGCTAAAGCCATGTCACTGGGGTGGTCCTGGCATAACGCTACCAGACAAAGAATATAAAAACGATTTTTGTAAGTACAGGACCTGTCTGATTTGCGTCACATCACAAATATGTAATTAAACCGCTGCAAAAATTATGAATGATTACTACTCCGGAGAGTTGAGGCAGCACAGAAAACTCCACTCCATTAAAACTTAGATATAGAAGTTTGTTTTAAAGGGCACCCTAAACTCTTAAAATTAAAAACTTTCAGACTTTTTAACCTACTACAACAAATACATTAAAATATTTTTCTTTATATTTTTTTCCAGTTTATTTTCTTTGTGCATTTGATAGCACTTTGTGTGTAGTCCGTTTCACTGTTTCTGCTATAGTCAATTTCTTCTCTTGTTTGTGTAGGTCTTTCACACAACACCATGGGAGATACTTTATGGGAGATCCCTTTTTTTTTAAGTTGGAAAATGTGACTGTAAAACCACAAAAAATAACAGGGGGATTTATTGGTAATTCTTGGACTTAAAAATAATTTTAACTCATTTTAAAAATTGTATTAAATCAACTTCTGTACCAGATGACTGGACGATAGCTAAAAGACTCCACAGGTGATTTTGGCAATTACAGCTCAGTAAGCCTAATGACAGTACCAGGCCCATTGGTTGACACTGCAGTAAAGAACAGAATGATCAGAGACGTAGATAAACATGATTTGTTGGGGAAGAGTCAACATGGCTTTTGTAAAGGTAAATCATGCCTCACCAATCTATTAGAATTCTTTGAGGGGGTCAAAAAACATATAGAAAAGGGTGATCCAATGGATATAGTGTAGCTGGATTTTCAGATAGCCTTTGACAAGGTCCCTCACCAAAGGCTCTTAAGCAAAGTAAGCTGTCATGGGATAATAGGGAACAGGGTGACCAGAAAGTAAGTATGAAAAATTGGGATGGGGCTGGGGGTAATGGGAGCATATATAAGAAAAAGACCCCAAAATCAGGATTGTCCCTTTAAAACTGGGACATCTGGTCACTCTAACAGGGAAGGTCCTCTCATGGATCAGTAACTTGTTAAAAGATAGGAAACAAAGGGTAGAAATAATTGAGAGAGGTAAATAGCAGCATCCCCTAAGGCTCTGTACTTGGACCAGTGCTGTTCAACATGTTCATAAATGACCTGAAAAAAGGGTAAACAGTGAGGTGGCAAAATTTGCAGATGATACAAAACTATGCAAGATAGTTAAGTCCAAAGCAGACTATGAAATGTTACAAAGGGATTTCAAAAAACTGGGTGACTGGGCAACAAAATGGCAGATGAAATTCAATGTTGATAAATGTGAAGTAATGCTCATTAGGAAAAAAATAATCCCAACTATACATACATTATGATAGATCTAAATTAGCTGTTACCACTCAAGAAAGATATCTTGGAGTCATCATAGATAGTTCTCTGGCGACATCCATTCAATATGTAGCATCAGTCAAAATAGCTAACAGAATTGTAGGAACCATTAGGAAAAGGATAGATAATAGAACAGTAAATATCATAATGTCACTATTTAATTCCAAGATATGCTCACACCTTGAATACTGTTTGCAGTTCTGGTTGCCTCATCTCAATAAAAGTATAGAGAAGGGCATCAAAAATTATTAAGGGTATGGAACAGGTGCCATATAAGAAGAGCTTAAAAACACTGAAACTGTTGATCTTAGAAACAACTACGGGTGGATATGATAGAGATTTATAAAATCATGAATGATGAGGAGAAGATAAATAAGAAAGTATTATTTACCCCTTCATGTAACACAAGAACTAGGAGATCACACAATGAAATTAATAGGAAGCAAGGTTAAAACAAACAAAAGGCATTACTTCTTCACACAATGCACAGTGGAACAGCCTGTGGAACTCATTGCCAAGGGATGTTGTGAAAACCAAATGTATAACAGGGTTAAAAAAAGAATTAGATAAGTTCATGTAGGATAGGTCCAAGATGGTCACAGTTGTGCTCATTCAATTTTCTGTGTCCCTTTTCCTCCTCTTGCCAGTTAGTGTGGAGCAGGGAAGATGGTTTTGTAATGCCCTTTTATGATACTATAGCTGACTGTATCTGATTGTCTTTAGGTGGATCAATTTGTCAAGTAATGGACTGGTTAAGGGATGTCCATTCAGTAATAGGTAGTGCTCAGTTTGTTTCAGGCCCTTTTCTGAAGCATATGTTGGAGGATATATGGCAGCATGCTTCACATTGAGTTTATTATACAACTTCTAGCAGCTGGCTGGGTGAATGATGTTCTGTTATATAATTTCCAATTCTTCATCATTTGATAAAGAAACCCCTCACACATACACAGATTTCATGCCGATTTCAAGGCTCTAGGAGAAAAACTCACGTGACTGCCAATCAGTCAATATTTGAAAAGATTTGCCTGCCATCTTTTAGCTCCATCCAATCACAGTGTAGGTGAAAGCGATTTGCTAGTTTACTGTGGAACAGCAATGATTGAGGCTCATAATATACAAAACATCTAGTAGTATGGTTTCCCTTGTGTCTCGGGAACAGGACAGGTAGTGTTGCTATTTATTTGACAGATATCACACATTTTCAGCCTCAAGTAAATACATATATTGCAAGAAACAGCTTGCAGTTACTTGCCCATGGCTATACTTACCTTGTTAAGGAGATTGAAGGGGCACAGATATTGAATTGCCAAACATAAACTATATTGTGAATATTTACATACAATAGGCATGACAGATGTGGAGTATCAGCAGCATTGGCAGTTGCATTCACATGCTCTTTTTGATCTGTGTGACCTATTGAATTGACCTTCTGATATTGAGCCTTGCAGTTAAGTTACCAGGTTTACAAAACCCTAGATTACTTCTCTGAAACTGGAATCTTTTCTGGGAGTGACTAGACATGTATCTAGCACACCCCAGCACTCTATATCCTGATGTCTGAAAGCCATACAGATGCAGCAGCAGCTTGATGACTAGCTATGGTTCTTCATAGACTTGGTTTTGCTAAAGAGGATCCCCTACTCAAATCAGGTTGGTTTGCACTGATACACTTCCAATTGCCTCTCCTCCATGGCACAGATACAATTGGTGAACATCCGGGAGATCTAGGACTCTCTACAATGGTTCTCTCCCCATTATCTATGTGACAACCACTAACCGATATTTCCCAGCTGTTGAGATATACTTTCCTCTACCCTTTGTGCTGGAGTCAGACCAGAAGGATATAGGAGAGTGCTGGAAGGCAGATATATTAGTCTCAGGATGTGCGGGTCCCTGTTCCCTGGATAGCCAAACAAAGGCTACTCCAGGTCAATCAAGACACCTGGGGCCAATTAAGAACCTTCTAGAAAGGAGTAGAAACAGCTAGCTTAATTGGGACACCTGAAGCCAATCAGGGACTGGCTGAAACCAGATAAAAATCTCCTAGTTAGTCAGGTGGGCTGTGGGTGTCAGGAGCTGTGGAAGGAAGTGGTGCTGTTGGTGAGACTGAGTGGTGGACAACATATCATCCAGAACGAAGGAGACCCTGAGGTAAGGGTGAAGTGGAGTTTGAAGAAGCAGGGATTGCTGTGGGGAAGTAGCCCAGGGAATTGTATTGTGTTTTGTGGATAAAAGGTCAGCCATCTTAGCTAATACTAATAGGGTCCCTGGCTGGAGCCCGGAGTAGAGGGCAGGCCCGGGCTCCTCCCTTTTTCCATCTTCCATACTGGCCTGTGATGAAAGTTACTCACTAGGTGGTGACTCTTGCCAATTATACTGAGAAAGGGAGGTCACTCTGGGGCCTAGATGAGTTTCTGAGGCCCCTAAATCTGCCAGGAAGCGCAGGACCCACAAGTACAAACTTGGACCTTTGTCACACCTTCCATTTGTGCATATCATTGGGTGAAGTGAGTCATGGAGGATTATGGGCAGGGACTTCGTCACAGTATGGTGCATGGGTACCCTTCACTGCATGCTTTCCCTTTTCATTCTTCCAACAGGGGAAGATTGGCACAAGTACGTGCATAGCTTTTGGGCACATTTTGCTCCTCTAAGGAGGCTATTTAAACCATTTTTCCCTCCCAAGGCAAGAATCTACACCTTTGCATGTGGATTTGGGGTGATAAGAGGAGATCAACATTGGAATGCACCAATTAGGAGTCTGTGGGATTGAAATCACAGTCCGGAGAAAGAATGCCTTGGAGCAGGTACCATATTTGGAAGTAGGGAACACAGAGGGAGGAAATTGCGTTCTTTTATTTCACGGCCTTATGAAAGTTTTGCAATCTCCTTTTTACCCCTATCAGAAGGGAAGGGGATTAGAACGAAATTCATGAGTCTTCCTGAACATATGGGGCCAAACTCGGCTCTCTCTAACACTGGTTCATTACCTTTGGTGGATTTACATAGTTGTAATAGAGCAAAATATCTCTTGTAAATCTGTCTGGATATGGAGAAGTATTTTCATTTTAACCCAGATTACAAACAGAATAGGCAGAGTTAATATTATGGAAGGAACAGGAGGTATGGAAAGTCCTACAGGCTTTTCTTATATTTTACCTACATGATTTCACTGATGATCACGAATCCTTACTGTTACAGATGAGTGCCAAATGGGTTAAGTGAGGTCAACTGTCTGTTGAGCAGATTTTTCTCGCCAGATGCTGGCAGAAAGAGTTGATTCTGACATCTTTTACTAGACATTAGTTCCTGGTTTTTTTGGCTCTGGCTCACAAATGTGGCAGCCAGACTGCTTTGGCATTCTTTTATCAAGAGCATTATTCAGTGTTGTAATTTATTTAAGCTCCTGTGCTCTTCATGTCTTGAGTGGAATAAAATAAAATCCCACCGATGTCACAGCTCTGAAAACCACCAGAAAAAAATGTCTGTGTGAAGGGGGTGCAAGAGGGAGGAGTCAGAAGGGAAGTGTTAAGGAAATTTAGTGGATGAAAGAATGCAAGGGAGATAATTTCACAGCCCAGTTTTGCAAGGGAGAAAATGCCTGTCTGGCCAGAGAATGTCACTGTGTAATTAGGTGTTAGACATTCCAGAGAGAAAGCATGACAGACAGCATATCAAATATAGCAATAGCTCTGAATAACAAATAAAATAAAATTCTAAAAAACAGTTTGCTTTCAAGATGAGTGGGTAGATTGGTTCAATGGCCAGTCAATATTATTGTTATGGGATTGTGCTTGTATACTGCAGGGTGAGGGATGGAGGCGGAACGTTCATTCCAGCAAAAATTTGCTTTGTGTAGATCAAAAATTGCACCTTTAGATTAGGCTGTAGTTCCTGTTATTTTTACATGTTGTCCAGCATCACGTGGAACTAGTCTACACTTGGGACCCAGTCCTACAGCAGTGAAGTCAATGGAGTTTTATCACCTATTTTAATAGCCACAGGACTGAACCCTAGAAAATCTCAGTGTTCAACTTGTTGGGCTGTTAGTACAAGATTTTCATTTGACTGTAAGGGGGCCCTTCCAAAAAGTTTGCCAGGACAGCAACCTCAAGGTCCCCCTTGAATGCTTCTTTTTCTCCTGGCAGGCGCATTCCTTAAGCATGAGCAAGGTAAGCAACATCCTGGGACTGTAAGCCTAGGGCTTTCTCCTGCAAGGTGCTGAGGACTCTAGCCCAATCTAGTGAAACACTTAGATATGTGCTTAAGCACATGAATGGCCTCCTTGAAGCCTGGGACTCTTTTCATACTTAAAGTTAAGCATGTGCTTAAGTGCTTCACTGGACTGGGGTAGAGTGTTCAGTACCCTGCAGAATCAAGCCCTGCAAAGGTCCTTGTAGTAACCTCAGCAGCTGTTGAGCTGATGTCATCACCCCTAGCACCAAGATTTGAAGAGGAGTCCCTGAAGTAGGTTCATTACTTGAGATCCCACAAATTATAAGGCTGTTCTTGATCTCCCCTACTCCAGATTGCCTCATTCACAAAAGGATTCATCACCTTCAGAACAGGACACTGCTCCATCCTACCACTTTTGCACGTTGGTATCAATGTGATCATGATCTCTCTATGCTTAATGAATACCTCCTGCTGGCCATTCTGGAGTTGATGGCTTCCACTGACCAGAGGAGAGGTTGAGTAGAAGAAGGGGACAACTGAAATAAAACAGAGCAATAAAAGCAATAAGAACCACTACCCTCTTTGCACCAGGCCTTTAGGAGGCTAAATATTCTCATTCTGTGGTACACCAAAGATGTGGCTATTTGCATCCAGGTTTCTGTTTTGTAGTTAAAACAATTATTTTGGGGAAGCAACTTTTTAATAATTTGAAGATATGGAAATCACAAAAGATAGTTCTTGTATTTTCCAGGATTTTATTTATGTGTAAATGGGAGAGAGAGCCAAAATGGGGCACTGAGTCCAAAACTTTGGAGGAGTTCTGATCCTGTTTTAGACTTGAACTTTGTGCAGCTAAGACCCATCTCCAATATTTACAAGGGCAGACTGGCTTGGTCACAGGTCAGGATATTATTCTACCAGCACAGGTCACAGAGGATATACAAAAGTATACCCTAAATAATATGATTTTTAAGGTCTAGTATCTTGTGTTCTGTCAGAGCTAGAAAATACTGCTATAGAGCACTATATAGGATTCACAGCTTGATAGCTTTAGTTTCTGTCTTTGGTGATTCATGCATGCGATATCATACCCTGAAACTATCAGTCTCCTGAACAAAGCAGAATAGTTCATTTACCAGACAAGCCAGGATACTTTTAACATGCCAACCATACTGAGCCAGAGTACCTAAGGATATTTAAGAGCAGATGTTATATATATATATCAATTAAATTACAGAAGAAATTCACTAGCTAAGAAAATGTTCAAGATGTTATTAAAAAAGGAAACTGTTATAGGACCTGGCCATGCAGAATTTTGCCAGGCAAAATCAATGCGAATCAACATCAGAATGAATTATGCTTAAGGGAGGCAGAATAAGGACCATAATCAACTCCTTTTACAGGCATGTCACGTTTTACGCGCATTTAACTTGCGCGATTTCCACTTTACGTGATCGACTGAGAAAAAAAACGTAAGGGAAAGCTAAAAGTATAAAAACTGTCTTTAGAGCAGGCGATTTCACCCGCCATTGAAGTCAATGGGGTTTGGCCATATGCGCTTTCCGCAGAAACCGCAAAACCGAACCCTTGCGTAAAACATGACATGCCTGTACAGACTTACATAAGAACATAAAAATGACCATACTGGATCAGAGCAATGGTCCATGTAGCCCAGTATCCTGTCTTCTGACAGTAGCTAGTGCCTGATGTTTCAGAGGGAACAAACAGAACAAGGCAATTATTGTGAGCCATCCCCTGTTGTCCAGTCCAAGTTCTGGGAGTCAGAAGTTTAGGGATACCAATATGATCTTGACTAATAGTCAGTGATGGACATATCCTCTATGAATTTATCTCATTCTTTTTTGAACCATATTATATTTTTGGCCTTCATAACATCCCCCTTACAACAAATTCTATAGGCTGACTGTATGTTGTGAAGAAATACTTTCTTTTGTTTGTTTTAAACCTGCCACCTATTAATTTCACTTGGTGACCCTTTGTTCTTGAGTTATGAGAAGTAGGAAATAACACTTCCTAATTTACTTTCTCCACACCAGTTATGATTTTATAGACCTCTATCATAGCTCCCACTTAGTTGTCTCTTTTCCAAGATGAAAAGTTCTAATTTTATTAATCTCTCCTCATATGGAAGCCGTTCCACACCCATAAACATTTTTGCTGACCTTTTCTCTCTCTTTTCCAAATCTAATATATCTTTTTAGAGATGGGGCCCTCAGATCTTCATGCAGTACTCAAGATGTGGGAGTACCACGGATTTATATAGAGACAATATGGTATTTTCTGTCTTATTATTAAGGCTATATTTTAGTCACAGGTATTTTTGTTAAAGTGATGGACAGGTCACGGGCAGGAAACAAACATTCATGGCCTGTAACCTGTCCATGACTTTTAATAAAAATACTGGTGAGTAAAACTTGGGTGGGGGGCTGTGGGTCCTCTGGGAGGGGGACAGTCGGAGAGTGCCATGGGTGGTGTGGACAGTCGGAGGGCGAAGGGGGAGATGGCCCAGAACCCTGCTGGTTCTGTGGGGGAAGGGTCTGGCAGCGGCGTGTGGCCTGGGACCCCTGCTGGTGCTGGGGGCTGAGGGAGGAAGGGTTGGTGGAGCCAGCAGGGGCTCCATGTCCCTGCAGCTCCTAGGCGGCAGAGGGGAAAAAGTGCTGGCTGCTGCAGCTCCTATTGGCCGGGAACCACAGCCAATGGGAGCTGAAGAGGCAGGACCTGTGGGCACGGGCAGTGCACAGCCCGAACCACCCTCCGCTGGTCCTTCCGCTGTCTAGGAACTGCAGGGCTTCAGGGCAGGCCCACAACATTTTGGCACCTGAGGCAGGGAGCTCAAATGATGCCCTTATGCCCCCTCGCTTAGACCAAAACTTTGAAAGGTCTCAGTTCTGCCTTCTTCCTGTTCTACTCCTCTCATCATACTGCTCTGCCACGTACCCCAATAAAGGAGAACTAATAACGTAAAATGCCTTGTTCAAAAATTTTAAGTAACACTTAACTTTTAAATGCCTGAACAGCAAATGTAACTCTTCTTGTCTGAATAGTAAATACTGGCATGTTTATCTGTTTCAGTAATCAAAGTGCTGCTTTCTCTGCTGTCTTGGTTGCAAAGATTTGAACGGCTTCCTGAAGGTCCATAGTCTGGGCCAGCTCATGCTGTATTGAGACAGTTGCAAGGCCGACCAGCCTCTCCTGTGTCATTGTAGAGCGTAGATGTGTTTTTATTAACTTCAGCTTGGAGAAGCTGCATTCTCCGCTAGCAGTTGTTACAGGAAGTGTTAAAAGAATGTGCAGAGCAACAAGAGCATTTGGAAAGAGGGTGGTTATTTTATTTGTGCACATATATTCCAGACCAGCCATTGGAGTTGATCCTGCTGAAATGTATCTTGAAAGGGCTTTCAGTTCATCACCTAAATCACTAGCATCAACATCATGCATGTTGTCATGTGTCAACACTGTCTCTAGTGCCCTGCATTGCTGGTGTAGGTCTTCTTCAGGTATAGTGAGGAGTTTTGGAATATCATACAACTTCCCAGATATACTGCTGTGTTCCTTGAGCTGCATGAAATGTTCTTCAGCTGACTGTATTGCACAATCTAGCACCTGGTTAAAGAATTCAACTTTGAATTGTTGTTTGGGATCTCTTATGGGATTATTCCGTGCCTCGTAATCAAAATGTCGTCTTCTTCGGTAACTCTTGTATTCTTGAATGGGTGGGAAAATAGCTTCAGTGTGAAGTTCCTCTGTCGACTTCTGTACACACTTCAGAATGTTTTGAAATCCCTCATTTGACCAGTAAGACTGTAGGTATGGCTTTGCTTTGTATAGTTGTTCCATTGCTCCAGATATATCCAGGTCAACATCTTGGAGTCTCTTGCTTACAACATTTATTTCAAACAGTATGTCATGCCACAACACTAAGCCATACAGAAATCTGATGTTGTGTATGTTTCTGGTGATTTCATTTCCTTCTTCCACTGTTATCCCATAAACTGTTCCTGTCATAGCATTATCCTCCAGAATCGCAACTATGACATCATCTATCTTCCCAATTTGGTGTTTGATAGGCTTTATCGTCTCCACTCGACCTTCCCATCGTATGACACTCAGTGGTTTCAGTGTCAGAGAGGATGTTCCCAGATGTTGCTTCAAAATTTACCATTGATGAGTCGATGCAGAGAAAAATACGTAGATACTTTGAATTACATTAAAAAAATCAGCAGCCTCACTAGAAGCTGATGCTGCATCACTGACCAACAAGTTCAATGAATTAGAACTGCCTGGGACAAAAAAAGCTTGAGGGTTCAACTCTCAGATCCGTGTCTGCACGCCTCTGTTCTTTCCTTTCATGTTGTCACCATTATCGTAGCCCTGACCTCTCACGTTAGCTATTGCAATTCCTGTATCTTCCAGCTTTTTAAGAAGCACATTTGTTATATCAGCTCCTGTAGTACTATCAGTGTCAATAAATTCTAGAAAATGCTCTCTGATAGTCACCATTGCAGGGATATTTTCACTAGGTTCTGTTGTTGCTACAAAATGCACCATTAAAGTCATTTGTTCCATATGGCTGATGTCAGGTGTGCAGTCCAGAATAACAGAGTAATATCTAGCTGACTTCAGATCTGCCGCAATCTTCTGTTTGACTTTTGTTGCCAGTAACTGTATGATCTCATTTTGAATTGTTTTTCCAAGGTAGTGGTGTGTGTATATTTCTTGGGTGGTGACTCTTCTTAGATGCTCCTGAAGTACAGCATCAAACTCAACCTGAGCTCCACAATTTTAAGGAAGTTTCTATTGTTTGGCACATACAGCTGATCTGAAGTGCCATGCAGTGCTACGTTTTGGATAGCAATCATTCTCACAATGGCAATGAGCCTTTTCAGACCATTTTGCCAGTAAAGAGATTCTGGTGTAATCTTCTCTTGATGCTGATCATCTATGCTAGCCTTTAACCTTAGTCTCATCTCAAGCTCTTTCCACCTATGGAATGCTCTCTCGTGATTTGCTGCATCTCATGGTATGCCAGATTTCTAGCCAGATTTTTCCAGGCCTTTTTTCCTGTGGAACCCAATGTGGCCGGAACGTTAGACTGGAAGAGTTTGCAATAAAAACAGTATGCAGATTTCTGGGTTTTTGAGTACCTAAGTCATGGCCTCTCCATTTTGTCACCATTGGGGATTTCACGCCAGTAATGTGTTGGATGGAAACTTCTATTTTTTTCACTTGCTGTGGCCCATACAGTACAACGAAGTCCCTCAGGCTACTTCTCAAGTGAGTCCCAGACCTGGATCCTCTAGACTTAAGGAACTAAACTCAGCAGCAGCTGTTTCTTGTGCCTCCACCACACACTTCTCTGACCTACACTTTTCTTCAGGAATGTGCATGGTTACATCCATTTGAGATGGAGATATGGATGCTGCAGTATGTGCCAGGTCACCTGCACTCTGACTAACTGAAAGATCAGGCTTAGGATTAAAAGGCATCATTGTTAAAAATGCTTGTGATCCGACTGCACTACAGTTTCCACTGTATCTACCACAGGGGGATAATTTTACATCTGAATTTTCCCATTGTACTGCAGACCATGGGATTTAGTATACTGTGGATCTGATCACACATCAGTATGCATCTAAACTGCATCTACTGAAGTCAATGGTGTGACATTTGATTACATGCAGTGCAACTTCAGAATTGGGTCCTCTATCTTTTAAAATAAAGCGGGGACAGAGGGCATGTGTAGCACAAAATAGAGACACATTTTAACAGCACTGAAATATATTGGACTGGAAGATCTTTAAGGAACATGGAATGGAAAAATGGAAAACATTTCCTTGAAAAGTAGGGACTGTCCCTCCTTAATAGTCCTGAATGATTTGCATTTATGGTACACAATGTAATGGAAGGCTGGGAAAACTAAGAACACTGTCAGGCTTGGGACTCCAGCTGTTAGCAGACTCTGTAAGAAAGAACAGACTTTATTCAATGCCTGCAAATGTTTCCAAATTTTCACAGTTCTTAAATTTAAATCAATTTGTATAACCAATGTAAAACATTTGAAGGGCAAATATCACACACCTTGATTCCAGTTTAGTTGTAAAAAACAAAGGTGATAAAACACTATAATGTAGACTGTATTGCTGGTTCATAGAGAGACAGATGTAAATAAATGATTGGTGCTGTACCTAGTTGGAACAATAAACTAATACTCTGTTTTCAGCTACACTGGTGCTACTCCACTGATTTTAATGACTTGCATCAGTATAAATGAGGGAATAATTAATATAGTGGTCGTGATTCTGTGTAAATCAGGAGTAATTCTATTGATGTTAATGGAGTTATATCAACGTACGTTACAGGGGAATCAGTCCCAGAATCTTTTAATTCATCTCAATAAAGAAAATGGAAGTTCCTGCAGCAGTAAGATGGGTTGATTGGCAAGATGATTATTTAGCTGGAAAGTAGTTGCCACTGTCTTGGTTTCACCAAGAATTAGCCTCCATTGCCAGAAGTATGTGGTCAAAATGTCCATGTCTTGGCTGAGATTCCCTTCTATCCTATGGAAATCATTTCCAGTGTCAGCAACACACATCATCAGCATACACATACTTCCTGGCCAGAGTTTCAGGAAAGTCATACATTTGTTATATAAATAACAAAAAGAGACCCAAACTGAACTTTGTGGAAGCCCACTGAAGAGGTGTTTGAGGGGACTGATTTTCTCTCCAACTTTCAGGATGAAGCTTTGGCTAGTAATTTTTTCTTGGACAAACTGCACTATCTGCCCACAAGGAATTTGCAAACATCTAAAAGATAAGAAGGTGATAAGTAACAGTCAGCATGGATTTGTCACGAACAAAACATGTCAAACCAACTTGATAGTGTTCTTTGACAGGGTAACAAGTCTTGTGGATGTGGGGGGAAGTGGTAGAGGTGATAAATCTTAACTTTAATAAAGCATGATCTTTTCATAAAAAAACCCGAGAAATGTAACCTAGATGAAGCTACTATAAACCATTCGCAGAGAATAGTTATCAGTGGTTCATACTAGAAGGGCATAACAATCATACTAGAAGGGCATAACAAGTGAGGTTCTTCAAGGATCAGTTCTGGGTCTGTTCTGTTCAGAATCTTCATCAATAATTTAGATAATGGCATACACAGTACAGTTATAAAGTTTGCAGATGATACCAAGCTGGGAGGGATTGCAAGTTCTTTGGAGAATAGGATTATAATTAAAAATGATCTGCACAAACTGGAGAAATGGTCTGAAGTAAATAGGATGAAATTCAATAAGGACAAATGCGAAGTACTCCATTTAGGAAGGACCAATCAGTTGCACACATACAAAATGGGAAATGACTGCCTAGGAAGAAGGACAGTGGAAAGGGATCTGGGGGGTCATAGTGGACCACAAGCTAAATTTGAGTCAATGGTGTAACGTTGTTGCAAAAAAAGCAAACATAATTCTGGGATGTATTAGCTGGACTGTTGTAAGCAAGACACTAGAAATAATTCTTCCTCTCTACTCTGTGCTGATTGGGCCTCAGTTGGAGTATTGTGTCCAGTTCTGGGCACCATATTTCAGGAAAGATGTGGAAAAATTGGAGAGACTCCAGAGAAGAGCAAGAAAAGTGATTAAAGGTTTAGAAAACATGACCTATGAAAGATGATTGAAAAAATTGGGCTTGTTTAGTCTGGGAAAGAGAAGACAAGAGGGGACATTACAACAGTCTTCAAGTATATAAAAGGTTGTTATAAGGAAGAGGGAAAAAATTGTTCTTCTTAACCTCTGAGGCTAGGACAAGAAGCAATGGGCTTAAACTGCAGCAAGGGAAGTTAAGGTTGGACATAAGGAAAATCTTCCGGTCAGGGTGGTTAGGCATTGGAATAAATTGCCTAGGGAGGTTGTGGAATTTCCATTATTGGAGATTTTTAAGAGCATGTTAGAAAAATACCTGTCAGGGGTCGTCTAGATAATATGTAGTCCTGCCATTATGAGTGAAGGGGACTGGATTAGATGACCTCTCCAGGTCCCTTCCAGTTCTATGATTCTGTGATTTCACCAGTGAATTATCATCTGGTACTATAACAGCCTAACCATGGAATCCCCTTGGCTGTCCTGATTTATCTTGCAACTGAGGTGAACATATCTTTGTAACAGATGGTCTCTTACACTAAGAATCACAGCAATATTCAGGTTACTCCCAGTTCCAAATGACCAGTCACTCACTCCAGGTTAATTAAATTTTTCTACTAAAGATAATTAGAAAAAGGCCTTTCTAATTTTATCCCTATATATTGTAGCCAATCCTACAATAAACTATGTTGAGATTTATAAAATAGGAAAAGGAAATGAAAAAGTTATTTACAAGGCTAAAACAGATAAGCATATGCACAGAAATGAGTTACAATCTTGTGTTTCAAAAAGTAATAGAAGCTCCTATAATAAGTAAGACTTATGAATCCTATCAGGTTAATCCAGGCTAAGTAGCTGGGGATCTCCTGCTTATGCTTAGAAAACCTTTCTCCCCCAGAGTCTAAGCAGCAAAGAGATTCAGTTCTTTTTATTAGGGGTTTTTACTCCCATACTTACTTGTGCTCTGAGCTTCAAATTCAGCTGACAGGGGGAATCCACTTGATTGATTCATCTCCACAGGAGGGATAGGGAGCAAAACACCAAGCATCCTTTGTCTTCTTTATCATCCCACAATAGTCCATCTGGTGTAGATGGACCATCCCTGATGGGTAGAATGTAAACCTATGTTGGATATCAGCACTTCACACTAATATCTCTCTCCTGTCTCGTGATTTACACAGTCATAGTGGATTATAATACAACCACCCAAAAATTACCTTAAAATATAAGATATGGATGTTATCAGTGAGATTACTGCGTGCAGCAACTCGCAAGCATTCAATAAAGTCTAAACACTAACCACATTATTACAATTCTAATACCTACGTTAACAATACTAACACATGGGTGAGCTAGCCCGATTCCAGCTATGTATTTGTCAGTATTTCATTGAGGCCTGGGGATTTTAGCATGAGATGAAACCTCGTCTGCCAGCAGCACAGCATGTATGTGGCAAAGACATATGGGCCTCGTTTTCATTTACACTAAAGCCCCTTTATACTGTTTTGGCAATGTAACGGGTCTGTGAAGTGGAGATAAATTACATTTACATTTCCTTTATGTTGCCCAGGTGGCCTAAAGCGACCTCAGTATAAGAAATGGGCCTTGAAATGTCTGATTTTAAAACTGCTATAAAAAACTATACTAACAAAATACGGATAAACTGTTTCGGGAAAGGAACATCTTTTCTGTTTTGTGTTTGTACAGCACCTAGTACAATGGGATGGTCTGTGACTGAGGAGCCCATACTGCAATACAAATAATAATTATACAGGGTAATAATAAATAATGAGCAAGTAAACATTTTCTTAAAACAGAATTCTGGAATACTGCATTACCTCAGATCCACACCTCTTTAGTGAACTCAGCTGCACATCTGTTTTTTAGTTTAGATATGAGTTAAGATCTTTCCCATCACATGAAATTCTTCAGTTGTGTCTTTGTTAATGTAGTTTTATTTTTTAAATGGAAGAACAAGAAAAAAGCCTCAGTGTCCTGCTAATATTATAAACAGCTTTGTGCTTCATGAGGTCAGCATATATCTTCAACTGAATTATGCTCTCGTCGCTAAACATATCCACTATCATTGGTTCCAGCAGGATGCTAAAGGATGAGGGCAGCCTAGCAGGGGCAGTGGAAATCCAGCAAGAACAGGATAAAGAGATTTTATTCACCATAGTTCATAGAACCACAAAAATGTGTCAGCTTCTTCACCTCTAATGGCTTTTTTCACACTTCATCTTCTAACATACTGTACAATTCCTAGAAATATTTTGTTTCATTAACTGTTTTAATAGTTCAACTATATTGAAACTCTGTGGTCCTTGCAAATCACATTTCCCTCACTGTTTTGCTGTCCAAGGTTTTTTCAAAAGTCCTCTGCTTTCAGACTGTTCATTCCCAGACTGTGAGGCAGCCTGATTGTGAGATGGAAAATACTAGGGGTGGTCTTACTCTGATATGTTAATAATGTGTGTCTCGCCACATGAAGGAAAAATTCAAGGCAATTCTTCAAGGCCCTAAATAACTTTCATTCTCTGTACTTATGCACACCTATATTTTATTCCATCATTTCTAATTACCACTTCCTCCACCAACAGTGCCAGGCTTATTCCTCCATGGATCTGCCATTTTTGCACTTTGTTCCACTCCTCTTGAAGACCCACTTCTTTCAACAAATAAATCATTTACTTATCTATTTAACTGTCAAAGGCCAAGTCTACACTGGGGGGGAGAGGGTCAACCTAAGATACACAACTTCAGCGACGCGAATAATGTAGCTTAAGTCGACGTATCTTAGGTTGACTTATCTTGGCATCCTCATGGCAGCGAGTTGACCGCTGCCACACCCACATTGACTCTGCTTCTGCCTCTCATGGCTGTGGAGTTCTGGCATCAACATGGAGAGCACTCGGGGATCGATTTATTGCATCTAGATGAGATGTGATAAATGGATCCCCGATAGATCGATCACTACCCGCTGATCCGGTGGGCGGTGTAGACCTGGCCTTATGAATGAACCACTCCTCTATATCTGTGGTAGTTGACGTGTGCCAAATGTAAAGCGGGAGTGGTGTGACGGCACTGGAATGGAAGCTGGGAATTTGTGTGGGAGTAAGCTGATAGGTCTGAATTGTGGTGGGAGGCTCAGGGAAGGGATATTTAGTGTGTTTAAAATAAAAAAAGCCACCATCAGCCAACCTAACATGCAATTAACAGCACACCACTCTGATCACTTTGCCTATGTATTACATCTCATTCCCTCACCCATTGTCTTTGTTTTCATGGATTGTAAACTGTCCAGGGCAGTGAATGTCCCTTCAACTGTGTTTGGAAATTGTCTAGTACAAGGTGGATGCTTCTGCAATCTATATAAATACATTCTGAGGCATGTTAGCAGGAGTGTCATATGTCAGACACAGCAGGTAATTGCTCTGCTCTACTCAGCACTGGTGGGGTTTGAGCTGGAACTCTGTGTCCATTTCTGGGTGCCACACTTTAGGAGAGATGTGGACACTCTGGAGAGGGTCCAGAAGAGAGTAACAAAAATTATAAAAGATTTAGAAAATCTGGCCTGTGAGGAAAGGGCATTCTTGAGAAAAGAAGACTGAGGGGCGAACCCAATACCAGTCTTCAAATACATTAAGGGCTATTATAAAAGAGGACGGGGATCAATTGTTCTCCTGTCCAGTGAAGGCAGGACGAGAAGTAATGGGCTTTATTTGTAGAAGGGAGACATAAGTTAGATATTAGGAAAAACTTTCTAACCATAAGAGTATAGTTAGGCTTACAAACAGGTTTACAAAAGCCTGGAATAGGGTTACAAAAGTGGTTCTGGAATCCCTATCCTTGGAGGTTTTTAAGAACAGGTTGGACAAACACCTGTCAGGGATGGTTTAGGTTTAATTCAGCGGTCAGCAACGTCAGCATGCGGGACTGCAGGGTAAGTACCCTTAGTGGTCCCCACTGCTTTATTTACCTGCTGGCTTGCCGTGTGTCGCTTCCCGCAGCCCCCACTGGTTCGGGATGGTGAACTGCGGCCCGTGGAAGGAGTGGGAAGCAGCGCGCGATGAACTAGGAGGTAAATAAAGCAGTGGGACCCGCTAAGGGTACTCACCCTGCGGTCCCGTGTGCCAACGTTGCCGACCACTGGTTTAATTGATCCTGCCTCAGCACTGGTTGCTGGGCTTGATGACTTCTCAGATCTCTTCTAGCCTTACATTGATAAGATTTTAAAAATAATCCATACAATTCTGAGGGTATGAGTTGGGGATGAGGGAGGCTGTTCATCAACACTTTATTCTCATTTCAAGTTTAAATGTTTCCAAATGTTTGCTGGAAATTGGTTAGTGACCCTTGAGGAAACTTTTCTTTTTGGACTGAACCCCAGACTGAATATCTTATCCCTGTGTAAAGCTATCTTACTCTGTTAGAAATGTAGGGCCAATTTCTGTAGCACCTCAACCAGGTCCACTCTAGAAACTTTTGCTGGTATAGCAATGTTGATTAGGAGTGTGAACTGTTTTTGTGTGTGACATTTCTATACCAGCAAAATGTAGTTGCAGTTATGTCAGTATAAAAGTGTGTTTGTTGGTAGATCTTATTTCACTCAGAGAACTGATATAAGCTATAGTGGCCAAGGTACATTTTTTTCTGATATATGCTGCATCTACATAGAAGGGTTTGCCAATATAGACACAAGGCCTTGCCTTACTCAGGGAAAAATCCCTTTAGCTTCAATGGAAGTTTTGACTGAGTGTAGAAAAACTGCAAAATTTGGCCCTTATTAATAAAAGATTGAATCTTTGACTGGGTACAAAATAATTCTATACAAGTAGAAGCTTTTCCCTTTAGCTAAAACAGGTTCAACTGAATATGCCAAGACAGCCAGGAAGATAGTTTTACCAAACAGTTTTCCCTTGAGGTCTTGGCATGCACTGTTACCTCTTCATTGAGAACTTTACCCCTGTAATTTGTGTGCTGCTATCATTGTCAGAACTAAATATAGTTGCCCATTCCAGTTCCTTTCTGATAGAAAAGTGCATGCTAATCTCTATCTCCTTAGCCTGCTATTCTTTGTACTTGCTTATGGAGCCCATAATGAGTGACAGCTTGCTAGGTACTGCATATTAATCTATATCATCTTTCCTCTGCTTCTGCTGGGAATCACTAAGTAGAGAGCTAAATGAATTTTGGTGGAGAATATCAGAGCTCTTCTTAGGCCTGGGCTACACTGAGGGGAGGGATTTGAACTAAAATATGCAACTTCAGCTATGCTATTCACATAGCTGAAGTCAAAGTATCTTAGTTTGACTTACCTGGCCGCCCTCATGGCGGCGAGTTGGCCGCAGCAGCTCCCTGTTGACTCTGCTTACTCCTCTTGTGGAGCTGGAGTTCCAGAGTCGACGGGGAGAGTGTTTGGGGATTGCTTTATTGTGTCTAGATGAGACGAGATGCAATAATCGATCCCCAATACATTGAACACTACCTGCCAATCCGGCGGGTAGTATAGACATACCCCTTGGTATGTATTTCAGTGGGTTGGTTCTACAACAGATGGAGATGCCTGGTAACACAGAGACAACGTGGGTGAGGTAATATCTTTATTGGACCAACTTCTGTTGGTGAGAGAGAAGCTTTCAAGCTTACATCAGGCTCTTCTTCAAGTCTGGGAAACTGACTCACAGTATCACAGCTAAACGCAAGGTTGAACAGATTGTTTAGCATAATTAGTTTACAAGTATTTCAAGGGATCATTCAAGGTAAGGTGAATAACACCATTTCTTGGAACTAGCTGAGATACCACAGTTGATATTCATTTAGTCTCTGTGTGTGAGAACCACCTGAAGACTGCCAGAGGTTTGTTTTGAAGCTCCTGTTTTTTAGGCATTCAAGTGAGAGTCTTTTTTCAAAGCTTTACAACAAGCTGTGCTTTATAAACTAGATTCAGAAACGGCAGAGGAAACAAAATTGTCTCACTAGGAGAAAACAAAACCTCTTCAAACCAGATTTTACCAAATGTTCAAAGGATTCATGACTATCTACCATTGCTAAGTTGCACTTTGAATAATGTGTTTGCTACTGGAGGGCAATAAATGAACACATGAATAGAACTAAGGAGAAGTAAGTCATGAGTGGTGAATTTTCACAAGGTTCAGTGAAACATGAAGACCCTGATTCTGCTCCCATATCTGTGAGATATCTCCATTATCCATTATCTGAAAATACGAGGTTAGTTTTCCAACCCTTTCATACAGAGCCTCATTAAGCTTCTAAGTGAGAAAGTTAGAAACCAACGTGATGCTCCAAAGTGTTTTTCACTGACTTCATACTGAACAATATCTTACTCCACAGGGAGTTTTATTGACTTCAGTGGGACTATTCCTGGTGCAAGGAACTCTTCAGTATCATGGGCATCAGGAGTTAAACTTCAGGCACCTATTTTTGAAAATGTTCAGCACAGTACATTGGTGCATTTGATTTCTCCAGCTTGACTGCCTTAATAGTCAGGGAAACAAAAGCATAACAGAACAGATATTGTAAGACGACCTAAGAGATTAAACCAAGCCATGAAATACTTTGTCAAGCCATAACACATAAATCTACTGGTACAGATATGTTTCTCTGGACCAGCTTCAACTATGAATTATGCTGTCCTTGGGGAACACACAGACCCTCCACTGTGTGGAAAGAGGAAATGAGAATGCGTGTTCTGCCTTTGGCAGTGCTTTGGGCTGAAAGGCAACCTTATCAGTGAAGGAAATGCTTCAGAGCTGATACCTGATGGATAGAATTAGCAGCTGATGTCATTCAACATGCTGAACATAAAAGCTACCAGTACAAACAAGGAGTCAAAGAACATTTTCTCCAGGTCATCATTATAGAGTATCCACTGTCAGCAAAAATGGAAACAGCCAACTGAGTACATTTGTCCAGAATTAGATATGGTGCCATTTTTCTGAATCTTCCTATTCCAGATTTTGGGGGGTTGGCTAGAATGAGACTTGAAGTCAAACAACCACTACCTTTGCTTTTGTTAAAAATAAAAATCTGTCTAACTAAATTTGTAAAACTAAAACCACTCACACATTTCCTCAGATCTACTCAACAGAGTGTAGCTGATACTGACTACAGCACCTCTCCCTGGAAAACCTCCTTTGACAAAGGCCTTGTCTACATTACCAGCTGGATTGATGCATAGAGAATGATCTATTGGGAATCGATTTATCGCGTCTCATCAGGACGCAATAAATCGATCCCCAGAGGCACTCCCATTGACTCCGGAACTCCAGCTTGCCAAAAGGCACAAGGCAGAATTGACAAGGGAGCCCGCTGTCAACTGCTGCCGCCATGAGGACGGCAGGTAAGTCAACCTAAGATGTGTCAACTTCATCTATGCTATTCACGTAGCTGAAGTTGCATATCTCAGGCTGACCCTCCCCGCTAGTGTAGACCAGGCCAAAGTGGCTTTGCATTGCTAAATCATTTTAGTGTCCAACATCTATTCCTGTGGGGCTAGATCAGAGGTAGAGAAGAGACTATATTTTGAGTTATGGCTAGATTGTGATACCCTTACTCATGTTGGCTTCACATATAGTCCTATTCACTTTAGTGTGCTACAGTAATATAAAAAATAAAGAAGAAAAATTGGACAATAAAGATTGACTAGTCATTTTCCCTCTCAGGTTCTCATGTGCTAGCACACTGTCACAACACTTGGGTTCCAAACACTGAAGTGGAATGTTTTTTAAAAAAATGAATTAAAATGGGATACTTTTTGATTGTCCTTCAATTTCTGAAAAACTTATTTTTATCAATACTACATTTTAAGCCAAATTGGACCCTAGAAAGTAGTTTGCTTTAAAACTAGCCAGTGTAAAGTGCAAAACACTGGGACAATATAGTAACATTTATGGCCAAGGTTTTCAAACTTGGGTATGTCAGAAACGAGGCTCCTAAATCCATACATAAATAAGCGGCCTGATTTTCAAAAGTTCTGAGGACCCAGCAGCTCCAATTCTGTGTATGCTAAGCACTTCTAAAAAATCAAGTTATGAAGTTAGATGCCTAAATCCAGGCACCCAGATTTGAAAATGTTGGCCAATAATAACTTTCTCAGCTCCCAGTTGTGAGATCACAGAGAAGGAATTTTGACTACGAGTGCTTCCACGGGGAAATAAGCAGTCTGAGGAGAGGGACTAGCTTTGTTGTCATTTGGTTTTCCCTGAAACTGATAGAGAACTGTGTGTGAAGTGAATCGGAGCTGCCATCCCCAAACCTGAGAAAATATCCTTCAGGAAAACTATTATGGAAATTTCCATGGCTAAGGGATCTGGTCCTCTCGATCAATATTTGATATAGCCATCATCATTTTGCACAAATATCAAGTAATGACAGTAAAAGGTCCTTTGAACTAAATTTCAGACAATTTTGTTTGCCATGAATTTCCCGAAAGACCACAGAGTTAACTGACTCTTTTAGCAACATGCCTATCTATTGGAACAAAATAAAAGTAGGACATCTCTCTTAAAAAACCCCCCAACCATGCTTTAATTAAATACAGAAACCACAACTTTGGATGGTTTTGGAAAAGATCCAAATTGTAGGCCTGATCCCAGTGTTGTCCTTTCACTGGCTAAATTTGACTTCCATGAGAATGAGCCTCAGTTGGAGTATTTGGGTGCCACATATTATGAAAGATGTGGACAAATTGGAAAGAGCACAGAGGAGAACAAAAAAGATGATAGATGGTTTAGAAAACCTGACTTCTGAGAAAACGTTAAAAAAAACTGGGCATGTTTAGTCTTGAGAAAATAAAACTGATGGGAGACCTGATAGTCTTCAAATGGGTTAATGAGTGTTATAAAAAGGACGGTGATCAATTATTCTCCATGACCACTGAAGGTAGGCCAAGGAACAACGGGCTTAATCTGCGCCAAGGGAGATTTAGGTTAGTTATTAGGAAAAATGTTCTAACTAAAGAATAGCTAAGCACTGGAACTGGTTACCAATGGAGGTTCTGGAATCACCGTTTCAAAGAACAGTTTGGACAAACACCTGTCAGGGATGGTCTAGGTTCACTTGGTCTTGCCTCAGCATGAGGAGAGGGATGGTCTCGATGATCTCTCAAGGTTCCTTCAGCCATACATTTCTATGATTGAGGGAGTGCTGCAGTTTTGTACATACAACAAAGTGAAGACTATATTCCTTTCTTGGGGATGGGGAAAAGAAAGTAACTTCCAAATAAACCTTCTTATGTATGTTTGATTGCGTGGGTTCTCCCCTTATGCCTAGGTGATAACACAATGAAATGCATTATGGTGCAGGTTAGAACACATCCCGCTTAAAAAGCAGAAGCCGGCACAATTTGCACAGTACTCTTCATTTGAAAGTTATTTCAGTGAATTTTTTTTTAGTAAAGATCAAAATTGACAGCAGTTAAAAATCTGTTCAGTTTTTTTTTAAAGACAACTTCCAAGAAAAATAACAAACACATTTCTAATTTTGTACGTATGGCATTATTCCATTGGAAAAAATTATGTGAAGCCCTAGAACAGGTATCCAACAACATCTGGAATCCAGAGCAACACAGAAGGCATTTAACTGAGCGGCTTGTGTCTGCAGAATTTGTGTTGCTTGAATTTTATTTGCATTGAATGTTGTCAGTGAGAGATGTGCTAGCATTCTCCTCGCCTTCTCTTTACAGTTTTACCTTGAAAGGTTATTTTATCAGTGGATTTAATTAAAAAAAAAAGTTGAGATGGGTGTGTTCTCATAAATAGTGTGCAGTCATAACTGCTGAGATAAACGGGTTGCATCTTGGGAGGCCAAGGAGTGGGTTTTCAAAGATAAATAGTAACATTACTAATTAGCTCTTGCATAGATCTTTGCATGTTATTAAGCTCTGGGCAAACACTAAGTGATCTTTGGTAAGTATTCTTCTTCGTCCCCCCCATTTTTATAAAGGGGGGAACTGATATACAGAGGTACTAAACAATTTGTGTAAGACCATGCGGCAAGTCAATGGCAAAGTGGATGTTAGAACTTGAGGAGCTGCTGGCACCTGGCCCAAACCACTGATCCATACTGCCCATCACAGTGAAAACAATTAATCGTAAGTAAAGAGGTAGATCAGGTAAAGCAGCCAGGAAAGTCAAGAATAATATTAAAACTGCAGCTAGGAAAATAATATTTTTAAAGAGCACCTGATTGAGTGTTTGAAAGAAAAATATCCTTTCTTTGTGTGATATTTTTAATATTCAGGAAGGCTTTAACTTTCCTATAGAATAGGAGGAGCAGAGAGATTTTTGGGTCGAATGGCTGGAGAGCCTGGAAAGATTACCAGTGCATGGGAAGAAGCATTTCCTAAAGCAGACAGATGAGGAAATCTTAAAGAAGAACCTGATTGACTAGGGAAGGGGCTTTGCTAGGAGGGTTGTGAATTCAAGAGATGGGAACGAGGAAACAGCAGAGCAGACCCCGAGAGAATCCTCCCTCTGGGAAGGGGCTGGTGTATTGCCAGCACCTGAGACTTATGGAGACCACAATGACCTTGTAATAGACCAATAAAGAATTAGTGTGCCTCAGCAGTGGCATATAGGACAAATGTAAGTGGCTCATATGTGGGGGTGTGCCAAAAGCACTCTGTTATGGAGATGCTGGGATGCAGCCCAGCCCAGACAAAGGCATGGAGAGGTTGCCATGGGGTTGTGTGGCCCTTGAGGATGCTCTAACTTAAACGGAAGGCTATTTTATTTCTCACAGCAGCACAGAATCTAGGTCCTGCCACCAGATGGGCTGCATCTTCTGTGACGTGCCTTTCAGGAGGCATAATATGGACTCTGCCTCCAGATCTATGAGAACTTAAATTGCCCTGGAAGGAACTTCCATTCAGACACGCCAATAAGACTGTGCAGATGAGGAAGGTGGATGTAGAACTCTTCAGATGGTTTAAAACTTCCCTGCGGGGAATAGTTTAGGAATGAAAGGGATCAGTTAATTATATCATCCGATTATATTGGTGAGTTTAATCTCTCCAGACCTGAGGCAGTATAGAGGAAATATATCAAATAATGTTTTAAAGTAGATAGCATCTCCTGTGCATTAGTGGAAACAAAAATTCCTGGTTTAGATATCCTGAAATACAAGCATACTCAGCCCAGTCTTTGTGTGCAGTTCCCATCAATAATTAGTTTCTTATGCTCTGCCAAATACACTCTCGCCCTTCTTAAAACCTACCTCTTCAAGTCATCGCTCCCCACATCTCCTCTTTAATAATTTCCCACACATTGTCTTCTTTGTTCTGTTGTCCAACGTCTTCTAATTTTTTGGGGTCTTATTTAGGCTTTGATCCTTTAAAGACTTACAGATGTCTTTAACTTTACACTTGGGTGCAGTTCCATGGGAAAGAATGGGCCCAAATAGAATCAACTGGATTCTTCACAGGATTGGGACATTAGACTGTAAGCTCTCTGAGGCAAGGAAGCAGGACATTAATCTATGGTACTAAGAATGCCCAATGGTTGAGTGTAAGTAGAAGAAGATGTTATCAGGTAAGGTGTGGCCATGCTTTATTATCCACGGCCAAAAGATAATAATCTTGCCCAACAAGAAAATTACAATGTCTAGATTTTATATATTTATTTTAATATTTGGCTTCTCTGTCTTTCTGTATTTCTTTCCCACAGCTAACTCTTTGACATCCACCACTCTAGAATTCCTGTGTCACAACTATCGGTGCTGTGGTCTGCATGGTGATTCCATTTGAAGTAACGTTGTTCTTGATTGACTAATAGGTCTGTTTAGCCATGGCAAATACTCCCTTCTCACCAGGCCCAACAACCTCTGTTGGTAAAGCAAGTGGAAGACCTATATTGAAGTTTAATACCACTGCCCTTTAGATACTGAGCAAGCATTAATGGATTAGTAGCCCAACAATTTGCAGAAGCAGCTGCAGGGCTTGTATTCCAAATTATAGTACATAATTGGCAGAACATACTAGTTTCCTTCTGAAAAAGTATCCAGGAACATATGGATAAGAAATTACAACCAAAGAAAGATATTTCTTTCCCTTACTAACTGGCCTTCTTCAGGAGAAGTTTGATAATGGTTTTAACATGAAATGTACGTAATTTGATTTGGGCATTTTATGGAAACAGTCCTTTTGGTTAGACATGTATTGTTTCTATAATTGGCTTCTGGTGTCTCTGATGAGAGAGCATATGCTTTTGAGTACAGTGACATTGATTTGATATAAGTCATCATGTTCTAATAAAAATTCTCCCATGCCCCTGAATATTTAGGGTGGGCTTTCTGAAAAACAAATTATAAAATTATGTATTAAATCTCAGCATTGAAGATAGTAATACATCAAATTGGTAGAAAGTAATACAGTTTTCAAATAGATGAAAGTGAGACCATGAATATGTGGGAATGCACTAGCTCTATATACAAGTCTATGCCACAAATATATATAATAGTTCAGAAGTCACTCATTATTCCAGATTGCTGAATTTTAGCCAAAAGCCATGCTGAGCTTTTGCTCTTCCATAACCCCATAATGTGAAGTGCCAGAGTATTCAGATAACTAAAGAATGGATGTCCTAGGGCATGAAATCATACCTGCAACTGCCAGTGGTTCTCTACCTGTGGTCCATGGGCTGCTTGCAGCCCAATCAGCACACAGCTGCGGCCGATGTAATATCCTCACAGCCATAAAGTTGGTATGTATGTTTTGTGGATGTGGCCCACATAACACATAGAGAGTTGCATATGTGGCCCACAATAGTAAATAGATTGAGAACCACTGGCTGAATTAACATAATCCCTGTTCCATAAGTAATCTTCACTACTAAGGATGTCTTTGGCTCCCATACGTCTAAGGATGAGGTGAGAAACCTTGTGTTTTAGCACTGAGAACAGGGAATGTAGGCTTTAGTGGATGATTGGTGAATAGGAGAGGAAATCTTTACAAATTGCCTAATAATTTATCATTATAATTAATGGGGTTTCTCTCTTTCTTGTTCCCTTCTGAAGAGGCTGGCTGGAATTCCATTGGGAGTATTAGCCTTCCCATTGTCAGGCAGTTTCTTGTTACTTTGCTGATAAAAATCAATAAGATTTGGACCAAATTATCTGATTTCCTGGAGGTGGAGAACATAAGAATGGCTGTACTGGGTCAGACCAAAGGTCCATCTAGCCCAGTATCCTGTCTACTGACAGTGGCCAATGCCAGGTGCCCCAGAATGAGTGAACCTAACAGGTAATGATCAAGTGATCTCTCTCCTGCCATCCATCATCTCTCTCTGACAAACAGAGGCTAGGGACATTATTCTTTACTCAGCCTGGCTAATAGCCATTAATGGACTTAACTTCCATGAATCTATCCAGTTCTCTTTTAATCCCTTTTATAGTCCTTGCCTTCACAGCCTCCTCAACCAAGGAGTTCCACGGATTGACTGTGCGCTATGTGAAGAACTTGCTTTTATTTGTTTTGAACCTGCTGCCCACTAATTTCATTGGGTGGCCCCCTAGTTCTTCTATTATGGGAACAAGTAAATAACTTTTCCTTAGTCACTTCCTCCACACCACTCATAATTTTATATACCTCTATCATATCCCCTCTTAGTCTCCTCTTTTCCAAGCTAAAAAGTCCTAGCCTCTTTAATCTCTCCAGTAATTGAGAGCAGTAATTGAGGGGGAGAAATGCTAAATCTTCTCTGCTTGGATATGGGCTTGTGTCACTTTCTGAGGTCCTGGAAGTGTTGGGAATATTTTGTGCACAACCTGTGTTTGGACCACATCATCCACAGCTAAAGAAAGGCAGTTAGGAAAACCTGGGTGCACTGATGGTGGAGGCCATTAAGATCTCTTATGGAGGTCAGATTACCAGTTCCTGCTAAGGAAGCTGTTGTGTGGCCACTGCTCAAGAAACTGTCACCTGATGCAGAAAAAAACTGCCCAAATATCCAGTAACTAATCTTCTATTCTCAGCAGAATATTGAGAAGCCTTCAGTGAGGCAGCTCTCTCAGATTATCTGCCTGCCTCGGATCTCCCTGATCTTTGTAAATTTGAATGCAGGCCTGAGTGAGGCACAGAGAGAGCACTGGTTGTGTTGACGTATAATCACCTCCTGGTGATGAATGAAGATCAGGTGTCCAGACTGATATTTTAGATCTGTCAATACCACTGATCATGAGATGTTGTTGGCTTTCTTGGAACCCATAACAGAGGTATACAGGGCAACCTTTTGATGATTTCATTCACACTGCTTGGAAGGATGCCAGGGCTAGTTCTGGGTGATTGCTCTTCTGCTCTGAGGGCTCATATCTCTGGGGGTCCAGAAAGTTCCATTTAGTCACCACTCTTGTTCAACAGGTCTATGGGCCTATTGAGTGGGCTAAAAGGGAAGCATTCATTAGAGTGGCTTGAATAAGCTGATAACATCCAACTTTGTTTCACTATCTCAACCAGCCCACCAATGGTGTCACACACTTTATCTTGCCTTTAGTAGAGATTGGAGCACACGTGAGGGCTATGTGGTAGAATCGCAATCCAGACAAGATGGAAGTGATGCTGTTAGGTTTTGGGAAACAACCAAATGACTGGGTGAGGATTATAACTGACCCTTTGATGCAAAGTGTTTGTTACAAGATAGATGGTGTTCATCCCCAGAAGCTGTTAGACATACAGGGAGTAGCGGTGACCAGTATGATGCTGGCAGACCACATGCCAGCTCATGCCACAGCCCAAGGCCAATTGACTTGTGTATTAGTATAGATCAAACTGATTGTTAAATGTAGAAGAGTGTATCTGGTGTTTAAACTTCATGAAAACTAGTGGGATGTTACTAGCATTGTTTTCACTTATCTGTATCCTATTATAATATAGTAGCAAACATTTACATTGTGCATACCCCTTCAATTAAATAACCCATGAAATGAGAAAGAAGTCATGTGGAATGCAAATGAAGAACTCTAATGGAAACAATTTAATTAGAAAGGAAAGGGTCATTGTGTGTGATGATCAGAGGTCAAAATGCATTCCTCGCTGTCAGTCATCAAAGGAAAAGCCCACGTGGATAGTGACTCTGTTAGCCTGTTTTCTGTGAGAAGAAGCTATAAGTATGGATTCAAGGAGAAATCCTGGCTCTCTGGACTGTTTGGATTCTTACAGAGAAGGGTACCAGATGCAAAGCGGAGATCCCCAGAGACAATCTGGGAACCCTGAAAAGACTTTTGAGAAACTGGCAGTTTATTACATCACTGCTGCCATTTGGAATTACAAACTGTGACTCACCTGTGTATAGATTTTATCTGCTTTAACCTCTCAATAACCCTCACATCCTTTTCTTAGCTAATAAATCTTGAGATAGTTTACCATAGAATTAGCTATCAGCATTGTCTTTGGTGTAAGAGCTTGATTACCTATCAATCAGTTGTTCTGCAGTAAGTGATGATTTCTTGGGACTGGGAGCAAAACCTGATGTGGTGTGATTTTTGGTTTAAGCATCACAAAGTCCAGTTTTTCTGAGTGGCAAGATAGACCAGAGAGTCTAAGGGCAGGTCTACACTACCTGTCAGATCGGTGGGTAGTGATCGATCCCCGAGCACTCTCCCGTTGACTCTGGTACTCTACCGCCACAAGAGGCTCAGGCGGAGTTGACGGGTGAGCTGCACCAGTCCACTCAGCACGGTGAAGATGCTGCGGTAAATCACCTAAATACATTGACTTCAGCTATACTATTCCCGTAGCTGAAGTTGCATATCTTAGGTCAATCTCCCCTAGTGTAGGCCAGAGCTAAGGGGACTGTCTGTGACTCCATGGGAAGATTAGTATAGTGATCCAGGAGTTCACATTTGTCACTGACATGGTGAAATCTAATTATAGACCACCACCAATTTGGGTGTGTTTTCTGACAGTTTGCCTTAAGGTAGGCACTCACAGTTGTAGGCCACTCCAGACAGAATAACAACCAGAACTGCTTTTTTTCATGTGTTGGGCCAGAAGGATGCAATGATTCTCTTAGATGTGGATCTGGGCTACCATTATCTACACTGTTGTTGCCCTGAGATTAAGCAGTTACGAGGCGCATTCCATGGAGATACAACATTAAATCCACCCAAAACCCAAATCAAGCCTTCACTGTGCCTGTTACTTACAGGATAGAATTTAAAGGTGTTATTTCCCACCTAGTAATCCCTAGTGGGCATGGGACCTGCTCACGCTGAACTGAGTAAAGCACTCAGATGCCATGGCGATGGCTGCTGTTACATACAATATTGGAATACTTGTTAATAGAAATCAAAGGATTTGTTGCAACAAATGGAAGTAACAACACGAGCATGCATAGGCAGGACTAAAACGTCCTATCAACCCCCCAATCAGAAACGACATCATCGTATCAAAATAAGACAAAACTTAGGGTCACTGTTCAGGGCAACTGCATCTGTATTCCTCTTCAGATGTCCAGCAAGGGCAGGCTTAGGCTTCCAGCTCTCCAGCTGCTGGCTGCTGCCTTTCTTGGGTGGAGACCTGTGTCTCTTTCTCCCTCCTGACTGAGGCATTTTCGGGTTGCACAGCTCCCTGCCTTCACCGTGTTATTCCCAGCAGAGACAGGCTGCCCAACCACACCTGCTTGCTTTCTCTTCAGAGACTGTTAACTGAGGGATTGTCAACAGTTATGAGTTATCACATGATTTAGTCTATGCAAGCCTAGTTTATTCTTAAAATAAAAGCCCTGTAGAGATTACATATTGCAAACGATAAAAGGACCTATACACATGCTAAGAACCTTACCAGAGATCACTGGGCTAATCTCATGGGCACTGATAGCCAAGTGGTTTCAAGTTTGTCACAGATTCAGCTAAGAACAAGTCCGCAGTGTTAAGGCATTGGTAGGCCAAGTCCTTGCAACCCTATCCTAAGCATTGGACTATGGGGTCCTGCCTGTTTGCTGGATCAGGAAGAAGGCCCTGAGCCAGTTTAAAACTGGGCTGTTTGTCCAGAAACCCTTTCTTTGGCTATTGGTCACTGGTGGATACACTTTGAATCACGTATATACATCCCTCTCCATGGGGCTGGCTTTGAAGGACTGATAACAGAGGAATTATATTAGCATCCCCCTCTTATTACAGAAACAATTACACAATAACATAAGCAAAATTTCATTTTCAATACAATGGACTCCAAACATTTTAGACCCAATTCAATAAGGTTTAACTTAATTCAGTAAACCATGTGTTAATTCCATAAGGTGTGTCCAGAATGTTGTCAGTGTGTCACACTTAGCTTTAATATAAAGCACCACTTATTGTCAACAACTCCAATCATTACAGTATTAATGGTGAAATTTTCAAAAGTGCTCCATGATGGCCTAACTCTGCTTCCTCTGAAGTCAGTGATAAAACTCTCTTTGGCTTCAACGGGAACAGAGTTAGCCTCACTCTGGGTGCTTCTGCAAATCCCACACTGAAGCAACAGTCATTATTTTAATATTTCTCTGTCAGTTCTTCTCTCGGTCTTCTGCTTTCCAAACAAATAATCAATAATACCAATTCCTTTTTATCTCTTCTCACATGGACAACCTCTGTGCCCCTAAGATTACCTACCAAGCTATAAAGTATTACTAATTACTGTAACACAGTAGCGCACTCTATGAAGAAAAAGTCATAGCATAATTAGCACTTCTCTTTTTTTCTTTAAGGATGTTACAGATTGAGACCTCAGTAGGCCAGTGAAATTTCCAAGGATTCTGCTCTACTGATAACACTCAATGTAAAAATCTATGTTAATATTTTCACTCCCATTTCTCCTTATCAGTTCACAAGGGGATTTGAGGGGAATGTCAATTATTTGAGCTGATTAAGTCAAGAGAGATTGTTTATCCCCCCAGCCTAAAACCAGACTTCACACAAGAGGTCAGTGTTGTGCACAGGAGACAGTGTTAAACCAATTATTTGAGCTTCTAGGAAAAGATTTGCATTAGAAAAAAGCAAGACAACACTATTAGAGGATGAGCTGGGCCGGTTCTCCTATGCAGGCAGAATAGGTGGTTGGCTAGGACAACGCCATGTTTTTAGGGATTGTTCAGTGTGTGTGTGATGGTGGGGCTGGTGTTTGCCTGCTTATTTAGGACAGCAAAGAGTGAAGTGCTGGCACAGTGGATAAGTCAGTACATAGTCTGAATGCTTGAAGATGTTCCTTATCCTTTCACTCTAGTATCTGGATCTTTAAAAAGCAGCTATTCACTCCCACTAAAGTGCCAGCCCCATGGACACACAGCCTGTCTGCTGTCACTTCACCTCGTTCTATTCCTCAAGAGCCCGGCTGAAATCTATGTGGGGCTGCTCAGATCAGAGCAGTTAAGTTAAATTTGAGTTTATGTTTTTCAGAGAGGATGGCAGGCAATGAAACTCTCTGGCACTCATCCTAAAGTTTCCATTGAATTCACTGGCAATTGTACGCACAGAACAAGAGGAGAATATGGCTCTCTGTAGCCAAAGTGCTACACAGAAGTTGTCAGGTTAGGTTAAGGTGTGATTTCTAGATTCTTCATTGTGGCCAATACTGAATAGATTTGTAGATGAGGCACCAACAGTTAGCCTGTCATGACTCTTTCTTTCTCCTACGCCCCTTAAGTATATTTTCCAAAGAAAAATCTATGAAATTCAAACCCTCCAAGGGAGGGAAAAAGAATATAGTAATTCTAGGACAACATAAGCTTTGCATTTGGTGCCTACATATCACGCATGCTTGTCAGTGATGTGCTGGTGGCGACTGTGGGGAATTCTTGGGACCCCTTTCTTAAAATTCTGCCGCCCGATTGAAAATAAGGTTGTGATGATTTTCCAGGATCTAATGGAGCTCACTTCCTCTTTGGATTCCTGCCAGAGATTCTTTATCTTTGGTGCTTTTGGAAATATTTCTGAAGAGCAGATATTTTGCCTTTTCAAGGGAGCCAGGCTGCACCAAAAGGACAGATATTATTTTGAAAAATTCCCTTGAGATAGATCCTACCTTAAGTGCTTTTAACAACTTCTCCACCTCTAGATAACGTCCATTTTAACCAAAATGTTTTGCAGGAGACCAAAAAAGAAATCTTTTCCTGACCCGATCTAATCAATCTAGTCAGAGTATAAATTTCAGAAACAAAGTATAAACATTTCCAGCAATGACCATTTCAATATGAGAGTGCCCACTTTTGGGTCACAGGGTTTCCCACAGGCCCAGAGGGAAAATGTGAAGAAAGCCTCCTGTTCAAATATTGGCAGCACACCACTAACATCTTCATTTAGTGTCAAGATATGGTGATTGGTCCAGTAAAATACATAGCTAGATAAAGATAAGGATAGTTAGGACAGGCAGATAAGATCAACATAGGAGGAAGGGGAGAGAGAGAGAATGACTAAGATTTCAAACTGTGACTCATGACTATGGTTATGTCTCCATTATAAGCTACAGTTGTGATTCTCCTGCTTGTGTACAAATACACTAGCTCTGATTGAGCTAGAAGAAGTATAAATAGCAATGTAGCTGCAGTAGTGTTGGTAGCAGCAATGGAGGCATAGCAGAGCATGGTGTCATTTCATCATATGATAGTGTCATTTCACCATAATACAGAGCATCATATTTTCAAAGGCACTATAAAAACATTAACTGAAAATCTTCAGGGCAGTCCTGTGAGTTCTTCTGGCCATTTTACAGATGGGGCAAACAGAGGTCATGGAGAGGATAAATGATAAAGCAGGTATGGATTCATTTTAATATTTTCTGAACCTTCTTAGATCATTCTAAAAAAGTCCTCCAGTAATGCTGAAATGAAAGTACAAATCCACCTGAAACCAGTGGGGATGTATTCAGCACAGCTCAGCCAGGCCTCTGATGCCACTACTATTGCTGCTATTCATACTGGTGCAAAATGAGTGCTAGCATGAGTATGTGCACATAAGCAGGGAAATCACACTGCTAGCTTGTAGCAGAGAGGAAGTCTTTGGAGGCTCAACTTTCAAAAAAGTGCTGAGCCCCTACTCTTTGAAAATCAGGCCCTGAGGGACAATCTTAAGTTGGGAACTCAAAAATGAAGGCAACCAATATCACTAGTTACTTCTGAAAATCTTGACCAGTGTGCTTACTTTGTGGAATTTAGAGGACACCTGATCTAAAACTTGATTATGTTAATGAGAATAGTTAAATATCCTTCCCCCTGTTATACAGAGGTATAAAATGAGACATCAAGAGGCTCTGATCTGCCTGGAAGGTACTAAGGTCTAGTGGCTTGGACACCTATTTAGCAGGCAGGAGCCCTGGGCTCCAGTACTGATTATCCCCCAACTTGCCATATGAGCGGAGGCAAATGTCTTTCCCTAATTCTAAAATGAGATGCCTACGTCACAGGAGTGTGGTGAGGCCTAACAAAATAATATGTGTAAAGTACAACACAAATGAAAACCAGTACAAAGGTGGGTTTGTAGTATAGATGAATTAGAACTTAAGATAGCTGCGTTTGAAGCCATGAGTGTACTCCACTTACCCACGTAGCTTTTTGGTAGAAAATAACACCCGATAAGGCATGGATGTGGAGTTGAGGAAGTATACATCAAGCAGGTGCCTGTTTCTTGAAGCATGCACAAGCCAGCCTATGGGGGGATTTAGAACACCACAATACTCACATGAATGTGAAAATAGCATCTAATTATTTTTAATTACTCTATAAACCCTCTATATCATTCAAAGGCATCAGGACTCTCCAAAAGCAATTTGTGACTCTAAATATGAGGCTATTAATTCAATCTGTTTTAGAGTGTGCCATACCAACTAACAATAACTTAGTAAAATGTGGAAAAAGACACATCTCCTCAATGTTTGGACTTCAAATGATCGAATTTGTACCAGCAAAAACTGTTGCTGCATCTGATATAATATATAATGTCAAAATACTATTGCACTGTCTTTGTCAAGATGGCAAAGTTCAAAAATTAGTAAGTCTTTAGGAGGAGCTGCCTTTTTTCATGAGAAAAATAAATCATTCGGCCAAGCTAAGAGTAGAAAGAATGCTATCCTCTACTTCCTGTATAGCTGTAGATCTGCTCTTCTTATAAGCTTGACAAAAATCTCTCCTGGTAACAGCTGTGTTGGACAGACAACTAAAAACAAACAACCGAGTGAATTAAAACCCTGAGTACCAAAAGATCAGACCTTGTATGTTACCTGTCTGAAAACACACACACACGCACAATTGAATAAGAAAAGGAAATACTGAAGGTTGCTGTGGATGAATGCAGACTATATGTCATTTTATGAGATCCACTGTAGAAAGTTTAATAGGGTGTGTAGCTTTTCAAATTAAATTGATTTATTGCAATTTCCAAACAAAATGTAAGTTAGACAAAAAATGTATACAGAAGCGTGGTCTTGATTATGAAATTTCCAATGGAGACAAATCCTATTTCTTGGCAACCTCGCTTAAGTTAAATTGGTCTGTGGACAGCATAAACAGAAAGACTCACCCAGACAAATGTCAATATTTGAAATGAGGGAATAACAGGCACTTTGGACACCAAGCACATTTTCTTTGGATCATCCACTTTTTTAGGCTAATGCTGACTTTGAACAAAATTCAAAAATATATATTTTATATGTTGGTGCATGTCAGCACAAAAGCACCAGCCTGCGTGAAGCATCATCCTGAAGCTTAGAATGAGATCTGAACCTTTTTTAAGGATTGAAACATTTAGAAACACATTAAAAATAGACATTTAAATGTATTTTTGTACATTTCTTATAACTCTGGGCTACCCAGTTTGTGCTGACACACTGTAAGTGATTCCTCTTTATAAAATATCTCCTGTGAATTTCAATATTCATGAAAGGTACCTAACTGAAAGCCTTGGAGAATAAGGTTGCTGGTTGCTATTTACATTGCTATTTACCATAGAAATGGCTCTTATGGTGAAAAGAGACCTTAATGCAAATGGCAACCAAGCCCTGAAAATCTCCATTTAGCCTTACTCTGGGAAGCAGCAGTGTAAATTTTCCCCAAACTGTCCAATCTCTGTGTCTAAATCTTTTGTCAGATAAGCCTCAAATACTGCTATTTTAAAACCAGTAACGCATTTTAGTTTAAAATGAAACAAACATGGTAGTTAGGGTCACAGATTTTCTTGGATATTACAAAGGTGCTCAGATACTGCAGTGGATGGATGGCTAGATAGATAGATGATCATGCTGGAAAATTACCTTTGTCACTCAAAAGAAATGCACAGATAAATCTGTGGGTCACGTTTCCCAGCATTTTGAAAGAAACTTGAAATAACTATATTCAGTAGCCAAATTCAGTGTCTATTATTGTTAGTCTACACATTAACTAAAACATTCACCTTCTAATGACCCTGCATGCTATTTTACATGCCAATAATATGCTATATAAATTTCCTCATCTCATGTTCTATTGGTTATTTTTACCATCTTCTCTATTGTCAGTCTGAATACTGACTGCAGAAACAGCTTCCAATTCTGACATCTGAATGCAATCTGGAAAATTATAATCATGCATCACTGAAAGACATAGTCCATGCATCATAATGTCCTTGATTAATCTCCTGTAAATATTATCTATACCAAGATCTTGGTGAAAAAAGATCCAAATGGTCTTTGGTTATATTCTCCATTGATGTTATTGGGAATTTCAACTTCTCATCAAGGGGAGAATCTACACAACAGCAGACATTTTGCATGAGTAAGGTGTGGCTCAGACTGGCTCTGTAGGTAATTTTTGTCCTAATTTCCTTGTCCAGAAAGAGAGTGGATGTCTGATGTTTGTGAATGGGTTAGTGAGACCATGTATATATAGAGTGGGTATGAGCAAGAGGAATATGTTGAGCTGTTCAGAGCTCTGACAGAAACAAGGAGGACCCTATCCTTCATGTCAAACAATTTCATTTAAAAACTTGACTGAATACTCACAAGCTATTTTGCAATATTCTCCCAGCTCTACCTGAAAAATATCAGAGCTGTTATTTCAGGGGAGAGAAAAGATTTCTCCAAAGTTTTAATTTAACAAATTTCACACCCATTTATAAATAAATAATCTTATTCAGCTGAAGACCATTTCCACACTGAAGCCCTGAGCTAAGGCCTGTTTAAGTCAATAGAAAGACTCCCATTCACTTGAGTGGGCTTTGGATCAGGCCCTAAATAAGAAATGGTGTCTACCTTGCTAGCCACATGTGTGTTAAGTGGGAGCTTTCCTATCCTATCTACAAAGTATCTCTGTGGCAAGAAGGCTGCTTTTTCCTGCTGAAGTAAGGAAGGCACTTTCTTCACTTATTTCAACAGGAACAAGCCGACTTCATGCCAAGAGATACTCTGCAGACTGGATAAGAGAGCACCTACTGAACACACATGTGGCTAGCAAGATGGACATTCCATATGACATTAGACATGAAGAACTGGGAAAAGGACACTGAGACACTCTACTGGATATTATCTTAATGTGTCCATTTATTTCTCTCTGTAACAGTGATAAAAGGATATATCATACTGTTATGTCCAATAATCTTTCAGAATGAATTCAATCCTGTGCTAATTCACATATGCCTTCAGGGATTTAGGAATGTAGAGTCTTTCACTGCAACTCTAGTAATCTAAAACTATTGGCCTGGCTACTGCCAAATTTTCCCTCATCTCACGGGGTATAATGATTCTGTATCCACGTAAATATATAGCTCCATCCATGTTTGTAGACATGGCAAAGATATTAAACGTGACTAGATAAAACTGGCACATTTGCGGTGACTATCAAAGTAAAAGCTCAAAGTCTTGCAGTGTTGGGATAGTCTGCAAACTGAAGAAATATCCCATCTCATCTGATATTTAAACACTTTTGATAACACTGTATTAGTACAGCTACCGTGGTGGTATGAATAGGCTATTGGATCACAATTTTGTGAATGTACATTTCTTAACAACTTTACGGCCACATTATATAACTGGTACAGCACACAGGAAGTTAATGGAGATGCACCAGTTGGCACCAGCAGAGACTTTGGCCCTGAGTCTTTTATGATATATAAGAATGTGGGTGTGGGAGTAGGGTCACCAAGAGAATATTTCTAAAGGGATATTGCTGTAGCAACTAGTTCAGCTGCCTGTTCCTGGTCAAAGACAATACCTAAGAGCACCTTTCGTCAGATGATCTATGGCAAGGTAGATACTATAAATGCCAGGCCTATGCAAAACTAATGAAAACATGTTTATGAGATTTTGCACATTTCTATCCATTTTGTTTTATGCTGCTTTCAAGGTCTCATCATTGATTTCTTCTAGATCCAGTGTTGCGGCTCTGTGGAGCTAATTAAATATACACTTGAAAAAAATAAAGTAGTCATAAAATCTTCTTGTCAACTGTCTGATATAGGCCATCTTGATTATCACTACAAAAGGTTTTTTTGTCTCCTGCTGATAATAGCTCATCTAAATTAAATAGCGTTTTAGAATCGGTATGGCAACTTCCACCTTTTCATGTTTTATATAGGTATATCTCTCTCTTACTACTGTGTGTTCCAGTCTATGCATCCAATGAAGTGGACTATAGCCTACGAAAGCTGATGCCGAAATACATTTGTTCGTCTCTAAGGTGCCACAAATACTCCTGTTCTTTTTACGGATGCAGACTAACACGGCTGCTACTCTGAAACTCATAAAATCTTGTGATGCTGTCCCATTAGCACTCCCAAGTAAAGCAAGGTGAAACTGGGTCAGTATTGGGATGGGCTATCTCTATGGAAAACCAAAGTGCATCAGGAACTGGTGTTGGTAATTCAGAGGCTGACCCTTCTCTCACTAAGTCAGTACTGTACAAATGACCCAGCTATGGTCAGATTGTGCCGGGCTGATAGACGGCACTCGTTCCATTGGCCCCACCATCTGGGCAGCCAGTCAAAAGATGGAGACCGCCAACAAGGAAGCTTGAAAGTTGAAGCCAGAAAGGCAACGGCTCCAGCTAGAGGTCAGAGCTTGGGCAGGCTTGAAAAGGAGGTACCACTGGGCCTGGGACAAACAACTCAGCTATCTGCTCATGGCAGTGGTCACATTAATTGTTAAAGATAAATAGTGCATCATGACTGCAGCTGTACAAATAGAGCCCAGTTTTTAAACCTGGACTCCCAGGTCTGCAACTAGGCTCTCAAATCCATGCGTAGGTGCTCAAATGCCCAGCTGAATCACCCAAATGATTATCTGAATATCCCAAAGTGCAACTGGACACCCAACTTAGGTGCCCAGTGCTTGAAAATTCTGCTTTCCCAGACAAATTGAACCCTGATGTAATGCCAATGAATTTAAAAGAATTAGTTAATCAAGGAGGAGTTTACCTTAAGGGTTTCAGCCAGATCCAATCTGATGTGGCTATGATACTGAGTCCAAAAATAATGATTTTAAATGTATTTAATAATTTTATGCACACTCTTGACTGTGTCACAAGGGTACATGAGACATACAAAATGGTAGTCACATATTGGATTAAACTCCTTGCAGTAAGCAACATAAACAACCCCTTCTACATAATACTCAATGCCATCACACTGTAACAAAAACTTTCTTAGTCATTGCACATTAGGGTGACCAGACAGCAAGTGTGAAAAATCGGGACACGGGTGGGAAAGTGGCAATAGGAGCCTATATAAGAAAAAGACACAAAAATTGGTACTGTGCCTATAAAATCGGGATATCTAGTCACTCTATCGCACATAGTCATACAAATGTTTGACCAAAAGGATGTGCCTTGCACATTGGCGGCCTCCTCTCTAGTGAATTCCACGGCCAAAGAAATTCCACTACTCTAAGCATTGTCAGCAAAAGCGCTAGCAAAGCCAACTCATTCTGTACTGTAATTATCCTCTGTAACCACAAAGCAATACCAGAGAATTCAACACAGAAGGTCTTAATCTGACCCATAACACTACCCAGCTGAACTGTACATTGGAAGATCTCCAAGATTTAATGAAAGGGATGTTCTTTTGTCAATATTAAATAAGATGTTTGACACTTTTTGATTTACATCAAAACACTCTGCCTAAGTAACATATTCCTTATATGAGCCAGGGATTCTCCAGAAGCAGAGTCTATAAGAGCAATTTCCTACCCCACCATTGACCCAGAGAGGTTCTTGTGATTTCAGCAAAGCCAGAAAGACAAAGGCTTGGGAAAATTTGACTTCAATATATTTTTCAAAGACAGGGTTTAAAAAAAAACAAGCAGGAGAACAGGTTAAATGTTAGTTGTCAAATCAAAGAGAAATAAGATAACATACCTCAGACTAAATATTTACTTACTGTCTGTTTGGGATGGAGTCTATGAGTCTAAGGTTTTCTGAATTCTGGTGGAGTGACAAACTATAGCACAAGTATTTGGCTTGGCTGCCAACAGAACCAGTTTACCCAGAAGGCTGCAGGTATCCTTCCATCATTTCAAGATTCAGATTGTCAAAACCAACAGGAAAATGTGTAAAAGAACTTAAAGAATGTCAATGGCAGCAAATGAAGCATCATTTCTGAAGGTTGTCATTGTAAATGGAAGAGTATAATATCTTTCAAGGGGTTGTATGTCTTCCCAAAATTGTAGCATGAATGGCAATGAAATATTTCAGTAGGATGGGGGAACCCCGCTGAGTTGCAGGCTATAGACTAGTTAAAATCTGCCTTCTTTTTCATGAGCTTTAAACAAAGCCAGAGACTTTTAAAAAGCAAGTTTGGGGAGCAACCTGGTAGCCCTTACGCATGTGAGCAGACACACTGAAATCAACGGACTCTGTAAGTTCTTTGGGGCAGGAACTATCCTTTACTATATGTTTGCATAGTGTCTAGCACAACCCTGGCGTAGCTGGCTTTAGTGCAATGATAGAAAAGTTAACAATACCAATAATAACAGTACAAATAAGAATTATTTGACAATAGCATGACCGAACTGAACTCACATTTTGTAAATCTGATTATCAGTATGCAGAAAAATAGAGGCAATACAAGCTACTATGGAATCACTGGGATTTATGGAATGGTGGTATAAAGGATTATCTAGATGCCTCAGAGGAACAGGAGGGAAGTCAGGGAAAGGCCACAGCAGAACCCAGGCAACACAACATTTCAGGAAGTTTCAGGGAGTGAGGGCTTGAGTCTATAGACCCTTTTACAAGTAGTTCTTACACTAAACTCAATGGAACTAACTGATATCAGTATGGACTGTTTGCCAAAATAACAATTTGCAGTTTTGGTTCCTTAAATATTTTATATCTATTTTCTTTTCACTTCGAATTGCTCCCAGAAATAAATTTTCCTTTTTTTCAGATGTTTATTTCTTTTAGATCAGTTCTTGCTGCTCTTCCAGACTCTCATTAAATATGCACATAAAATAATTTAACTATTCATAAAGTTCATATGATGTCCTCTATCAGCATTGCTAAGCCAAGCAATGTGAGTCTGGGTCAGTACCTGGTGAGGAGACCTCTGAAGAACACCAAAGTGCAGCAGGAAGTGGTTTTGGTGGTTTAGCAAGTGGCCCATCACTCTCTGAGTCAAAACTGGCCCAAATGGCTCAGCAAATGTTAGGCTGTACCATGATGTTAGTGGTCCTCTCTTTCAAATGAGATGTACAAACTGTCCCCGGATTATAGGGAACATTTTGCATTTTATGTAAAGCTTTCTTTCTGTTCTGTAGCACTGCAAAGCTAGGCGATGATCTCTGATAGGGAGAGAGAGTGCATGGGCTTGTACTTCAGGACACTTGTGTAGTTTATGGGAGTGTGTACTAGATGAGGAGACAGGCAGCCATGACTTCTAAGCTAAACTCTTCCATTCACCAGTGTTTATATTTCTGCACATTTCCCTGCCTTTCCTCTTGTGACAGGCCTCATAACTCCTGAGGAGCTAGGCAAGTATTATTCCTTCTCATTTACAATTCAGTTAACTGAGTGGTTGCACAATGTCACTTCTAGTAGAATCATAGCAGGGGAGCTGGAACAATGTGTATAGTGGTGATGCTAAGAGCTAGTGAACCCAACTGTAAACCCTGTAGACGAAGGAAACCATTTCAAGCCAAGGGTGCAGGAGCACCCCAAGTTCTAGCATCTCTGAATCTTAGAATCATAAATATGTAGGGCTGGAAAGGACCTTGATAAGTCATCAAATTCAGCCCCCAGTGCTGTAGCAGGACCAAGTAAACCTAGACCATCCCTGACATATATTTGTCCCACTTGTTTTTAAATGCTTCCAGTGATGAGGATTTAGGACGAGCAGACAGCAAATATGAAAAATCAGGACGCGGGTAGGGGGTAATAAGAGTCTATATAAGAAAAAGATCCAAAATTCAGGACTGTCCCTATAAAATCAGAGCAGCTAGTCACCCTATGAGGATTCCACAACCTCTGTTGGAAGCCTATTCCAGGCCTTAACTACCCTTATAGCTGGAAAGATTTTCCTAATATCTAATCTAAATCTCCTTTGCTGCAGACTAATCCCATTGTGCGTTGGCCTATCTTCAATGGACAGGGAGAACAACTGATCACAGTCCTCTTTATAATAGCCCTTAACATAATAGAAGACTTTTATCAGGTTGCCTCTCAGTCTTCTTTTTTAATACTAAACATGCCCAGATTTTTAAATCTTTCCTCATAGGTCAGGTTTGTAAACCTTTTTATCATTTTCATTGCTCTCCTCTGGACTCTTTCCAATTTGTCCACATCCTTGCTAAACTGTGGTGCCCAGAATTGGACACAGTACTCTAGCTGGGGCCTCACCAGTACCAAGCAGAGCGGGACAAGTACCTCCTGTGTCTTACATACAACATTCCTGTTAATATACCCCAGGCTAATATATCCTATTAGCCTTTTTTGCAGCTGCATCTCATTGAAGATTCACATTCAGTTTGAGATTCACTATAACCCCCAGATCCTTTTCAGCAGTACTACCATCTAGTCAGTTATTTCCCATTTTGTAGTTGTACATTTGATTGTTCCTTCCTAAATGAAGTACTTTACACTTGTATTTATTGATTTTCAACATGTTGAATTCAGACCAATTCTCCAATTTTTTCAAGGTTATTTTGAATTTTTAACCAGTCCTCCAGCATGCTTGCAGTACCTCTCAACTTGGTGCCATCTGCAAATTTTATAAGCGTACTGTCCACTACATTATTCAAGTCATTAATAAAAATGTTGAACAGCACCAAAACCAGGCCTGACCTCTGTGGGACCTCACTAGATATGCCTGTCCAATTTGACAGCAAACCGTTGATAATTACTCTTTCAGTACATTCTTTCAACCAATTGTGCACCCATCTTATAGTCATTTCATCTAGATCACATTTCCCTAGTTTACTTATGAGAATGTCAAGCGGAACCGTGTCCAAAGCCTTACAAAAATCAAGATATATCACAACTACTGCTTCTCCCCTCGTTGATTTGACATGATTTGTTCTTGACAAATCCATGCTGCCTATTCCTTAATAATCCTATTATCCTCCAGGTACATATAAATTGATTAATAATTTCATCCATTATCTTTCCAGGTATTGAACTTACGCTGTCGTCCTCCTTGTTCCCTTTTTTAAGGTAGGTAATATATTTGCCTTTCTCCAGACTTCTGGGACCCCTCCCTTCAATTGCTAACGGCTCTGAGATTGCTTTAGCTGGTTCCTTATGTACCCTCAGATGAATTTCATCAGGCTCTGCTGACTTGAACACATCTAACTTAACCTGTTCTTTCTCTATTTTGGCTTGCATTCCTTCTCCCTGGTTGTCAATATTAATTGTGTTTAGTATCTGGTCTGACTGAAGCAAAATAGGCATTAAGCACCTCAGCTTTCTTGATGTCATCAGTTATTAGATCTCCTTTCCCTCTAAGTAAAGGACCTACACTTTACTTCATCTTTTTCTTGCTCATTCTTATGAACTTTTATGTTCCTTGCCTTAGCCTTTCTGATTTTGTCCCTACATACTTGTGCTGTTCTTTTGTAGCCATCCTTATCAATTTGATCATGTTTCTACTTTTTGTAGGATTCCTTTTTGATATTCAGGTAATTGAAGAGTTCCTGATGCAGCCATATCGGACTCTTACTATTCTTTCTATCTTTCCTTCGAACTGGAATAGTTTGCAGTTGTGCCTTTCATATTGTCTCATTGAGGAACTGCCAGCTCTCCTGAACTTCTTTTTCCCTTAGGTTTTCTTCTCAGGGGACCTTACCTACCAGTTCCCTGAGTTTGTTGAAGTCTGATTTTTTGAAGTCCATTATCCTTATTCTGCTTCTCTTACTCCTTCCTTTCCTTAGAACCAAAAGCAGAACCCAGAACTGTAATATGACATACCCAACTCCTATCCATGCTTCCTCAGACTGGATATAAGAATCTATGCATCTGTAGCCACTGCTCTAACCACTAGATAATGCTTCCCTTCCAGGGGCAGTAATAGAAACCAGGAATCCTGATCCCGAACATTCTATTGCTGTTGAGAGCAAACAACTGTGTACCTCACTGACAAAAAAAAATCTGTGTCACATTTCTCATTAGTGGCTGGAAAACAGAGCAAATAATACTGATTCCTCTAGTTCAAGTGAGAGAGGTCTGGGCTAGGGATCTGAAGGTCTTGTGTTGAAATCTCACCACTGAGCCATGCATGGGGTTCCTTACAGTTGCATGTGATGAAAATTCTGTTTGTTTAGTTTTCTTTTTATGAAAATAGTTATTTTGTTTACATAGCAAAAACCCATTCTTAAAACAGGTTTTACAGTTAAAATGATAATCCCTTATGTATGGTTCAATGTATAACAGTACAAAGGTGTTTCTCATTTTGATCATAGGTCACAAATTTCAGTTGCTTCTGTCTCACACTGACAAGCTTGAAGATAAGGTGGTATGGGAACATAACACTCTCCTAACCACTCTTGGTCACCAAAGATCCCATAGCACTTTTCCTGCAAATAAAGGTGCCCTGGTTAGTTTCCAGTTCTGCATTACTAAGTTCCCCCTGAAAGTTTCACTTGGATACAGTATTGTTCTATGTGACCTTTCCTAAATTACTATGCAGTGTTGCTATGTACTGTTAAACAGCTGGTATATTTCACCTTGGAGCTGACTGCATTCCAGTTGTGGGTGATTCCTGTATATAGTTACCAGTCTCTAAAGCACTTTGGGATGAAAAGTGCTAAGGAAATATAAGCTACTATTACTATTTTGGTGACTGGACCATCCGTTCATTTGAACAAGAATCACTGTATAAACAGATGAGGAGACTTAAAAATTTAACAAGGCTCCATTGATCTCCACTCTTCAATGGACAGATCCATTAATTTGATTAGAATATTTGCTGACTATGTACTATAGGCCTAGGAGATAAGCAGTCATGATTAAGAAGATTGGTGGCCACTGAAGAATAAATTGGAGCTGTAAGATATCACATCTAATCCGAGTTTGCAACTGAACAGCTGCTATAATTGTTTGAGAGGTCTCAACAGAAGTGGCTCAAAAATATGCACTAGGTAATCCCAAAAGAAAAGTTTAAAGATTAAAATGTCAGCAAAGCTAGTTGTGTAGAAGAGAGAGGCTAAAACTCATACATTTCTCAGCATTCTGCTGTGCAAATGCTTATATATAGGTTCCATATTCTACTACTGGGACCACTTCCTACTTGCTCTAGCAGTTTCACAACATCCTGGAGAGTACAGCCCCTAGGGGAGGCACGCTGGGGAAGGTTTAGGCTGCACTGGGATCAGTGAGTGGTTGATATCCTGAAGAGAGTGAGGCTGTACTCCTGAGAGGGGTGTCATGCTATATCCCCTGCAAAATCCCCAAATGTAGCTGACAGCGTAGATCAATTAGAGGCCTGAATCACATACGGCAGTTAAAACAATACCGTTTTCTCAGTACCATTTACTGGTACAAACTGAGGGCAGGCTGCATCTCTTAGCTGTCTAGTTTACAACCCCTTCCCAGCCAGCACTACGCCCTGTTGGAGGTGATGATGGGGACACTTTTCTTTCCCCACCATGAATTTACTGCCTCTGCTTTCCACCCACGTATTCCTTGCATTACTAGTATTTGCTACAGATGAGTACTCTAATACCTTCAAAAGTTGCACTTTGTTACCTATGCCTACTCGAGTTTGTTAAGACTGCTGCTTTGAATCCTTCACCGTGTTTTCTATCGCTGACTAATTGCTGGGAAAATTGTATTTAATGTTAGTTTGAATTTTGTACTTTATTATGCCTATAAAAAACCTGAAACAACCTTATCTGTTAACAGACAATAAACTTTGCTATGATAATCTTATTGGAAATTTATAGAGTGTTTTAGCAGAATTGGTTGGTCCAAATCAGTGAGTAAGAAGAACTAGTGAATGACTGTACCATGATGAAAGGATTGCAGGTGACACGTTAGCAGATGCTGGGCTGTTAATAGGTGATTCTATTGCTATGCTCTAATTTAGGCTCCCATTCTCATAAGAGGACTGGCTGCTAAGCCCCTGAATGTCATTCAAGAGAATTAGGGCTGCCTGAAAATTCCCTTTGCAGCTTGGGTAAATTTTTTCCCCTTAATTGAATCTCTTATAACATTTTGAAGCCTACTCAGATACAATACAAGAGAGAGAATTACACAGAGGTTATAAATGCATATTATATTATTGTCTCCAGTTTTTGTTTTACAAAGTATCTGACTGGATTGATCACATGCTCTTAGTTTATTGAGGCATATTTACTTGACTATTAGTCAAGTAACTATTACTTGCTAAGGGCACTCTAACAGATAGGAAGGGAGACCCTATTATACATTAAATGTCTCTATAATCAGAAGGATACACTCCCCAGAACTGCTAATTCACTCACTGTTACCCCTATTTTAGGAACAAAATCCAAAGACATTTCCAGCTCTGTACTATTAATTTCTCAGCTGTCACTTTGACTCTCAACCACCACCCATTTATATTGCTATAGTTCCATGAATGGGGGAGTTGGAAGGTAAAAATAGGGGGTTTGTGGACTGTGAAAGGACCATCTATGGATGTTTCATTTGCAAAGAGTGAAGTTGAATGCAGGTTAAGCTGAACAAGTGGAACTTCATTAAACCCTGTGTGCACTGCTCTGTCCATGCAGCTGGGCTGCTTCCAGTCAAACTGCTCTTGTCCCCTGTTTTCCTGATGTCTTGTCAATAACAGTCCCTGCAGGGAACGTGGGCCCTCTGACTCCAGTTCCACTGATCAAGATATAATTGTAAAGGAGAAAAGATGTTTTAACATAAACCTTAAAAACAAATAATTGCAACCTTCTTCCCCTCCCACCCCCTGATCTTCTGTACTTGTGGATGATGCTTTTCAACCTGACCACCTCTCTGGGTAGACCTCCAGGCACGGAGAGTGAGGTTAGGTACAGGGAGGAAAGCTCAGAGCTGGGTGTAGAGGGAGTGAGAGAAGGGGAGCCTATGCAGGGTGAGATTTCAGAGGAGAGAACTAGGACAGGAAATTGATTGTCCGTGTGAAGTGATGACCCTTTTACATCCATTGGAGCTGCCACGTCTCTGAGCACCTTGGTCTTGTTGGGATCTGCTTTCAATCTGCTCTCAATGAGTAGAGGTCTCTCAGGGCAGCTAAAAAATTCTGACGTTGAACCCTGATCAGATCCATGGCTTATATGGCTGTATTCCCAAGAGGAATCTGTGGGGCTTACTATCCACCACCACAAACTTCAGTTCATACCATTTGTTATTTTCTGGGTGAGTTACTCTGAGATCATTTTTTCCTAAAGGCTGCATTATTTTCTCATTGTACAGTACAAGATTGCTCCCAGCTGTTCGCAATGGGTGTTTTTGAATCCAGTTCAGCCCAAGGAATCACATTGCAGGAGGCCCCGCTATCCAGGTGAAAGCACACAGGGTGTTTTACCTGTTAACATTGGTGCATGGAGGTTGGTATTGTCCCTTGTTGCTTTCCTGTTCCGACAGCCTGATCCTGAAATGCTTTCGGATTCAAGGAACTATGATGCCATCACTAACGTCTGATGTGCCATCTCCCTCTTGTCCAAGTCTGACTGAATCTTTCTCGTACAGTCCTTTGCTCTTCCACACACTGCTAAAATAGTTCAGCTTGCCACAACACTGTCCTGGTGGGGAGCACTTCTCCTTCACTTACTCATGCTGTCTGCCACAGTAAATACGGAGGGTATGGAACCCTGATCACCTGCTCTCCTTTGCTGATGTCTCTCTATATAGGTACTTTTGGGGGTCTTGTGCCTTGGAGGGCTTTCATCCTTTCTCTTCAGGCTTCTGCCACATGCCCCATGTCTAAGCATCTGTCTCAGGTGAGATCGCCTGCCAGGAGCAGCCGCTTCCATAGCTGGTGTTCCTCAGTGCTGCAGACTATCCTGTTCTGAATCAAGGAGTCTGTCAAATCCCCAAAACTGCATGCAGCAGCCAGGCTGTGTAAGGCAGTAAAATGGAGTCCGTCCCATTTCCTTTGGATGGTTTCTAGTGAAAAACCTGTGTTGCTCCAGAGTTTTGTTCTGTTTTTTGGGATCAGTAGATGCCCAGGGCTCCAAGAACCAGTGTGAGACTTGAGGCAGTGATGAGCTCTGCTTTGTTCCCCAGTAAGTTACCATTTTACTTTCCTGCTGCTTTTATCGTCGTCCTGCCTGGCCAGGTCTGTGCACTGCTTGAACTGCCCCTTCCTCTGGGCTGGGTTTGAGACTGCAACATTCAAGGCTCAGGGTGGGACTTCAGACCCAGCTTCATGGCTCATGCTACCAGCTGCTGCACTGCAGAGAACTCACAGCTCTGAGGCTGCCACCCCATTTCGTTCACAGAGTGAAACTGAATGCATGTTAAGTCATTCAACTTCATTAAAGCCTGCCCACTGCTCTGTCCACATGCTCGTGTGTTGCTTCCATTCCAGCCTAACTTCCCACATTCTCTGTTTTCCAGGTACCTCATCAATACCAGTCCCTCCAGAGACCACGGGCCCTCTGACTCTAGCACCACTAATCATGATACAATGGGGTCAGTGTCACAACTTTCTAACCCGTTATAAACAACTCCATGTTCACTACGTAGCTTGCAGATGAGTCATTCATACAACTGGATACATCTGGAACTTATATGGAACTTGAATTGTGTTTTCTTCTAGCAAGCCCAGCAGTTTGTGGTGTGATCCACATAGCTCTTTACCACAGAAGGTGTAGGTCAGAGAAGAAAGTTTAGCACCGGAAGGCAGGCCCAACACACTTTTTCTTCCCACCTTCCTCTCTCTTCCAATTTTGAGTCACTAAGTTCTACACCTTTTTACAGAATGAGGTGGTAGGAGGTTGTGTTGGCTGGAATTAGATAAGCACAGGTGGAATTGTAATGCACTGAGCCTTCAGGCAAAACACCTGCTGCAAATTCTCTATTTCTATTCCTTCCTGTTACTCTTAGAGCTTTAAATCACTGAATCTGTGTGTGAAAGAGAAAGGAACAGCAGGGCCTCTGTATTATTCCAGGCTCACTGGCTTTTGTAGGTTAATGTGAGCCTTTGTGTATGAGACATAAAACCAAGAGCTCCACCACTTACTAAGATAGCCTATAATGAATGGTTAAAGTAGATAGGGGGTGTTACAGCCTTGGTGTGCTGGACAGATTCCAGCATGGGTAAGTGATTGGGCAACAAAATGGCACATGAAATTTAATGTGGATAAATACAAAAAAATGCACACTGGAAAAATAACCCCAACTATACGTACAATATGATGGGGGCTAATTTAGCTACAACTAATTAGGAAAAAGATCTTGGAGTCATCGTGGATAGTTCTCTGAAGATGTCCATGCAGTGGGCAGCAGCAGTCAAAAAGCAAACATGATGTTAGGAATCATTAAAAAAGGGAGAGAGAATAAGATGGAGAAGATCTTATTGCTCTTATATAAATCCTTGGTGCACTCACATCTTGAATACTGTGTACATGTGTGGCCTCCTCATCTCAAAAACTATGTTCTGGCATTAGAAAAGGTGAAAAGAAGGGCAACTAAAATGATTAGGGGTTTGAAACGCGTCCTGTATGAGACATTAAAGAAGCTAGGACTTTTCAGCTTGGAAAAGAGGAAACTAAGGGGCAATATGATAGTGGTCTATAAAATCATGAGTGGTGTGGAGAAAGTGAAGAAGGAAAAGTTATTTACTTGTTTTCATAATATAAGAACTAGGAGCCACCAAATGAAATTAATGGGCAGCAGGTTTAAAACAAATAAAAGGAAGTTGTTCTTCACAGAGCACACAGTCAATCTGTGGAACTCCTTGCCTGAGGAGGTTGTGAAGGCTAGGACTACAACAAAGTTTAAAAGGGAACTGGATAAATTCATGGAGGTTAAGTCCATTAATGGCTATTAGCCAGAATGGGTAAAGAATGGTATCCCTAGCCTCTGTTTGTTAGAGGAGGGTGATGGATGGCAGGAGAGAGATCACTTGATCATTACCTGTTAGGTTCACTCATACCATGGCACCTGGCATTGGCCACTGCTGGTAAACAGGATACTGGGCTGGATGGATCTTTGGTCTGATGCAGTATGGCCTTTCTTTCTTGTAATTGCAGGGGTTAGGGGGGTGGGCCCCCTGCAAAGTTATTGTAGGGAGGACTGCAGTACTACTATGCTGAAGCTGGTGGCAGTGAGCCTTCAAAGCTGGGCAGCTGGAGAGCGGTAGCTGCTGTCTGGGACCCCAGTGCAGAAGACAGAGCTGCTGCCAGCAGTAACACAGAGGTAAGGATGGCATAGTATGGTATTGCCACTCTTACCTCTGCACTGCTGCCTGCAGAGCTGGGCCCTCCGTCAGCAGCCACCATTCTCTGGCCACTGAGCTCTGAAAGCATCGATGCAGAAGTAAGGGTGCTATGGAATGGTACTGCCACCCTCACTTCTGTGCTGCTGCTGGCAGGGCACTGCCTTTAGACCTGGGCATCCAGCCAATAGCAAGCACTCTCCAGCCACCCACTCTGAAGGCAGTGCAGAAGTCAGGGTGGCAATACCAGAATCCCCCCTAAAATAACCTTGTGATCCCCCAGCATCTCCCTTTTGGGTCAGCACCCCCAATTTGAGAAACTCTGGTCTCCCCTGTGAAATCGGTATAATATAAGGTAAAAGCACGCAAAAGACCAGGTTTCACAGCGGGAGGTCAAATTTCACAGTTCATGATGTGTTTTTCATGGCTGTGAATTTGGTAGGGCCTTAGCAATGTCCAAAGCTCTGCTTAACATTTCTAAACATTTTTCTGTTAACTTTTTGGAACAAAACAAAGAAGCAAACAAAACAAAAAAACACAACAGTTTCTTGAGGCAGAACAGCCTTCATTTGAGATCACTTGCATAAAACTAACTTGAGTTCCAGGACACTGTCACAGGTCTGAATCCTTTAGGATCAGTACAAGTTGTGTGTATGAAGTGAAGATTTTCCTAGATATGTTTTACAGCAGGTGTGACCACCACCAGTCAGGAAAGAGACATACAAAAGCTAGGTTACATCTTTCTCTAGTTGCCAACCTCATTTTGTGACCTCTTAAAAAAATATGGCCTTCAGGCCATGTCTACAATAGAGGTGCATGCAGAATTCTTAATTGATAATTTATCTGGCAGATGTTGCCTATTTATTTTGCTTGCAAGTTGCCTGAAGTCAACTTGCAAGCAATTAGGGCTGACAAGAAAGAGAATCCATTCTGCAAAAATGTTTGCATTCCATACTGAAACCAAGAATTTTCAGAAAATTTCACAGAAAAAGATATACACCCACAAATAGCCAATGTCCCCATTGTTAGGGCACACACTTGAACTGTGGGCAATACAGACATAGCAGGGACTTGAACCTGAGTCTTCTGTTACCCATACATGGCTGCCCTAACCACTAGGATATTGGCTATTCTGGGGTAGGTGTCTCTCTGGCTCTGACCAGAAATTTCATCCTGGACCCAAGAAACCTTCCCAAAACTAATGGTGCGTGTGTGTTCTGCTTGAATTAGAGCAGACATTTGAAGTTACAGGAACTCCTCACTTAAAGTTGCCCCGGTTAACATTGTTTTGATGTTAAGTTGCTGATCAGTTAGGGAACATACTCATTTAAAGTTGTGCAATGCTCCCTTATAAAGTTGTTTGGCAGCAGCCTGCTTTGTCCACTGCTTGAAGGAAGAGCAGCCCGTTGGAGCTAGCTGGCAGGGGCTTGGAACCAGGGTGGACCAGTAGGCCCCCTATCAGCTGCCTTCCCCCCTGCTCCTGCACCCCGCTTACCCCTTCTCCATATAGAGCAGGGTTGGGACACGGACTGAGAGAGACAGAGAGAGTTTGGGGCAATAGCTGCTGTCTCAACTTCCTGATCCACTTAAAAAGACAATGTACTTATGAGTGGGGTCAGCATACTTAAAGGGGCAATGCGCATCTCTCTCTCACACAGGGTGTGTGTTTCTGTCTGCCATGCTGCCTTTTAGAATGTGAGGCTACATTAACAACGTGTTAATACTTGAGGGCTCAGCCAAAAGCCAGTTCATTATTGAGCAGTAAGGCATTCCCTGGGAAATATCGTACCCTCTGACTCCTTCACCTCAACCAAGCTTCACAATCATCATCGCTGTGTACAGTATTAAATTATTTGTTTAAAATGTATACTGTATGTATTGTGACGGAGTCAGACCAGAAGGATATAGGAGAGTGCTGGAAGGCAGGTATATTAGTCTCAGGATGTGCAGGTCCTTGTTCCCTGGATAGCCAAACAAAGGCTACTCCAGGCCAATTAAGAACCTTCTAGAAAGGAGTAGAAACAGCTAGCCTAATTGGGACACCTGAAGCCAATCAGGGACTGGCTGAAACCAGATAAAAACCTCCCAGTTAGTCAGGTGGGTGTGGGGGTCAGGAGCTGTGGAAGGAAGTTATGCTGTTGGTGAGACTGAGTGTTGGACAACATATCATCCAGAAGGAAGGAGGCCCTGAGGTAAGGGTGAAGTGGAGTTTGAAGAAGCAGGGACTGCTGTGGGGAAGTAGCCCAGGGAATTGTATTGTGTTTTGTGCCTAAAAGGTCAGCCATCTTAGCTGATACTATTAGGGTCCCTGGGCTGGAGTCTGGAGTAGAGGGCGGGCCCGGGCTCCCCCCTTTTTTCCATCTTCCATACTGGCCTGTGATGAAGGCAACTCACTAGGCGGTGACTCTTGCCAATTATACTGAGAAAGGGAGGTCACTCTGGGGCCTAGATGAGTTTCTGAGGCCCCTAAATCTGCCAGGAAGCGCAGGACCCACAAGTACAGACTTGGAGCTTTGTCACAGTATATACATATAGTTTTTTTGTCTGGTGAAAAAAATTTCCCTGGAACCTAACCCCCTTATTTACATTAATTCTTATGGAGAAATTGGATTCGCTTAACATCGTTTTGCTTAAAGTGGCATTTTTCAGAAACATAACTACAACATTAAGTGAGGAGTTCCTGTAGGTCTCCCAAGAACAAATGAAAGCTCTAACCGTTAGGCTATTGGCTATTATTCAGTAGAGAGTTTGTATTTTGACCACAGACTGTACCTTGGACCCAAGACACCTTTCTAATGAAAGTGTCATAAAAATAAATACATTTCCATTAAAAACTTTGGTTTCATCAATTTGTGATTTTTCAACAAAAAAAGTTGTCACAAAGCTCCCAATCAGTTCTAGTCAGAATTTATTCTTGATTTGTCTAATAATTCTGCATTTATAATTTATGTGCAAGCAGTTTATTGTGTATATTCTAGCTCTTTTGATTTAGCCCTTAGGTCACTTGCTATGCTTCTCTTCCCTGATTTATAAGCATAACTCTTAGAATCGGGTTTTCAGTTACAAATTCTAAGTTCACATTAGGTGAATATTCTATAAAATATTTTTTTAAGTTTGTTCTTTTGACAAACATGTCTTCCACTTTACTCATTCACTTGAATAGTCATGGAAAATTAACACAAAAGGGACTAAACACAGTTAAAGTCAACTGGTTTAAAAATTCACTGAATGTCTGCAGACTTTTTTGGTAGTATTTATCCAGACATATTCCATAATCAACTTGGTTATTTGTGCTTACTTTGTGACTTTAAACTGGCAGATTTTGTCTAGTTCTTCACATCTTTGTAACGGCTGTAAAGTAGTGGTTAATCCATCTACAAGTGAAGAATCTTTCCTCTCACTCCAAAGCCTTTGCAGACAGGATAATCTAAATAAGTTGTGCAGTCAGTTAAATTACCACTTTCTATTGGTACAGGCACTGTCAGGATTGCCTCCTCACTCTGAACTCTAGGGTACAGATGTGGGGACCTGCATGAAAAAAGAAATAACCCCCCCAAGCTTATTTTACCAGCTTGGGTTAAAATGTTTTTCCCCAGAACACAACTTCTTCTGTATCTGGACCTGGTACACTGCCACCACCAAACTAGGTCTAGGGTAGTTTGGGACCCTTCTTTCCCTTTCCACTAACCCCCCAAACTTCTTCCTTCCCTGGGAAGCTTGAGAGAAAAAAAAACAAACCTCGCCTGCTCCTGCGAGACGTGCCCGATCCGAAACCAGGATCTTACACAATGAAAAACAAGCAGTCAGCTTCTTAAAAGAAAGATTTTAATAAAAGAAAAAAAGAAAGGAATAAATCCCTTATAACCATCAATAGAACAGCATCTACCATAATCAACAAAAGGATTCAGAAACCAAACCTCTCCCCTGAGGCAACTTTCTCCCACTGTTGAGATCTCTGCTGAATCTTACAATCTCAAGAAGCACCCAGCCAACCCTCACCACTGAGAACCCTCCAAGTGATAAAAAGAAGGTAAACTTACTGACTACAGTACTTGATAGAATCTTATAGTTATAGTGAAAGACATAGCTGTGTTCATCCCATAGCTGAGGTGAACAGAGAGAGACCCAGAGAGAAACTGAAACTTAAAATCCTTTGTCTCCTGAGGAATTTCTCATTGGTCAGTTGTCTACCTCTCAGGTTACCTTTAGCTTAACCCCTTACAGGTAAACACTAATTCTAGGCTTCTTCACACTTATGACAGGCACCTGTTGAGGTTACTGCAGAAATTCTGTGCAGGCTGTGGAAATTCCTAACTGAAACACAGAAACGTGTGGACAAGTCACATTTCATTTCACTTGCTGCTTCTTACACATCTGGCCCCATGAATCAAAAAAAAGGAGACAGACCTCCACAATGAAATTCACACATTAGGTTATCAAGTTATTGAGCCATCATCCAGATTTGGGAGAACAGAAGATATATATTTCTATGATAGTTTGAATAACTCCTCTTGAAAGAATATTTTTAGATTAAAAAAATACATGTATTAAGGAAGCCCTCCAAGACCACCTCATTATCCACAACCCACAGAGGCAGCCATCATTTGAGATGATACCCAAAGAGAACAGCATATTTTGACTCTCAGCCATCGGAGGGAGAGCACTGTCAGTGGCAATACCCTGGCCATCAAGTTCCTCCTTGGAAGAGGACAGACTGAGCTCCAACCTGGATGCATTGAGATTGAGCATAAAAGCCCATTTCTGCAGTAAAGCTTTCTACAAGTAATGCCTTTTCACGCACTCACAAACAAAGAGAGAGTGGGAAAACATCACATCACCTTGTAAGTAAGCTCATCATTAAGATACCATAATGGTAGCCACCTAAGGTACTTAAAAAAAAAAACAATTCAACAACACTGTACACACTAAAACATATGATTAAAAATATCAGTCTTTTAAATGGTACACTATTTGTGGCACTCTCCTAATTTTTCTCTCTCCTTTTCTCTCCTTTCTTTTATGTTAGACATTTTCTGTGAAGAATTATGAGCACTTTTAGTGATGTTCTAATATACTTAAAATGTGTTTGTCTTTATTTATTAACATGTCAGAAAAAAAGCCCAGAAAAGTCAGAACTCATGAAAAATCAAACTAAAAGAAAAGGAGAAATATTTGTTTGGAAAAACATTTTCTGCTATGTATAGTAAATAGTTCTGCATGCATCTGGGAATTCTAGAAGAGTGTTGGTGGTCTAAGACCCCCTTAGCCTACCTCAAAGTATAAACAATAACAAGGGAAACTGATAAGTGCCCTATTCACACTGAAATGGCTTATGTATGAGCTCAAAAACAAACAGACTCATGGCAGATGGCTTGCACATTTCGCAGAAAACCCAATAGAAGCACGGAGCGGGATGAGCACTGAAATGTGTATGAGTGAGAGTGAGGAGAAAGGATTCAGTAGCATCCTAGAATTTCTGACCGCACAGGAGGTGGCTGTGTGTGTGTGTGGTATTCAGAAGGGAATCACTCAGCAATTAGCAGCACAGTGCTTTTTGATGCCCCAAGCAATACTTTGCAAAATTAGCCAAAATAGCATGAGGGAGATCTCATGGCACATCTATTCCTGGCTCTCACAAGGGGTTAGGTATTTTGGCAGTATCTGGGGATAGCAGTCATTTTTAATCTAGTCCATTTCTTGCACAAAAGTGAACAAAACCCTTGTTTATCATACAGGATGATGTTTTAGAAAGCATTTCCCATCTGAAAGGTTACATTGAAAACATGTGCTTTCCTCATATTTGGATTTCTTTGCCCCTGCTTTCAGGGTTGGAAATTTCCCAGGAAAATTAATTTAAGAGGGGGCATTCGTAAATACTGGTTTGAACCTGAGAAACTGGGAAAAATAATTGCATCAGTGTGTCCAGAAGCATAGAACAAGTCTTTTCAAAGTTTGGGTACATCCTTTCAAAACTAAGGAATAAGCTTGGTCTATCCCCTTATTAAAGTTGGTCTTCTGCTGTTACAGAATGCTGTATGGCCCAGTGGACCTGGACTTGTAATCTGCAACTCTGTATCCTTCTGATTTCTTAAAGCTTCAAACCTACACCTCTGCATTATCATCATTTTCATTTAATCAAATATTTTTAACTTTTCTTATAATATTGAAAACTGAAATATGAATTGAGATATGTACAACTTCCTTGAGAAAATACTGCACCTAAATGTATATACAGACATTCTGATGTTCATTTTTATAATTACATATATTGGTTTTACATCCACTGCGGTTTTACTTTTTATCTGTGCAATCCTAGCTTAATCTAGTGCCTAATGTAACCATAATTTGAATATGTAACTAAAACTAAGTGCAAAGTGGTGTGCATTCATGAAAGTTTGAAAAACAGAAAATGTCTTACACTAGGACTAATTAGGTTTTTGCAGAGCAATAAAAAACATGATTTACACGGTAAAAATCACCTCTGCTAAATACCATGATATCCCTGCCTGCTTTAGGTAAGGACCATTTCAAGTTATGGTCTATAAATCCTGTTTATGACTTCAAAAATCATTACCATAGAAATGGAGATGTCACAGATGGCTGAGGTTTATGTTTTGGAATAAATATTAGGAACAGATGAACTAAGACACAAAGCTCATTTTTTCCATGCAAAACATGCTATCTCATTATTTTAATTAAGAGAGAAGAAAAGCAGTACATGATATAAAAGTACAATTGTCTCCAAAGAGAATTAAAAAAAAAATTATGAAGCATCAGTAGGTTTTTAAATTGCAGGCCAAAATTTCAGAAGATAGGCCAGTGTTTACTGTTTATAATAAACTTGTCTACTCAGTCAGGGAAAGTTTCTTCTCTTCCTTATGTCGTCTTTTACTCCTTCCCTCTCATCACTTCTCCTAGGGCTTGACTCCTATTGATTTCAAGGGGTTTTGGATCAGATTCTGGAGACAACACCTTGCTTGATGCAGGAGAGCAAATACAGCTGAAAGAAACTATGGACCTTCTCTAGTATTACCTACTCTGTATCAAAACCAGCTGATGTTAATCTGATGCCTCTCCACCACAATAAAAGTCTCTAATGGGGTACCTGTTTGTTCTTCCACAATAAATTACATCACATTTTCCTCTTTGAAGGTTTGTTTTATAGCAACTAGCAAGCGGGATAATGTGCAAAATAACATGAGGTGAGATGGTGGTTTAGCCTGGTCCACTGAAGTCAATCATAATTTTGCCACCAACTTCAATGGAAAGGAAACTGGCCTCTTGACTGGTGGTAGAAACCATATGATTACTTTCGTAAAATATAAATACCAATTTTGTGGACATATCACATTTTGTACACAGTGTCAAAATACTTACAAAAGTGTTTGGATGAAATAGTTAAAATCTTGTAATTGGGTTGTACTCAGTATTTACATATAAACCAGTTGAAAATTATGGGATTTCAGTTTTATTAATGAATTTCTTCACTATAAACCTGCTTGGTGAAGTCAGTGAAAATCTGAAGTAACACTGTGTTCAGTGGAATTATTCTGGATTTACTCCTCTGTGAGCGAGATCAGAATCCAGCCCTATATTTGCATTTCTGATAAAATGAGGTAGTGAATACAATAGATGGGGTTGAGAGCTGGCAAAAACACATTTTCAAAAGATTTCAATATGGAACATGGGGATTATCTGCAAATCATTGTTCTGAGAATCAGTCTGTTTGAGATGGAACCTCAGGATCAGCTGAGTGAAGGACTGGGTGAATGGCCCAGTGAGTTACCGTACACTCCTGCAGGCATTCATTTTCTTTTAGAAAGGAAAGATGGTCTTGTGATTAAGGTATTGGCATGCAACTCAAGAGATTTGGGTTCATTTCCTGTCACAGACTCAGACTTCCTGTGTAACCTTGGGTGAATTACTTGGGCCTTCTCCAGGGAAAAAAGGTGTTTGACGTGGTAACTAACTAATGTGCTACAAGGCAGTAGTAGTTTTCACATGTATTATCTTGCTGAGGTAAACCCTGGGTTTCCCCCTAGTATTTACCTCCACCTGACAACATGTGTGAAAACTACAAACTGCTTCGTCCATCCTAGGATTTTACCATTTGTTAGCTACCACATGGCAAAAAAAAGCAAAAAAAAGTAAAAAAAAAAAGCTTTTTACTGAGTGTAGATACACCCTTTAGGCCTGATACCTATTTAAAAAAAATAAGGCCCCTTTGATAGTATAAATGGGCCTTAAAGGACCATTATAAGGACATTTGATCCTCCCAGAGACCATTGTAAAGGTGCCTAAGGGCTTGTCTACACTGCAGCATGAGTCAATGTAACTTACGTCACTCAGGTGTGTAAAAAGCTCTCCCGCCGACATAGCTTCCACCTCTCATTGAAGGGGAGTAATTATGCCGATGGGAGAGCGATCTCCCATCAGCATAGCATGTCTTCCCCAGACGTGCTACAGCCCTTCATGTTAATGAGAATCAGAATGTTAATCTCTCTGTTCCTAAGTTCCCCAGCTGTAAAGCAACTACATTAATGCTTTCTTTGTCTTGTTTATTTATAATGCAACCTCAGCCCCTGCTCTTTAATGTGTTTGTACAGTGCCTTGCACAATAGGCCCCAGTACCGCCTGCTTTTGGTATCATCATAACAAACAATAACAGCACAAAGTACAAATTCCTTTATATAGACTCTGTTTGGATTCATTGACTCAATTGTCCATTCAGACTAAGGTTACAAACAAACGAGCTTAGAATGGATGTATAGCACTTAAATATGATCTTACAGTTCATATTCTGAATCTCTCCTGGATTCAGGCCAAGAGCACCTGTTTACTGCTGGGAGTCATCACCTTCTGCTGCTTCTCCTCATCACAGGCAATGAGTGAGGCAGGGATCTGTCTGGGAGATACATCTCCACTCCCTCTTCTCTTCTTCAGTCCTTTGCAGGATGGAGGGAAATGAGGAGGATGAGGTTATAAAAGGCCCCTCATTTTGCTTTTTGGAGGCAGAGGAGAGAACTGTCCTACGTGAAAGATGTATGTGGTAATGGTGTAGCCAGTTTGGTCCCAGGATAATAGAGAGACAAGGTGGGTGAAGTAAAATCTCTTATTGGACCAACTTCTCTCTCACCAAGAAAAGATGGTCCAATAAAAGATGTTACTTCACCCACCATGTCTCTCTAAGTGAAAGAGTCCACCTCCACATTTGATGGGGAAGGGAGTATAGAATTATGGACCATAAGGTGTTCATAATCAGTATGCATGGGAGAATGGTATAAGCGGGTGTTCACACCACATGAGGCCTGAACAACTAAAATAGGCCAGTTATGTGGAGGAGAACCAGGGACTGTTAAATCCTAATGGCTGATGAAGCCCATCTGGGGAGGAGCTGGGGTAGGCTCATAAAGAGAGGAAGTTGTTGGTAGGAGAAAGGCTACAGGGAAGACATTTGCAGTCCCTCTCTAGAGAGGGGAGGAGTTTACTAGGTACAAGAAGGAGTTCTAGGGGAAGAGTAAGTCCTAGGATCCTACCTTGGCAAGAGGTTAAGAGGGGTAAAGTGGGCAGAGGGAGTGGAGGAAGCTCCAGTGGTAACCTAGTAGGCTAGAAGATAGAGAGGTAGAAAAAAGCCCATGGAAACAGCATAGGGTCAGTGTTTGAGCAGGCTGTGATTGCCGGTTATTGGGTCCCTGGGCTGGAACCTGGAGCAGGGGCAGGCCTGGATTCCTCTATTGGCCACTGGGAAAGTGGCACAGACTTGGAAGCAGATCAGAAGACTGCTTTAGACTGGAGATAGACAGTTTGCCCAGTGGGATTTTGATACCTCCAGAAGGGGAGGACAATAGAGACCTAGCTGGAGAGCCAAGTCACAAAGAGGAAACACCCCAAGTCTACACAGAGAGAGAGAGTGCGACTGACCCTGGGGCAAAAGACTGATGGAAAGGCAGGAGCTGATGCCCAAATGTAGCCACAAGGAGGTGCCCCAGTGGTGAGTGCAATCTGTTACAAGTGGATGTTTCAGTGTTTGGAGTGGGGGTTCCACAGAGAAGGGTGCATGTGTGTGTATATGAGACAGAGAGAGAGAACAAAGATGAGTGCTAATGTGTCTCAGAGAATCAGAAGGGTAGCAGCATTAGTCTGGATCTGCAAAAGTGACAAAGAGTCCTATGGCACCTTATAGACGAACAAACGAATTGGAGCATTAACTGTCATGGGCATCTGATGAAGTGGGTATTAGCCCACGAAAGCTTATGCTCCAATACGTTTGTTAGTCTGTAAGGTGCCACAGGACTCTTTGTCGCTCAATGTGTCTCAGAGTATGTCTACACTGCAATCAGTGCTGTGATTGCAGCACATATAGACATATCGCAGCATGTACAGACATATCACAGCTAGCTTGTATCTAGCTAATTCAAACACCTAGAGCAGAGAAGCTGTGGCAGCACAGGCTATACAAGTCTGCCTGGGATCCTGGGCATGTACTCAAGTAACTAGCCTGTGCTTCACTGCTACAGCTAGATCAGGTATGTCTACATATGCTGCAGTCACATATCTGAATGCAATACCCTCAGGGGAAATGCACAGAAGAAAGGGGCATGCTTGGGAAGGAGACAGCATAGGGATGAACTGAATGAGGGACAGCCAACCACTAGCAGTGTCTCCAGAACACCACCTAAAACAGAGATCTGCGAAGTGTACATTTCCTCAGGTATGCATCTTGTACATCTAAAGCAATGCCAAATTAATTCATACCAAAATGCTGTTCAGTGGGCATGATTTTGGCCCAGTGGTGCTCTCATGCAGAGATCATCAAGAATGTCTGGAAAATATCTGGTACATTTCTGAGAGGATTAAAAAGATTTTAAAGGAAAATGGATACAATAAACTGCACTGTGTGCACAAAGAAAATAAAAAGACTGTTTGAACAGCTGGAATTTAAAACTCCTATTCCTTAGTTATTTATTTTAATAAATGAACAGCTATAATTAAAGTTAAAGTGATCACACAAGCAGGAAGAAAAACAGCCCAGCTGTTACTGCTTCCAAGAACTTGTACCCTGAGATAGTGTGGTAAAGGGCCTTGTATTATTGACAGTAACTTAAACCAGAAATAAAGACATATGAAAACCACAACTACTTAAAGCATGTGAACCGCTGTGCCAGTTAGTGGGGATCATAGGAATGAAGGCTGTGTGGACACATGTCTGCATTTTAATTTAGCACCTTAACAAAATTTTGTACTAGGTGCAGGCTTAATACTGAGAAATGACAATCGCTGGAATGGACACATAAGTGGTGGGGTACATAAGTACTTATACTCTTTTAAACTGCTGTTTATATTTGTTTGTAATTTGTTGATGAAATATTTTTTTATTTTAAACAAAACGTTGGACGAGTATCATCACCTCACAAAGCAGTCATTAGGCTAGTCACAAAATAATAGGTTCTGCTGAGAAAAATATACAGGCTTTATAGCCAAAAAAAGTAACTTGCTGATTATAGCACCTTTCAAACATCAATATATTCTTCTGAATTACAAGTGAGAGGCCTTCTCCTGCATGGTACAACACAGAGGGGGTGGCTGTGCACAGAGCCCCACTGAGGCACAAATGCAAGTTGTTCTGCAGTGGATCGAAGTGTAGATGAATTCCACAGCTGCAGGACAACTTAAATAGGAGGGATATAGTTATCCCTATAGTGCTGGTCAAAACATTTTCATCAAATGTGCTGGATCAAAAATTGTTGTTATCAAAATTGCTTAGGGTGTGTTTGGTCCACACAGTGTGTCACTGAAATGTGAATGCGACAAAGACATTCAGACAAGCAGCCATACTATTTTTTTTTGGAGGATGGGGGGAAGAGAATGCCATGGAATCTTTAATGACCAGAAATAGTCAGGACCTCTCATTTATATGTGATCTAAAAGTGCCTCCAGTATCAATACAATATTTCCTCTGAGGGAAGTGCAAAAACTGGCATTTTTTCTCATGGATGTCTCCCATTCAAGTATGAAGAGGATCCAGTCCTGTCTGGGAGTTTTAAGTTCAAAACTTCAGTGTGCTTCTGCTGTTGTTGAAGTCTGCAGATAAGCTATGTGATGCAATGTGCTAGCTCTCAGTGATGAATTCCTGGTGTCTTTGACTTCAGTGAGGCCAAGATTTCACCCATAGGTTTTTAACTAAAGCCCACTGAAGTCAACAGAAATTCTACTATTGACCATCATGGACTTCTAATGCATTTGCTTTTCACCTCTGAAACTTGGGTTTAAATCTAACAGGTATCAAGAAAAATAGTTGTCTTGTTGGTTGACATTTGCTCCCATCTCAAAACCATAATAGAGTTTGCCACATTTCAGTAAAATTGGCAGTCTCCATTCTTGATAGTCTCAGATCTGCAGGGAAGGTCCAACCAGTAAAAAAAGAAAATAATCAAGCCAGGAAAACAGGCTATCCATCTTGCAGTTACATTCCTTCATTTTCATGTCACAAGATGCAAGTTAGTTATTTAAAAAATTATATTTAATTGCAGTCTGCTAAATAACAGACTTTAAAACCATGTTTTCTTAATTAAAGCCAGAAGTGTTTATGTCTCAGATAAATGAGTGTCCTGATTCACTGCACACAATCTGATTCCAAATGATCCTTTTGAAAAAATAAATTTGTGCATTTCATTACATAAAGTAAAATGAAGACAGTCAAGATCTGAGAAAAATTACCATTGTTTTGCATTTTTTTCAGTTAAACTGCACATCTGTTTTTTTTTAATTCTTTGTAATCTAGTCATAAAAACCCCAAACTCAAAGAGAGATGAATATGATACAGCCTGCACACATGCTTAATATTTATAAGAGCCCCAAAGAAGATGTAAATATTCTAGAAATTTCCCCCTTTTCTCAGCTTCACAAATAACAATCTTGGGAGAGCACAAGGACAGCAAGTCTAGCATGATCTTGCACAGCAAGAAAAAACAAACAATCATCTGCACTGTTTCGGTCTCTGCCTATTCTCCTACCTCTTGCCAGTCATCATTCTTCTATGTAATTCTACTTCAAGTTATTTTCCATTTTTGGAATGGTGTACCCCCTCCCACACTTGACTTTATTCAATTTTTTTCATTAAGCTGCATTTCCTTTTTACATTCTTTGTCACCACTGATCCTGACACTTCCAAAAGTTAAAGGAAAACTACCTATGCAGGCATTATTACAGTATCACCATTCCCAAGTGTTTAAAAATCTTGCTAAAATAGTAACATTTGCTTAAAAGTCATGACATTAAAAAAATAAAGTAATAAAATTTGGGTCTTATGTGCCTTCTGCTTTTTCAACTTTTATTTTTCATGTTTTCCATCTGTTCTCTGCCAACACAAAAGCAAGCAACTTACTTAAAGCTGAGAGTCGACTCATGCAGTCACGTGATTCCAGGAGCTGAGGCCATAAAGAAAACACCCCCTATCCAAGACTCATGATAAAATCGTGATGCCAACCTTGCCATCGTATATAGATCAGTTATGTTTTCCCTCTAATTTGTTTCTGCAGCTCCTTTGCACCAGCAATAGCTGCTTGTGTGAACTGGGTCCTGGTCTCCTAATAGCACAGTGAGACCCTAAAGAGTTGGTCGAAAATTTCTTATCAATATTATAAGGAACTGATCTTTCAGAAGCATATTGCATTTCCTCTTCCACTGCTCACCCTTTCCTTCTTAGTGGCGTTGTCCAGGACTGGTCTGCTCAGAGGCATGTTAATGCCCTCGTGCTGCTTGCACAAAGAATGACTCAAAGCTTCAATGGGTCAAGCCCACTTTCCTTACCAGTGATGCTGCACAGCACTGGTTAGCAATTTAGATGATGGAAATTAATAGTGCATTCCTGTAGCACAAAGACTCTTTTACTCCCCTGTAATCTGGTAGTATCCTTCTCCAAGTGCCATTTGACCTTCAAATGAACATTTGGCTCACTGGAGCAAGTTCTCTGTGTACAGACACCCTGCAACTCAGTTCAAATATAGCTAGAAACTACAAAGCAGGATTGAACTCCAAACTCAGTATATCAGATAGTTGCCAAAATAAAGAGATGTATCACATGGATATCATCAGCATAGATGTGTGCATGTGAACAGGTGCTATATAAAGACTATATAATGGTATGGTAATAGGTTTTTATAAGGCTGAGTTTGGGATGGCACCATCACTCACAAGTGGTAAAGCCATCAGGGAGTTATGCAAGTTACCCCATGTGAGAACCACTCAAATCTTCAGACCAACCCATCAGGCATTCTGGATACATGACACATTTCACAAGAAAACTATACTGGAAGTGTGTTGGAGAGTTTTCAAAAATTGAAGTGATATTACTTTTCATATCCCTCCACCTAGAAAACCAAGTGATCATACTTGCCACGAGAACTCAGAAGGAGAGAAAATCTATAGCTAACACTTTAGAAACCACTAAAAATTATCAAGAGTGTTTCTATACATTATTATGTTACGACTTTAAGGACTTCACAAGGCTAGAATCCAGCATTACATGCCCACTGTAAGCTGGGAGGCTTCCACTACTAGCTCTGGCAAGTCACAAGATGTTGGATCTTAAGCCTGCCATTAGTCAAACAATGACTATTGCTTGCCTTAGATCTCAGGCCAGGTTACTTTGGGATGGACGGAGAATCAGAAGATTGCTCTCTGGTGGATTAACTTTAAAAGTGTCTATAAGAACATTCTCTAGGATTTGGAATGTTAGAAGGACCCCTGGGGAGATGGATTAGTGGACAGAGGGCAAGTGAAGCAGTCAAAGGTGCATGATAAATGCTACTGATCACATTATTCTGCATTTCATAAAACGTTTGTCAGTGCTGCACCATTGCAGATACAATTTGAGGCCCTGATCTTGAAATTCTTAATTGATTGGGCCCAAAATGTCTGAGAAATTGCCGTTGCCTTTGTGGTCAGGACCACCACAACAGATGTATTCCTTGGGGACACTAGAGTTTACTGTGCCTAGTGTTTAAGACACAGTGACAGGGGACTGGGCCTTCAACAGCTAGACCACAGCTATGGAATTCCCTTTCACAAGATTTAAAAATTACTTCAGCTCCCACCATCCTCAGAACAAAATCAGTCCCTTCCCTACTGCATTCACTTTCCAACAATAACCCCCGAAGGGTGACAAATTACAGTAACAGCAAACAACATAAAATAAACCTTTACTGTACACACCCTTTCGGAGCTTTATAAAGGCAATGGGCAGAACACAGCCTTTCAGATTGACTGATTTTTTTAAATTTTAGTTTGACTTAGATACCAAGGTGATGTTATAAGTGGATGCCTTAACAGAGAGGTGGGGTGAGTGCCTGTGTATGCATACATTTAGCATTTTACTTTGTTCCTTTTTAAAAAATATCAACAGTAATGATTCACAACACTGAAGCATACAGTAATACCACCTCGCTCTTATATAACGCTTTTTACCAGTAACTCTCAAAGCACTTTACAAAGGAGGTCAGTAACATTATATCCATTTTACAAATGAGGAAACGGAGGCAGAGAGCTGAAGAGACTTGTCCAAGGTTACTTAAAAGGTCAGTGGCTGAGCTGGTAACAGAATTCAAGTCCTCCAAGCCCCATTGCTCTATCGACTGGCCCACTCTGCTCTCTCAGTGTTACTACAATGATTTAGGATGACACCGTGTTTTTAAGAGTTGTGTGCTTGTGACTTTGCTCTAGGAAAGAAAGCTTGAGATGGGAGAGAGCACCAAGGAGGTATAGAGCAATTAGATGTGACTGTACAAGGTAAATTCTAACTTAAACAGATTTGAAAACAATCAGTAAAATTTTCAGAAGGGCCTAAATTGCTTGGGAAATTAAATCCCATTGACTTTCAATAACACTTGGCTCCTAAGTAACTTAGATACTTCTGAAAATGGGACTTAGCTTCTAATTTACCCAACAATAAGTTTCTGAAATGCCTGTCCTTCTTTCCTCAGGGTTCAGCATATGTACTAACTTTGCTCAATCAATGCTGTAGCCTGCAAATGATGATTAAGGCTATGTTTTAGTCACAGGTATTTTTAGTAAAAGTAATGGACAGGTAACGGGCAGCAAACAAAAATTCATGGCCTGTGTCCTGTCCATGACTTGTACTATACACCCTTGACTAAATCTTGAAGGGGGGTGGGGGCACCAGGGGCACTGCAGGTGCTTTGGGGGTGGTGGCCCAGGAAGTAACACGGGTGCTCAGGGGTGTGTGTGTGGCCCAGCGGGTGCCATGGGTTCCCGGGGGCGAGTGGCCTAGGACCTCCGCTGGTGCTGGGGTGGGGGTTTAGCAAGGTCCATACCTGGCTCCTCATGGCTCCCCAGAAGTGGAGACATGTCCCTCCCTCAGCTCCTAGCTTCATATTCTGCCTCAGGTGCCAGCTCCACAGCTCCCATTGGCTGGAAACTGTGGCCAATGGGAGCTGCGGAGGCGGTGCCTGCGGGCAGAGACAGTGTGCTAAGCTAGGAGCTGAGGGACGGACAGACATGTTGCCGCTTGCAGGGAGCTCCCTGGGGTAAGTGCTGCTCAGAGCCCTCATTCTCTCCTGCGTCCCAACCGCCAGCCTTGAGCCCTCTCCCACACCCAAACTCCTGCTGCTGCGGGGAGGAGGTGGTGACCCAAGACTGCCCCAGCAGCAGTTGGTGCTGCTGGCCTAGGGGCTTCCTCAGCTGCTCAAGTGGCCCACTAACCAGCTGCTACAGAAGTCCCGGAGGTCCTGGAAAGTCACAGAATCCATGACTTTTGTGACCTCCATGACACACTTGCAGCCTTAATGATGATGTGTGAATTGACAAAATTCTAATCCAGTGCAAAGACAGAAATACAGGCTACATGATGTGCCTTTACTACAGTACTTTCTTGTTTGCTCTATGGTACTCAGTGTACACAGACACATCACTGCTCAGCTCAGGAGCAGCCAGAAATCACCAATCAACCAGGTATTTGCTGATCTCTTCCAGCTTCAGATATAAATGATGACATGTAGGTCACTACTATTTCACTCACTCTGCTAATATATCTTTGGCACAGACTGTAAAAGAAAACAGATGAACCTCTGAAGGGTACATTTTTGTTACAGTGAGTCAGGAATTGGACCCGCACTGCCCGTTAACAATAATGGAAACGGCACAGCTAATATTCCATGCATTCAGCTGAAAGTACCTCAAGCTATACAGGTAAACCCAAACAAAAACCCTATGGAAACAGGTAGTGAAACAGAATTTGTGTACACATGCATTTAACAGCTATTGCTAAAAGGAAATACATCAGACACAGCACCAGTGTGAACAGTTTATACAACCCTGTTGCAAGTAAAACATGATCAGGATAAATGTCTGAAGGGTCCTTGGTATAATTTAAGCCCGATAGGAATCTGATCCACAGAGTAGAATTCAAACATTGTTTTTTAGATAGTGAAATATTTGATCAGTGATCAGGGAGATCTGCCTCTGTTTCTTTAGCAAATACTTTATCCCGTGCCAATACAAGTGTGCACCCTCTTTCTCTGAGATTGTGAAAGATGTACATGTAAGGAATAATTATTATAGCTTTTAGTTCCCTCACTGGAATATTCAGACCTGCAATACATTGCCTGACCCTAACAAGCTTCCAAAGTGGTCCTCTGTGTGGAGCTGCATGTCACTACTTCTCTCCCTGAACAGTTCTGAAGAAGGCAGGATTGGGAAAATAGAACACTAGCACTTTGTTCCATTTCTCCATCCTTGCCACCATAATACTTTCACCTTCTTGCCTTAATTGTAATAATCTGAAGATGAGTGCCAGCCACAGTCAGTGTACAACATACAGCAGGTGTCTTTTTGCTCTTTCAAACCCACCCTTTAGTTACATATAGTGTGTTAGATCCACAGTTGGGTGCTTAGGCCAGCAAGATCTCAGCACGTGTTCGTTTCTTTCAAAAGTACAAATTCATGTCATATTGTCATTTAGATATACCTGAAGTCTGTACTATTCTTATCGGACCCGGACTGGTTAAATCTTGTCTGTCTAGTGTTTAAAGATAAAAGGCCCTTTTTATTATTATTAGTCTAATAAAAAATACAATGTCCTTCATTAAGACTTTCATAAACACTGTCGCCACCCTTTTTAAAATAGAAAAACATAAGTTTTGACATATTCTAATAAAACCAGATATCCACTAACTATGGCTTGCTACATGTTTGATAACTAAAAAGTAGGGCTGTTGATTAATCTCAGTTAACTCACCCGATTAACTCAAATTAATAGTGATTAATCACACTTTTAATTGCACTGTTCAACAACAGAATACCAATTGAAATTTATTAAATATCTTTGGATGTTTTTCTATAGTTTTGAATATATTGATTTTAATTACAACACAGAATACAAAGTGTACAGTGCTCAATTTATATTATTTTTATTAAAAATATTTGCACTGTAAACATGATAAAATATTATTTCAATTCACCTCATACAAGTACTGTACTGCAGTCTCATTATTGTGAAAGTGTAACTTACAGATGTAGATTTTTGTGTTACATTACTGCACCCAAAAACAAAACAGTGTAAAACTTTAGAGCCTACAAGTCCATGAAGTCCTAATTCCTGTGCAGCCAATCACCAAGACAAACAAGTTTGTTTACATTTTCAGGAAATAATGCTGCCCTCTTCTTATTTACGTTACCTGAAAGTGAGAACAGGCATTCGCATGGCACTTTTGTAGATAGCATTGCAATGTATTTACGTCCCAGATATGCTAAACATTTGCATGCCTCGTCATGCTTTGGTTAGCATTCCAGAGGACATGCTTCCATAAAAATTAATGCATTAATTAAATTTGTGACTGAACTCTTTGGGTTAGAATTATATGTCTCCTGCTCTGTTTTACCCACATTCTGCCATATATTTCAGTTACAATCTTGGATGATGACCCAGCACATGTTGTTTGTTTTAAAAAACACTTTCACTTCAGATTTAACAAAACGCAAAGAAGGCACCAATGAGAGATTTCTAAAGATAGCTACAGCATTTGACCCAAAGTTTAAGAATCTGAAGTGCCTTCCAAAAATCGGAGAGGGATGAAGTGTGGAGTATGCTTTCAGAAGTCTTAAAAGAGCAACACTCTGATGTGGAAACTACAGAATCCGAACCACCAAAAACAAAAAAGAAAGTGAACCTTTTGCTGGTGGCATCTGACTGAGATGATGAAAATGATCATGCGTCGGTCTGCACTGCTTTGGATTGTTATCAGCAGAACCCGTCATCGACATGAATGCATGTCCTCTGGAATGATCGTCTACAAAGGGTCACAGAAATGTTTAGCATGTATGGCATGTAAATATCTTGCAAAGCTGACTACAACAGTCCCTTGTGAATGCCTGTTCAGGTGACATTGTAAATAAGTGGGCAGTATTATCTCCTGTAAATGTAAACAAATTTGTTTGTCTGAGCAATTGGCTGAACAAGAAGTAGGACTGAGTGAACTTGTGGGCTCTAAAGTTTTATGTTGTTTTGTTTGAGTTCCATTATTTCTTTGTACATAATTCTACATTTGTAAATTCAACTTTCATGATAAAGAGCTTGGACTACATTATTTGTATTAGGTGAACTGAAAAATACTATTTCTTTTATTTTTACTGTGCAAATATTTGTAATAAAATATAAAGTGATCACTGTACACTTTGTATTCTGTGCAGTAATGAAAATCAATATATTTGAAAATGTAGAAAACATCCAACACTATTTAAATAAATGGTATTCTGTTATTCTGTAACAGTGCAATTAATTGAGATTAATTTTTTTCATTGCTTGACAGCCCTATTAAAAAGTCACCTAAGCCACAGCTGGAAAAAATAAACTAGAAAACACATTTCAAACTCACTGCAGCATTTGAGGCATTCCTGAACTCTCAAAATGTCTGCTGACACAGCCAATTTCTCAAAAGTGGGCTCTAATATTGACTGCTCAGCTTGAGACATACTGGGCCTAATTGTCAGAGATGTGGGACACTCACAGCTTCCATGGACTTCAGCTGGCGATGTGGCATCTCAGCAGCCTTGAAAGTCAGGCACATGGCGTCTGAAGCTGAGTGGTCAAAATGAGAGCTCCAGGACAATGGCTCAGCCTCAAGTACACATCAGTGAGTGACTGCTACTTTACACCAGCGAAGCTCAAAGCAGAATTAGGGCTTTAAGGCCAGATTCACTGATCCATTCCAGCTGCTTTGCACCATTCCAATGATGCTAAGCAGCTGTAAACCTGGCTTAACTGACCAATTTACATCCTGCTTTCTGTTGCTTGATCACACTGGTGAATCTGACCGATAAAACGTGAGATCAGAAGCAGGCCCTTGGGGACTTTACATACAGAGCTCTAAAACAGAGGAGTACATGAAAGAGTTCTGTTATGAGAATCCATTCTTTCATTACAGATGGACAAACAGAAAAGTCAATAACTTGACCAGCTTATTAGAACCAAAATCCATTTTTGTCAGCACTAAATTTCCCAGTTAAAGACATACCAGCTGTCTAATGCTCCTTACCTTTTTCTATTTTGGATAATACAAAAATATGCAATAAGGATACTATCTTTGTTTTTGCACCTCCTCTCCAGTCTCCCTCCCCACATAATAAAGAAAAAAAGAGATCAGATTGAATATATGACTTTAAAGTATCCACTTTCCAGTTCAAGAGGAAAACACGTATACAGTATATATCAGGCTCTCTGTCGAACAAAGGTCTAATTGTAAAAAAACAAACAAACCCCCTTGGTATTAATCAGCATATCTTCAATATTATGTGGCTGGAGTACTGGTGAAATATATTGTGTCAGCTCTGGTTAGGTCAGTAGCATGATCAACAATATGATGTTGAAAGCTACCTAGTGACCATTCTTTAGAAAGTTACATTCAGTCAATACATTCCTTAGAGTCTTATTGTCTTCTCCAGACTTTGAGGTGAAAAGGTTCAGTGTGCAGGATGCTGAGGGTCTGAACTGTTTGGCAAAGCTTTTCTGAAAATTCTAAAGAGACATTTGCTGTTTTTGCTGCCCAAATGGAAAGTAATAATATAACATCCTAACCAATAAATGTGCATATTTGGAGAAATACAACTTGGCTAATATGGAAATGTTGTGGGTGCATTCCACTGTTTCATGTTAAAGGGTAACATCAAATTAGGTTAGGGCCTCAGGTTAAGTTCTGTTTTTAAAAAAGACTTTATAAAACCCAAATACAAAGAAATAGTCTCATGGAATTAAAAAGAAATTAAATTCCTTGGCTTGGAACTTGCTTTCCACTCATTGTCAGAAATGGCCCAAATTTGTTGACCCACATGGCATGTTGCAAAGGCTAAGCTTTTTACAGCAGCTTTCGGAGAGGGGATGTTGCTTACCGGACAACATTTAGGGAGGATGGGGTCTTTTTCTTCATTCTTCGTGGCTCTGTTGTCTAAGTAGCCTTACTGCTGGATATGTTGAAGGTTGCGGCAGGATTTGTTTTTATGTTTGGCTGTATTTTTAGCTGATCGTTATACTAAGATGGGAACCTTTTTTTGCCTGTTTTTATAAATCTAAATAAAAAAATCTCCAGGATCTGTGGGCTGGAAGGTAAAGGAAAAGGACAGTTCCCATTCTATGGGTACGTCCTCACTACCGTGGATAGCCATCGATCTTTTAGCGATCAATTTCTCACGTCTTGTAAAGATGCGAGAAATCGATCGCCAGCGCTGCCCCTGTTGACTCCGTAACTCCAGCTTGATGCGAGGCATAAGCTGGAGTTGACGGGAGAGCGCGCTGCCGACTGCTGCTGCCATGAAGACAGCAGGTAAATCGGCTGCAGATACGCCGACTTCAGCTACGTGATTCACGTAGCTGAAGTTGCGTATCTGCAGTCGATCCTCCCTGCTAGTGAAGACCAGCCCTATCTGATGGAATAAGATGGCATGAGGGAATCTTGGAAATGCTGTCAGGTTATGTTTGCTGGCTGAGTAATGGTGGTATAATCCAGTCCTGTCGGCCATACCTTTCCACACACTCAACCCCTCTCCTCCCACAGGAAGGTAGGACAGCAAGTGGAGAGCTATCAATGCTGGTTTATATCATCCAGCAATTCCTCAACATCCAGGGAATGCCTAGCCATCCCCTAAGCATTGCAAAGGAGCTGAAACAAAGTATGGCAGGGCTCACACCTCGTCAGCCCCTTGCGTGTAAGAAGATGAGGGGTAATCTCACCTCTCTATGCCTCCCCTATCTCTATCCTTCTCTTCTCCTGTAGCCAGCTCCTTGTGGCCCAAGTGTCAGGGTCTGGGTGATGGCCCCTCACCTAGGGGGTAACGCGGCCCAGCAGCCAAAGTCCAAGCTGTCCCTTTTGGGGAATACACAGGGGGGTCCCATGACTGGGGGCCAGTGATGGAGCAATTCGTCACAGGGTCAGCAGGGATTCCTACCGTAACACGCTGACCTCAATATGGTGAGAGGTACCACTCCCTTACCTTCCCTGGGTGACTTCCTCCCAGTTCTCCGGTAGCAGTTGTCCATGTGGCTTTGGAGCCTCCAGGTTCCTCAACTCTAAGCACTCCCCTGGGTTCTGGTTGCTGCAGGCCTTCCATCCCAGTTTCTGCCTCTTCAGCTTTCCTGGTTAAGGGGTAGAGTGGCTCTTAGGCTGGAGTCTCTGCCGAGCATCCTTCCTCCCCTGCAGCCAGCCCTGACTGAGTCGTTCTGGAGGCCTTTATACCTGACTTCCAGTTGGAGCATGCCCAGCAGAGCCTCAGGGGCGAGGCTTCCTCTGCAAGAAGGGAAGGGTTAACCCTCTTGGTACCAGTGTGGGGCTGATCTGCCTCATCACATAAGGATCTGAGTTCTGCTCCAGATACAGTGAGACAGGCCATTGCAGTATTTTTGGCCCAGCCAGAAAAAGGCAGTTTTCACAAGGTTGCCTTCCAAGCCAATTCAGATAAACAAACAGAGCATGGGAGTGTAGTGCTGGTAGAAGGTGCTGGACTGAAGTCCATTATTTATCCATAGAGCAGCTAAGGCATGGAGAGTGGCAATAACAGATTACCCACACTGCACCTCACTCCTAAGTCAGACAGAACAGCTGTAAGGGTTAGAGAAAGTTTTTCAGTTCATGTGCATCCAATCCCTCCCTTTTGAATTGTTATTTATCTTTCACTGTGTACAATAAAGCTGCTTTTGGAGAGAGGGGAAGGATTTTGGATCTGTTGTTTTGTATGGGCAAGGAGGCTGTAACTATGGTGGGTGATGTAAATTGGAAAAGAGAGTGTAAAATGGGGTTTTAAAATGCTTTGCTTGGACCATTCCCCCGATAGAACCCTATTTGTTTGGCCTATATACCGTAACCCATACAAATGTAATAAGCCACAAAGACTGGATTACAGATTTTTCTGCTTCTTAGAAAATTTTTTTTCCTGACACAAGATGGGAAAACTTTCAACCATATGAAAGCTGACACAAAGGCAATGCCTGTTGTCAGATCTAATTTCAAAAATATACACTTTGTCTCAGTCAAGAGATCACTCAAGATGGTACGCCCCGCTCATGAATTGTTGCATGTTTGAAAGAATTCCTCACTTGATCATCATTTTGATAGCATTCCAATCTGCTTTAAATTATTTTTCTTACTGCTGTACAGATGAGATTAAAACATACGACTAACATTTCTTATGATCTGATCTGCTCATCTCAATGAGTTCCTTCCTGACGTGCATCTCAATCACCCTTTGTATCTTGAGTATTACAACTGTTGCTAATAAAGCCATGCCCCTTTTATTTAATTGTGCTTACATTTATCCCTGCACTATTATATTCTTCAACCTAATCAACTCTGCATAGACATACAGGGCCCGCTTTACCACTATTCTGTTTTAGGTGGGGCTGGCAGTACTGCTTAATTAGTAATGTTGCTTGTCATTCCCATGATAAGATCCTGTTTTCAGCTGCCTATCACTTTGGGAGAAACTTTTCCTGTTTGAGCTGATTTTCCATGCCCGTTGTCTGTCTCAGGATGGTTTTGTTTTGGAAAATTTCAACCAAAACAGTTCAACTGTTTCAGAGACTGCTGAAGATGCTCGGGAAAAATATGTTGTTTCCTCATGTTACAAAGTTCTTCAAACCTTTACTTTTAAATACTCTAGTGGCCCCCTGAAATGCTCTAGCACAACGGTTCTCAACCTGTGGTCCATGGACTCCATGGGGGCCAACAGATTATGTCTAAGATTTCCAAAGGGGTCCCTGCCTCAATTCAAAATTTGTTAGAGGGCCCACAAATTTAAGAATGTTGAAAACCCCTGCTTTAGCGCTTTGGAGCAGGGACCTGAAATTTGGCAAGGGATGATCTTTGGGCCAGAGATATACTTTTTGGTGCCACTATGAAAGTCTGTCCAAACTTGGACAAGCTATAAGCTTTTAAGAAGTGGCAGTCTGGACACGATCAGTAGGGACATCTTTGATTTTAGCAGCAAAAATCTGACTATTCCATTCTCGCTGACCATGACTTAGCCTCTCACAGCTCCTATGGGTGGCCTATGGGCACGCACCATCTCCTAACAGTTCCTATATGTAATCAAACAGTGAATGCAGAGCACAACTGAATATGCTCCAGCCCAGGGCTATCTGGGGATGTGTGTGTGAGAGGGGGAAATATCTCAGAAGGAATTTTCCTGTAATGGCTGCTCCATTAAATATCCGTGAAACCCTAAAACTTTCTCATTCCCTCTGGTGCTGGTCTACATACAAGATGACAAGCTACTACTATCTGTTACTCTGACTCCTGCCTCATTTGTTGCAGAAGCTGGAAGGAGGTAAGGGTTTGCAGGAACAGAAAGGAAGGTCTCATGGTTAAGGTAATTGAATGCTGCCCTGAAGAACTGGATTCTATCCCTGCCTCTGCCACAGAGTCCATATGTATTGCCAGGCAAGTACCTTAAACCAAACTTTTCACAGGTCGTCATTAGCTGGGTGTGCCTCATTTTTTGTGTGCCTGACTTGATACCTTGGAGTCTGATTTGCCAAAGTGCTGAGTGCTCACTGCTGCAAACTAAAATAACAGGAGCTATGCTCTGAACATATAAAGTGCTATAAAATGATAAGGACTCTGTAAAATCAGCTCTTTGCTGTCTCATATTGGGTACCCATATTTAATGGGAATAACACCACCTCCTCATTTCACAGGGGAGTTGTGAAGATAAATTAATTAGTGTTTGTGAAGCACTGATGATCACCATAGATTACTTCCTCATGGATTTTTCTACCTTTACAGGAATACTTCAATAATGTGCAGTAAATAAGGTCATATGCCGAATAAAATATTGAATAGTTGCTCATTAAGTGAGCACCATTCATTTTGTGCACCAAATGAGTCAGGGTCCTCTGGAAAAAATAGCATGTGATCACGTAATTAAATACTGTATCACAATGAATACCCAGGGAGGTGCAGAATTAAGAATTAAGGACAACTTTAATCTGCCATTTCCTAACTTGAGTGTTCGATTCTGCAACCTTATTTTCCTTATTTTTTGTATCTGATATTCTATGTAGTTTCTTATACCACAGTACTCCAGTTTGCTGTGAGTGTAACTCCATTGATTTCAACAAAGTCACATCAGCATAAAACTGGAATAATGCAGTCATGAATCATGCCCAGAAGGTATAAACAAATCCCTCTTTTCATATTGGAGGGTAATAAAATGATGCTAGGAGCAGGTTTTAAAAATCAGCTGGCTATCTGTATACAATACTCCTGTCCACATAACCTCTTTTAAGTATACTAGGGGTTCGGAAACATTGACATCATAATGTGGAACTTTTCTTAATAGATACGTCAGTTACTGAAAGCATCTCTGCTTAGGAAAGCACGTAAGCGCATTAAGCTCCATTTAAGACAAATCACATGCTTAAGTGTTTTCCTGAAGCAGGGCCAGGGAGACACTGTTTCATGGTCTCCTACCCTCCCATTTAGTATCTCTTAACATCTCTGTGGCCACTACAAATGTTGCATACATGGGAAAAAATGTGCATATTACATTAGACAGTTAAGAATAAGTGAATCATGCTGTCTCCATTTGTGCTTTGTGCCCATCCCATCTGTTCTCTTCCTTTCTCTCCCCAGCTGCTTTGATTTGAGTGGAGTTGAGATCAGAAGTTGGCCCAATGTGGATTTATAAGTTTCACTGCACACGTCTCTGCATGTTTTTTAGGCCTTCCCCTCAGAATGGATGGAGGTCCCCATCATGCCAGATTCACTCCTGTGGGAGGACATCTGGTCATCATATCATGGGGCGGTTCTATCAGAGATGGCAGCTTTGATTAGAAGCTCCAGTGATGGAGTCTGCCTTGGCATGAGCTGTATCAATTCATCTCCCAGTTGCATTGGCCAGACCCTCTTCTTAGCAAGCACAATCTATGTCTGGGGCTGCACAGACTACATGCAGGGCCCTTGGAAGAGCAGAAGCTGAAGGCACGTTGCCCCATCATGTCCCTTCACTCCAGGCAACCTTCCATCATTGAGTGAACTTTCTATTAAATCAAGCCCCATGTGCATATCTTGAGATTATAGCTAGCCGTGGCAGTCTTATTTGCTTTAAAAAAAGTAGGAGAATACTTCAGTCTCCCTGGACACTCAATAACAGACTTAAAAGTGGCATTTCTTCAACAAAAAAATTTCAAAAACAGACTCCAACAAGAAACTGCAGAACTGGAATTAATTTGCAAAATTGGACGCCATCAAATTAGGCCTGAATAAAGACTGGGAGTGGATGGGTCATTACAAAAAGTAATTTTCCTCTGCTGATACTCACACCTTCTTGTCAACTGTTTGAAATGGGCCACCTTAATTGCATTGGCCTCATCAGCATTACAAAGTGATTTTTTCTCCCTTGGTATTCACCCCTCCTTGTCAACTGTTGAATATAGCCCACTTCCACCTTAATTAAATTGGCTCGTTAGCACTGTCCCCCAACTTGGTAAGCCAACTCCCATCTTTTCAAATGCTGTGTATTTATACCTGCCTACTATATTTTTCACTCCGTGCATCCAATGAAGGGGGTGTTAGCCCAAATAAATTTGCTAGTCTCTAGTTTAAGGACTCCTTGTTGTTTTTACTTATATGTGTGTTATCCCTTTCATGTGACTCAATAAAAAAACATGTAGTCCAAAAAGATTAAACACTAGGATAAAGCCCTCGACAAGGAAACAAAACTTCTAATCAATGTTTTTATGGGATTTCCAACACAAACACTTCTACATCATTTAATTACCGTAATAAGCAATCAAGTTGGTCCCCTTCTTCATCTTGCACCAGAACATCTACAATATAGAGAAAAATCTAGTTTAAAGGAGCAAACCAAATACGTTGTGATTCACTTGGATCTGAGATAAGGCATTTGGGTGGTCATAAATTCCTCCACCATCTGATTGTTCCTGCTAAAAAAAGCCACAGTTTGCTGCACATTCGTCTCATATTTTAGAATCACTGTAGATTTGTGGAACAACTTGGCTCCTTCCACAGCCAAGAACACGTATCATAATCAGACACAAAGTCCTTACTGTTAACACTGCAGATAACAAGAAAAAACTTGACAATGAAACCTGAGGCCCTGATTCTCCTCTGAATTACACCCAGCATAAATTGTGAGAAACTCAGTTGAAGTTAGTGGAGTTATATGCCTATAAAACTGGAATGATCTCAGTGCTTGATTTCCAAAGCTAAACGTATTTCACTTATGTAAAACATGACTTCTTCCCCACATATATGTAAATAAATGTAAACAAATAGTATCAGAAAAACTGGTTAAAGTGCATTTTTCATTTACAGTTTGTCAGTTTGAAACGTACTTATAAAAATCCTTAGAAATCACTTTTGAAGTGAATTGTGTGTTTGTGAAACTAGTTATGAACATTAGTTTAACTCCTGCGGCCTCTTCAACCCTTGATCTCTTTGCTAAAATTGCCATTAATGGTGCTGCTAATTATTGCCAATTTTTTTTATGTGGGCATTTGCCCATTGAGAAACACATTTTACATAGATCATAACAGATGGTAATGACTTTCATTATCTTTTGTCTTGCCTGACACATGAAGTCATACAAGTGAATGGCTCTGAATCTTATTATCTATCTATTGAGCCACCTAGTGTCCCAAGAATCAGATCTTTGTAAGACTGTAAAACAGGACCCTATTATGTTTTTGGTGGCTCTAATGTTCCAGGATGTTGATGTTAGGCTAGTTAGGATTTATTATATTGTTCCTCATTGTTAGTTCCTCCATCTAGATAAGTCATGGGACAGGAGAATGTAGTATGGGCAATTAGAAGCCTGAGTGGTGAAAGGATGAATGGAGCACTGGGGATCAAGAGAAATGAGGACTCGGCAAAGTCAAAGTTGCTGTAAAAGGAAAGAGACTCTGCCCAAGCAGAAGGGAAAGAACACAAAGCTGGTGGGGAAAGGAAAGAAGTGGAAAAAGGAGGCTGGCAGAGCAGTAGCTGGAATCAGAGAATCAGAAGCCACTTGGGAGCAGGAGGGAAGGGTAGAATGAGGACTGGTTTTCTTTTTCTGTCCCTCTGTTACGTGTTTTCTGACAGCTGACCATCGGGGGCACTGAGTCAAGTATGTCTGTCGCATGTTTTCCTTAATGAGCACAATGATCTGATCTGGGTAGGTTTCCAGCTTCTCTCTCTGCACTGCCCTTTCCATTCCTTGGTCTGGCTCGTTAGTCTGCGTCAGATCACAGGAAATGCCACCATTCAGTTTTGACTGATCTCTCTGCTGCTGGGTTGGGGGCTTTTTCCTTATTAAACAATGGCCCTGGCAACCAAGCTTTGTTTTGTGTCCCTAACATGTTGCTGGAACTGCTGCCTTCTGCTATATGTTAAGCGCTTTAAATATTGCCATTATCTTGTATGGACATGGACCTGATCCAAAAGTGACTGAAATCAACAGTAGACTTTCCATTTACTTCAATGGGCTCTGGACCAGGTCCACAGCACAGACAATGTGCCTTCACTGTTTAGATGGCCGGGCATTCATCTTTTTCCCTTCCTGAAGGATGATTGTCATGAGATCACCTTTTTGCACAATTAAGAACATAAAAATGGTCGTACTGGGTAAAACAAAAGGTCCAGCTAATCCAACAGCCTGTCTTCCGACAGTAGCCAATGCAGATGCTTCAAAGGGAATGAACTGAACAGGCAAGAATTAGGTGATCTATCTCCTGTCCTCTACTCCCAGCTTCTGGCAATCAGAGGCTAGTGACACCAAGAGCAGGGTGCTACATCCCTGACCATCTTGGCTAATAGTCATTGATGGCCCTATCCTTCATGACTAAAGGACTAATGGACTTTTTCTGTGCCCCAACAGCCACCTAACAAAGACTGACTTCCAAATATTACAAATGAGGGGAGAAAGAAAGTACAAAAGAAAGAAAGTAGCAGAAACTCCTCACTGTTTTAGCACTTTAGTCTACCTCAGTGTCCCCAACTATAAAATAGTGATAAAGATACTGACCTCCTGTGTAAAGTACTTTAAGATCCACTGATGAAAAGCACTGTATAAGAGCTCGGTATTAATTATCTTACACAAATATTAGCAAAAATATATAGAAAATGATCAAAGCTCCTTTCCACAGTGAGCTTTAAAATAATACATCAATGATCAGATACGGCACTATATAAGAGCTAGGTATTACTATTACAGGCACATGGCCAGATTTCAGCATCTGCTCAGAGTGGCACAAAGGAATTAAACTCTCACTTTTGCGAGATTTCTGAGCAGCCTGATTCCTGCGAGGTTACTCTCAGGCTTACAGACATCTCCCATGTGAAATAATAATAAAATAAAATAATAATAATAAATAATAATAATAATAATTAATAATGAAAATGCCTGCTGCAATCAAAATCATTAAAAAAATCATGTGGTCTTTTCAGATGATATGAGGGTCAGCTGGAAATAGTATTGATAAGTCTGCCCCCATTTCAACCAAGTCAGATTTCAAGGAAAAGGCACATTCTCTGGGACCTATTCATGCAATAATGACATTTAAAGAGTGAGAGGATTTTTAAAATTTAAAATTTAAATTTAAAAGCCATTCATTACAGAGCTTCTCGATCATCTAGTGTGAAAAGACTGCACTCAAATGTCATACACACAGGGTTATGAGATAGATATAAAAATTAACTTGACCGATAAGATGAGCATGCAGAGTACAGCTGTGGAATTTATTTCCTAAAAAAGCTTCCACTTGGGGGGATTGAAAATGTTTGCTTGATTATGAGGTTATTCGGCATTGGCTATAGGATGGTGGGGTTATAGTCTTGGAGCCTGATTCCAATCTCATGCACATTGCTGTAAATCAGAGTAACTCCGGTGAGGTCAATGAAGTTACACAAAGGTGGTCAGAATCAGTCCTAAGCCTTGGGGGCTCTGTCAAAGTGGAGCAGCTTTGACTTATAGCCAAGGCTCCAAAGGAACCCTACCAGCAGAACTGAATCAACATCCTCCCCAGCGTTTGGGCCAGGCCTCCTCCTCATCGAGCTCATTTGCTGAGTTGTGCCGGCAGGCTGCATACCACCAGGTAAGTGAATCAAGCTACAAGCATTAGGATTATTAGATTTTGCCCTGTCTCATGTTTAAAAAGGTTTTTTAAAAATCAACTGATGGAGGCTTCTTTATTGTTGCTTCACACAAGCGTGCACATTCTCTTTGCTGGGCTATAGCTTCACAGAGTTGTTTATTGGCTCTTCTTTAGAGCTGTAATAAATGTGTAAGCAAATTTGGATTTTGAGGATTATAGAAGTTCAGGGCAGCACTTCCTGGCAAATGAAGTTTGCAAAGGGCAATAATTCACAGTGGCAGATTAAAATGTCAGCTGGGTGAGCGTCAAGCACCGCAGAGAACTCTGCAACACTGATAACCTGAAATATTTTTGGAGAACTTCCCGTGTTTGGCAAAATCTCTGCATTGATTTACATTTTGTCTTGAGGGAATGAGTGGAATTATTTGCTTTGTCTGCCTCTCAAGCCCTTTTGGCCCATTTCTGCAGGACGCTTTTCATGTGCTGATCGATAAATTTATGAATTTCCATGTTATCTTCTCTGTCTACTTGTGACCCCATTTCTCACTGTAAAAGGGCTGTGATCCCATAACCTTACTGGTGGGAAAGTTCACTCCATTTGCTGACATGGAGTACTGTTTGGAAAAGCATCTATAAATCTGAATGCTGCTGACGTTGGTCAACTCAATATTGCACTTTACAAAGAAGGCTGCGGGGAAAACTTCCCACTGCTGGCAAGTGGCATGTTTTCATAGATTCAGAAAGAGTTTAAGGGCATGTCCACACAGCAAAGAAAAACCCATGTCTGGCCTGTGTCAGCTCAGGCTGAGGCTGCGGGGACATTTCAGTGCTATGTAGATTTCTGGGCTCAGGCTGGGGCCCAAGCTCCAGGTCCTTGCAGGGTGGGAGGGGCCCAGAGACCAGGTTCCAGCCTGAGCCCAGAAGTCGTCATAGCAACGAAACAGCCCTGCAGCCTGAGCCCCGTGAGCCCAAGTCAGCTGGCGTGGGCCACCCATGGGTGCCCAGTTGCTGTGTAAATGTCCCCTCAGTGCCTTCAGGGCTCAGCGGGAGTTTTGTGGAAATGCAGCGGAGCCTGAAATGGGAATTAGAAACCCAGACTTAAGTTCTGATGGTTAGTGAATTTAGCCCTGATTCAGCAAAGCACTTAAACGTATGCTCAAGTCTCACTGGTTTCAAGGCCTTAATTACATATTGCTATATCTTAACAAGTCCCACATTTTCTGGATGATGAACGACACACAACTTTCAGTGAATTCAGTGGCTATTGCAGATTGCTCGCCTTTGAAAATCAGGCCACTGTTTGTATTTTGGTGCCCAGCTTTTGGCTACAAGTTTAAATAATTTGGCTTTAAACAAAATCCTCAATAGTCTTTGCAGGGCTGTTTAGGTCACTCATTCAGTCACTCCCGGATCTCATAAAATCTATAATTTGCCATTTTGTGGTTAACAAACAGCAGGATTCTAAGTCTACTAAACTAAAGGACTGAAAGCTGTGACAGTGACACCAGTTTTAATTGCAACCAAATGGAGGTCACAAAGAGCCTTCTGTAACAGTAGATGGTGCTCTGTAGTAATTTCATCACTACTAGAGTTTCTTGGCTATACTCTGTTTATTGCTGTCAGCTGAAAAGCTCAGATGTCAGTGCTGTATTTCTGGGAAGAGACTAGCAGTGATGAAGAAAAGTCAAGGTTTCCGGAGGTGAAGGAGGTCGCTTTAGGTGCTGAATGTTACACCAAGTCTGCACTAGAAGAATCTGTGTGTATTTACCCTCTCGTAAATTATGGTCTAACAATTAATGATCGGGGGGCCTCTCTTCCTGACTTGTGACCCAGAATACATACCTAAAGAAAACTCAAGGGATATCTGTAATACCTTGAAAGGAATAAAACTATAATCCACCATTTCCTTAATTCTTTAATGCCAGATTTTGTAAAAATTATATGTATATTTTTGAGATCTTAATTATTTTGATTTATGAAATATTTTCATAGCACAAGCCTCCTGAGATACATTAACTCGTGCAAACAGCTGCAAACCAGCAGCCAGGGCAAGGCTGACATTCCCAGTATGTTTTGATTTTTATTGGGCATTCTTATCCTGCGTTAAACAGTTAAAATGAGAAGAAAAGAGCCTCGTAATAGGAAGCTCACTTGGCTAGGAGGGTAAGCCTGATTCTCCGCATTGGACAGTTAAGTACATCTACACAAAGAGGATTAACTCAAAATGGTAGAACCAGACCATCATCCACATAACTCCATTGACTTCAAAAGAGCTGTACAGTACCAGTTTACACCATGGAAGCATCTGGACCACAGAGCTTTACATCCACTTTCCAGTCACTTTGAACAAGAGTTAATGACTGCACAAGAAAGGAGAGAATTCTGTGAAAGGTGCCATACTACCAGTGAAGAGTCTGAAGTCCTTTTTACCCATGCAAGAAGTAGGAATAGCACAGAGAGAGGCAGTAGAAGCTTCCCCACTGTATGGAAGTGTGAATAGTGTACGATTCAGATGTTGGGGTCTTCATATATTGGGATACCCAAATCTGAATCAAATTATTGCACTTCTACCACTCCTTCCACAGGGACTGACCTACCATCTGCCCCTTGCCAGTTCTATAACTCTCTCTCTTTTAGGGTTTATCTACATGCAATTTCTATACCACCATATCAGTTTGTAAGATGAGACAGAGGTACAAAAATGTGTCTAGCTCAGTCTTTCATATCATCTGGATGACTGCCTGGTGGTTTGCAACCCCCTCACTCTCTACTTCTTTGTCCCCTTTTGGGGCACAGTGGCCACTACCTAATCCTTCTCCTTATCTTCAGGAGATAAACTCACACACTGCCCTGGTGGGTTTCTTGGTGTGGCTGCTGTAGTATGAGGAGTGGGACTAGAGAAAGCAGCTCAGGTCAGAGGAGGGACCTAGTATGGTGTGACAGCTAGAGCTCAGGAGTTCAAGCTGGTTGCTACTGGACACACATACCATTACACATGCATTCCTGACTCAATAAAGATATTTCTCCTGTAGCGCTGCCTGCCTGACACATCACTTAATAAAACTTGAGTCACCTACTTGGGGCCTGAATTTCAGAGGTGCTTCTTGTGATGCAAAACCTCTTGATGCCAAGTGGCAGAGGGCACAGTGATCCAGGGATCCCCTGGATTCACCAATGGGGCCATGTAGGATATATACTGAAAGAATGTGTCACACTGCTTGTCATGATCATTGTGCAGTGTATGTACAGATAACGTATCAGGAGTTCTGTGTATATACTGGAAATTCTGTTCTAAGTTCACACAGGTCACCAGAAGGTGATAAACAGATTCTAGGAAGGAAGGGAGGACTAAACACTTATCTCTCTGGCAGACCATTGTGTATTGTATACCCCAGGCACTGTATAACTCAGTCAGTGTAAAAAAAAAAACAGTGGACATACTTGGAGACCGGCTATGTTTGCTGTCTGGGCCAGGTGCAGGCCAGAAGATTTACAAAGACAAAGGAACCTCAAAGGGGTAAGGGGCATTGTGACAGGGCGCTAAGCAGGAATTGCTGAGCCAGCCCTCTGTCACTCCAGCTCCAATTAAGGAAGATGAATTGGAGCTGGGTACACCACCTGGGCCTAATTGGGGAAGCAGCCTAATTAGGCTTGGACCGTATAAAAGCCTTAGAAGAAGGAAGCCGTGGGGGAGCAGGAAGAAAGGGAAAAGGCAAGGGGTAGAAGCAGGGAAGTAGCACTCCCCTCTCTTGGTACAGGGCCACTTGTATGTTAAAAAGGTGGTGAGAGCACAACCTATAAATAAACTGCACCAGGGGTTACTGAAACCAGGTTCTCCAAGTGACTTTAACAGCCCAACAGGGGCAGGAGCCAAGAGGGCCCTCCAGCACCTTGTTACAGGCATATTCTGTAACTTCACAAAAGAAGTGGAAAGGGGGTGAGATTTCATCCTTTAGTCTGGGAAGACAAGCTGTCAGCAGGCTTGATCTGATGAAAGGCCTGTCTCTGTCAACCTGTTTGAAAATGCTGGGAAAAGGCCATGGGGGAAGCTATCCTATAGGAGTTGGGGAATGTCTTGTGAGCTAAGCTTAGGCTCTAGAAAGCATGTTCTGATTTTGTTTTTTATGTAACCATTAGTTTCCAAAGTCATTTGACCTCTGACCTTTGATCATAAACTTGTTCCAGTTTTCACTACAGACAGATCTAAGTGCTGTGTGTCAGGTGGAGTGGTGGCCCCAAGTCGAAATTAGTAAAATGGAGTGTGCTATTCCTTTAGAAGTAGATAATCCGGTAATTTTGTGAGTGCCCAGTGGGGATCAGGGGCTGGGCACTCTAGAGGGATGCTCGGTGGACTCAGGAGTTGGTGTGCGCCTATTGCTAACCTGTTAAGAGAGAGCAAGGCCTGCAAAGCGGTGCTTGCATTGCCAGAGGCTGGTAGAGTCAGGGAACTGACCGACGGCAGGCAAAGACAAAACTTCCTCATGCGAAGGGAAGGGGGTAACAGGATGCCCCCTTCGGTGGCCCTGGGAAGTGCCACTCTCTTCACCTGCTTTGTCTAGATCAGGCATGGCCAAACTGAGGCCATGGTTACAGTGTGGCTCATGGAGCTACTCATGCACACACCCGCCTTCTCTACCTACCAGACGGGGTGGGGGTGGTGCAGAGTTTGATGTTTTTGCCCTGCGGTGGGGCAGTTGGAATAGGGGCTTGTGTCCTGCAGGGAGGGAAGGGTCTAAGGGCTTTAGTCCCGCACCCTGGCAGGCACCGCCCCATGGCACAGGTTGTGCATGTCCTGTGGGTCTCGAACTCCTGAAGATTATTGTATGTGGCTCAGAGTGTCAGTAAGTTTCGCCACTCCTGGTCTAGATTCTTATACCATACTCATGACTGTCATATCTGAGCACCTATTTACTTCAGCTCCCAATGACTTCAGCCGCATGGTGGGTGCTCACTGTAAACCTGTCTTGACACGAGTACTTAAACATGGGGAAGGCCTCTGTAGCAGAGCGGTGACTCACCCCGCGGTGCCTCCCGCTGGTCTGTCCCGGAATTAGCTCTTCCAGCATCCGGCGCGCCCTCTGCAGGCTGTAGTCCTGCTTGCTACTGGCCCCGGGTCCCTCCCTGGACCCGGGTGTCCTCTTCCCTGGGCTGCTGCACTGCTGCAGTACCCCCACAGTCTCACTCAGGGTCTCCCCTCCCTGGGGATCCCCCACCTCCTATCCCCACTTTGCCTCATTCTAGGCAACTGCCAGTCACCGCTTGCCCTCATTCTCTGGGGCAGACTGCGGTGTCATTGTCATTCATCACTGGCTAGGAGGGTTTGGCCTGCTGCCTCTGCCTCTAGAGCTACGGGCTGCCCCTTGCAACTCCAGTACCTCTTTGTTGGGCCATCCCTTAGGCCCTGCAGCCTGGGGGCTTCTAGGCTGAAGCTTCCCCAGCTCCTCCTGCCTTGCCCCAGCCCTGCTTCCCTCTAGGTACATTGTTAAGCTCCCAGCAGCCAGGCCTGTCTGCCTCTACAGCTAGAGGAGACTGTATCTCCACCAAACTCTAGGCCCTTTATCAGGGCCAGCTGGGCCCTAATTGATGCAGCCACAGCTGTGGCTGCTATGCCCACTCAGTATGGGAACTTGCTTGCTCCCCGCCACAGCCCTTTGCAGGGCTGTTTTAAGCCCTTCTTCTGGAGTGGGGCAGCCGCCCCACTACAGCCTCATTTCCAGGAAGACAGGGCTAGGGAAGTAACTAGATCAGCAGGCTGAAAGGGAATGGTTGTGATAAGACAAGTAAATGAGTCAGTAACCTAAAGGACAAAATGTCTGAGCTAGCTGAGAAAAGAGGGAGAACCCTCAGGGACCCATTTACTAAGAGCAAGGCAACAATGGATACGATAAATGGGGAATGTAAAGTTGAGGTAAAGACTAAGTCGTACTTGGACAGCGCATGGACAGAGCTTGTTGTACGGGAATTAGTTCCTACAAAGTAACCAAGCGTGTGATCCAATGTATAGTAAAAGCATAGTAAAGAGTAAATGTTTATAAAGGAAGAGGTGTGCTGGACAACTTTGGATCTGTGATGCATCCTGCATCTAGGCCCTGCATTTTAGTCTGATCAACTCAGCAGAGCATTGTTACATGCCAAATAAAGAAACCTGAGGGATGAAGGCTGGCATTGAACTGAGCTCTTGGGAGCTGAGTGGAAAGAGGTCTCGGAGAGTATCACAGCACTCAGCAGCTTTGAAAAATCAAACCCCAGGTGTCACTTTTGAAAATTTTGGCTGAAGTCTGTGGCTAGAGATACCTTGGGATCCCCTTAGCACTCATCCATAATACCTATCACTTGACTTCCTGATGTTATGGATCTGAAATTGACCCTTCTGGGTTTAAGACATGCAGTCCACATCTCCAGATAGGAATATGCCCACAATTCAGAGGTGTTTGGATCTGGAGTTCTGGTCTTGGTTCATCACTAATATTTGCTGAGTTTATGAGAGCCCACCTAGCAACCCCACAATTCCTGGAGCCAGATTATCACTGCCATCGTATATCCCCTGGGAGCCACTAAATAAGGCCACAACTCTCTGCCTTCCCAACCTACTCTAGTCCAAAACATTTTCTGTAGGGAGAGGAAGTGGCCTGAACATGCACCCAGAGAGGAATGGGAGAGGAAACATGGGTTTCGTAGAGGACATATCATAGGAATCACAATGGGGCAATATTTCCTTTGCCCCAGTCTGCCTGGCCGTTGACACTGAAAAGTGTTTCTTACTTCTGCTCCACTCTGGGAGTATGGGTGTCTATATGGGTTACAGTGCAAGAATCAATCATGCGTGGAAATAGGCATAACCCTAGCATTACACCTTGAATAATTAATTGATTCTTGTATACCTTGCTGATATGAGTTTGGAGAAGAGGAAATCAAGCCATTTAATTGACCCACAAAAGATCTTTTAGATGGTAAAGGTCAGAGCCCTTAACTAGCCATTGATTCATAAGATGAGGAGTGGCAATTTGGCACCCAATTAAGTCTACCGGGAATAGGCTACCCATCCAAAGAGACAGCAGGCATTCAAGCCATTAGTCACCCCCTCCAAAGACAATAGTAAATTGTGAGAGTGTGAAGAGAGTGCTTTGGGAATAGAAGGCTGAAAGAATGGTACACTGCTAATCTCCTGAATACTGAACCGTTACTCAGCCAGAGGTTCATGGAAGAGGTCATATAGCTCTACTTTAATAAAGTTCTGCCTAGACTGCCTGATCTAGTGAAATGATATTGCTTAAGCTCTCATAGCACTAGTTAGAGAACAAAACAGACTGGACGATGTTATCATCTGTAATATTATAACAAATGTTTTTCATTTTTTGGCAGTTTTGCCGGCATTTAAACGTGAACAGAATTCTGCCTGCTGTAAAGTCCAAGGAAATCAGAATATGAAACCTTTGTTGATAAATTTTCTTTTGACATATACATTTCTTGAAAAAGTGCTGACTTGGAGCTCAGCAAATTGAGATAATTGAAAATCATACAGTACAAAGACATTGAGGGTTTTTATTATTTTTTTTTCTTTCAAACTTATGCAGGTTCAGGAAAATGTCATTACAGCTGCGTGGTTACATTTTCAACCAGATGCATATGATTGTTAATGATCTGCACATCATCAATGATTTAAAAGCACTCCTCCCAGCAAGAAATACCCCGAGTTTGCACATCTTCTGAAAAAGCTGTCATTCTACGTGCAAATAAAATCGTTTTTGTTTCTCTAGGCCATTTTGACTCAGGGAGCATTGATGTTATTTTCACAATCAATATTAATACTAATATTTTGTCCCAGTGAGTTAAAGTTTGGACATTGAGCATGTCTGCCATACTCAGCTTTTGAGAAATCACTAATGCTCATGAGCAGTAATTTTCAGTTTTGTAGAGAAGATACATGAAATGGAAATTGGCAAACCTGTGATTCCACTCAAGGGTGTCTGGTGAAATTATTTTGCATCAGTAATACATGCAAAAGAAGTCTGGAGAACTGGTCAAACGTTCTGCATGTTACATGCCAGAAGAGCCAAAGCAGCACTCACCCACAATTCAAATGCCTTTCAAAGCTTTAGAAGGCTTAGTTAGTGTAGTAGTCACTGTTCACAAGGTATAGATTATGGAATGGGCTATATGGGAGAGCTGAAATGATTAATTGACAGGTCAGCTCTATCCTGGGGACATTTTCCCTTCAGCATAAACATTTGTCTTCAACATTTTTAAAAAATTACAGTAGACTAGAAGCTGGCCAAATATGTAGTGGTTTTGTGAAATTGTTTGGTATTCGTGTCTACTACAGTTCTACAGAAAACAGTTCTACGTGTTGTTTCCTTTGCCATATGGTGTCTCAGAGTGGAGTGCAGGATTACAAACTTTAAGCTTTGGCAAAGAAGAATGCGATCTGTAGCTGTTTTCATACTTTCTAAAAATCTTCACAGAGAGATTCATGTCCTGCCAATATTTAGTAAAATACTTATGATTAGAACTGTAATTTTTCACATATTGGGTAAATAACAATGGGTCTCGCTATAATGCCTTTAGCTCCCATGCTTCTCATCATTCCAAAATCTGACTGGCTGATGATGGGCATTTTTCCCCTCACCACCCTTGTCTACCTCTTCACCATTCTGAACAGCAGATATTCAAACAGCAACATTATGAAGAGCCCCAAGTTCTCTTTAGGTATGTGTCATACAGAACAAAGGTCAGACTGTGCCTTGCTGGAGGGGGAGTGAGCAGGTGGGGAAGGTGCAAGGAGCCTTTTTTCACTTAATCCCTATTCACAGACTGGCCATAGTTGCAGTCCCTGTGACCTTCCTTCTAGCTTTATAGACCATTAAGGAAGCAGGACACAAACAAGGCCATGACCCCCTTTCTCATCAGCTAGCATACCTAGATGGCAATACAGGGAAGTCTGTGCTGCACTTCCTTACAGTTCATCTGCATGTGTGGGATTTCTGAGCAGCAGAGTTTCCTGGCTATTTTGCTGGAGTAGTGTTTTTGCCACACTAGTGCCTTAAAGATATTGGGGCCAGGCCCTCAGCCGGTATAAATTGCCATAGCTCCATTCTGATCTCAATGTAGCCATGCCAATTTACACTAGCTGAGGATCTGGGTCACAAGACTGAGCGACAGCACTGTGAGATGAGAGCCTTTACAGGGCAATACAGTACTTCATTGTCAGTCTTATTTGTTGAGTTACCTAGAGGGCTTGAACTAGGGTGACCAGACAGTGTGTGTGAAAAATCAGCACAGGGGGTGGCAGGGTAATAGGAGTCTATTTAAGAAAAAGACCCCAAAATTGGGACCGTCCCAATAAAATCGGGACATCTGGTCAACCTAGCTTGAAAGAATGAGCCCGGTTTTTCCAAGCAGCTCATTGGAGACTCTTTGATAAATGCTTGAGGTAGGTGTGAACATAAACATGGAAGCATATTTACTTTATCTGGGTCTCAAAATCACATACTCGCTAATCTTACAAATCCATGCAATATAAAATCAGACACTTGAAAGATGCCCACAAGCATTTTCCATTGAGAATTATGGGACAATATGCATTGTCTATCACCATCATCATCATCATCACTATCTGAGTACTGATGACAAGCTTATATGGCTTTTACTTTTCACTTTAGAAAAATCTTGCTGATTTTGCCTGGCCTGGCCTGCCTCGGGTTCTTCCAGACTATCTGGGAATTAGAAGAAACGCCATATTTTGGGACAACTGCGACATTCCTTCCTTCGTTCTCTACTGTTTCACAAAGGAATCATCAATTCACCTTCCATTTTCTCCATCCTCATATAAATATTTGTTTATGTGCCTATTCAGCCGGATGCAAGGGGCGTCCATGAAAACAACCCACTAGTATCTGCTCCCTATGCTCCTGTTGTCTCTGATTTCACTTTTTGCTGCACCACCACTCAGCCTCCATTACATCCGTTTCCTTTTTGCCCTCCTGCTTCACCATGAGAGCTGACATCAAACCAGACACTTCTGGCTTGACTTATGCAATTTAACAGGTCGATAAAGACCATCTGTAGCACCCTGTCCACTTCCCATCCCTATTAAATGTAATCCTTGAAGTATAATTTAAGAGTTTCTCACCGATATGTATCACTTAATAATTTAAACAATGCTTCTCACGCACCTAGCAATTGCTAAATGAAATACAGAAATATTTATTTATCTTGCCAGTTTGAGAATCCTGAGTTTTCTGCCCTGTACAGCCTGCCCAATCATATGGTTCAAACCATGTGAAACTTGCTTCCTGAAAGCCACTAAGGTGCCACAAGTCTTCCTCATCCTATGGGAATGTTAGCAACTGATAATGGCCTGCTTGGTTCCATTGGAAAAGAACACTCTAAAATTATTGGCAAACTAAATTACACCCTAGCTAAGATCACAAACAAAAGTCAGCCCAGCTTTCAAATCTTAAACATGCCTGATGGTCTCAGAGTCTAACGGTTGATAATCAGTGCCCACACCACGATCCCTGCTATTAGCTTTCTGGTTCTTGATACTTTGTATGTGAGATTTTACTCCTCAAACCTGGCACCTGATTCTTGCTATCTGACCGATGACTCTTGAAGATGGATGGGTGGATGAACTGATTCTGAAAAAATGTAGCAATATTTTGAGCTTTTGCCATTCTACAAACAAGAGAAATATGTGGCTCCTATCCTAGAAAATTCAACCTGTAAATCAGTCACAGCAGACCTGATTTTAGATGATTTAAACCTGTTTTTATATTGGTGCAATTCCATGTATTTCAGTAGAAACAGGATGATAATAATAATATGTCTAAGAAAGTTGCTGAGGCTTCTTCATTGGTGGTTTTAAAAAGAAAATAAGCAGTGAAGCTTAGGGCAACAGGGCAGGGGAACTTCTGCACTCTTTGCCCATGTGTATGCTATGTGCATGCTTACATCATGGTGCCAGATAAAAACCACACACGGGGCAATAAGAACAGAACTCAGGAATTTCTGCTTAGCAGCCAAATGTCTCTACATTTGAGCCAGAAAAGATTATTAAATGTAGTAATATCAGGGCCTTTGTCCTCTGAAGGTTGCAGCCACCAGAGGGAACATTTTCATCCACCCAAGTTCGTTGGACATCCCATTCTCCCCGAAATGTTCCTTCCAGCCTTAAAAATCAATAAACCTGTGATGTTCCAAGACCTGAAATGCAGCATGTAGTACCTTTTGGCTGACAAGTAAAGGCTAACCTAAGGAGGCTAGATTCTGCCATCCTTTCTTTTTTCATAAAAACTGGTACAGTACAATACATCTATTAAAGGGAATAATTGACAACTGTCTGTAGGAGCTTGTAAGGACAAGAGGGTACCCTCATTCGGACAGAATAATATAGATAAATCAAAAATATTTAATTTAGATTCAGATAACAAATATACCATCACAAAGATTCATCAATGGGACAGTGGACTCCCTTTTTGAATTTCAACAAATAAATGGCATTGCCATGCATTGTATCACTAGAAGGGCTGGGAAAAAAAATTCAGCTGATTTTTTCTTTGGGTGAAAAATGCAGATTTGGTGATACTGATTTTTTTTTAACTTTTCAGTTTGCTGAAAACTTAGAAACATTTTGAATTTTGGTTTAATGTGAAATGTTTTCCCCCCTTCTCAATTTTCATTATTGCCAGTGAACCAAAAAAATCCATTATTCACATAGCCATTTGCTCGGAATTACCTGTGAACTTTTAATGCCATGGATTCTTTTAACATTTTAAAAATGAACGTCTTCCTCTTCACCTAAAAACATTAACACCTCCCTGTTCACCTTACAGAATTTGAGTCATATTTGAAACAGCTGCCTTGTTTCCTTCCATGGGCTGATTCCTGGACCTATCCCCACCAGGTACAGCGTGTCTTCTGCTCCCATTGAGGACAATGGGAAGGAAGTGACGATGCTCAGCACCTTGCAGATCCTCTACTAAGTTTTTTATTTCAGAGGTTAGCATTTGCTTTGTATTGAGGAAATTTTAAACAACCATTTTCTGGAGTCAACTTTCCTTAAAATGGATGAAGATGTGGGCTCTCACAGAGCAAAGATTATTTGTGAGTAAGCTTTTGCATGTGCATTTGCAATGATGCTAAGGTCACTCAAATGCCAATCCTTACAGCTTTGAAAAGGACTGAAGCCATATTTGCCCAAACAAATAGGTACATTACATTTCTTCTTCAGGCTAAATATTTCCTATATTTTCTCCCTCTTATTGTAGTTTCTTTCTTATGTAACGTTAATGCCATGGTTTTTTCTCTCCATCTAACATTGTTGCTGATGCTAAATCTGCTTCCCAAGCCAGGCAGCATTAGCGTGGGAGAAGTGCTGTCATCCTGAATTCTTTGCACATCACTTCATATTTTCAGATAACAAGAATTACAACGAATAAATCTAGAGTGACACTGATGATCTGTGACAACCGGATAATATGCTGAAATACCCAGGGGAGATCGGAGTGTCTTTAAATATCATTGTTATACTAGTTACTAGTGTTGGGCAAACCTATAAAGTTTCCAGATTTGGATTTAGTTGGATGATAATTTAAAAGTACACATGTATGGCATTGGGAGTTATATGGGGAATTGGCTAGATGATGCTCAAGTACAGTTGTTGGAGTTGGACTTTTGCAGCTGTAGCTTGTTCTTGGAAAAATCTCAGTTGTTGTGTTTTGCCTGTTCAATGACAAACCCCAAAACCACCATAGTTTTGGTCATGGACTCTGAGGGAGTATTTGATGCTTTCCAAGTTTCCCCTGCTCACTCTTGATATTAGCAAGGTAAAATAGTAATTGCCTTTTGCCCTTTAAAAAATTCTTGTCTTGTTTTTAGGACTATGAAGGGTATTAAACTGGGTAATAAATAAAGGGTATTAATTAATTAAATTTTTAATAATAATTAAATAATTAAATAATAATAATAATAAAATTAATTAATTAAAAATAATTAAATTTAATTAAGATTAAAAAGATGCAAGCTGCTTGTGCATTACTAATCTGCACGGAGGAGCATGCAGCAAAACAATCCCAGCATTGCCAATCAGAGGTGCTGGAAGTAGAGGTGGTTGGGATGCAGCAGGAACCCTCGGTTTGAAGTGCTTTCCATCATATTCAGGGTTTACAGTTTGGTTCAGTGGCTCTCAGCACCCCCACTATACAAATTATTCCAGCTCCCCTGTTGCCAATATAAACATGTGCATATAAATAAGACCTATTATTGCCCAAACATACACAGGAACACAAAATAAACCCACAAGTCTGCAACCCGCTCTGACATCCTCCTCTCCCAAGGTCCTATCCAGGCCCCACACCATTCCAGAAACTGATCTTCTCACACTCTAACCTCAGCATTTCTCATTTTTCCTTCTCACCCAGCCTGTACTTTTCCATCGCCCTCCCCCCACCGGGTCCTGTACATTCCAAAGGACCTCTGTGAAATCATGGAATCTAGAGGGCAGCAAAGGGAGAACTTAACCAAATGGTATTTACTATATAGGTACCCTCATACCTCGTGACTCTCTTTCCCCCCTTTCTCTGGGAAAATACATCCAACACAGGTGACCCTCCTCCGTCGTTTTTTTGATAGGAGTGGTAATTCCAGACTAACCAATTTTAGCCTCTTCTTCTGGGTCATGTTCACTCTATGTAGACTTTAAAAAAAACCCTGCTTCTCTTTTGTAGTTTCTGGAATTTACAGATGTTTTATCCTTTTTGTTTGTGGACTGCAAACTTAATTGTTCTGCAGTAGAATCGGGCTCTGAGTAATTAACAAACGTGTTACCTCTTCACTTGACTTCAAATGGTTCATATGCAATAGGCTGAGACATGATACCTTGGGACTGTTAAAACCTCTTCACATAGCACATAGAGTGGCCAATATATTTTTAAAATAACATCATATACTCTGATAATTACAATTACGGACAAAACAAAACATTAGAGTCCTATCCTGTAATAGCTACAATTAGGTACTTTCCAATTCACTCATATTCTTGGGAGAATTTCACCCTAAACCCTGCCTACAGCCCTTTATACCACTGTGGTAGGCCTATCTGTTGGGTATGGATTTCAGTGGAGTGGCCATGCAGTGGGGCTTTTGCAGCTAAGTGCTCAGAGTCATGGAGGAGCAGCTCCATGCTGGCTCTGAATCAGGTGGCATGGCCTGGATAGGCCTATAAATGGAAAAGCAGCTTGCATGTTGATTGATGTGGAAGTAACTTACATCTCCACTCATTGCTGAGTTCCCCACACAAAGCCTGATTACCTTGGCTTCCTGTGGGGAAGGGGGAATTTCACCCATAAGGTCTTTCTTCCCTGAATCATTAGGCATAGCTGTAGGTACTTAGGCTAGCCTGGGCCTGTCTTTTGGCCAGAATGCTGTTTATGGTTTACAGGGTACTGAGCAGATCAGCACTGTCTACATTTCATACCACCTCATCCGTGCAACTGTCAGCCCAAGTGCTAGTTGTCAGAGCACCGACGGAAAACAATTGTAAAAGTCACTGCCCTGTCATACTCACTGTTTCTGTGCATTGTGACGAGTTCATCTTCTCGTCCTTTCTGGGAGAGTAGAGTAGCTTCTCTCTGGCATGAGATTATTTTGTCATCCTACAGCATAAAAAAACAAAATATGATGAGTATAATAGGGCATGTCTACACACTGTAATATGAGGGTTAAAATGTAAATTTTGTCTGAGATTGTAGCCACAGTGCATATACTGATACCTGCCATCTTCTGTATTGTTTTAAAAGGAATCTTAAATCATCCTGTCTGCATGGAGAATAGTATGATGAGACATTAGTAAGAACAAAGAACTGGATGGCTCAGGGGAAGGTAATAGGGAGTAGTAATATTTTGGGCCAAAAGTTTCAAATTTGGGTGTCTACAGTTAGGCAACTATGGGTGAGACTTTTCAAATATGTGTAATGGATTTACGTCCCCAATTGCTGTTAATACTATGAGAACTGAATGTCCAAATCAGCTCACAGCCTTGAAAAATCCCTCCCTAAATTTGCACTTAGGTATCTGAATACAAGTGGTTCAATTTTCAGAGATGCTGATGTTTCACAAGTCCCAGTGAAGTCCACTAAATCTTTCCAGGTGATCAGAACGTTTGAAATCAGCCCACTTATATATAGGAACCTAAATATAGATGCAGGTGGCTAATTTTGGGCACCTACATTTCAAAATGTTGGCTCTAACCTCTGGGTCACCAGTTCAAATCTTGATCATGTCAGTGGCCAAAATCAGCTGCTTGAAATTTTTTTTAATTCCCAATTTCAACAAAAATATCCGTCAAAATCTCAGTGAGTGGAAGGCGGCAAAAATGTTATGTGAACCTTTCATCCTGTTTTTCTACCAACTAATATTTGCTACCAGACAGTTGTTCATCTGCGTACATAAAAGGACATGGTGGCCTCAGATTAGTTTTATGGCATAAAAAAGTTCATCACAATTGAAATAAATTGATCCCCCATTGAATCCTTTAAAACTGGACTGGCCATTCCATTGACTTCAGTGAGTTTTGGATCAGGCCCTATAGCATGGAGAATAATCCGGCACTGCCAAGGGAGTAAATAAATGATGTAAAAGGTCCTGACCATGTCCAGTTTTTATATTTTTATGGAGGATAGTAAAGAAGCACTGGATGAGCGAGAAATGACATATAGATACAAACTCCATAGTGCGAATGAGAGAACAAGGAAATAAAATAAGAAAGAGGACAATAAATAATGCAAGGAAGAAGAAAAGTGAAGACATATAGAAGATTAAAAAAAAGAACAGAATGAAACTAACTAGATGAAAAGAACCTAGAGACATGGGGAAGAAAGTCTGAGAAAATCTGGAGAAAACCAAGCAGGACGAAGCCTCAGAGAACTGGAAAATGAGACCAAGAAAAGTGAAAGAGTTAGGAATAAATAACTAAACTTAGAAAATAAATTCTGTAATTGAATTGGCATTGGTAAAAGAAAATGACTACAGATATGGCCAAAATATTTAATGCCCTGTAAAATGCCAACTTCATGCATATAATAGTGCCGGCTGGTGTTTAGTATTTTTCTAGCTCCAGGACTCAGTTGACATTATGAATTACTGGAAATATAGACCAGAATTCTATTTTTCCTTATTCAATTGTATCCTGAAAATGCTAGTAATGGCAGTTTCCCTTTTCCTTGCTGATTTCAATGGGCTGCATCAATTTTAAACCACCCATCACGAACAGTGTGTCTTTCATTTCCAAATATGCTGCAGAAACGAAAAGGTCCAGAACTTAGGATGAGTTGTCTAACCAAACACAGATGATTTCAGTCTGGTACTTCTGCTCCAGTAAATGATGACATCGAGGAAAAAGTACTGACTTTATACAAGAAGCAGCTCGCCCCCGTTTTTGTCATATTGGAATCTCAAAGAGAGGCAATAATAGATGGAGACTTTCAACCAGGCAGAATTAAAAGAGGAGATGGCAGTGATAGCTTCATTTGCCTCTGTGCTACTGACCTGAGTCCCACCCAGTTTGCAGGATCAAAATTTAATACTACTTGATGGTGTGTATGAATCCAGTTCCCAGTGGACTAGTGTTCACATTGCAAAAATCAGTAGAATAACGGGCACTCATTGACAATTTCATGGGCAGAACCAGAGCGAAGCCAATGAGTGACTTTAACTATGCTCCCTGGTTTTATACAGTCATCTCTGGAGTCAGGGTGTAGGCACACTGGCACAGAGAAAGCTTCACTGTAAAGCACCCAGCATATTAAATAATATCTGTAGGACTTGCTTCTTTACTATTATTGCAGTTGATTAATATTTATTTTGCAGTAGCATTTAATGGAACTGGGGTTCTATGCTGCCTCAAGGAGTTGCAACCTACGAAAAAAACTGGTGATTAAGGAAAATGACACCTTATTAAAAATAAGCACTTTTATAGGGCCTTTCTTCAACCATCTGAAAGTCCCTTACAAACATTCGTTATTACTAACAGAACCCATGTTTAAAGGGGTATTGTTGTACCTGTTACAGAAGAGGCACAGCAGAGAAGTTACCTGATGCCCATGCTGCCATTTTCACAGCAGACCTGTTTTGGTTAATAGCTTGATTGTAACACTCCATGTGATTGGACTGACCCTGTGGCAGGGCAGGAATCCCAATGATTTTGTGGGTTTGAATGTAACTCCTGCTTCAAGTACCTGGCACCAGTCTTTTTGGTACTGGTGATTATTTCCCCCTTTGTGGGAAGCATGGTGTTGAGGCCAAAGCTTTATCAACACTCCACCCCTGCCTGCTGCTCCCCTGCACATAGAGGGAGCAGCTATTCTCTGCTTCCTGCAGGCTCTAGCAGCGTGGGCAGCCCATACAAGGGGAATAATGGGGGCTCCATGTGCCCCAGAGACAGCCTGTGGGGGTGGGGGGAAGCATGCAGAGGTCACATGCACCTCCAGATTTGCTGTTTGGATTGTAGTGAGTATGATCATAAGAACTGAGCATACTCTGTAATGTGTGCTGAAGCCACTGCCCTCACTCTGCCTCCCCCGCCCCCACAATCAGCAGGTCTGTGGTATCTCTGATATGCTCCCATTCCTCTCTGCATTGATGGACAATGGTGTTTACAGTTGAGCCCCAAGATAATTTTTTGTGCTTTCAATCTAGGTTTTGTTTAGATTTGGTTTCCTTGTCTCTAAGTGTGTGTTTTTAAAGCTCATTTTTGTTAAGGTGCCCAGTGGCTGTTAGGCATTGGACACCAAATTCAATGCTTTATTATTTTGTTTTTATCATACCAGTTCACAGCAAACTATAGAACATTGCATGCCACAGAGGAAGCCATTTATTTCCAAGGAGCCTTAGTCCAAAAGCAATAGAATGGGAATTAAATGCACTCAGGGGAAGTACATACTAGCCAGTTTGCAAGGTACCAGCTTCTCTGGTCACACACTGTCAGGCTGTTTCTATGTCAAATCTCCCCAGGACCTGCATACATTCTTCACACAGATGCTGTGTATTTTGATTTCCACCCTGCATAAATTCTCAACATAAACTCAAAGAGCCGTGCACATACATTACTCAAATTCTTATAAAATGTTTCATTTCTTGGAAAAACAACAAAGTTCAAAAGGGGGATTTTTGCCCCTCTTTCTCAGTAGCTTCTTTTGGAGTGAACAAAAATAGTGGATCTTAGGAGATCAAGATTATATATTAATCATAATCATACAAGGTGCACAGCATGTAATTGTTTTTCCACTCGGCTCCTTCAGAAGTTGTTAATTCCAATAATGTCAATGTTTGAGCCCAGTTTTGTACTTCCAGATTGCCTATAGCCAAAAGTTCATGGGAAACACAGACTAAAAGAACAGCTAGATCGCTGCTAGCACAGTGCTGCTTATTTCAAAACAGAACTAGGAGCCAACAGGTTGATGGGATGTATTCTCGATTTAAGACAAGTTTATTATTTCAAGTCTCTTTAGAGACTTACACTGGGTTTGGTTGATAAAAATAGCATGTGAAGACAAAACATGAGTTACAATACATAATCCTTTTTTATGATTACCTTTGTTCATTAACAACCCTAAACCCTGAACAGATATCTATTTTGGGGTCACAGTTATGTTCTCACTAATATTCAAAATGACCAGATGTGTATGTTTGTGTGTCCATGAGTAACTTATATTCAATGTGAAAAACCAGTCTTTATTGGCATAAGTTATAGGAGAAAAGAATTTACAAAGTAAAGTCAGTTCCAAAACCTTCCATCTAACAAATGCCATCTCACGCAATAAAGTCTCAGGTAACAACAAGGCCTCTGTTTTATAAAAAGTGTATTTTTCATTTAATTATCAGTTCATAAGAGATGTTTGGCACATTCATTGATAGGAATTATGGTATGTGCTTGCACCATTAGAAACAGACCCCGCAGTAGATGTGGTACCATCAACGGAATTGTACAACCAACTCAAACAAACCATGGGCTCTTCAAAGTGCTGGGAAAAGTGCTGGTGTCATTTTTATAGAATATCTCCCATAAACTTCACACACAAAAAAATCCTTTGGTATACAGCAGGATTCTGAAAAAACTCACAATCCCCAGTGTTATTCTATGTCCACTAGCTATGTAAGACAGGGGCGTCAGAATCATGTGCAGCAATGCAGAGATTTTCTTGGTCATCAGATGAGCTGGGTCCTATTAGAGCCAACATGGGCACACAAAAGATTTTTGAAGGTTTCTCTGAGGCAGAGGAAACTAGGGGCAAAGACAGAAGGAAAACACTCTTGGAAAATTGGCATCCAGGTGAAAATCCAGGTGAACACTCCTTGTGTGGTGTGGAGTCTAGCTCTGTGGGACTCCCCTGTTTTAGAAAGAAGGGATTGCAAATGGGGCAAGGATGGGATATGGGAGAAGCTAAAGGATCCACTGCTGAATGGATTCCTTGGTCCTTATTCCCATAAGGAGGCAAGAGTGGAATACAACACAAAAGCCACAGATGCTAATCTTCACTTTTGGAGGAATAACAGGTTTGGAGAGGCGCCACTTTCTCTCCATGTCTTGTGGATGGAATGTGGGGGACTTACTCCTAATGCACGAGTAGCTACATTAGGTATTCATGCTGAGCACTGGGGAGGGGATTTGCCCCTGAGGCATCTTGATCTCCTCAAGGAAGATCACATGACTTGGTGACTGACCTGAAGGAATGGGCATGGGGACAGGCAAAAATCTGACAGCTGTGTACTGGCTGAGGCACAAGGAGTCTTGTCTATCAGGGCCATCCATAGACAGACACGCACAACAGCATCTTCTCATGCTCAGAGAGACAGGTTAAAAGTAATGTCCCTGGAGTTAATGGATCTCATTTTCATTCATACTAAAGCTCCTCTACACACCTCTGGCAGTGTAAATGGGCCTTAAAATGGATGTAACTCAACACTAACGTTCACTTTAAGGTCCCTGTACTCTTCCCCAGCAGAGTCAAGATGTCCTAGTGTAAGTAAGAATCAAGCCCAATAGGGCAAGTGTGGCTCTAGACTATTTCTGGAGGGTGTGCTCTCTTACCCCTGCTGGCAGGGCAAATGGGTGCTCCAGCCCCTATAGGGAGAGTCGGCAAAATAGATTATGCTGTCCAGTACATACTAAGTGAGATGGTAGATCAGAGTGGGTTTTATCCCTAGATTATAGATGCAGGGTAAGAGGCAACTCTCTGGCCTGTAATGAGCGTCGACTGATGGAAGGCTGAGTCACTATCCTGTGTCAAGTGTGGAGTATAGTTGGTTCAATCACCACGAATAATATGGATGAAGTTAGTGGTGATCTGTGGCCCTACTGAAAAGGCAGGCGAGATTAGAGGGTTTTCACTGTATAGGTGAAGGATTGGCAAGAATATAGGGGCAGAGTTAATATTGGTATTAGAATTTTAAACACAGATTTCCTACATTAATAGCAATTAGGGCTTCTTAGTTTTTTTCTTAACTTTTTTAAAGAGCAACATATTCTCAACTTTCCAAGTAACTCTATCCTATTGGTTTCTGTCTGGGAACTTCTTTAAATGGAAAATAAGTGTGTTTAAATATTCTTATTTGAGTCAGAAATGGCTGAATGAATTTGTGCTTGCAACTTTAGTGAGACCTGTGTTTCATCAGTGATGCTTGTGAGAATTATAAGCTACATTAATTGTATGGGTGGAGTTAATTTCTGTTATACCACAGATCTAGTTACAAGCTTATATTGAGCATGAACGGACCCAGAATTTGAGCCTTGATGGAAGTTAAAAACTTTGCCGGTGTCTAAAGTTGTGACACACTGAAGTGTTAGCTGGGGTTATATCCTCTTGTAACTATGACCAGATCATGTGACTGGGACCAAGAAATAAAGAGGCTCTTACCAGCACGCCTCTGTCACATCTTTAATACATGATGATAGAAAAAGACCAGGGTGAGATTTTCAAGAGCAAAGGAGTGCTCAGCCCCCTTAAGTACTTTTGAAAATCCCACCCTAAACCTTTGACCAAAAGGGAGGAAGTCAAGCCACCTGAATCCATCATTCTAGAAGGGAACCTGGCAGCGAAAGGCAGCAGCGCCATGCGGGTGGCATGGGGCAAGCGCCCATGCCCTGACTCTGCTATGCCCCTGCCTCAACCAAGCTTCACAGTCATCATTGGTGAGTGCAGTATTTCATTGTTTGTTTAAAATGATTTAAGACTTATACTGTATATGTATAAGTCCCAGCCTGGGACAAACACTTGGCCCTGCTCAGTTCAGTCTGTAGCCCTTTCCTTGGGGCTCTGTTTACTAGCAAGGAAACTGGAACAAGAATGAAAAGCAACAGTCCTGCTCTTCAGTTGACATTGTGAGGCCCTCAGATCCAAGAGCTTAACGTGCTGGATCTTCCCTCAGCCTAAGGAGGTCCACAGGGATTTCCTGCCCTCTCACAGCCTTGTGCTGCAGCCACAGGAGTGGCCCTCCCAGCCCTCTCTCAGTCCTAGTTTCCTTCCTGGGGCCAGGGTTCTCCTGGATATTCCTGGACTGGGAATCATCAGCCCCAATCACTACATGAAGTCCAGTTGGGTTGGAAGATTCCTAGCACCTGCCTGCTGGACTCCTTTCCAGAACAGGGCCAATACCAATAATGGGTATTGCCTGGACTAGAAGAGTGAGGACTATGGGGCTGAACCAGCGGTGTTCTCCTGACTGGGTAAAAGGTACTTGTGGAAAACATCTGACCAGAACTAATCTGTTACTAGACTGCACTGAAGCCCGCTATCAGTCAAGATGAATACATCTTTTTAGAACTTTACATTATCTCTTAAGGGTTATAGATTTCTTTGTATTTAAAAATTGAGGGTGGGATTTTTCAAATAGGCTGAAGAAGTTTAAGGTGGTCAACTCCCACTGAAAGTCAGAGGGAGTTTGGCACCTAACCACCTCCTTTGAAAATTCAGCCTCAGTGTGTACAATCACATTTGTTCCTGATCATTAAGAGGCTTTGAATCAAAATGGTGCATTATAGGAAGAATATAGTGCATTTACTTGTTTGAATCTTACATAAGAACAGCCATATTGGCTCAGACCAATGGTCCATTTAGCCCAGTATCTCTTCTTTCAACCATGGTCATTGCCAGGTGCTTCAGAGGGAATGAACAGAACACTCAATCAGAAGTGAGGGACAAAATTTAAAGTTTTACATTCACATTGCTTATTTCTTACCATTTACATTGGTTTATCTTTTAATGGATTGCATAATTTATGTAGCTGCTACTGTTAACATTTAAAGTAACAAAAGTTTTTCTGTTGACACCATAGACAGCGCACAATATTTGAAATATGCTAATTCACTGTATCATAGTGAGATTCCTGTAAGGCATCCCTGGGTCACCAAGGCTCTGAGAACATCTCCTCTCACAGTGACCTACAGGAAGCACCACCTCTCTGCCAAGAGATATTATTTAGTGTTTCATTTAGGAAGGGAGCATGCTTGGTATATTAAAGGTGATTTGCAAAGACAAAAAAGGACTTGTACTCTATTTTGCTTCTTTATATGGATAAAGGATTCCCTCTCCCCCTCAACTATTTTATTTTACATTAGAAATTCAGGTCCTATATAGCCTGGAAGGCTATGGCCTTCTCTACACTACAACAATGCAGACTAGGGCTGTTGATTAATCACAGTTAACTCACATGATTAACTCAAAAAATTAGTTATATTTTGTTTTCTTCACATTGTCCAGTGTGTTGGTTCAGGCCTTATTTACTGCATACTATTCCAAACCTGCTCTAAAGATGCAATTATTACATTTCTTCGCGAGCTTTTCTGTGGCCCTGATCCATGTAGTACCTGACTGCTTCACAAACATTATCAATTTATTTTCACAACACTGCTGTGAGATGAACAGGGTATTATTTCCTCATTTTACAGATCGGGAGTTGAGGCATAGAGATATTAAGGTAAAAAATATCCACTAATTCTGGGTGCCAAATTTAAGGCACTTAGAATCTATTTCTCAAAGTAGTTAGCATTATACAGCAAGAGCTTTTTAAAGAAAAGGTCTCCAGAATTTTTTAACTTATGCAAAACAACGTATTTTTCCCTAGCCTCATTCTTGGAATTAGCTGAACTATTTTGTCTGAATTTTTCCAAAGAATCTCTTCTGCCTGGCATGGGAAATGCCAGCCCAAACAGTTAAAATTTGGCAAAGTTATAACCAAGTGAAAAGGGGTCTTTAATAAGTCCAATTTACTATTAAATGGTGTTACCAGCCCCACCCAGAATATGGACTAGAACTGGTTAGCTTAATGGGATGGAATCCCACTGTTGTATCACACTTACTAAACTGTGTCTAGTGTATGCAGACTCTAGATTTCATTTGGTATTGAATTTATTCCAGACCCAGCGATCTCTTTCTCACAGGAAATGTAAGTATAACGTTTTAGTATTATTCAGCTATGCTTTGTGGGAACACAGACCTGTGAACTATGCCGAACTACACGAAGGGGAAATGTTTCTTAAAGTATCCGTTTTTTTTCCTGCAGTCATAAGGAACTTTGTGAGCCAAGGCTATTGAGAGTGTTTAGCAGACATGTGCAACAAAAATACAGTTGCTGGCCCTTCAAGAAAAATTGTGCACTTAAGTCTAGTCTCTTTTAAGCAGGCTGGGTTAAATAGGTGGACTTTATGTAACGGTTAAAATCTGCAAGACTATTTTCTTTGTAATGTTTCTTTTTAATTACATCTGTTATTTGCCCTGGTATTTGAACTGATGTAACAGATTTCTTTTCCATATTCAGTATCTTCATTTTTTTTCCTGGCAATTGTCTTAAAATTTGTTTTGGAAGAAAGACTGTAATTACTGAAGAGGTCAGGACTGAGTTGGCCAGGTGCAAATGTCTTTCAAATCTTACCAGGAAGAAATACTGCACTTTGCAAAATGTGATATTACATTGACTACCACAAAACGTACAGCACAGCATATTCTAAAGTTCACCATGATAAAGCCTCTTTCTGGCAGTGGAAATAAAGAGGTTTTAGTATTCTATTTTTCTGTACAGACTATTAAGACAACCTGAAAAAATGACAACTAGGAATCACACCAAGTATTAACTGTTTTTTACCATTTTGTTAGAAATCATTAGAATTTTTTATATAGAAAATCTTTTAACTAGAAATTGTTTCAACCAGCAAAAAAAGAGTTTAGGTACACTCAGATCTGGTGTTTTAATTTCTCTCATACAGCTATGTTTGCAAGCTCTTTGTCATAGGGAATGTATTTTCCTATATGTCTGTACAGCACCTAATGCATTTTGGATTCTCCTGCAATATACGTTGCATACAGAAACCATGTTAAAAGAATGCTAAGGTTGCATAGTGGAAATGCCAGAGTTAAGGTTGCCCATGCATGTTCCTTCTACCAGGAACAGATTCTAGAGGGGAGTGTGTGTGTCACACTAATTTTGCCATTCCTCTTATCTCCCATTTCCCCCTGCAGTCCTTGCCTCTGTTCTCTATTCCCTTCTGACCCACTCCTTATCCTCCTACATTCAGGTTGGGCTGGTTCCTTCTTCTCCTCCAGTCTGTCTGGACAGACAGTCACCCTGCTCTAAGGCTGATCATTGACTCCACAGAGAAGCAATGGCGCAATTGCAGGGAAAATCCTGGGGTGGTGCATGTTCAGTCACTCTGTGGGGCTGACACTTGCACAGTCTGGTCACACAGAATTGTGTGAACAACGTACTCACTGCAGATGGACTCTTTAGGAAATGAAGCTGCCAGCTTCACACAAACCCCAACAGAGTAGGGGAGAACTGTGATTTTTCCAGAGGTATATGACTTTGGATGAGTTTTCACTGTGAAAGTAAAAGGCACATCCCTGACACCAGTGCAATCAAATTTCAAGTCCTTGCTCCAAAGCATGGAATTGCTAGAGCTTCTCAATGAAATCACTGAAAGACCTTTTTTAAAAAAAATGGGGAAAATGATGTATTTGTCCTTAACCTCATTCTTAGAAGTGCCCGAACCATTTTAGCTGAAACTTAAAAAGCAGCCTAAGGCAGACATGGAAAATTTCAGCCTGAATGGCTTCAGTTTGGCAAAGTTATACACTGCTGGCAACAGGGCCTTATAATGGAAAGTGTTAGAAACATTAAGGATGCCTATAATGAAATAGATTAGATTTATAATATAGCAACTCTGTGCATGAGAAATAAAATAACGTCAGTAATAGAATGATTAGCTCTATCTTGTACCCAGCATCTAGCCCAAACACCGAGACTTAAGTTGGGTATGTCTTTGGGGGGCAAGGGATCCTTCCTCTATACAATGGAATGATAATGGAGCTGCTCCGCAGCCAGTATTCCAGGCTTAGAACTGGAAAAGACTCTGCAGTACCTTCCCTTGTACAGGAAGAATTGCTAGTGGATCCACCAGCCCTGCCATTCTGAACCTCAAATTCTCTTTGTGTTAGGGTGACCAGACAGCAAGTGTGAAAAATCAGGACGGGAGTGGAGGGGAATAGGAGCCTATATATGAAAAAGACCCAAATATCAGGACTGTCCCTACAAAATTGAGACATCTGGTCTTCCTATTTTGTGTGGCAGCATGCAGGGAGCTGCTGAGGAGCCTGGCTCTATGGCACACTGTATGTTCTCCTGTTGACTTCTCAGATGGTGCTTTCCCACCCAAGCATAGCCGAAAATCACAGGGCCCACTCCTCCTGTGGAGAATGGACCAGGCTTTTTCCTCAAAATAATATATTTCCAACTTTTAGTACCGGCAGCTGCTGTAGCCTTTAGGAGCAATGGTTTCTCCCTCCAATGTCGATACAAAGGATGGAAGGAATAACTGAGAAGGAATAATTTAGTCAATTAACTTAAGCTCCTTTTTCTGTTTGTGAAATGCCTGTGAGCAGCTTTCAATTTTCATGACTGTATTTACTATTTGATATTACTTGTTGAATACATTCTGCAAATAATTCAAGTCCCCAGATTTTTATTACCATTTAGACCTGTGTAGGATGGAGAATCTTCCTGATATCCATCCAAAAGAAAAAAAAAATCTTTGTTAAAAAAGAATTAGGGTTGAAAGTGTGCTTCAGTGGAGTTGAGGTAAGAACCCCAAACCAGCCTTATACTATCATTACAAAAATTCAAGACCTTTTAAGAAACCCAAATGCTAGACTGTCTGGAAATGAACAGGGTAAGGGACCCTGCTATGAAATCCTTCATTAATCATTATCACCCACATTGGATGTACATCTCCCACTCAGCATTAACTTTGTCTCTTTGTTTGATTCCGTAATGGAAGTGCTCCCTTAAGCCAGGGCAAAGAGGGAGGAGTTCTCCTTCTGATGTTAACAGGACAGCGGGAGCTATAGCCTCTCCTTTCTGCACAGTATTGTATATTTTTGCTCTCTAATTGGGTGAGCAAAACATTTAGAATCAGGTTTCCAATGTCAATATTTGCCATTATAAGAACCTAGGTAGACTAAATACACAATTTTACAATTCTCCTGCCACACATATTCTCTAGTATTTGCTTAAAATTTCCTATTTCCATTAACTTTCCTGCCAGCAAAGTGACTGGCTACAGTGTCCACAAAAAGAGAACATAAAAGGAAGGTGAACAATAACCTAAGCAAGTAGAAGTGTTTTTTTTGTGCCAGTATTCAGGTATTTGCCCAGGTCTCATAGTTAAGCACTGTATGTTCTAAAGTGCAGTGTACAGGAATGACCACCATAAGTGGTGCTATAATTTATCAAACAAATGCTGGCATAGATAAGAGAGTATAAATACTATAAATCTGATGGAATACGCTTTCATGCTTTCTTGAATGTCTGTTTTTGTCATAAGTATCTGGGAACACAGCTTGGAAAATCCAAATCAAATTTCCTCTACTTAGTTCATTACAAAATCAAAAGTCATTACAAAGTCCAGTAGGACAGCTTTGTTAATTCCACTTCGGTGACGCGCTTTTTCATTACCTTATCATGCCTGTAACATTCTTGTGTTATGAAATCCTTCTTTACCCTCATTAAACATAGTGTCTGGTTCTTGACCTTATTAGTCGTCCTATGGCAAGGTACTTATTTTGAAATAAGGTCATATATATTGTATATAAATGTACATCTCCTGTAGAACAACGGTGCTGTAAAGTGAAGACTGAAAAGGTATTAATGCCTGGTTCTCACCAAGATTGTAATTTATTCCATTCTTACCTAAACCCTGGATGACTTGCTTGACATAACTCTCCTAGTACTACTAAAGCTTATTATTGTTAATATTAAAAATAAACAGTGCATGTAAGACTATTAAACAGTCACTAGCAGCCAAATCTTGATAGCTGAGACCATAGTTAATAGCCTTGACATCTGAGCAAGTAGTATAGGCTAAAGCTAATTTTTAGGCCTGACCACTGATTTTTGATCTCTCCATTTTTTAAGACCTAAACTAGAGTCACCTTGGACATGACTGTCAGTGGTGCTTGGGACCCCCACCTCCCACTGGCTTAAATGGGACTACTCAGATGCTTCAAATAAGGCATGTGCTTGCTGATTTGGGGCCTGTTCTTTTGTATTATGGCCTCCTAAGTACCTGTACATCACAATTGTCTCTAACTTTGTATCAGGAGTTCCCCCTCTCTGCCTCCACAGAACAATGTCTCACAATTTACCTAAATGAGTCAATCTAGCTGTGACAATCAGTGTCCAGATATTTCAAAGGGAGAAAGGGGGTGAAGGTAGTGTATGGGGTGTCTGAATCCCAAAGAATAAGCAATTGAATGAACTGGTTGTATACAGTTACTATACTATAAAATATGTTGAGTAAGGTCTTTTATGAATGCTTGTCATGTTCTAAACTTAATAATCATTATGAGATCAGTAACCAGTCTCTGGTTATGAATTCATGTCTTTATCCATAAAACTTCAGCTCCACCTCACAGCAGGTCAGTGAATGATCAGCCAGGCAGGGGCACCTCCCAGCCAGGTGTTTATCTGAATCCAGCTCTAAGGACTCCTCCATTGTCCAATCCAGGAAAAGACAATAATGGAGCACTGAAGTTAGTGGAAAGACATTGAAACAAGATGGCATTCCCCCACTCTGAGTCCCCATGTTGGAGGTGGAGAGTGGGGGGGTGGGAAGAGAATGGGAAGCCTTTTAAAAAAGGAGGCTTGAAATTGAATTTTTCATCCAGAACCTGAGCAATGGTCTTGAAAGTGGGAGGCCATCTCTGAATGCTAGATCCCTTCTACGGCACACTGGGAAACTGTTCAGAGGCAATAGGTAATTTGTATTAGACAAAGGATTTAATCTAATATGGAAACATAAAACCTGAGGTAGCGTCTTTCTGTTTGTTTTTCGGAGTAACTTGTCTGTGTTTGCTTCCCTTCCTATTTCATATTTGAATCTGTGGTTTTTCTATTACATAAACTTTTTCTTTATTTTTGTCCCAAGCTGGCCTCTGTTGTGCAAACTGTGTGGAGCGTATATTCCCAACTGAGCTGATACCTGGGGGTTGGTTTTATGCCTTTGGGGGTGATGACCCAGAGGAGAAAGGTCGGAGTGCCCGGTAGTTACTTAAGAATTTGGGAAGGACAGATTTGGGGAGTCTCAGGACTGGAAGGACTGTTTGTGTCACCTTGCAAGGAGTGACTAGGCTGGTGAAAGTCAGGGTGAAACCTTGTTCTTGAGGCAGAGTAACCAGACAGCAAATGTGAAAAATCAGGACAAGGAATGGCGCGGGGGGGGAGGGGGGATCATAGGAGCCTATATAAGAAAAAGACTCCAAAATTGGGACTGTCTCTATAAAATCAGGACATCTTGTCACCCTAGCTTGAGGGCAGGTGACTGGTGTCAGGGGTTTGAGCCATAACAGTTCTGCATTGAGGTACCTCAGATTACCGAGCAGGGTGGTGACAGAACATATTATTACTCTGGGTGATCCCCAGAATGTCATACTAGCTTTTTAAACTGTGGATTTAAATCAAATGACATTTCTCATTTGCAATTTATCCATGTATAAGTGATATGTAGCAACACCAGATTTATGCCAGAACATCTCAATCAGTGACAACCAAATGCAGCTGTTAAACTGAAAGAATCTAATCTTTGGGGGGAAATGGGTGAGGTTTCAGGTAAAAGAGTGGAACAGCATGTGGAACATATTGATGCTACAAATGCAGCCAATACTCCTTTGGCACTGAGCTTTGGTTAAATGTTTGTCTGTAAATCAAACTACTGTCATATTAGTGACATGATTTAATTTACAAACCCAGCACTATCGTCACCAACTTTTCAGAGCCAATCTTAATGGAGACTCTAGAGCACTATAATATCCAGCACTGGAATATTACTCATCTAGGGTGATATTTCTTATAGTGATAAAGGGTGGCTCAAGGTCATATGCCCCTATGTAAACCCTTAATATTGGGTTTACCTAGTGTATAAGGTCCTACGTGGGCCCTCTACACCAGGATGAAGTTAATGATTTATGTACTTGCCTAGATCTAATCACTCTAACATTTCATTTAAAAAATCACAGCCAAGTTCCCTGAAAAATATCTAATTTTCCTCTGTCCTGTAGTTCATTTTCTCACTCTCTCCCTTTTTTAATACCCCGCTCCCAATATAAAGTAGATGAAGTTTGATTTGCATTCAGTTTTACATGCACTTTGATCTAGGCCAGGACAGGCTTTGCTTGAATGCTGTATCCTTTATTATTCATTTTAAATTAATTAAAATGTGTGGTTGTATTCTGAAGAGGTACCATATAAAATTGATACCTTCTTACTCAGTAATTCTGCCCCCAGTGTGTGTTGGTGTCAGTGACTTCTTAGTCACTGTCGGGGTTTACGCCCCCGAGTATTGGGCAACGTGACCTACTGGTCGAAGTCCGTAAGCTCACCCTCACTTCGGGGCAGTACGGCCTAGTGGTCAAAGTCCAACAGAGCCTGAGGGGGCAGGGCAACGTGACCTAGCAGCCAGAGTCCATACAACCACCCTGAGGTCCCAGGGCAGAGCACCCTAGAGGCCAGAGGCCATACAACTGCCCTGGGGTCTCAGGGGAAAGTGGCACAGTGGCCAGAGACTATTAGAGTGCCCCTGGTCACGGGGTAATACAGCCTAGCGGCCAGAGTGTATATAGTCGCCCGGGTTGCAAGGCAAAGCAGCTCAGCAGCCCGAAGTCTGTATAACCGCCCCAGGTTACAGGGCAAAGCGGCTTAGTAGCCAAAGTCTATATAGTCACCCCGGGTTGCTGGGCAAAGCAGCCTAGTAATCAAAGTATATAAAGGTGGGTCACCCAGGTAGGGGTGTAGCGGCCTAGGTAGGGGGGGCCTGGGCCCGCCCGACTCCACCAGACCCTGACCCAGGGCCCCACCAGTGGCGCAGCCTTGTCACTGACTCAGAGGGGAGGTCACACCGAAACACACTGAGTTTGACCGGGTGGGAGATACCACTCTACCACCCTCCCTGGTTCACTTCCTACCAGAATGGCTGTAGGCATCTCCCAAGCATCTTGGGCTCCTCCTCTAGCCATCCACTCAGTCACCTCCTCCAGTTGCTCCTGTTGCTTGGCTCCAGGCAGGCTTGGGAAAGTCTTGGGTCCCAGCGCCTTCAAGGGCTGGGGCTGGTACACCACAGGAGCCTCCCAGGCACGTCTTTCTCCCTCTGCTGCCAGCCCAAAATGAGCTAATCTCCCTGCTTTTATACTGCTAGAGCATCTGGAGCATGCCCAGTACCTCGGGGGTGGGACTTCCGCTGCCAGTGCTACTGGCTTAATCTCTTCCTCACTAGTTCGGGGTTGGCTAGACTCATCACAGTCACATATCTGTGTAGCGGATGGTGTGGAGGTACACTGTCCCAGAATGAGCTCTCTGAGAGGAGATCCCTTCTGGAGGTCCCAAACACAGACGTGTGTGATGCTCCCTCCACTATTTGGGACAGTGCATAGGTCCTGATTACAACCTAGGAAAACCATGCTGTTATGAGCCGTACTTTCAGATAAGTATAAATGGAAGAAGCCATTGCAAAGTCAGCAATACTGGCACTAGAATGTGACTGTATATTAGTGCATCCCTGTGTATCTATTCTGGGGAAAATCTGTTGCAACACTAGAATGTACAACATTTAAAATATTTTTGTGAAAGCACTGAGAGGGCTGGGTGTGATTCATTAGTGATTTACTCCAGGTTTGCACTGGTGTAACTCCACTGAATACAGTTACATTGATGGAAACTAGGGATGGCTGGAAAAGTCCCAAGTAAATAACCAGAAAGCATGAAGTTGTCCTCAACATATTTATTTTATGCTTATTGATCCACAACCTGTAGATAAGATGCACATCCACACTTTCAGTGTGAAAATTATTAATTTGGTAAGAAAAAAAAGGCAAGTTCTTTACCATACACAAATCTGTTTCTCTTGTTAAAACTGATATAAAAATGTTAGCCAGGTTTTTTGGCAGATGACCTACAACGTGATGATGTACAAACAGGTCCTTGCTGATCAGACTGGCTTCATGACAGGCACAAACTCATTCAGTGACTTATAATATAAGTCACTTAATTTAGTGCATCTGGTACATAAATCTCCACTGTATCCCTCTCTGTGAATGTTGAAAAGGGGATATGAAAGGTGGATTGGGAGTTTCTGCTGTTAACATTTGAGCTCTGTGGCCCTGAATAGCATTTATAGACTCCTAGACTTTAAGGTTATCTAGTCTGACCTCCTGCACAATGCAGGCCACAGAATCTCACCCACCCACTCCTGAAATAAACCTCTCACCTATGTCTGAGCCATTGAAGTCCTCCAATCATGGTTTAAAGACTTCAAGGTTCAGAGAATCCTCCAAAAGTGACCTGTGCCCCATGCTGCAGAGGAAGGCGAAACTTCCCGAGGGCCTCTGCCAATCTGCCCTGGAGGAAAATTCCTTCCCACCCCCAAATATGGCAGAAAGCATATAGGGAGTGGAAGATGGGAGGGATCAGCAAGGAAAGCTACCTTATTGAGGTCAGAACATGTAGGGATAAAGTGAGAAAGGCTAAAAGGCAAGTAGAGTTGGACCTTGCAAAGGGAATTAAAATTTATAGTAAAAGGTTCTATAGCCATATAAATAAGAAGAAAACAAAGAAAGAAGAAGTGGGTCCGCTAAACACTGAGAATGGAGTGGAGGTTAAGGATAATCTAGGCATGGCCCAATATCTAAACAAATACATTACCTCAGTCTTTAATGAGGAGCTTAAGGATAATGGTAGGATGACAAATGGGAATGAGGATATGGAGGTAGATATTACCACATTCGAGGTAGAAGCCAAGACCGAACATCTTAATGGGACTAAATCGGGGGGCCCAGATAATCTTCATCCAAGAATATTAAAGGAACTGGCACATGAAATTGCAAACCCATTAGCAAGAATTTTTAATGAATCTGTAAACTCAGGGGTTGTACCATATGACTGGAGAATTGCTAACATAGTTCCTATTTTTAAGAAAGGTAAAAAAAAGTGATCTGGGTAACTACAAGCTTGCTAGTTTGACATCTGTAGTATGCAAGATCTTGGAAAAAATTCTGAAGAGGAAAGTAGTTAAGGACACTGAGGTCAATTGTAAATGGGACAAAATACAACATGGTTTTACAAAAGGTAGTAACAAAGTAACAGACTTACTTTGAGAAAGTAACAGATTTTTTAGACAAAGAAAACACAGTGGATCTAATTTCAGCCTAGATTTCAGTAAGGCATTTGATATGGTGCCAAATGGGGAATTATTAGTTACATTGGAAAAGATGGGGATCAATATGAAAATTGAAAGGTGGATAAGGAACTGGTTAAAGGGGAGACAATAGCGAGTCATACTGAACGGCGAACTGTCAGGCTGGAGGGCGGTTACCATTGGAGTTCCTCAGGGATCAGTTTTGGGACCAATTTTATTTAATCGTTTTATTACTGACCTAGTCACAAAAAGTGGGAATATGCTAATAAAGTTTGCAGATGACACAAAGCTGGGAGGTATTGTCAATTCAGAGAAGGACCGGAATACCATACAGTAAGATCTGGATGACCTTGTAAACTGGAGTAATAGGAATAGGATGAAATTTAATAGTGAGAAGGGTAAGGTCATGCATTTAGGGATTAATAACAAGAATTTTAGTTATAAACAGGGGATGCATCAATTTGAAGTAATAGCGGAGGAGAAGCACCTTGGAGTATTGGTTGACCACAGGATGACTATGAGCTGCCAATGTGATATTGCTGTGAAAAAAGCTAATGCGGTCTTGGGATGCAGCAGGCAAGGTATTTCCAGTAGAGATAAAGAGGTGTTAGTACCATTCTACATGGCACTGGTGAGATCTCATCTGGAATACTGTGTGCAGTTCTGGTCTCCCATGTTTAAGAAGGATGAATTCAAACTGGAACAGGTACAGTGAAGGGCTACTAGGATGATCCAAGGAATGGAAACCTGTCTTATGAAAGGAGACTCAAGGAGCTTGGCTTGTTTAGCCTATCCAAAAGAAGGCTGAGGGGAGATATGATTACTCTCTATAAATATATCAGAGGGATAAATACCATGGAAGGAGAGGAATTATTTAAGCTCAGTACCAATGCAGACACAAGAACAAATGGATATAAACTCGCCATCAGGAAGTTTAGACTTGAAATTAGATGAAGGTTTCTAACCATCAGAGGAGTAAAGTTCTGGAACAGCCTTCCAAGGGAAGCCGTGGTGGCAAAAGACGTATCTGGCTTCAAGATTAAGCTCGATAAATTTATGGAGGAGATGATGGGATGGGATGGGATAACATAATTTTGGCTATTACTTGATCTTTGACTATTCATGGTAGATGGGCCCAGTGGCTTGTGATGAGATGTTGGATGGGATGGGATCTGAGTTACTACAGAGAATTCTTTCCTGGGAGTCTGGCTGGTGAGTCTTGCCCACATGCTCAGAGTTCAGTTGATCACCATATTTGGGGTCGGGAAGGAATTTTCCTCCAGGGCAGATTGGCAGAGGCCCTGGGAGTTTTTCACCCTCCTCTGCAGCATGGGACACAGGTCACTTGCTGGAGAATTCTCTGCACCTTGAAGTCTTTAAATCATGATTGGAGGACTTCAGTATCTCAGACATAGGTTAGGGGTTTATTGCAGGAGTGGGTGGATGAGATTCTGTGGCCTGTGTTGTGCAGGAGGTCAGACTAGATGATCATAATGGTCCCTTCTGACCTTAAAGTCTATGAGTCATGCGGACTGGTGTCAGAAGGGCTAGTAGAGGTGAATGGGGGTGCAGGGACATATGAGAAAGAGGGAGGAGGGTTGGCTGAGTGGAAGTGCAGAGGAGTGGGAGGGGTGCAGAGGGATGGGTCAGATGTACCTGACTGAATGGGAGAGGCTAACGGTCATCCAGGTCTGCATGGGGGAGGCTCCCCTACTACCTAACAATCCCTCCCACACACAAAAACATACCCTATTCCATACTTCTCCTACCCACACCCAACAGACCTCCAGGTTCTCTCCCAGATTCCTTTCCAGTAATTACTTCCCTCTCCCTCACCTCCTCTGTTACTCCTGACTCACCCAAGCCTTTGCACTGCTTCTGAGAGGTGCAGGAAATACAGTTCTGTATTGTAGTTTAAATACATTATTGCTTAGAGTTCTGTATTAATAGGCCTTGTAAAGAATCTATCTGTCAAAAAACAAAAACAAAAATCCTGGATCTTTGTTGTTGTCTGTATTGTTACAGACATACTTGCAGACAGGTATTTTGAAATTAAAACAGGCATGATTATATTGTATTATTTTGACAAATAAAATATGCACAACTTTGAAGAATTTTAAAACGGTGTTTTAAAGCAGCAGAATTTTAATCTTTTTGGCAAATAATTCCCCCTGGAGCAATACCTTGGTTCCATAAGTCACTCAGGAGCACCACTTCCCCAACAGAGCCCTTTTCCAAGCTCATCTGCATCCAATGAGACACCTGTCTCTCTCTTTTTTTGGTTTCTACCTCCTTCACTGATCCCATTATTTCAGCCCAGCCTACCACCATAAAACCAGGCCCTGGGTCAAGGCAGGGCAACGGTGAGTCACACCCTCAGACAGGGGATTAGCAACAAAAGTATATAGCAGTAAGCCCAGGCCCTGGGTCAGGCTGAGGCAATGGTGAGTCAGGCACTCAGGCAGGGGCTCAGCAACAACAGTATATAAGCAGTAAACTGAAGGGCCTGAAAGAGGGGGAGACTGCCACCCATGAATTGGGTGGCAGGGGGGATGCAGGCCCTCCCACTCCCCTGCGTCCCAGCCCGGGGCCCTAGCAGCGGCAGAAGACCTACTGCTGCATCAGTGGGGATCCCGGCCGTAACATACTGACATGGGTACTTGCAGTGCTGCATCCAGACTAGGGTCAGTTGCCCTTGGGCTACTTCCTAACTCCCCTTCTTGAGGTACCTGCATCAGGGCAGTGTCCTCAGCATGCTCCAACACCATGGGTTCCTCGGGATAGCTGGAGCAGGGTAGGCTCGGTAACTCCTCTGGGTAGCTGGCATGAGGCAGGTTGGGCCAGTCCTTGGGTTTACCATCTGTCACTGGGGTTTCCCAATCGTGAGCTAGGCTGGAGGTGTCTGGCCTTCCCGGTGGTTGCCCTCCCAGTGAGCTCTAGGATTGGACCTTTACTGTGCATACTTCCTGTGCCATGCCTAACACTCTGCGGGGTGGGCTCTGAGCTTCCTGGCTCTGCACATTCTGGTGTCCGGAGGGACTTTTCTCTCTCTGGGATGGTGGGGAACCACACCACCTCACTATACCTTCCAAGTCCTGATCCTGCAACCATTGCAGTCAATGGTGAAAATCTGACTTCAGTGACTACAGACTTAGTGAATGTGGTGCTCCATCCACCAAACTGCTATAGCAAACACAGAGTCATGGAGTTGATATCTGTGACATTGGTTAGTTATTTTCTTCATCGTGTTAAAAGAGTACAGCAACAAAAGTACTGTAACTCTATCATGCTGTACGTGTCTCCAACACTATTTTCTGAGTCTTACATGCAGTACTTGGCTTCTTTGATTTTCTTTCTTTTGCATTCAGCTCTACTTGCCAACAACCACTTGCAAAAAATCAATTCCCTGGTCCAAACGAAAAGTACATCCTGATATGGCATCCAGCTGAGAATTTGAATAGGATGTAGTACACCCGACCAGCATTCTCTCCTTCCTCTAACTCATCAGCCAACCAAGTTTCCTTTCTCTCAACATCTCAAAGACCTCACATCAGCACTTTCTTGATAGAGTAAACCTGCTCCAGGACCATAAATCTTTGTTTGGGTAACCATTTGTTTATATCTGTAAGTTGCACTGGTATCACAGAGCAAAATGGATAGATAGATGCTATAGAAATTTATAGAAATCAATATAGCTATGATAGATAATGGAATCAGTCTGAATAAAATAAGAACCAGCCTGAACATCAGTCTAGAATTTGTACCAAACCTAAATCTTTTTTGAGGTATGAAATTATGAAGAGACTCTGCAGCATTCTGGTTCTTCCATGTAGCTCTGGCTGCTTCTTTCTTTTTCCCACCTCCTCATGTTCAGTTAATGTCACACCCTCGTATTCCCCACTACAATTTGTCCTCCCTAGTGACAAACCTCCCCTACTCCCTTCTCCAACCTTCTTCTGATTCAAGACTGTATTCAGGAACCTGGAAAGGGTGCAGGTTTGAGATGTGTCTACAACCTTTATTAGGGTTACCAGTACATGACTCAGGCCTTACTATTATAATCTGTATATTCAAACTATTACTTTGCCAGTATCGACAACCTTTGCTTGACAAGGACAGATACGGATACCACCATGTAGACTCATTTAGAGCCAGAATCCTCTAGCTCAGCAGTTCTCAAACTGTGGGTCAGGACCTCCAGGTGGGTTGCGACCCCATTTTACTCCTGGGTGCTCAGTAATGCCACATGGTATAGTTCAAAATACTCATGTCTCTAGGATTATAACTTGAACTCCAGGCTTCATATTGGCAATTCTAATATTTGGATTCAAGGAAAATTTCTGGGGCTACAATAGACACCTCTGATAGCTTCTTGCTAAGTCAGTCACCAAAGGATGAGACCATTTCATGACAGAGATAAGTAACAATGATTCCCAACAAGCAAAAGCAGACACAATTTAAGATGGTCCCCTCCTCTTACATGGAGTGAAATCCTGGCCAAATGAAGGTCGGGGAGGGATAGCTCAATGATTTGAGCATTGGCCTGCTAAACTCAAGGTTGTGAATTCAATCCTTGAGGGAGCCATTTAGGGATATGGGCAAAAATCTGCTGGATGATTTAATTGGGGATTGGTCCTGCTTTGAGCAGGGCATTGGACGAGATGAACTCCTAAAGTCCCTTCCAACCCTGAGATTCTATGATGGGACTTTTGCCAATAACTATCATTAACAATCTTGTCTTCACAGGAATTTGTGAAGACAAGAGCCAGAGGAGAGACAAATGAAGAATACTTAGACCACTGAGAGAGTGACTGTATAGTGCTGGGAGCTGGGACTGTCTTCCTTTTGGTTGAAAAACATCAAGCACATGTTGGGCAATATGAACAATGATGCCAAAGGGTAAGTGATAAAGAGAAAAAACAATCCATGTGTAACTTGTTAAACTCATTTCAGTACAAGTCATCAACATTTTTTGTTGTTTCTTTTATATATTAATGTAAAACTAAATTACGTTGCTTAAAATTTTCACTGGAATTAGACAACTAGCTTAATATCATTGACTCCGTGACCCAGCAGAGGTGAGTGTCTGAGGACCTGTGACAACAAAATCCACCACAAATCCTCACAAACTCTGAGGGAATCAAAAAATCACGATGACCTGAATAGGAATCCTTTTTACTTTAAACTAATTCTTTGAGTCGCTCCTTTTCTCCCTTATCTCCAGCAAACCAGAGGAAATGACTGAGATTATTTTTCAAGCCAAAAGGCAAAGATGACAAGAAATGAGACAATTAGTAATAATAATACCTTGCTACTATCTAGCGCAGGGGTCTCAAACATGCGGCCCGCCAAGCCCTTCCCTGCGGCCCGTGATGCTCCTCCTGCCCGCCTCCGCCAAGCTCCCCCGCAGCCCCTGGCCAAACTCCCCAAGCCCCCCCGCCCGCCAAGCTCCCTGCGGCCTCCCCGCCGCCCCGCCAAGCTCCCTGCGCCCTCCCCACTGCCCCCCTGCTTTCCCACGTGCTTCTCACCCATGCACTGCTTCCTGCTGCTCCGCTTACCACCAGGCAGTTCTCTGGTGGCTTGGTGGTTTCTGGGAGGGAGGGGCCAGGAGTGGAAAGCCTCGTGCACAGGGAAGGAGGGGGAGAAAGGGGCGGGGATTTGGGGAAGAGGTTGGACTAGGGGCAGGGAGAGGAAGGGAGGGGCAGGGACTAGGGGCAGGAGAGGTTGGACCAAGGGCAGGGAGTGGAAGGGGTTTGAAGGGGACAGGGAAGGGGTTGGAAGAGGCGGAGCAAGAGTGGAGTGTGAGTGCAGCCCAGTCCAGGAGGGTGCGTTAATAGAAGTAAATCTAAGTTCCTATTTGCTCCTTTGAGTGAGGTGCATTATTAAGTGAATATATTTTACTAAAACTGCTTGGAAATTACTTCATCAAAAAAAAGAACACTCATGGAAGAAAAGAGAGTTTTCCAAGACAAATGGGAGAATTTATATTTTTTCACAGAGGTAAAAGATAAAATTCAATCCCTTATTTGTCAGCAAACGATTGCTGTTCCCAAGGAGTATAACGTGCATCAGACCTACGACTCGATGCACCATGAAAAATATTTTTTACTATACTTTTGTATCGTTGTATGTGTAACACTGAAGTTGAGTATGAGGCTCAGATTTGTTAGGTGATGGAGTAGTTCACCTAAGGCAGGGGTCTCAAACACGTGACCCGCGGGGTTATTTTCTGTGGCCAGCCAAGCTCCCCATACCCCTTCTCTCCCCACACTTAATTTCCTGCAACCGCCAAGCTCCCCGCACCCCCCGCCTCCTCCCTGCCTACCTTCAGGCGCTTAGCACTTTCTAGGAGGGAGGGGGGAGGAATGGGGAGCTGCATGCTCAGGGAGGAGGCGGGGCAGCGGTGGGACCTCATTGAAGGGGTGGAGTGGAGGCAGGGTCAGGGGCAGCGATGGGGGTGTGTCAGTGATGCGGTCCTCAGGCCAATGAACTAGTCCTCATGCGGCCCTCGTGGTCATTTGAATTTGAGACCCCTGATCTAGTGCTTTTCATCAGCACTGTCATTATCCCCACTTTACAGCAGGGGAAACTGAGGCACAGAGAGGTGTAGTTACTTTCCTAAGGTCACCCATCAGGTTAGTGGCAAAGCTGAGAATAGCACCCAAGTCTCCTGATATGTTTACATCTCTGTAATATTTTGCAAGTATTTCTCAAGCATTTTGTAGTGAGGCTCTGCATGGTCATTTTGCACGCCCACAGCTAGCAGGTTAGAGCTTTGTAAAGAATTTTTGCCGATAAAGAAAACTGGTATATGCACACACACATGTATATTAAATACACACACACACATATATACAAGATATAGGTATAAACACAGATACATATACACATATATATTATATATATTTATATACACAGATGAAAACTGTCATGATTTGCTGGAGCAGGGGTCATGCTATTACACCATGGGGAGAATGATGCTTGTAAATGGCTGTCTAGGAAGAAAAGACAGCTCAAGGTCAGTGGGAGAGATGTAAACTGCTGGAGAATGTTACTGTGTACTTAAAGTTCTCTTAACAGGAAATGTAGACCCAATACTGACACCCCCTTTTACGCTCAATGCCCAACCCCACCGCCCTAAAAGAGGAAACTAATACAATTGTCAAAAAAAATCTAAACAAAAAATCCTTCTGCAACAAGAATTTTGACCCTCAAAGTGCCAGAAGCACCGCAAAGTCCAGAAGGGACTTTGCTATTGACATTGATGTAACGTACAAGACTATAGCAGAGATTAAAAAAGAACTAGATACACTCATGGAGGATAGGTCCAAAATGACTATTAGCCAATAGCCAGGAAGGGCAGGGATGGTGTACCTAGGCTCTGTTTGCCAGAAGCTGGGAACGGATGACAGGGCAGGGATTATTTGATGATTACCCTGTTCTGTTCATTCCCTCCAGGGCACCTGGAATTGGCCACTGTCAGAAGACAGGATACTGGGCTAGATGGGCCTTTGGTCTGACCCAGTAAGAGCATCCTTATGACATGGAAGATGTTCAGATACTACAGAAATGGGTAGCAAAATAAAATCCTAAAATAGACAGATAGATAGATAGATATGTAAGCAGTGTCAGGAATGAGATATATTCTGACATCTGGTGGCGAACTATGGGAATTGCAGTGAGTCTTGGAAAATAACTTTGGGGCTTATCAATTTGCATAGACACACCCACTGCACCTAGCCTGAGCCCACAGCAGCCCACATGGCCACTTCGGCTGATGAGGGAGCCCCAGTTTCTATGTTATTGGGGCAGGAATGATAAAGTGATGTTACTGTGATTATGTGAATGAAGGACTATGGACATGTACTTGGCCCTTGTTATGATGGAGGGACTCGCCATCATCTAGGTAGCACTCACTGGGCAAGGGCCATGCGTTTCAGAACACTATAAGATTGAGAGAGGTGGTGGACAAGCTCTTATACCTTTTGGTGAGGGCTCTGTCTGAGGGCCTCCCAGGCCTATTGCACCCTGCTTCTCTCCACTGTGGAATGTCAGAATTGAATTTTGCTTCTATTAGGAGCCTGGTTTCAGGCTGCTGAGCTGAAAATTGCTTTGGGCTCACTAGTGCACCTGCACTAAGGCTTCCCCTACTGTATGCTGAAATCACCTAAGAGCTAAAGAAATCACTGAGCACTGTCTTAAGTAGGGGGGCCTGAAAAAAAGTGCAGAGTGGCTGGTGCAGCAGAGCAGTCTGTGTGTCAGCTAGCAGGACGGCTAGCGGAGTTGTTGGTGCTGCGGGCGGAGTGACCAGTGTGGCAGAGCTGTCTGTGTGTCAACTAGCAGAGGCGTTGGTGCTGCTGGCAGAGTGACCGGCGTGGCAGAGCTGTCTGTGTGTCAACTACCGGAGGCGTTGGTGCTGCGGGCAGAGTGACCAGCGCGGCAGAGCTGTCTGTGTGTTGGCTAGCAGAGCAGCTAACGGATCAACAGGCAGAGCGGTTCATGGGACAGACAGCGGAGCGGAGCAGAGCCGATTGCGGTGAGAGCTGCAGCAGAACCTCACGGAGAGGCGGCGCAGTCGGCCTTGGACCACGTAAGGTGCCCCGTGCCCTACCCTCCATTTCCACCCAGGCTGGAGGTAAGACTCTGCCAATTGACTTTTGAACTCTGCACGGACCAAGAACAGAGACTCTTGGGCTGTTGGACTTTTGGGACTATTGAGTGACTTTTTGGTGTTGTGGAACTCAAGAGCCGAAGGGAAGGCCACGGCCTATTTGCTGAGAGGGGGGCTTCTGGTTCATGGTTTGGTTTATTAACCTTGTTTGTGGTGTTTCCCCAATATAATGCCACATTGTTTCTCCCTGTTATTAAAAGGCTTTGGTACACTCAGACTCTGTGCTTGCGAGAGGGGAAGTATTGTCTCTTACAGACGCCCAGAGGGGTGGTATATGGTTGTCCCAGGTCACTGGGTGGGGGCTCGAGCCGGTTTTTGTATTGTGCTATTGGAATGGAACCCCTGGATACTGAACCCGGCCCTTGTTGCTGCCAACTCTGATGGGCAGAAGGGTTACAGATAGATAGATAGATAGATAGATAGATAGATAGCACTGTGTGTGAGAGCTGTGGATGGAAATTATTCAATATTAAATCTTACCAGAATGGCTCATCAGCGTCGGAGCTTTTTTCTGGAGCTTCAGTAGTTCACAAAGTAGCCTCAGTCCCTCTCATAGTAGGTGTGTGCGGGAGAGCATCAGTTCAAAATCATAGCTACACCAGCTAAAAATATAAAATAAAAAAGTTTAAAACTGTGCTTCAGCTGTTGTAGCCAAACTGGGCTCTACCATGATTTGATCAGCCAGTGCAAATGGGGCAAAGCATTGTTCTTAATACAGCCAAAATAAGTATTCACAGCAAATGACATATGTGACAAATTTAACATTTTTTTCTGTTCACAAATTATATAAATCTCTAGTTCCATGGACTTGCTTGACATTCAAAATTATTCCTTGAATGGTTTAAGCAAACAAATTTAAGCCTATGATTTGGTCATAACTATTTGCTGCGACTATTACTTTGCATAGTCATCATGCATAAGCATTAATACTGTGATTAGTTTTCTCTGACCCATGGTTAATGTCTACTTTCTGAGTGGATGATTCTCTCAAAAATGCAAAAAGCTGTTAGGGTAGCAATGTGAATACTTTTGGTGTGAATATTAGTACAAATATATATTCACGAGGGTATTCGTTCATTCATTCAGCCAACATTCTTGCAAAATTACTTGCTTGTACGAGTGCTGGAAGAAAATGAATACATGTGGCCATGAATCCTGAAGTGAAATTTGAATTTTGTTGAAGCAAATATTCAATATGGCTGTTTTTGTGCAGTATTTGCCCATTTCTAGGTTTAATTTTGTTTGTTTCCATATTCTCTGGTTAGCCAAACCATGTTAAAATCTCATTTCCGAAAACTATTTACACACTATCTAACATCCATCCTTCTCTAAATACTACCACTGAGAGTTACTGAGAAACTTGTTCATAACAAAGTCCACAAATACATTCTTCTGCAGAGAGATATTGCACTATGACTTTGGGTTGCCTTGTCTTCCCACAGTGTAACTCACAGGAATAGTTGCTAAGAAAGAAGAACTTACAGTCTTATTTATGATTGATTGATTGATTTGCTTACTGGTGTAGCAGAGTGACATATCAGCAGAATATGATATGTTTTTACATTATGTAAAACCCAGTTTTCTTTATTTGTAAAGCTCTCTCTATAGCTCTACCCTGATAGTTATGGATGTTTAACTTCCTCTGAGGGGAAAAGAAACTATTCCCTTATAAAAAAAAATAGTACAGTATTCTACTGCAATGTTACAAATCATTAAAAGTGTCAAGAGCAATATTTCAGTGGTCTGGATTATTTATGTAAAATATTATAATTTTTTTACAACAGGCTGGCAGGATCTAGGATTCTATGTAGGAACTCTGTGCTACTGCAAGTTGCCCTAAACTCACATATTAGCACCATGCACATAGCTGCAGAATAATTACTACTGACTCATGCAGGAAAATGGATCTTGTTAGCTCCAACCAGGATACCTTTAGCATCTTTTTAGAGTCAGAGAGAACTAGAGGCTGCAACAGATGAGGTCGTAAAGAGAAGCCCTAGGAATAGCAAAATGTGGGGGAGAAAATTGGGCTGAGGTTTGTGTTTTGGTGGTATCCGAGTTACCAGTGAAGCCTAACCACAAGAAGGGGGTGAATTGGGACAATCTCCTGCATACATAAACTGTATTTGGAGCAAGGTGGGAACTCTATTTCCAAACAAAGAGCAACAAGAATGTTTTAATTTTCAAGCAACACTAATATGAGTTTATTTATATACTTGAATACTAATCTAAGAGAAAAGGTGGATTTCCCATTTAAAAAATTTAATGCTTTTAAAATGATAAAAAAAATGTTGATCCGCTGAGTAACCAAGACTGAATGTCCCGCTGGACTGTTCAAAGGCTTTCTTCTCTTTAAATTTAATTTTATAGGATCACAGGTTATAAATCATCATTAATTTGACAGCCTGGCTCTTTAGGGCTCTAGTTTAATAATTTGGCCCATTGTATCTAACACAGGAATTAAAATAAATTACAGTAAAGCTCCAGATTCAAACAAATTCCCTCAAGGTTGTTAAATCTTAGCATATTTTAAAAAATGTGCTTACCAACTTCAAAAGGTCAATTGACTTGACTTCTCCTCTAATTGTTTCCTCTAGAGTATACTTTGTTCACACTATTAGCCTAAGTATTATCAGGGTAAAATGTAAAGATTTAATGCTTATAAACTTATTAAGTTTTTGTAAAAGGAAAATAATTTTCATGTTTTAGGACTGCAGCTTGGTGAAGAGTTCAGGGGAGAAAATCAAAGTGAGCTCACTATGGCTCATTCATGACTGCAAAAGTAAACCTGAATGTTGCCACTTCATATTTGGCTTCTTCCTGATGGGAGCTTCTATATTCTGCAATGAAGTCTCTCATCTACATTCTCCTTTCCCCACTGAATCCCATACCCCTGCTCATCAGCACTTGGACACCCTCTGTCTTGGGACAGACTTGTTCTCCATCTCTCCTTCTAACCTAGCTCCAACCTCCTGCCATGCAGCTGCTCTTGCCTATTCCTCTTATTGGCTCCAAAATTCTAACCTGAGAAATGAAAAACTCCTGACCTGATTCTTTCTCTGATTTGATTCCCACTTATCTAGAGTTTCTCTTCTCTAGAAACAATGTTTTCCTGGCCCCATCTCCTTTTTTCCAGGTTCCTCCAATTTAACGCCACATACTCTGCCAGCACAGATGAGGCCATATAGAGTAGAATTTCCATGTAGTAACCAAGCAGTTCAGCCAACTTCTTCTCTCACCAAGATGATCCTATCCTCTGCAGATCTCCTATCCTATCTTGAATTACTTGTCTCTCAAGCTCAGACATTGTTATAACTGAAGTCACCTTACTGCCTAGGTTCCTTGCGGTTCTCAGTGCTTCTTCCCTGTAGCATACACCCCATCCCCCCCTGTTTCGGATGATGACTAGGCTAGGAAATACGAAAAGATTAAGTATGGGGCGTATGAAAAGTGAAAAGTAGCATACGACATATGTAAAGAAAGAAAGAGGAGTCCAGAAATGAAGATGGAGACTTAAGAGATGCAGGATGAATGGAAGACAATGTTAATTAGAAGACTAAAGATGGAAAGATAGAAGATAAAAAGGGAAACAGATCAGATGAAATAGGATTTTCTAGCATGATGAGCATGTTGGTTTGGATCCCTCAGTATTTCTTCTGCTCTAAGGATACATTTACAGTACAAAATTATATCGAATTGATAGAAGTGGATTTTTCAGAAGAGATATTATACATTCGATTGTGTGTGTCCCCACTACACGTGTTAAGTTGGCAGAGTGCGTCCACAGTACCGAGGCCAGCATCAACTCAGCTATCCCACAGTTCCCGCAGTCTCCGCCTATTGGAATTCTGGGTTTAGCTCCCAGTGAATGATGGAGCAAAAACATACTCGTGGGTTTTCCTGGGCACATCTCATCAGTTGCCCCTCCCACTGTGCAAGGTACAGCAGACAATCATTTCATGCCCTTTTTTCAGCAGCAGACAGTGCAGAAGGTTTGCAGAACTCTGCTGTCCTGTGACTCATACAATAGACTTGAAAGCCATCGTCACCCATATACCACTGCTTCTGCTGCAACTCTGCTCTTCTGCTCTGCTGGCCTACGACTCGTGCAGAAGGCTTGAAAGCCACTGTCACCCGTACACACCGCTTCCACTGCAACTCTGCTCTCCAGCTCTGCTGTCCCACAACTCGTACAATATGCCTGGAAGCTATCATATCCTATACACCACGGATTCTGCTGCAACTTTGCTCTTCTGCTCTGCTGGCCTACGATTCGTGCAGAAGGCCTGAAAGCTATTCTCACCCATACACCACCGCTTCTGCTGCAACTCTGCTCTCCTGCTCTGCAGCAGAAGACGATGCAATACGAGCCACCCTCGTAAATGGTGTGCAGCTGCTCCGGTTCCGCTGCCACTCTACTCTCCTTCCAGCACCTCAGATTGACAGATCACAACAGATCTAAGACAGATCTAAGAAAATCAGCAGAGCATTTCTCAAACTACCCAGTCACTTGTGATTTAAATGACCAACTACTAGCCAGATGCTAAAGAACAAGGGGATTAATTTATTATTCTTACATCTACTTCTAGAAACCTGGAAGAGTGGCCAAATTCCAGCACAGAGAAATCTGCATGATGCTTGGGGGAGATCTGGATATTCCTCTTACCTGCTTTGACTCTACCCATCCTTCCTCCTTTTCTCACCTCTAACTCTACCGATGGCATAGTAGTGCCCACCTCTAAACCACCAGCCTGCTTCTCTCTCCCACTTCAGTGATCTTGGCTCTCCCCAGAGTTTGTAAAGCTAAGCCCTAACCAGAGAAATGGTAGCACATATTCAGAATGAGAACACTCAGTGCCTCGTGCACTCTGACTGTTTTAATAGGGAGGGAGAGGTACAGACTGTTACAGAAGCCCATAGAGGCCTATGCCAGGAGTTGAGGTGGATGGGAGAGGGAACAGATTGCCAAAGAGTTAGAGAAAACTGGTAAAAGAACAGGACATAAATCCGCAATGCCAGACAATCCTACTTCTGTTAAGACTGTTCTCTTAAGTTACAAGTTGGAAGAAGCTTGTTTGGTCTCATTCTAGTCTCCCAGTGGATATTTGTTTAACTCAGACAACTGCCACATGGCGAAGATTTCCATTCTTTGTTCAGGAGCAGAATAGCACATTGTCGCAGGCAGGGATCAAGGAGGATTGGCAGGGGAGCTGGAACAATTAATATTGCGGGGGATGCTGAGAGCCATTGAACCAACTGTAAACTCTGTATATAATGCAAACCACTTCCAGGCAGGGAGTGGGGCAACATCCCCAGCACCCAGGAGGACTGGAAGAGAAGAGTGAAGTACCTCCCTGGATGTTATCCTTATACGTCCAGAAGCACTAAAGTGCAGTCAGCATTTTAAAAAATATAAGAGTAATAATGGAGGTTGTATGCATGACTCGCATGTTTAGTGACTCCTGTAAGGTCAGATGATGCATGATATTTGAATATTCTGACCAGCAACCGATGGCCATAAAACTCTCTATACCTTTCTTAAACATAACTATATTCTCTTTTACTGATCTCTTGTGGCGATGAGAAAAGTACGTAATGTACATACATTCCAGTAATAAATACACCCTTATAACCACAGATCCTGACTTAAAGTATGTGATTCTTTACATACTGAGTGCTCAGCTGTTAAACAATTAAAATCTAACTGGCACATAAACTTGCAGAAAATGGTTATACTTGAGCAATGACCTGATGTTTCATAAACTACATCCCATCTGCAGCTATAATACTTAGCATTTTTAATCTGTAGATCTCAAAGAGCTTTATAGGGGAGAGTAAGTGTCACTAGCCCCAATTTACAGATCGGGAAAATGAGACAGAAAGAAGTTAATTGAGTCATTTACCTAAAGCCAGCTAGCAAGCCTGGTGAGAGATCTCCTGCCTACCACTCTTCTACTCTAGTCAGTCCCTCTCTACCCTCCACGTTTGTTGGCTGCATAAACCTGCTAACTTCCGTGTGTATGTTGTCTAGTACCACTCAGGGCTTTTATACTTTCAATGGGTTAATTAGCACTAAAACATTTTTTCCCTCTGTGGTCTAGACATAGAAATATCCAGATTTTGTTTCCTTTGAAAGGCAGCCATCCTGAAATGTACTTGATCACCCGTTTCCATGTTTTTCTAAGGCCAGATGGGGCTAAATATGATTTGAAGATTTTTTTTCTTTTCCTTTTTTTAATGTTTCTTTTCCTTTCTTTCACTGACTTGCAGCTTGTTTGTTTTCTTTTGAGGATGATGCCAACTATAAAATAAGAAAAACAATTTCCAAGATGGGGAAACTAGAGAATGATGGACTTACTGTTGCCAAAAAGAAATAATAATCCCTGGCCCTAACAAATAAGGCTGAAAATGCAAAAAGCACTATTAAATGTTATATAATTTCAGCCCAGTTTGCATTTACAAGCAGTGAGCATTTTCAGGAGATGGGCCATGATTTTCTTTAATACTCTGGTGACTATGGACTGCATTATATCCTTCATTATGATGCTATAAATATGCAGTTACTCCAGTTTGATTTGAATTACTTCAGATCTGCACTAGTGTAACGGAGAAGAGTTTGGCTTTCTCCGTATGTATATGTGCACGTATGTTCACACACATATATTACTGAATAAAAAGCATCAACCTGAGCCATGCAATTTGGTACGAGCCCTGAATCTGAATTTTCTTGAAATGTATGGGCATCAGATTGGAGCCCTTTTCGCACCCAAGCTGTGTGGTTCAGATCTAAACACTCCAAAAAATGCTGGTAAAATGTGGATTCTGATCTCGTTCTGAATTTGAATTTCACGGCCATATCTATCCATTTAGAAAGATTAAAATATAGTCCAAAACATTTTAAAAAAAACATTTCTAAAATAGCTTTTGTAACATATGAGTTATATACAGAATGCATCTTAATAGGGTGTGATGTGAAGGTTTCATAGGCTCTTGTGGGATTATCTGTGTGATTCATTCATGCCGTTGCCACTTGAGTAACATGATTATTCCAAACTCAGGCTAATAAAATCTTTTCGTCACACTGCAGCACAGCACAGTGTATACTGGTCTGTCTATAGTCTCTGCATCAGATCTTCATCTGGTGTAAATCAGTATAGCTCAACTATCTGAATCTGTTTTGTTCATATACACATACAGACATAGAGATCCCACCCTCCTAATCAGTCATTTCTTTAGTATTCAGAAAAACACCAACCTTCTAAATGTTGATGTTGGTGTTATGGCAGCAGACAGTGGTTTTTTTGTTGTTATTGTTGTTGTTTTTTTATCAGCAATGCACTTGTCTTACATAGACTGCATAAATGTAACATAACTGTGTGTACTGGATCTAGTAACAAGACATCATCTTCCCATGTTGTTAGCATGTTTCTGGGTCACAGAACTCTCCTCGCATAATTACACAGAACAATTACCATATAGACTGCCAGTAACAATGATCTTTTTCTCACTAAAATATGAATGTACAGTACTTAAAAGTAAATCCAAATACTAATGGTTTGGGCACTCAGCTAATATTTATTGGACAAACTGTTTTACTCCCGACTCTCCTATTAAAGCAAAATTTATAAATGTTGACATACAGTAGTGACATTTACATTCCTAATCAGGACATTGAAAGCAATAAAAAGAGCCAGAATGATTAATTTATATAAAAACATCATTATTTTAGCCTGAACATGTTATGCTAAAGGTTCAGAAATATAGCTATTTTAGATATTTTATGACACTTTGGACCTGATTCACTAATGTATTACTCCAATTTTATGTCAATGTTAACTCCCAGGATTACACTGGTGCAAAACTAGAATAACAGTGCCAAATCAGGCCCAGAGTTTTCTGCAGTGGTGATGAAGGTGTAGTCTTTATATTTATGCCCCCCCCCCGAACTGATTAGTAAAGGCTATTATTCCCTCTTCATTCAAATCCCTACTCAAGCCACTGTTACTGTGAGGGCTACCTGAGCGGTGGTTAGGGCACGCTGACAGTACATTTTTGTATGTCATTGAGTATATGAGATTGCAGACAGCATGGTCTGGTGGATTGCACACTGGACAAGGAGTCAGGAAACCTGGATTCTAATCCTGGCTCTGCCACTTACCCGCTCTGTGACCTTTGACAAGTCACTTCACCTCCCCATGCCTCTCTTTTCCCCTCCCATTCCTTGTCTTCTCAATTCAGAGTGCAAGTTCTTTAGGACAGGAACAATCTCTCACTATATATTTTCACTAGAACAGGGCAAAATTCTTTAGATGAAACTTTTTTTCCTCCAAAAAAAATGCAGATTTGGGTCATTCAAAATATTGTGTGAACTTGTGTCAGACTTTCCCAACTCTTTCAGTCAAAAAACAAAATACAAATTCAGAAAAAGTCACAACGTTTTGACTTTTTTTTATTCAAAACAACTTTGCTTTGAATTTTACCTCAATTATTTTTTAAGGTAAAACCTCAAAAACAAAACTAAACATTTTGTTAAATGCCAAATTATATATTTTTTTCAATTTGTCCACCAGACTGACAAATCGGTTATTTGCAGAGCTCTAGTCTGCACAGCACCTTGCACCATGGGCCCCTGATTTCATCTGGGGTCTTTAGGCACCACTGTGATATAAATAATACTGATTTCGCACCCCCCACCCAGCACTACAGGGGGACGGACCTTTATAAGAGGCTTCACAAATATTTGCTGACAGCACAGCAGGTGAGACTCAGGAATGTGAAGTTCCATTCCAGCCTCTGGAGGATTAGGTGCACTAGTGAGCTCATACTCCTCTGCCAATTTCCCACAGACATGATCCCTTCTAGTTAAGATAGTTAAGACCAAAGCAGACTGTGAAGAACTTCAAGAAGATCTCTCAAACTAAGTGATTGGGCAACAAAATGGCAAATGAAATTTAATGTGGATAAATGTAAAGTAATGCACACTGGAAAAAATAACCCCAACTATACAGACAATATGATGGGGCCTAATTTAGATACAACTAATCAGGAACAAGATCTTGGAGTCATTGTGGATAGTTCTCTGAAGACATCCATGCAGTGTGCAGCGACAGTTGAAAAAGCCAACAGGATGTTAGGAATCATTAAAATGTGAATAGAGAATAAGACACAGAATACCTTATTGCTCTTATAAATCCATGGTGCATCCACATCTTGAATATTGCATACAGATGTGGTCTCCCCATTTCAAAAAGGATATACTGGCATTAGAAAATGTTTGGAGAAGGCAACTAAAATGACTAGGGGTTTGTAACAGATCCCATATGAGGAGAGATTAAAGAGGCTAGGACTTTTCAGCTTGGAAAAGAGGAGACTAAGGGGGGATATGATAGAGGTCTATAAAATCATGAGTGGTGTGGAGAAAGTGAATAAGGAAAAGTTATGGACTTGTTCCCATAATATAAGAACTAAGGGCCACCAAATGAAATTAGTGGGCAGCAGGTTTAACACAAATAAAAGGAAGTTCTTCTTCACACAGTGCACAGTCAACCTGTGGAATTCCTTGCCTGAGGAGGTTGTGAAGGCTAGGACTATAACAGGGTTTAAAAGAGAACTGGATAGATTCATGGAGGTTAAGTCCATTAATGGCTATTAGCCAGGCTGGGTAAGGAATGGTGTCTCTAGCCTTTGTTTGTCAGAGGGGGTAATGGATGGCAGGAGAGGGATCACTTGATCATTACCCGTTAGATTCACTCACTCCAGGGCACCTGGCATTGGCCACTGTCGGCAGACGGGATACTTGGTTGGATGGACCTTTAGTCTGACCCACTATGGCCATTCTTACGTTCTTCTGCCCTGTCCCCTCTAAACTGTTCCTGTCCTAGTTGTGTCTCCTTCCTATCCCCAACTCCTTGTCTCAGTACTAGTCTCCACTCTTCAGTCTTCTCATCCCAATCCTAGTGTCTTTGCCCAACCAGTTCTACTCTCTTCCTTCCCAATCCCCTGCCTCAGTCCCAGGGTCCCACTCCTCTGTTCCCAGTCCCAATCTGCTTGATCAGCCAGTTCCCCCATTCCTGGCTCCTCATCTGATTTATCTCTCGCTACTCACAGCCTCCAATCACCCACACCTCTGTTCACATTCCCCCACCTCACTAGCTCCTTGTCCATGCCCTGGCTTTTTTATCTTAGTCTCTTTGTCCAGCCAATCCCAATTCTCCACCTGCAATATGGTTCCTCTTCAGAGCTGTCTCCCTTCACCCCTTACTTCTTTTCCCCCATTACACTAGTTCTCAGTCCCCTTGCCCAGTCTCCCTCCAGTCCCTCCTGTGATCACGGTTTCCCCACAACCTACTGCCTCCCAGCTTGCCCCCATTTCCCTCCCTAACTTTCAGTCCCAGTCTTCTTGCCCAGCCAGTCAGAGTCTCCACCTCAGCTCCTAGTCCCAGTGTTCCCCTCCCCTACTGCCCAGCCTCCAGTCCCAGTTTTTCTCCCCCACGTTCCCTGTTCCAATCTACTCCCCTTTCTGCCCCTGTCGGTCTGGCTCATGTCTCCTCTGCATTCAAATCACACAGCTTCCACTTCCATGCTGTCTGCACCCATTGGGGCGGAGGAGGGGAGAGGAAAGATTGCCATGGGCCTGGCATCTGGACCCAGCAGCCCTGAGCTTCTCAGCCCTGGACAGATGCATGCTCTGCACAAATGGAGTCTACAGGAATTTTATCTGTTAAGCTCAAGCAAGTCTCTATGGAGCATGTGTGAACTGCAATTTTTCAAAGGCTTAGAGTTTGGCCAAATTTGGGCAGATTTTCTTGGGGGCAACAAATCCCAGACACAAAGTCCACTCCTCGGCCAAAGAATAGGGATGGTAGAATTTTCAAAGGACAGCTTTCCAGAAATGGGCATAACAATATATTTTCCCCTCGTCTTGGTCTCATAAATGGCCGAACTGTTTTGACTGAAATTTTCCAAAAAACATTCAGCCTGAGGCAGGTATCCGATAAGGGGAATTCCAGCACAAATTGGTTGGCGAAATTATAAGCATCTGAAAACAGGGTCCTAAAACTGGAAGTGTTGGGCAATCTTAATAATAGGTTGTGCTTCCGGTCCTGTCTATATTGTGTATATATGTATATTTCAGTTGGTGCTATTCATGCCTGTTATATGCAAGATTGCAAACTTCCATTATAAACCCTGTATTCATTTGCTCATAACTTTGTAAAACATTTGGGGTTTTGGCTGAAAATGTCCATGCTTGGTATCCAACCAAAGGTGAATTTTTCTGAAAGTTTAAGCAACGAACTGTTAAACTCTTTCTTAGTTATGTGAAAACAAGAAACATATTGAATATTTTGTCCACTGTAAAAAAAAATTGTTCTCAGGTTTATTTCCAGAGCAATTATTCAAAGATGGCTAAACACTGAAACATGAAACGTGGCATTTAAATAGTCTGTGAAAAGTAGTACGTGCCTGGAGAAGCTGCAAAAAACTGGGTTGCCAAATAACACAGGGATGGAAACCTGTGGAGGGAGATTAAGGTTGAGGGAAATGGCCGCAAGGATCTCTTGGTGAAACTCCTCTGCAACTGTTCTGCTGAGGGGCTGGGTTTGTCTCCTCTCCCCCATGGAATGAGCCAGGGGACTCTCCTTCAGGCCTGGCGGATCTCCTCTGATCTGCATGGGTCACACGGGATCCACAGGAGGTTGTGACTGTTCAAGCACAGGCACTGTGACTCTGAATTGTTTCTTCCCTCCCAGCGATCTCCAGCTGTTGTGGCAGCATGGCTCCTCTACGTTTCTTGTTTGGCCATTCCACTGAACTGAGATAATGCTGGGGATGGTCATTAATCAAATCCTCCCTATTTCGCAGTCCTGTAGAACTTTAGGTGCACTAATGGGACATGATCACTCCCTAGCTGCCTTGGGGTGCTATGACCATGTAGTGCTTTTAGTTTGTCAGTCACTGAACTGGAGGTCTTATCCAGGAGCCATAGCAGTCATAGACACTTAGAGAAATAATCAACCAGCAATGAGAATGGGCAAGATCAATATTCAGAGAAATCAGGGCCCAGCTGCTTCTATGGCAAATCAGGGTTCCTGTATGACCGGAGTGTTTCTCTCAGATTGTTGTGACCGATGTGTGCACATAGTTAGCGTCCTTCTCTTAGTGTCTCACTGTCCCTGGACATAGAAGGCCAGTATATTACTGCTCCTGCTCTGGCCTGGATTCTTGTACTAAGCATGCCCCAAACCCATCATTTAAGGAATCCGCTCACATAGCTACTGATTTGATCACATATAATCTCTCCTCTCCTGCACTGGCTCTCATCGTGGCCTGGAGATAGGCTCTTGTTGTTCCTGCTGCATGGCAAATCCCTCCCTTTTTGAAGTGTGAGTTCAGGATCACTTTGGATATGTCTACACTACAATTCAAAACCTGCGGCTGGCCTGTGCCAGCTGGCTTGGGCTAAGGGGCTATTTAATTGCAGTGTAGACATTCAGGCTTAAGCTGCAGCCTGAACTCTCTGACCCTCCCACCTTGCAGGGGCCTAGAGCCCAGGGTCCAGCCCAAGCACTAACAGCTACATTGCAATTAAACAGGCCCTTAGCCTGAGCCCTGTGAGCCTGACTCAACTGGCACGGGCCAGCTGTGGGTTTTTAATTGCAGTGTGGATATACTCTAAAAGGCCTGTCTTAATCACTCCTCTGTAACACTGAAGTCTATTTTGACCTGTATCATTTTATTTTGGGGCCAGATTGATAGCTACTTGATTTTATTTTAAGCTCGAAAAGAGACTATTCCACAGTTTCTCTCTTTAGTTTAATAAAGAATCCCAGAATTCCTCTCTTTCGGACACCATGCTTCGAGATTGGAAATGGAATTCTCTAAACTTTGCACTTACTTCATCTATGTGCTAGGGCTTTCTCACTAGTGAAGGCAAAAATATTGAACATCTCAAGGGCATCTTCCTAGCACCATGAAGCAGGATCATTATTGGCATTTTTTGAGGCTTTTTCTCTGTTCCAAGTGCAAAAATCCTTGCACAAACATGGTCTGTATACAGTGCTGACCATGAGGGATAAAGATGAGAAAATTAAGCCAAAGTTTTTTTTACCATCTCACTGGGAAAAAAGAATGAGAAGTGAGATACACTGTTGCCAGGAGTAATGCCTGAAACACTGGAACAGCTGATCAAGATGTTTGACCCCAGACAGAATGAGACTGTAGAGAGAGCTACTGGGTTTGTTTGTTTTTTACCCAAAACCAAGAAGCAGAAGACAGAATAGATACATATGTTACAGAGATGAGAACTCTATCATTCTCATGTCATTCTGGATACATTGAGGATTCCCTAAATTAGAGACAGGATCATTTGTGAAGCAGGCGATTCCAGCTTATGGGGGAGAATGCTGAGAGCAAGAGATCTAACCTTACATAAATGCCTCCACATAGCAAGGAAAGCTGAACTATCCAGAGAATGGATTGAAACAATAACAACCACTAGTGCTGAACAAGAACACAGGCTCAAGCTAAAGGAACCCAGGAAGCAAGACAGATACAGACTGATTGAGAATGCAAGCATCATGGTCAGCATACATACTGTGTAAAACAATATGTAAAGCAGAAAGCAAAAATGTCCAGCTTCTGGGCAGCTGAGCAAGAGGTGTGGGAAACAGAACCATTTATCTCCCAATGCTTCACTATCTCAAGAAGAAAAAAGCAGCAGTGCATTCAGTGATTAAAGATGTTGACTTCCAGTGAAGAAGACTCTGCAGTGTGACTTTCGCAGATTCAAAGACTCTTAGTATTCATGGACTGGTGAAGAAGGCTGTCAGCCATTCAACTGCCATACTTGCAACGATGTTCTTAGACCAGCAACCAATTCAATTCCAGCTGGACTGTGGAGCCAGCTACAATATAACCCCATCAGCACTGATAAGCAGCAATACAAGACTGGAGAAATGTGTCCAAGTGCTGGTGATATAAAATGAAATCATTCTGAGGCCAGTGTCGGCTGTTTATAAAAAACCTGTGACATAAGAGATGCTGTTGCCTGGAGTTTATAGTAGTTCATACACAAGAGTACCTCACACTGCTGGGCAGCAGAGCCACGCCTGTCATAGATTTTATCATAGTACACCACCAGGATATCCTCAACAAGAGAGAGAAGAGGGAGAACAGTCACCATGGGCCCTGTCCAGCATTTTAACTGAATAAAAGGACACATTTCAAGGAGATGGACACATAGAAGGCAAACTGAACATAGCAATCCCCTCCCCCCCACTTACAGCCCATGAGACTACCAAACCACCGAGTTCCATTAGCCCTGGTGGAGCCACTGAAGGAGGCGTGGGCAAGCCTGCAAAAAACAAGGCATCACTTCACCCACCAAAACTAGCACAAGTGGAGTAATGGTGAGAAAACTTTAGGTAAACTGAGGCTCTACACTGACCCCAAACCACTTAGTGAAGCATTGAAAAGAAGTCACTACCCATTACCAAAAAAAAAAAAAAAGTTCACTGTTAAGAATGGGTTCTGGCATAGGGAGCTAGATGAGCCTTCCAGCCATCTGACAATCTTTGCCACACCTTTTGGCAGGTACTGTTCAGTCTGGATGCCTATGAGTTTCAGCCCTGCCCCAGAGGAATTCCAGTGTAAACTGAACCCAGGCATTAGAATGACTTCCTGGCATCAAGACTGCAGCAGATTAAATTCTTAATGTAGGGGAAGGAGAGGTCAAGGAAGAGGCAATCCAGGACCATACCACTAAACTTTGACAATTTCTAAACAGGTTCTGGGTGTGGAATAAGAGGCAGAATGCCCATAAGCCATGGCGCTCTACATTAGGCATCTACTGATTTCAGAGAAACTCCATCCAGACCCTGAGAAACTAGATACATTAAGGAAATGCCCAGACTAAAGGATGCAAAGGGAATTCAGTTTATAAAGACAGTCAATTACCAATTTCATGCATGCTTATTAGAAGCCTGTGAACTCTTGAAACAGTTAACACACAATGATGCAGCGTAGGAATGGTCAGAGACCCAAGAGCAGGCATTTACAAGAGTAAAGAAAATCATAAGCAAGGCACCAGTCCTAAAGTACTGCTAACCCTGTGGAGCAGCTACAGTTTTATGCATTACAAGGAGGCCTAGGAGCAGCGCCGATGAAAAGCCAGCAGTCCATAGCATTTGCTAGTGGAGCTCTGACAGACACAGAAAGACAATGTGATCAAATAGAAAAGGAGCTACTGGCTGTGGTCTTTGGAATGAAACAATTCCATCAGTTCACCTTCAGGAGCAAGGTGGACATGCAGTCTGATCACACATGTTAGAAAGCTTCATGAAGAAGCTACTGCTGAGTGCATCCAAGTGACTACAACATGTGTCACTGAGACTCCATCCCTAAAAAGTGAGTATAAGGTAGTGCCCAGGGAAGCCACTACTGGTAGCAGATACACTGAGCAAGGTAGAGTACAACACTGATGGCTCTGTGGAACAGAAATACCGTTTATCAAAATGCTGCAACTCCTTCAGACCTCTGAAGTGGGGCGGCGGGGTGTGGGTGGGGGCTCCAAATAACCTAATGAAACACAGAACAGGCTTCGGTGATACATGTGAGAGAACAATTCATACTCCAGGGTTGGCCAGAGGAGCAAGTGCCACAGGAGGTCATCCCTTACTACTAAGTGAGAAACAAGCTGTGTGTTCAAGAAAGATGAATTAAAGGTGCTATTAGGATGATCAGGAGAACGAAGGCCCTGTTTTATGAGACGAGATTAAAAGAGCTTGGCCCATTTAGGGGAAAAAAGGCTGAAAGGTGATGTGATTACTCTCTATAAATACATCAGGAAAGGGGGGTTAACACTAGGGATGGTGAAAAATTATTTAAGTTAAAGGACAGAACAAGTTGGTATAAACTGGCCATGAATACATAGGCTAGATCACTATTTTTCAAACTTGTTGGTTCAGTGACCTCCTTTTGCTCTGCTGTGTCCTCTCATACCCTGGGTATGTCCACTGAAATGCCACTGAATTGAACTCTTCTGGTTTCAGCGGCATTTTGCCAGACACGCAGCGTTCATCTCTGTGTCCGCCGAAATGCAACCGATAGCAGAAGCTTGCATGTCAGCGGTTTTTCGCCGGACTCACTCGCATGTTTGGAGCTTCTGCTGAAATGCCGCTGAAGGCGTCAGCAGCTCGCAACCCCCCCGGAATCGGCCCGTGACCCCCAGGGGTGTCGTGACCCCCAGTTTGAGAACCACTGATGTATATGAATCCTAATTCTCACTCAGTCCTCAAGGAGAGACCTCGAGAAGGAGACTTGCTACAGCAAAGCTACAGGGGTCTCTGAGGCTACCCCTGCCCTGGAACTCTGTCCTGACCCCGGCTGATATCAGGATCTCTCTGTGAGGTCACCACATCCCAAATACTTTTGCCCAATAGGCTGAGATCCTGCAAAAGGCCTTTGTGATCTCACTGCCACATCCAACCCTCCCCTGTAAAGCTGATGTCCTGCCCCGGCCAGCCTTTTTGGATACGCTGACTGATCAGAATAAAGTGCTGTCAAATGAGCTACAGACCAACAATTGTTCCTAGTCATTATTCAGCAAGTATTTTCGAAAAACTAGAACATTAGAATCATCAACAGTTCAGAGACAATTATTGGAGAGAAGCAGCAATATTAATCAAATACCTGATTGGTTATGACTTACATGCAAGGTGTACAAAGAGAACAAAAGGACCAGAGTCCTTCCTGTCAATAGTCCCCTGCTTGGCCAATCAGCATAGAGTCTCTGACTGATGGGCGCTAAGGGGTCTTATCAGATGTCCCAAAGGGTGGCCCAGGTCACCACCGCAGGGGGTCACTCTCACAGCACTATTCCATCCCCACCTCTTTGTGAGGGCCTCCCACAATGAGAGCAACCCTCCTCCCCAGACACCCACCCACACACACACCCACCCACCCACACACACACCCACACACACACACACACACACACACACACACACCCCTCTCTTTGGTGGAGGGATGGAAGCATAAAAAAAGGGAAAAAAGAAGCAAGAGGAAAAATAGAAAGGAGGGAGGAAAAGGGAAAACAAAAAGGACAAATCCCAATGTCCCCAGTGATTCTAAGGGACAAAGCTCTTCGTAGAAAATCAAATTCTGCCACCCAAACATTGCGATTTCTGTGCCTAGAATTGAGCTGACACCAAGTGGATCAGACTGAACAGGTTCCAAACCTCTCCGAGGCTCTTTCCTTCTAAAGAGGGACTGCAAAATCAGTAGTAGGAAAGGAGACAACTCTGAAGAGGTTCATCTTCATATTCATGTGTATCAGTGGTTCTCAAACTTGTTGGTTCAGTGACCCCTTTTTGCTCTGCTGTGTCCTCTCATGCCCCGGGTATGACCACCGAAATGCCACCGAATTGAACTCTTCTGGTTTCAGTGGCATTTCGCCAGACACACAGCGTTCATCTCTGTGTCCGCCGAAATGCCGCTGATAGCGGAAGCTTGCACTTCAGCGGTTTTTCGATGGACTCACCCGCATGTTTGGAGCTTTTGCTGAAATGCCGCTGAAGGCATCAGCAGCTCACGACCCACCTGGAATCGGCCTGTGACCCTCCGGGGGGTCGCAACCCCCTGTTTAAGAACTACTGGGCTAGATATTAGAAGGAGTGAGGCTCTGGAACAAACTCTCTGTATGAGTTGTGGGGACAAATTCCAGCTTAGTATTGCTCCAATGGAACATCTTTCTCAAGAACATTTGTGCAGGTGATGGCATGTGTCAGTCACTGGTGTATTCCCTCAGTACCAAATGTGGGCCTGCCCCTAACTCCCCTTTGTTTCTGAGCAATAACTTCTTAGGCTGTGTTGCTCTTTCGTCCATTCCACTGAACTCAGATAATCCCAGAATGGTCATTGATCAATTTCTTCTATAGCAGTCATTTGGAGCTTGACAAATTTGAGTGGGCTTGCTTGTGGTGTTGGGGAACTGGGCTCAGTAGCTTCGGGGGTGACTTCAGTTCATGTCTTATGTTCCTAAAATCTCAGGCTTCAGGATGTGAGCTGATAAGGATCAGCAGGAGAATTTTCCCCGCAGAGTATCCTGGACTTTTTTTTGTCACCTTCCTCTGAAGCATCTGAGATAGCTACGGCTGGAGATGGGACAGGGTGGACTGGTGCTCTGAGGTGGAACTGAGCATTCTTTTTCTCAGGTGCGTGCATGGCTAGTTCTTGCTCATACGTTTAGGGTCAACCTGATCACCATACATGGGGTTGGGTCCTCAAAGATCAGATTGGCAATGACCTTGGGGATTTTCATCTACCAGCATAGCATGGGTGACTGGCCACAAGCATATGGGTATATCTCCCTTAATCAATTCCCTTTCATTGCAGGGGGACTCAGGTACCGGTGCACATTGGTACTTCTGTTCTCTGCCTGTGGCACACAATAGTTTAGCCTCCTGTGTCTGTAACACGTTAAGGTCCAATTCTGGTTGGTGGGTTTAGTGTGAGGGAGCTGGATGGTGTTGGTGGCCTGTGATATATAGGAGGTCAGACTAGATGATCTGGTGGTCCCTTCTGGCCTTACACTCTGACTCTGTTTGGTTTAGAGGGGACTGAGCAGTAATCTCAGCAGATTTAAGAACTGACATCATGGGATAGATACTAGCTTCTCAGGTAGGAGACTGTCTGGGGAAATATCTACAGGCCAGGCTTGAATGCCCAAGTAAGAGCATAAATGGAACAGTGCAAGGTATATAGAGAATATAGTGACAGGCAACAGAAAGAGACTTGATTGCCTCATGAAATACCAATCAGGATGCTGGGGAAAGGTCAGAACAGACCTACTCACGTCTAATAACACATCTACATTAGATCACTACTCCAATCTGGAGTTTGAAGGAGGCAGTAGGAAGTCAGTCTGTGTGCACATGGTGGAATGCTAGCTGTTGTTGCAGCATATCTATAAATAGTTCTCTTAATAAAGAACCGGTTAGTTTTACAAGCATGGAATCTTTTCCTATTGTTACCCACGCATGGTACATGAAACAAGTCCCACCATCTCTGGTTTTCATCATGATTTTCATGTAGGGCTGGTGGGTAATAGGGGTCTGAAATAATCAGTTTTCTCTCTCAGTTGCTACTTTCCTTTTTTTTCTTTTTTCTTTTCTACTAGCATTGGAGGCACAGGCTCACTCTGACACCATGTAACATCCCTAGTTCAGCCTGGGGTATGGAGATACTCAACGCTCAGCTAAAATACAGGCAGTTCCAGCAAACACACCTTTACTGTAGCTTGGTTAGAGATCATGCTGTCTGCCAGATCCAGCCAGCTATTTTCCTAGCATTTGCAGCCATCAGATTTCTTAAAGGAACAGTGCATCCAGTGGGATCCAACACTTGTTTCTAGTTCTAAAAAAAAGCCTGTGACATTTTTACACACACTAAGTCTGTTGTAGATAATTTTTAGAGTGTTTTACTTTTATTAGCTTTAATTTTTCTCTCCTTCTGATCCCTGAACGGTTGGACTCATGGCAACTAAAGCACTTGCTATAACCGGTGGAGGGCTACAGGAAATAATTCCAATATAATGCTCTAAAATATTCTTAACTTGCATTTTCCAAAGCAGGTATGACATATGGAAAGCTCAGGATGGTACAAAAGGTTTATTAACATGAGTTTGGGAAGACCTGTAATGTCCAAACTCATGCTGATAAAATTTTTACACCACACAATGTCTGGAGCAGCTGCCATTGTTGTGTAAGGAAGTGGTGTGTGGCTGCAGAGAGTGAAGGACGTTATAGAAAAGTTCTGGATACAGAAGGCTGAACAGACTAAGTCATGCTGAAGCTTACATCGCTGTATATGTAATGATCAAATACAAATAATTTAGCTGTTAAACACAAGCTCTCTTTCTATGCATATTTAGAACATATATACTTGATGACCAAAATGTGTCCATTTACTTAATATATTCTGGATGAGAATCATTAGTCAATTATTTCTTTTTCAAGGTGCATCATTACTGTAAGCTTAGACTGGAAGCAGACTAACCCTCAGCAGTAAGTCGCAGAAATATTTACTTTGGCTCTTAAATAAGAAATTTAGCTCTTTCAGCATTCAGGGATGTTGGCAGAAGGAATAGCATGGGAAATACTTGGATGAACTATTCCTATAATTTCTAACAGCATCTGCACTACCTGACACAACGGAAAATATTAAGGATTTTCCTTGTACCTATGTGAGCTTAGAACAAGAACAAAAAAATCTGAACAAAACTAAATGTTCAAACGTGATTTAACAGAAACACACATGATCTGAACACTATAAACATGCAGCTTTAAAATATTTACCACAGGCAGAAGGGAGTAAGAATTATTACCAGGAGTAAATGTAAAGACTTGTTTTTGCATTAGGGAATAGATTGTAAATGACACTTAATATAATGCCTCTTGATCTGTGAACATAGCTACCGAATCCTAAGCAGCTCCTTGAGTGATGCTGCTGCAGATGTGAGTGAAATGAGCAAGTTTTTTCGGATTCACTGGTATCTAATAAATACTACTTGAATGCTAACACTTCCATCCAAGGATCTCACAGTGCTTTCACCACCCTGTGAGATACGACAGTTTTATTCTCCACATTTTACGGATGGGTAACCAAGGCGCAGAAGATGACATGATTGTCCAAGGTCACACAGCCAGTCAGTGACAGAGGCCAGGGGTTCAGAGTCCCAGCTCTGTGCATTATCCACAAGATCCTCTTTCCTCTCTTGCTGCCTCCAGCATTTCCCTTCCTCCTGCTCTCTCTCAGTCCAGCCTCTCGCTCTCTCATCATTTTTTCTTCATTGTTATACCTCTTTCCTGCTCCGCAACCTTTTCTCCTCATCCCTTGCCCCATGGTTCTCTTCCCATTACAGTCCAGCCTCCCCTTCTCCACTCCATCCCTCAGAACTTTCTCTCCCTGAATCTCTTTGCAACTCTCTCTAGCTTTACGACCCTTACTCCATAGTCACATCCTGGTAGCTACATTTGCTGCTGCTCAGGGCCAGGCAGTAGCTGTGCTGGCCCCAAAGTAATACAATAAGCTTCCACACAGGGGACTCCAGGTTAAGTTTTGAATTCAGTCTCTCTACCTCAGAAAGGCTGTTCCCAAAAGGTGGTGGCTCTTTGGCTTCCTGGGAGCCTCCGTATCAAAATTCTGCCATCACACTGAGGGGAAAGCTGGGATAATTTCACGGTCTCTGAGGAATTTCACCCTCTCTCTGGATACTGTTAAACCACCCCTGCCGGAGACAATTCATCTTTCTGGGGCTCATAAAGTCACAAAGGTATTTTTAAGAGCAAATATTTTGCCTTTGAAATTCAGCAGGTTCTGCCAAGTCAAGGGTCAGGAACAGTATTTTCAAAAGAAAGGATACCCTCCCCAGCATTCTTTTACATGATCTACAGTCCTTTGCATGTACACCCCCCCCCCACACACACCCTGACTCAAATTACACAAAAAGTGCATTGAGCTATGTTATCAATATATTAATCAGGAACAAAGTCAAAACAATGTCCAGCAAATTGGCACTTCATATATGTTTATTTGCCAAATGGTGCTGCTACTCCCTGAGGTTATGAGGGATATTTTAATAGGAAACAACTTAGATGTTCCAATCCTTTACTCTTCTTCTACCACAGAGAGTTAAACATATGATCCAGGGGACTTCTTTGTTAAAATATTGGAAGCATCTCACTGGCCAGGAGAGCTGTGGAGGCAGCAAGTATAGGCCATCTATTAGCGAGAGGAGGACAAACATGCTCTGTACTGACCCCTTTGCCTGACTCAACAGCAGCGCCGAAATGCCCTGATGGGAATCACATCCAGTGCTTTTTGACCAGAAGGGGTGGTTTATATTGTGCCTGTGAGAGAAAATACGGGGCATATGGAGAGAGATACGGGGCGGGGGGAGATCAGACCCTTAAAGAATTTCACCAAGTACTGAGGGTAGGTCTATACTTTGCTGAAGGGATGCAGCTGTGCCAATGCGGAACTTTGGTGACGACATTGCCTGTGCTGACAGAAGAGCTGCTCCCGTTGGCATAGGTATTCCACCACCACAAGAAGTGGTAGCTATTTCAATGCCAGGGCTTGGCAAATCACTTCTGCTCAGACGGGAGAACTGCATACTTGTGCTGGAGTACCATGTTCCCCATTTCTCACCTAATAAAGATGGGCAGAATCAAGGTTCCAATGGGTTTTTCCAGTATACCTAAGCTCCAATTTAAATGTTCATACCTCCGTATTGGCACCATAGGTCCATGTTTATTGGACCTCAGAAACTCAGTTAAATTAGATGAGTTTGCAAGTAAAAGGATGTTTTTTTCTAACTGCCAGCCGTGCAAACTTAGCCTGAGCTCTGAGAGTCAAGCTGGGTATTCTCTTTCTGGTGCTTCATCAATAACGAAGTGATTGAAAGCAAATTAAGCCCTCGGGGACACCTGTGCAGTCCCTTTGCCTTCAGTGGGCAATTGATTAGACTTTAGTAGATAACTCTGTTGATATCACACATGAGGAAACAGAATCCAACTCCCTCTCTCAGAGCTGTTGGCTCTGTGAGATTAATAGGAATAAAAAGCAGTAAACCCTTTTTTGTCTGTATGACTTTGACATACACAAGCAGCAGCTTTGTAAGACGGTGCCATTTTTTTCTTGTGAAAGTACAACCACAATTTAAAGATTTTTAAGAAAATGAAAGAAAAAGCCAGAAAAAAATTAGGGTTTTTTTTTCAAATAGACAACTTTTGAAGTGGCTATATAATATTTTGGCTACTGAATAGTCAATGTTATGGTTTTCAAGAATAAATAACTCACATATGCACAAGGGGTCAGCTAAGTATATGTTCTATGAATAAATGTTATGAAATTACATATACAGCATAAAGTGAAATGAAGCAGGGGCAGGTTATGACAGCTATCTTGGGGCACATATTATTTTGAATCTTGCAGTGAGCTACTGTGCTTGCATATACTTATTTAATAGGTAGGTGATTTCATAAGAAACATACTGATACATCAGAGAACAATTTCTGACAACCATGCTCCAGCATTCCTGCTTCATCTAATCGCTACGCTGACCTGCAAAGATGGAGTGCTGGAGAGAGGATTTTGGAACCACTGAATTGAGAGCAGATGACAAGAGAAAATCATAATGTTCTAACAACAGAGTGAGCTAATGACTGAGCAATATTTCTGGAGCACAGGTTTTGAGATGACGCAATATTCTAAAACACACTAACCTTGAACAGAATGAATGAATAATGCCCATAACATAAACACTACAAAGGAAATCCATTTAAAGCTAAAAACTTCACCGTCAACTTTCTAAATGGCTCTAAAAATCCAAATGAAAATGTTTCTATTTGCTGCCTTTAATTATTCTTAACTTTAATCTTGGCTTGTTGGTAGATCTCACTGAAACTTCAGAATAAAGCCATGTATGAACATAGCATGTACTGTACTGAAATTTACTGCATTTAAATTTTACTTGAGAAATTCCTGTTTGTATTATATTGTGTAGTGTATTATTTGTGCAATGAATAATAATTTATAAAGCCATGAAGAAAAAACAGAGGCACAGAGAGGTTAACTCAGGGTTGGGCAAACTTTTCGGCCTGAGGGCCACATTGGGGAATAGACATTGTATGGTGGGCCATGAATGCTCACAAAGTTGGGGTCGGGGTGCGGGAAGGGGTGCAGGTTCCGGCTGGAGGTACAGGCTCCGGAGTGGGGCAGGGGATGAGGGGTTTGGAAGGCAGGAGGGTGCTCTGGGCTGGGATCAAGGGGTTTGGAGGGTGGGAGGGGAATCAGGGCTGGGGCAGGGGGCTGAGGCATGCTTAAAGGCTCGGGAGGGTGGGGGGTGCAGGCTCCGAGCGGTGCTTACCTCAAGCGGCTCCTGGAAGCTGCAGCATGTCCCTTCTCCGGTTCCAACGTGGCCAGGCGGCTCTGCGAGCACCCGGGTCCACAGGCACAACCCCTGCAGCTTCCATTGGAGCACCAGAGGGGGCCACTGGAGTGAGGCCATTAGAATGCATAGGAGTTGGAGGGGGGCCAGGCCACAGCTTCTGGGAGCCACATGGCATGGCCCCCGACACTGTGCCCCAGCTATAGCATTGGAGCAGGGCTATGCGGCTGCTTCCTGGAGCCACCTGGAGGAGCCCCTGACCCTGCTCCTTGGCTGGAGCACCAGAGCGGGGCAAGCCCCAGACCCCACTCCCTAGCAGGAACTCGAAGGCTGGCTTAAAACGGGATAAGGCTATTGTGGAGAAACTAAATGAATTTTTTGCATTGGTTTTCACGGCTGAGGATGTGAGGGAGATTCCCAAACTTGAGCAATTCTTTTTAGGTGACAAATCTGAGGAACTGTCCAGACTGAGGTGTCATTAGAGGAAATTTTGGAACAAACTGATAAACTAAACAGTAATAAGTTATCAGGACCAGATGGTATTCACCCAAGAGTTCTGAAGGAACTCAAATATGAAATTGCAGAACTATTTACTGTGATATGTAACCTATCATTTAAATGAACTTCTGTACCAGATAACTAGAAGATAGCTAATGTGACGCCAATTTTTAAAAAGACTTCAGAGGTGATTTGGAAATTACAGGCCGGTAAGCCTAACTTCAGTAAGATTGAAACTGAGTCTGGGGCTACTAAAAAGACTGGTACTATTCAGCTTGGAAAAGAGACAGCTAAGGGGAATATGACAGAGGTCTATAAAATCATGACAAGTGTGGAGAAGGTAAATAAGGAAGTGTTATTTACCCCTTCACATAACAAAAGAAGCAGGAGTCACCCAATGAAATTAATAGGAAGCAGTTTTAAAACTCACAAAAGGAAGTATTTCTTCATACAGTGCACAGTCAGCCTGTGGAACTCATTGCCAAGGGATGTTCTGAAGGCCAAAATTATAACCAGATTCAAAAAAGAATTAGATAAGTTCATGGAGGTTAGATCCATCAGTGATATTTGCCAAGATGGTCTGTGATGCAACATTGTGCTGTGGATGTCCCATAGCCTCTGACTGCCAGATATGTCAAGAATCAGAGGGGTAGCCGTGTTAGTCTGGAATTGCAGAAGTGACAGAGAGTCCTGTGGCACCTTAAAGACTAACTGAAATTTTTTCAGAGCATGAGCTTTCGTGGGCTAATACCCACTTCGTCGGATGCAGATGTTAAGACTGAACAATGGAGGATGGATCACTTGATGATTGCTCTGTTCTGTTCATTCCCCCTAACCGCACCTGGCATTAGCCACTGTCAGCAGACAGGATACTTGGCTAGCTGGACTGTTGGTTTGACCCAATGTGGCCGTTCTCCTGTTCACTGTTAATCCACTAAATTCCAGTGAGCCTGATTCTCCATTGCACCTTGGGTAGCCATTATGCTTCTGCAAAATGAGTGTAATACACTACCACTGGTGTGAGAAAGTGGAGAATATTGATTTGGTAGCCATTTATACCTATTTATACTTCTTTTCCATAGTTATATGGATAACTGTACAAGGTACAAGGCAGTGAAGAATCAAGCTCCAATGTTTTCATGATAAATTACTTAATATCTTCATTTTCCTAAGCTAAACATACACCTGACATATACAATATTGGTCCAGTTGTCCGAAGCCACAAACCCAGAACAGAGAAAAAAGCTGTCAACCACATATCCACCATCTTCCTCAGTTTGTGCAGCTGTTTACAGGCAGCATGGGATTTTTGGAAACTACACATTCTGCGCCCTTTGTTGAAGTTTTTTCTTCAAATATAATCCAGAGGGTATCCCGCAGTGGCCTGAAAACTGGTCCAAGTAAGAGCTTTATAGTATCAAAAAGGATATTATCATCTTCCTCTTCATACTATTTTTTCCACTTTATATGTGAGAAAACAGACATGGAGTTTAAGTGATTTACCTTGCGTAGGGGGTGTACTGGGATTTGGTGATTCGGCATGGACCTTGCAGAAAGTGTGACTAATCCTGATACTAATTTATAGTACAGCCTTGAGCAAGTCACTTAATTTCTCCGCCCTTCAGTTTCCTCATCTGTAAATTGGAGATTATGCCCTAACTCGTAGTAGTGCTCTGAGGCCTCCCTAATTAACATGTGTATGGTGCAAAGTATTATTAAGACTAATCAGTAGCAAAGGTGGAAGGAAAATTCAGGGGTGTTTGTTCTTATCTCTGTGGTCATTCCTCTAGGTCATATGGATTTTAGCAGGGCACAATTCCACTAGTAACAGTCACCATGGGCTTTCTAAAGTGTTGGTGGAGGGATGCCAGAATCGTAAAGTCTGTGCACGTTTCCATTACACTAAAGCCCTTGTCAGCACCCTCAATCAAAATTATAGATTGGGTAAAGAAATCTAATAGCAAAATATATGAAGCATGTTTGAAAAAACAGAAAATGAGCTTAATTGTCTCCTTTGTGCCTGGTATTTTCATTTTTGCTCATTCAAAGTAAGTACAAAGTACTACTAAAACAGTAGCATTTTATACCCACTTTAGATAGGCGTAAACAATCACACGGGATGCAAGCTCACTGTTCATAACTTTAAAAACCTCCTTCAAAGGGTTGGCTTCATCTTCAAGTCTCAGTAATGTCTACATAACAAGCCAAGTTTCAACACATTTGGTTAAACTATCATTGAATTATGCATATGCACATTTTTTGATTGTTTTTATTGTGGTTTTTAATATATAGCACCACTACTCAAAAATGGATGGATACATTTTGCTGAAAAAATTCCAGATAAGTTTGCCTGTCTCTAACCAAGAATGGAATATTTTCATTTGAAAGGAATCTGTTTGTTAAAGTTATGAAGATTTGAAATAGGAGATAGGATAGGTTATAAAGGAAGTTACATTTGAACCTTGACTACCAGCACAGTCATCATTCCTGTTAAAATAAACCTTCAGCGAAAGGGTCTGTCCATTTAATCCATTGTCTTATGAAGGAAATTAGCTTTAGTCAATTAATATGGTCACAATCAGCTACATTCTAACACAGGATTTTGATTAGAAAATGTTTAAAGTGGTCAAGTCGGATACTCATATATATAAGCTAGTGTATAAAATTGATTTCTTTTTTGAAAAGGAGGAGGTGGATCATATGTATAAACCCCATGTTCTAATAATTTTAATGTGTAAACATTTTCTTATGTGAGGATATTAAAGTGTAATGTTGCCAGTGAAAGGTCAATAAGTGTTTCAGAGTGCTTTTGTGTCTTGCAACTATTTAGCATGTTGGCCCATCTAACAGTTAATAAGGTTGAGAGCCTTTTTTTAGGCTTCTCTATGTGTGTGAAATATTATTGCTGTATTCTAAAGGCTGCAGAGCGAGAGGACTGGTCGTCACAAAAGGGAAGAGTTTTTGTTCTGTTTCCCTTGGCTGATTAACTCCACAGGAAAAACTTAATAATCATCATACCTAGCACTTACAATAGTCCTTTTCCTCTGCACATATCAATGTGCTTTACAAAGGCAAATAAGTGTCACTACCCACATTTTACAGATAGAAAACTCAGTCACAGAGACATGAAGTGACTTGTTGAAGGCCAGACAGTGAACCAGTGTCAGAGATTGGAATAGAACCCAGGTCTTCTAACTCTCAAATCTGTGTTCAAGCCACTCTACCTAGAATAAATGAATTGGAGTAAATGCTGATGCTGCAAAGTCCTGGCAAAACTCAGATACAAATAGATTACAGGAAAGCAAAAAAGATGCTGCCAACTCCCCAGACTACGTTCCAAAAATACATCAGAGAAAAACAAATCAGGGAGATTCATTGGATATCGCATTACATGTGCTTCAACATCTGTTCATTTTCAGTGTGAAAAATGGAGTTGCTCCGTCACCATAAGGACTCCAGAGGCAATACTTCTGAGAGGGTCAGAGGCAGAAATCCTTCCAGGATTCCTTGGGTTATAAATCCTTCCATATGAAATAAACGCCTTTTTTATTATTACAATTTATGTAAGTTTTATAACAAAAGTACATATGATCCACTTATCAAACATACTAGAATTCCCTTAGCCCAATGCAGATAGAAACATGAGTTGGAAGCTAGAGATACAATAATGTTATGTCTCAGCTTTAGATTTAAACAGTAAAGTGAAATCCAATGAGTGTTCAATGAATGCAATTTATATTGGTCAAAATTACAAAACAAACATCATTGCAGAAAATGGACAGTCTGCCAGCCATTTGTTGCTTCAATTTATATTGTAGCAGGTAACTAAAAGCCACACCAATACACATACCACAAAGCACACCATTTTGTCAGGATACTTGGTTAATCACCAATGCTCTTGCAAAAAATTTTATTGGATCCTTAATGATCACCAGTAGAGCTGGCTGGAGGACAATTCCATTTTGGGGAAACTTTCAAGGTTTCAAAATGTGTTTTCAATCTCCACTGAAACAAAAACATATTAAAACATGAGGATGTGTGCTCCTTGGAGGTTAGGGCAGTGGCCTGGTATGCAGGAATCTGCCTCATTTATAGTAGAGGTTTTCAGCCTAGATCACTGTGAATCAGGTAGAGTGGGGACTTGAACTGGGTCTCCCATCCCAGGCCAGGCCTTAACCACTAGGCTGCGGGATGAGAACTCTCCCAAGCTCTCTCTCTAGAAAACTTCCCAACGAAAACTTCATCGAAACAATCACATCTCCACGAAACATTTCAGCTTTGATGAACTTTCATTTTGGTGAAAATGTTCCAATCAGCTCTAATCATCAGCCATTACTTTGATTTTACAGTTCATTTGAGTAAACAGCACCTCAGAGTCCAGGGATGGATTTAGAGGCAGGCGACCCAGGTGACTGTCTGGGGTGCTGGGCTTGCTGGGCGCCAAGTTTGGGGTGCTGTTTTCATGTCTGATTATATATGGCATGAATAAATACAGATTTACAGATCCTATCGGACAAATTTATCCTTTTATATTATAAGGATAAATCATACATGCAAATCATGAATCAAAGTTGCAGAATGAGTTACAAATGCAATAGAAAATAAGGTATTCAAATGTTTAATAAATGGAGTGGGAGGGGTACCAAAGACAGTCCTGATCTGCGGTGCCATTTGGTCTAGGGCAGGCACTGTCAGAGAGTACGCTGCCTCCAACACCGTCCTAGAGAACTACCAGCCAGCACTAGAGCTTGTAGACTAGAGAAAGACAGATTTTTTTATTAAAATTTTAATAATTTTCCCCCGGTTTTTTTACTAGCTCTATTCAGCACTAAATCAGAGAGGAACACTGCTACCTACTGCGCTAAATCAGCAGCACCACTTCCTGAAGAGCAATAGAATTCCCATAGATGTTTCCCAGCCAGACACTGACCAGACTATACACTGCTTACTGGATAAGACATGATAAGATCATAGACCACAGTGGTGAGAAGCTATTTGCCACCAATAGATGTTGATAATGCTATTAACACCAGAACTAAAAGAAGTTAAATTAAGTGCTGAGTGTCACAGCTCAGGGCAACTGCACCTGTATTTCACCCTCACAGTCCAACAATGGCATCCACTCTAGGTTTCTGACTTCTCAGCTGCCACCTCTCTTTGGTAAGAACTCTGGTCCCTCTACCTCCTGGCCCATTTTTTCCCAGGCTGCACAGTTCCTTAAACTATGTTATTCCCAGCAACCCAGACAGCCTAAACAGCCAGGTCTATGCCAGGGGTCAACAACCTTTCAGAAGTGGTGTGCCGAGTCTTCATTTATTCACTGTAATTTAAGGTTTCGCGTGCCAGTAATACATTTTAACGTTTTTAGAAGGTCTCTTTCTATAAGTCTATAATATATAACTAAGCTATTGTTGTATGTAAAGTAAATAAGATTTTTTAAATGTTTAAGAAGCTTCATTTAAAATTAAATTAAAATGAAGAGCCCCACCCTAGATCAGTGGCCAGAACCTGGGCAGTGTGAGTGCCACTGAAAATCAGTTTGCGTGCCGCCTTCGGCACCTGTGCCATAGATTGCTTACCCATGGTCTATGCGTTGCTCTCTCTCTCTCTCTGAGGGCTAGGGTGACCAGACAGCAAGTGTGAAAAATCGGGAAAAGAGGGGTGTGGTAATAGGAGCCTATATAAGGTTATATATGCTTTTATAGGGACAGTCCCCAAAATCAGGACTGTCCCTATAAAATCAGGACATCTGGTCACCCTACTGACAGCTTATGTATGGTGTAAATGGTATGCAATCCGTCCTTCAGCCACCACCAAGAGGTTTTTCTGTGGTTACAAGTTCACAACATTTTCTCAGAACAAGAACAGTCCAGAAATGGTCAGTCTTTTCTTTATGCATTTTGAGCTTTCAAACTTCATAGTCTGGGAATAGGTAATGAGCAGACAATAGTTCTTGCCTCAGGGCACAGCTTCAAAAGGTTGGATCCGGAGGTGGGAATTTGCATTCACCTTCCTTCAATTACTGCCTAAGAAGTCCATTCAACTTTAGTTGTCCCAAAAGTTTCTTCTGGCCTGGCATATTGTTTAAAATAGCCCTTTGAGATTCATAATACTTCTCAAGATTTACCTTGGCCACGTTTCCCCACTAGAGAAGTTACATACAATCCCACAATAATACATATACTTTGCATTTAATACAATCAACTCCAAAGATACTTAACCTTAATTCAATAAGTCTTTTCAAGGATACTGTGGGAAATTGCCCTATCTGTCACATTGAGAACAGTTAGTCAGAGGCACCCAAATAGGAGAACAGAGTTCTGTTCCATTGTATGCTCATGTTCTCAGGCTTATAAATCAGGCACACGTTATCCAACTAAAACATAGCTGACTTGGGAGCTCTCTTTCCAGTTGCAGTCAGAGCTCTTATTAGTAAGATTGTATGTGACAAATTGCACAGTGGAAGCTGTTAAGCGAGTAATACTGCCAGGGTCAATGGAGGATGAGGAGCTAGTGGTTTCTGAGATGAAGTCCAAGATCAGAGTCTGAGGGGCCATTAGGAATTATATGAGAAATAAAGGAGACAAAATGTACAGACCTATCTATACATTCTTGAAAGAGTCAACAAGTGCCTGATACAGTTTGGCCGGAGCAAATAAACTTGGCTAGGTACAAATTACACAATGTGAGACAGAATACAACATCAGTGCAATGACACAAAAGCTGGTGGCAGTTCTGGAATGTTGTCTACTTCACAACATTAATGTCTTGTACCGCCCAGTCATGTGAATGGGGTTTTCATATGTAAAAATATTTTTCATAACATATGAAGGTACTGATCATAACTGTGTGGTTTTTGCAAGTCCTCTTACTTTGGAGCAGGGTTTCTGGAAAGAGAAAAAACTCCACTGATGGCACCCATTGGTTTGCCGACCTATCCTTTGGACTGCACACACTGTTGGCAACATTTGTATCTGGAGATGGCTGAGCAATTCACAGCAATTTATTAGGCAAATTTAGCCTTTTTCTTTGTGTGAATCATCTCCCCCACTATATCATAGTATAATGTAACACAAATGTTCTGTTGCTGTTCCTACATGAATGAAGAGTTCTTACGTGATTTGTACACAAGTGGACTAATTAAATCATTATATTATGTCCTGATACTCCACAGACCCTCAAATTAATTTTCTTTATTGCCATGTCCTTTGTGTATAGTAATCTTACAAAGTTTGTAGTTTTGCTTTTGGTTAATGCCTAGAGAAAAGCATGGAAAACATGATTTTGTCACAAAAGCAATTGAAAACTTTTTTGGTTGATCCCAGCAGTGAAGCTTCAAAACTGTAAAACAATTAAACAAAGAAATACTGTAGCCTAGTGGTGTTTTTAAAAAGTTAGACACTAATGTATGTATTTGGATTAAAAACTAGGAGACTTTCTCTTGCTAATTGACACAGCTGCTAGAACTTTGCAGCATACCCAGCACAGTTCTCCACATCTACATAACAACAGATCTGATTTCCCTCTCACTCACACAAGTTTTACACCGGGGAAGTTAATTGACTTATTCAGGATTTACACCAGTGAGAGGAGGAGCAGATCCCAAAAGTTTGACTCTTCAGGAATCCACAGGTTTGCTTACACAGCTTATTGCATAGTTTAACTCCTCTCACCTCCTCCTATGCCTCCAAATTCCACTTGGTCTAGACCCAGTAACATTCCAACCTTTAGAAAATGAGTTTAAGCCTTTTTTATTATTATTATAATTATTCTTAAAATGTATGAACCAGCCACATAAACTGCCACTAGAGTTAAATCCTCATCAGTGAGCTTTGGATCTGGACCAGTGAATGAGGATCTTTCCACTGACTTCAACAGGTATGGACCGAATCCTGTTCTGTGTTCTAACAAGAGATGAAAACAATGTTTTTGGGCTGAATCCTGCTCTGTCCAGTTGCTTGAGGAGGAGGATGGAAATTGTAGATATGAATTAGGCCTCTGACCTTTTCTGGGGTTTGATTTTTACCTTTTGGGACGCTCTCAGATGGGCACAGTTATAAAAATTTGACGTGGGGAGGGAAGGAGAAGAGAGAGAGAAAGAATTCTTGCACACTGAATTCTGATGCCCTGGGCATGAATTCTTGAGTGGGGACCTGTGGGGTGAGGGGGACGATGAAAATGAAGAATGGTGCATTAAAATGTTTCTTTTAAAAAGCACGCATCCCCTGGCTTCACACCACAGCAGCTGGCTGAGAGGGGTTGCCCAGTCCTCTAGCTGGCAGACAGTACCCCTTGGGGAAAGAGGGTGATGGATAACATGGTGTGCAGGCCAGCATGGAAACCAGGCATTGCCCTTAGCACTTTTCTGAGGACTAGAAAGAGATTCTGCTTTGCTGTTCGTGAAGGGGGAGAATTGGCTTCCTCTTCCAGTGCTCCTGCACAGTACAGGAGAGGGTCTTCCCCTCACCCTGACTGGAAAATATAAACTGTAATTAGACAGTAATCTACTTTTTTTGTAAAGTGAGACATCAGGTTAAAATAAAATTGTTTAAAACTATTAAAACATACACAACACTCGTCAGTCCTAAAGAATACTCTTACCTTCCCTATAAAAGTTAGAAAATGATTATTTCACAGTGTATATTTTAAAAGTGAATTAGATAATATAGTGCATAAGAATTAAGGAGACAGAGAAAAATTTAAGGAGCAGAACAGGAATTTCAAACACTTGTTTACACTTGTATATTTACTTCAAAGTAATGGCCTCAGTGAACTTGCTACCTTATGAAGTATCAAATGAACCTAAATTTTCTCACTGGAGTGTCAGTTTTGGACAGAGCAGCCCTCTGTCCATCTTCTCTTTTCTCAATGACACAGCAGCTTGTAACATTCCAGTGACCTCTCATTTTTGGTCTCTCTAAACTGAACATGCTTGCCAGATGTGATGGCTGGGAATGAGAAACCCTGAAGAAGGTTCTAAGCAGAAACACACCAATTCCCAGCAGCAAGTTTTCTAGTGTATTATCTCTGTTGAAATGAGTATCTAACAAACCCTGCTAAATAGCACATTTCCAAAGATATATTTGTGGCATTGAAATTCAGTTCTGCGAGTTTCTGCATGAATACCATGCAAAAGCAAATGCTGATTTGAGTAAAACTATTAATTTGATTATATAATATTTTTGTTTCATTACATTCAATATCCATGGACATTCATATAAGTAGGTTTTTGTTCATGAGGATGTTCATGCAAATGGAAGGTTTCTTGAATAGCTGTGAAAATATGTATTTGCTCTGGAAGTGTTCACATGGCCACCTTGAAAACTCTTTGGAGATTTGGGAGCCATCTAGTCTGGGTGTAGAAACAATACCACATAACTAGGTGACTAATAATACAGCTCAAGCACTGAACATTCAAAGTTGTCATAGCAAATAGTTTGCAAATGACCCAGAGAGTGGGATTCATTCACTTAAACCATTCATTGGATAACTTTGAATAACCAAATTCATAAAAATCTACACCTTTTCATGGCTAGGGTGACCAGATGTCCCGATTTTACAGGGACAGTCCCAATTTTTGTGTCTTTTTTCTTATATAGGCTCCTATTATCTCCCTCATCACACCCCCTGTCTCGATTTTTCACATTTGTTGCCTGGTCACCCTATGCATGGCTCAGCTGGCTCTGAGCTCTGAAATCCACCTGCTAGCATAAGTCAGTCTCCTGCGGGGAGGTTTCAGGTTAGGAAAGCACCTCAACCTCGCCTCTGATGAGAGGTCTGTATAGAGCCAATGATGCTGCCCATGGAAGGGGCATGGCCACATCAGTCAGACTATATGCTGATTAAGCCCATCTTCTCAGGAGCTTCTGCAGTCAGGACTCCAGGGCAGAAGCTGTGCTCCACAAGTGTGACATACCGGAACTGTAATCAAACTGTGAGATCTGTCACTCATCTGAGACCCAAATTTATTTTAGTTACACTCACATGTGATGTATTTAACACTAGCTCATTTCCATCAGAAATGCTGAGTCATGAGATGAGGTTATGGAAATACGAGTATAAGAAAATAAATCTCACATCATTTCAAGCTCCTTTCCCTGCTGCTTTTTCGTCGTGTGCTGCTTCGGGGATAACTGTTTCACATGTTGTATCCCATTATACAAAAAATGGTGTTTCTTTAGCAATTGCTTTAAAAAATGATTTAAATAGGTTATTTATTGCCTCCCCTTCATCCTCAAACAAAGCTTTCTGTTCCCATTGAGGCTAAAAAATTCCATTGTATGCATAATCTTTTATGAGTGCATTCTTAGAATACTTTATTTCTTAGAATTGTAACGGTTCCATTTATAAAAAGGAATGATACTGATAGCAATGTTAGGAACTTCCAGAGGGGAACCATTCAGACCTTTAAATTTCCATATTAGTCCTGTTCCAAGAAGAAGAAGAAAAAAGCGTTGATCACATAGTTTAAATTCTTTCAAAAAAACAACTTCGCATGCCAAGCTAAGAGGATAGGAAAATTGGGTTTCACTTCCTCCATCAAATCTCACAGCTTTCCAAAGATAGCTTCAGTTCAAGCTCCTAATCAGGCTCAGTTGCAACCTGATTTATAACTAAAAAAATCAGACGTTCCCATCTAGTTCTGCAGCTGATAAGATATCGAGCTGATGTGGTTTGGAGTTCTGAAACAGGATAGGGCCAGATTGTGGCTGCTTGTTGTGTGAATGTACAAAGGGCAGGGGCATCTCAGGGAGAACTTTTTCACTTTTTTGCGACAATCAACCCCAGTGTTTATATTCCTTGATCCCCAGAAGCCATAGCTAACATGGGTGGAGCTGTGTGTCTTCTAGACCTATTCCATGAAGAGAGAGTATATTCTTTTGAAGTGTGTAGCAAGTACTGCCCCTTAGCTCTCTCCTCCGGAGGCCCCTGGTGGTATTCTTTCCAGTATTTCTCTGGTATTTCTTTCAGCGCTTTGCAGGCAGATAAAGGCCTCCCTTTGCACCCCTCACCCCAAATACCGTGGTGCAAAAGTCTAGTCCACAAGCAGTAGATTTGTTCTTTGGGATTTTTTTTTTTAAATGAGAAACCACATTTCTGTTTCTAATGAACATGCTGTGGATCAGTTTAACAAACACACTGAAAACAATGTTAACACAACTATAGACACTGACTAATCATAAATAAAACAAGGAATAACTATGACTAATCATAGTCTCCCATTCTGCATGGGAATTCCTCCACATTAATAGCATTGTCTTATGCGGCTACCTGTTAGAAACACCAGACAACTAGCAGTCCCTAGGGCAATCCATATTAATCCATTTCCCTGCATTTTCATCATGATTTTTGGTTTCCTACAAATCAACTGAGATAACTAGCACATATTGTAGCACATACATAGTATTCTGCTCTGGTATTTCTGCTGTGAAAGTTACTCATGGACACAGAAAGATCATGTCACTGGAACAGTTGACAACAAAAGTTCAAAATTCAATAATTAGGTAATAAGACCATAAAATAAATACATCAGCCCATCATCATTCCATACAAGAAGCATCTCACAAGGCTCAATACAAGTTGTCAGAATTAAGTGCTTATGGTCCCCTTCCCACAGTGCCATTGCATTAGATTAGAAACAGGGTATTAAAAGGGTTTTCAGTGCTCAGAGCCTTAGTTGTTGCAGATCAGCACTTTATGGTTCAGATTAAGGGATTCCTAAACTCTACCTGAGCTCCTTCAATAGCTTTTATTTTTATTCCTGCCTAAATATTTGCTGAGATGTGAGTATTCTGAAGAAGAGTAGCAAATCATTCTATTTTTATAAACGCTTGAAAGTACTGCATATGTGTACCTGCATGTTATTCTGATGTATAATATATGGCAAAGTATTAATGTGGTAACATACAACTTGAGCCAAATTCTACCCTAAAATGCATACACGTTGCCCATACCAATTCTGAATTTAATTACTGTAACATTCTCCTTTCCAGACTTCTCACCTTCCTTCCTCCAGTCTATCCAAAATATTGCCACATTAAATTATTTCTGTTCATCATCTCCAACTTTGAATTTCTTAACTGGGTTCCTATCTCTAATACCAACAAATTCAAGTTACTTATCCTTTCCCTGAAGATCCTACATAATCTTACAACTACTGATATCTCTGATCCCTTTTCTTTCTCTTCTTTTAGCAACTTTTCTGAACGATTGCTTGGAAAATATAAAAGTTTTATAATAAATAATGAAACTATGCAGTTGCAAGTATATTGAAAATCTCAAGACTTTATAAACAGTGAACTAATACTCCTGTAAGTTAAAAGTGTTGTTATACCAGTTTTTACCAAAGGGTAGCTTGAGGCACATTAATCTAGGTCACACACTGAGATTCTGTAGTAATATAAGGACTAAAATGTAGGACTACTGGCTCCCTTTTTCTCCTGTAATGACTAGATAGCACAAACTGAATGATTCAATTCCTTAGGACTTCTGAAAAGCCATGAAAACATTATTAGAGAGGCAAGGTGGGTGAGGTAATATCTTTTATTGGACCGACTTCTATTAGCGAGAGATAAAAGATATCACCCACCTTGTCTTTCTATTATCCGGGGACTGACATGGCTATAACAACACTGCATACATGAAAATGTCAGAATTTTGCAATTTTAGTGAATAGCAGATTAAGTTTTTTTATTAGTACAGATGGTTCCTGATTTACGTGACCGTTCCGTTTCGGAACACCTTGCGTAACTTGGAATTTGTGTAAGTCGGAGACGTATCTCTGACCATTACATACACACGCAGCCTGGAGCCTCTGTCCCACACTCCAAACCCCTAATTTCTGGCCCCACCCTGGAACCTGCACCCCCAGCCACAGTCCTAACCCCCTCCGACATCCCAACCCCCTGCCCAACCTAGTGAAAACTAGCAAGTGAGCGAGGGGTGGGGGGGAGAGTGAGCGACGGAGGGAGGGGGGATGGAGTGAGCAAGGATGTGACCTCGGAGAAGGGATGGGGTTAGGGCAGGGCCTCAGGAAGGGGCAGGTAGGGGTGGGGCAAGGGTGTTCAGTTTTCTGCAAACGGAAAGTTGGCAACCTTAGCTGAGATATCAGTCTCAGCATAGGAGATGCAGCAACAAACATAGATATTCAGAAATCAGCAGCATCTCTGCAAGCTGGTGGCCTGGCTCAGGAGAAAGAAGTCACACACAGAAGAAAGCAGGGGTTTTCTTCAAAATATAATGGTTTTAACCAGAGCAGAAGACGTCACCCACACCTTCCAGCTGGGTTTCAAACCAATCCTATAACCCAGGGTGTGGCCCTTGACTTTCTCAAAGGCATTCTTCCACTTTGTCACTCAATCATCCCATTTACACTCTTTCCTTGTGCATCTGTGGAAGGATAAAGGGAAGCTGAATCCTTGTTTACTGGGGTCCTGGCAGAGCCACTAGCCTTGTCACGCATCTTAAACAGGTTTAGAATCCTACAAGCAATTCAATAAAAATGCAATTTATATTTGGGAATTACTATGACCTGGGTGATAATTTCACACAATCAGTTTCACATGAGAAATCAACCAGAGAGACACGTGTGTACCCAAAGATATTAGCTGCCTGCTTCAGATGGTGTATATACAAATCCAAGTATCTCGGAATCACCAAATTCTTTCAAATAATCAATGGGTAAGAAGTTCTGGGTTAAAGCTGTGTGAACTCACCTGGAACTGCACTCTAAGGCTACAAGAGTACGTCAACTTAACAGTGCTTCCCAAAACAACTGATTTGATGTCTCTGATGAACGGTTAAGCCTTCCCACTATGACTTTGTGTGCTTGCTTAGTTGAATAGACAGCAATCCGTCTAAAGTTCACTTTAATGAATACATGCAATAAAATAGGAGTGGGGGAAACCACTCCAAAACTTTGGGGTTTGAAACATTATTCAAGCACAGATCATTGGCTACCTTCAAGGTGGGGAAACAAAACATGAAATTATTCAGTGGAGGCCAGCACAGTAATTTGAATTTGGCACCCAGACCAATGCAGAGCTACTGTATAGGAATAAGGATGAAAAATAAAACGAGAGCAAGGAACTGACCAGAGTATAAAATGCAAATAGTGACAGCAAGCAACCATATTTAATACTGATATAGCACTTGTCATCCTCAATGCACTTTACAAAGATTAACTGTTTAAACCTCATAAAAAGGGTATGATTATCACCCCAATTTTATGCATAAGGAAACTAAGGTATAGAGGTTAAGGCCCTCAAATTCTTCCCCAATTCCTGTAATTTAAGGAAAACATGGCTTCGCAGATCCAGACTGGGGGGCAGAGGGCTGGATGCAGCAGGTGTTCAGAGTTTAGAGAGAGTGCTCCCACTTCAAGCAATTTTGTGGGAGCTCCATGGGCTTTAAATCCAGAAACAAGGATTAGGAGCTAGAGCAGAAATGGGAAGGATTGGAGGATGACTGTCATGTCTCTGTCACGTACTTTCCACCAAATCATTTGGGGGAAGCCAATGTCAGTCACTACTAGGGTGACCAGACGGCAAATGTGAAAAATCAGGACAGGGGATGGGAGGTAATAGGATCCTATATAAGGAAAAGACCCCAAAATCGGGAGTCTCCCTATAAAATTGGGACATCTGGTTACCCTTGTTACTACAAACAGAGTTTTCAATAATTTGTGTTGTTTCCCCTTTTGTATTGGGGAAATCACAGACCCTGGGTAATCATAGACAGGATAGGTTCTGACTCCAGGAAGACAGCAGTAGTATGCAGACAAGGGTATCCATGCAGAATCCCATTTAAGATGTGGTCCCCTGACTTATTTTGTGGTCTCTGAGGCATAAACATGTAAACCAAGTCCCTGTGTGATTTGTGGAGGTTCACGTCTGAAGTCAGGAGTCAAACTGGGGATGTATGTTGATAAGAAAATACACTGACAATAAAAACTGTGCAGAAAAGCTGGATCCCATATTATGTGCAAAATGATTCATTATATATGTATACCCATCTAAGCAAGAAAGATACATTAGCTCAAAACATGATGGTGACACATTTTTAATGCCTGGGATGCTATTACAATCTAACATTTTGACTTGATATTTTACCAGGTGTCCAATTAACCCTTTGGAGGTCATGCACCTTTATGGAATAAACTGAACACTCTGGTGGTGAGCAGTCTTGAGACTGCCAGTATTCTAAAGGGTTAATGGAAGTGGATTAATTTTTGTTAGGTGACTTCTTTTTCTAGGTAGTAGGAAATGGAGGTTTTTATTTAGAAAATAAAGAACAAATCTGAATTCAATCCACACACTACGGCTATTATCTGTGCTATAACCGAGAAGCTAATGGCAGATGGATTTATATATAATTCTGAAGAAGTGATCTAAGTAGAAGAGCAGCACACAAAGTGACACACGAGAAGAGAGGATAATGTTGATCATCTTTCGTTCTTTGCAGTATAAAAGGCAGCAGGAACTGAATGCTAACTCACTTTGGGTGAAAACTACACCATCCTCCTTCCCCCTCATTGTATGTAACAGACTAAAGTAAATGGGGCCATGTGGAAGTTTGGGTTGGAAATCCTCTTCCTTGGCTAGAGCAACTCCTTAGCCTGAGCGTGAATAGGGGCTGACCTCCTTTCATACCAGCTACAAGGGGGTTCCTGGACAGTGGAATCTTGATTTCCTAGAATTGGTGACCACACCTTTACCCTCTAGAGACGAGGGACTCAGACTCTCTTCTGTGCATGGACTGGTAGCTAGTCCCTCTGCACAGTGGAATGGTGATTGATCTGTTGTGCTGCGGACTTTCTGGGGGCTGAAGAACTGTGGATGAATTTCACCCTTTGAACACTGGATATTATAGGGCAAAGTGAGAGGTTGCTGCAGAGGGCTGTATAAAAATATCCACTTTGGGGGGAAAATCAATAGTTCTAGGAGCGCCTATTAAAGTGTCAAACATATAAAGAAATGTTCACCAAAAAATATTTTTTTATAGCTCATGGAGTTTCACATCTTTTCTCACTGTCATCAGTGGCTCTACTCGTGTGAGTAAAGCAAGCAGGATTTGGCCCATAATAATGATAGGGCATCAGCACGAACCTAGGAACCGACTTCTGGTGGCGCCGGTGGGTGGTGGTCCCCTCTTTGCTCCCAGCCCTGCCCTGACTCCACCCCTACCTCACCCCCATTCCAACGCCTTTCCCAACATCCCCACCCCAACTCTGCCCCCTCTCTGCCCCTGTTTGACTTCTTCCCCAAATCCCTGCCCCAGCCCTCTCTCTTCCCCATCTCCTCCCCTGAGCACACTGTGTTCCCACTCCTCTTCCCTTCCTCCTGAAGCTTGTTATGCCATGAAACAGCTGTTTTACGGCAACAAGTGCTGGAAGGTAGGCGGAGGAGTGGGGACCTGGCACGCTCAGGGGAGTAGGTAGAAATGAGTTGGGGCGGGGGGAGCAGAGAGTTTGGCTGCTGATGGGTGTAGCGCACCCACTAATTTTTCCCTGGGGGTGCTCCATCCCCGGAGCACCCATGGAGTGAGTGCCTATGAGCATGAATGTAATAAATGTGGCCACGAAGGGCCTGATTCTGCAAGGTACTGCATGTTCCTAACTCACACAGACTTCAATGGATGTTGAGGGTGCTCAGCTGTTTGGCTCAGGCACTCTGCATGTAAAGACCTTTCTTACTGTAAAGGCCTTATGCCTAAAAGTAAGTAAAATAAATAAGCAGTGCTCCCCGGGCACAACAGGGGTCTTTCTGGATGAAAAATGAGACTTACACACAGAACTAAGGTTAAGTTCAGAAGCCACATTAGTCTATTTTGTGACTAAGACCCTATTTTGCAATTTCATCCACTCGAATGGTTCTTTGAAAGCAATGGGGTTCCACACAGGTGCTGGGATCTGCCCACCTGGAACCGCACTGGTTTCAATGAACCTTCAGGTGAGAATAAGGTCAACTTGCATGGATCAGACTGCAGATTACAAGTCTAGAAGAGTACTCATCAGACTTATCTTTCTACTGAAGTCACAACAGTTACGACAGCGACTCTGGTAGAAGTCACTGGCAGAACACTCATTGGTTTCAGCAGAAGCAAACTGGGTCCTTTGTTACTGAAAACCCATTCTCCAGTAATATGTCTTGGAGCACCACATTTCCCAAGAATTAGGAAGCGGCATAATAATTAAATCTGGCAACAGTTATTTGCAAATATTTATGAAATGAAGAATGGCAATATTTACAAACAATATTATCCACAGAATAATATCTGACCACCTAATGAGGTGGTTGAATATGGATAAATAGTATTTGCAAATTGTTTGAGAGAAAAATGGCCCAAACTAGAAGAAATGATTTGACCTCTCTAATAATAATATACTTAGACAATTTTGCAAAAACAATCATAAAAAATCTATTGTAGCTCACATAAAAGAGATAAGATCTATCTCTTCCCTGGACACAATATTTGGCATGAAATGTATAGTTGCAACAAAGCAGAGGGTTAGATCAAAAGGTCCAGAAAATGTATGTGGTTAATTGAAGCCAATCTTTCTGGCAACGCAGATAAAGTTTATATTATGTCTCGTTGGTGTTTTGGAAATCTTACATATATCAAAAGATTGTTTTCTAAACATTACACCAAGAGCAGGAAGAAATAGAAAGATATACACTGTGGGAAGAAGAACACAATGAAGATATGAAGATTTGAGCACAGAAAAGCTCATTTCTAGTACATTCATAACACAATTCTTAAATTAAAAAAATGTTCCAAGTATTCACCAGCCAATCTTTTCAAAAGTGACTACAAATTTTGGGTGCCCAACTTGACACACCTAGAGGCGACCTTGTTTTCAGTAGTTGTAGAGGTGTCTTATGATGGCTACTCAAAATATTAACCACTTTTGAAAAATTTGGTGGCTGGGACTAAAATGTTCATAAAATAGGGAGAAATAATCAATGAAACACAGACTCCAAGTCAAGACTGATGCCATGCAAAACAATTGTGGAAAGTCAGACACTGTGGACCAGGTTGTCACTTACACTAAGGCCCTTTCATACCATTGGCAGTACAAAGGAGCCTGAAAGTGGAAGTAAATTGCATTTGTACCCACTTTGCACTGACAGAGTGATATAAAAGAGTCTTATTATAATGAGAATCTGGCCCCGTATTTATTAGATAATGTTTGTAAAGCACTTTGGAGATGAAAAGCCCAGGGACTTAAGACTGAGGTCCCTATTCATTTTCTACTCAAGACATCATCCTTTGAGTGGGATTTATTGATCTGATAATACCCCCCTACTACAGTGACCATTTTTAAACTAATGACATTTTATTTATTTTTTCCAAAAGGGAAAGGAATATGCAGATGCAAATGTATACTCACTAACAAAAAAGTTAAAATACATATACAGAGAAACCTGTTTTAAGCAATTAGTCAAGGAAACAGCAAAAGTTAGTTGCTTAGCAGAGGTTGTCTTCTTAAAGAGCAACCAAAAAAATTGTACTGGAAACCTTGGAATATTTCAAAGGTGTCCTGCTTAAGAAAGGGAATTGTGTGTTGCACTACTGCGCTTATTCTATACTCTCTCTAATTTATATATAAGCCAACGGTGGAGATAATGAAATGTCAGACATTACAATTAAAGTAATAATGGTACAAATAAAGGAAGAAAAAATAGCATTTCTTCAAATATATTTAATTCTTTGAAACATAATTCAATCCTACATATTTTACAGCTCTCAGTGAACCAACTGACTATTGCTACATTTCAAGCTGATTTCCACTTTAGGACTATGAAGGAAACCATGTTAGGAGGATTCATTTGGAGAATTCTCTGTGTTGACCACTGTATCCAGAAAGGGGTCGGCAACCTTTCAGAAGTGGTGTGCCGACTCTTCATTTATTTGCTCTAATTTAAGGTTTCATGTGCCAGTAATACATTTTAATGTTTTTAGAAGGTCTCTTTCTATAAGTCTATAATATAGACCTAAACTACTGCTATGTGTAAAGTAAATAAGGTTTTTAAAATGTTTAAGAAGCTTCATTTAAAATTAAATTACAATGTAGAGCCCACTGGACTGGTGGCCAGGACCCAGCCAGTGTGAGTGCCACTGAAAATCAGCTCACGTGCCACCTTTGGCACATGTGCCATAGGTTGCCTACCCCTGATCCAGATCATCACTATGACTCATCGCTCCCCAAACCAGACACAAGCACAGAGGCAAAGATTCTGTCTTCATTGCTGCTTACATTTAAAGCAAACAACTCAGTTCAAGCATGGTTTAATTAGTAAATGCTGCCAAGCATTTTAGAAACCTTGTTCTGGTCTTCTGTCTAGGATTGTCTGACAGATTTTACATTTTAAGTATGTACAGAGGAGGCAAAGTTCATGTAACATATGCTAAGGACCATGGAGGAGAGCTGTGATAGAAAAAGCAACTAATAATGGGTGTAAGCCATCTATACCTTACTTCAGCCTGTAAACAAAGGATAATCAGAACAGCACACAGAGCTCCAGTTAATGCTTATGCAGGGAGGCAAGAACAAGTGATTTATATGCCATCAGTGAAAACTGTTTTATTCACATAAGTTTCATTTACCTTTGTTTATATTTGAATGCAAATTTATATGTGCATGGCTGATGCAATGTATAGTAAGTATATGTTATTGGGATGGTGACCTTAATTGTAGTAGTATCTAACTGTACTGGACATGGTTAGGGCCTGATCCAAAGCCTTTCAATGGGTGTCTTTCCTCATACCAAAATGTGGGGGTGTTTGAAATGGGAATGTTTTGGCGTGGGCCTCTCTCTACTTAGTAGGCTATAAGGAAATGTGGGTAAATGACTCCTGTAATAGGAGGACTAGCCTATACCTTTTCTCCAAATAGGCTGGAAGGTTGGGATTTTCAAGCATGCATAGTGCTCTATATAGGTTTAATTAATTTGTTTCCCTAAAAGTGTTGTTTGACTGAAGCAAAATTTTCTTGTAAATCTTTTCCTTTCTGTTTATATAACTTTATCATGTTGTGTGTTGAGTGAGTAGCATTGACAGAGAACTAAATTATTCTCAGACCAAGAATAATGTATTTGGGCTTCCTTTTTAATAACAATGATCTGTCGTAACCAAATACTTCACATCTGAAATAATGGTTTAAAATCTTGGCTACATTTACAGATAAGCCTTAACTTCATCAGCCAGTATAGTCAATCAATCTTTTCCCATATTAAAAAACCCAAACATTTAATTGTGAGCCCAAATATTTGAAATTGGTACACATACAAACTGGAGAAAGCCCAGAGCCACAATATTCAACTCTGATTCCAGATGTTCCAAAGTTCAGGGGGTGTGTCTGGATTTGGGGTTTTGGTTTGGCCCCTCTTACTTTTTTTTTTTAATACAACATAAATTGTCTTGCCTGGTTTGTTTTATACATACTTTGCTCCTTTTATTTGTGTAGGTACTGGGTAAACAACAGAGGAACTGAAACATTGTCAGAAATAATGAGGGGTGCAATTAGGGTGACCAGATATCCCGATTTTATAGGGGCAGCCTTGATTTTTGGGTCTCTTTCTTATATAGGCTCCTATTACCCCCTGCCTCGACCCGATTTTTCACATTTGCTGTCTGGTCACCAAGATGCAATCAGACATTGTCATGCAAAAGAACAAACAAAATATGTTTTATTGTAAGAACACCAGAATGTATCTAGAAGTTTATTTAAAAACAAAAAGTTTGTTGATTATTTAAATAATTTGTTGATATCAATTACCAAAAGGCAGTTGGATGCTATATATAACAAAGAATTTACGTAGGGTGAAATTCACTTCTGTGTAGAGGGGCAGACAAAGTCTATAAATAAGGCTATGAATCTGTCATGGAGAGGTCATTGATTCCATGATTTTATGAGTCCTCCATGACTTCTTGAAAATATCAGTAGTTCAGCCCCGAGTAGCAGGGCTCGGGCTCTGGTTTCAGCTGTGGGTTGCAGGGCTCTAGCTCCAGCCCCGGCTTCAGATTTGGGTTTTAAACAGCTTTGTGGTGGTCCTCTGTCCAGGTGAATTTAATCTCTATTAATAAACCCAAACTAATGTCTAAGATAGAGGCTCCCCAGAACCAGTGATACTCTTCTGCTACACCAATCTGTGCAAAAAGAATGTGTGATGAGATAGTTATGAGACAGTGATTAGAACACTGGATTGGGCCTCAGGAGACATGGGTTTTATTCCCAACTGAACCACTGGCCTACAGGGTGATTGTGCTCTCTGTGCCTCAGTTTACTCACTTGCATGAGGATAATTTTACTTTGTAAAGCATTCTGAGATCCACTGATGAAAAGTGCTATAAAAGAGCTAGGTCTTATTATCTAAAATGAGGGAAAGAAATAATGGACCCAATAGTGTAAATCAGGAATAGTTCCACGTAAATCAGTGGAGTTACACTAATGTAAAGCCAGTGTCAGAGGAGAATTAGGCCAGAAGACTATGCATATTTACATATTCTTGCAACTAATGTTAAAATTCAGCACTGGAAATTTTATAGACCATTTTAGGCCTCTATCCTGCAAACATTTATCAGGGAGCAGTTAACCTTGAGTATGTGAATTTTCCCATTGAATTCCCTGGGCTATTCATGCTTAAAGTTAAGTATGTGCATAAACATATGCAAGATCAGGGCCTAAGGATAATAAGTGCTGTAATGGTTCCCTTTCACTGGAAAATATTTTGACCACTAATTCATTTTAATGTATATCCAATTTCATTTCTTTTCCTGTTCAGAGTAACTCTGAAATTCATTATTCATTTTCTACAGAAATCCAAACATCCAACAAAATGGCAGTTTACCAGTTTCTAGATTCACCATAACTCTCTTGTTTCAGCCTAATGTTTAGAGATATACAGCTAGAATACAGTGAGCAGTTGTAGGAAGATTTCAGTAACAGAGGCATTGTCCTGTGGCAGATGTAATCCGAGCCCAGGGTACTCAATACAAGTGAGGAACTTCTGAGTTCACTTGCCCCCTTCTGCAATAGAGAGGTAGCCAGGCTGCCGTGTTCAGATCCAAAAATGGACATCCCAAAACACTGAGGTGCTAGGATCTGGGTTTCTGTATGGAGCTCTCTCTACTTTGTTGCTTGGCAAGTCCCTTTCCTCTCTCAGCTTCTGTAAAATGGGACTAATGTTTATTTTCCTACCTCCCCCAGGAAATTATAATTATCAGTTAATGTATGTGGCTTCAGGCTGAGATCTGCAAAACTGCCTAAGGGGTTTGGATGCCTTACATAGATTTTTGAAAAGCTCTGTCTTAATAACTAAGTATTACTGCAAGTAGCATACTACCATGAAGGAGATTTTGCCATTTATGCCTTTAAAAATTCTCCCTATAAAAATAAGTCTTAAAATAGCTGGGGAATTAATCCTACAGTATAGTTATTTTCCAACTTTAATCATCGCACTGCATAAATGAAAAGTGTAGTCATGTTCGTAATCACCACATGCCTTATACATTCTTGGGCAAAACTATTTTGTCCAATAAAAAAACGTCAAGTCTATTCTTTTTTCTTTGTTTTAATTAGCTGCTGTATGTCTCCATGACTACCAAAGTTAGATGAACAGAGGTCACTGCTTTAACTTAGGTTTACTTGATTCATAACCACTAATTAAAAAAAGTAAAACCAATTACTTTTGCTAAAACTGGAATGGTTGATTTTTAAATATTTCAGCCGCCTCTTGGTGAACATACTGGTGATTTTTTTGAATTCTTAAATGTTTACACAATAAAATTAGGGGGCTAAACAATGCTGTTATGGGGCAGAATTTTCAAAAGAGCTTCAGTGACTTAGGAGCACAAATCCTATTGACTTTCAAGTTAAGCGGTTTAAGCTCTTTTGGAAATTCTATCCTTAATGAATTCTGTAATATGATACAATGTTATAATAAAAGTCTGATGACCAAATTTGCAAATATACAGGTACCTTAAATAGGAGATTTTGTGTGAAGAAAACTCTTTAGATAGGATAGTATGCTACCAGCTCTTATTCTGTATAATTAGCTGTATATTTGGTATTTACTGAATAATGAATACAGGATACTGGTGTATCTCAGTCCAGTTCCAAGAGGACAAATGTTCACATTAGAAAACCCAGTAGAGCTGGCATCTTTATTGGTAGACTCAGTGTAGATGGCAAGGATTGAATGAACCACAGACATTCTTCTTTTCTTTAGAGACTGTACCTCGAGGGTTGTAGGAACTACACTTAAGTGCACTTTCTCCAGTGCTCCCAGAGTCGTTCTCTCTGCTCCCATTCTCAGTGTACAGAATGCCTTCAGGTACCTCTGCTGCTTTCAGAGTTAAAGCTACAACCATGCCCTTAATGTTCGTAAAGTACATAGTGGTCTCTGTGTGAAGAGCACTAGATCACTGCAAAATAATATCCCCAAACTTACTTTAGTTTGTGACAAACTTTAAGACAGGTAACACACTAAAGCATTAATCCACTACATTATTTCCTTCTGTTTTTCACCTATTTGAAATTCATCCCATTGGTGCCATTTGCCTTCCTTGGGTTTTTTTTGTTTTTTTTTTTTAAATATTTTTACTGTTCTTTGCAACTTCTCCCAGTCACGTGTCTGCTCAGGCATGGCAAGAGTTCACGTCTGGCTTGCTTTGCACTTGTAATTTCTTTGTTAAAAAGGGAAAAGATACCCATGCCTAAATTAGGACATTGCTGAGTCTAAGATAGCATCTGTGAGAAATTTGTGCAGATATATTATGGCATATGTCTGTCCGAAAATGAGTGATTCATAAATTTTGTTGGCAGGAACTCAGATGAATACACATGATGTTTTTAATAGAATCCTTACTAAACATGGAATATGTTATTCCAAGTCACAGCATATATACATCCTACTTTTTCGTTAACAGAATTTGCTGTGTGATTGATGGCACTCCCCCACTTCTCACTGTAAACGCCATATGTTAATTCTATCAATGGTAACTACAATCAATATTAGGGTCAAATTCTCCTCTGATGTGGGTTATTCTTACATAGGCAGGTTGCTGCTCTTCAAATTTCAACTTGTGCCGTTTCTTTGAACTTCTTTCATTGAAAGAGGGTTGGATTTTGGCCTTTTTGTCCTTTGTAAAGGCAAAAAGCCAAGGTTTCCACCCCTAAATCCACAGATTTCAGGGGATCCCCCTTGTCAAAGGCAAGAAGCATCAAGGAAAAAGACTCCTTTCCTCCACTTGTCCATCCCTGGATCTGTCTAGGCCCTGGATGAGTCCTGCATGAGGTAGGGTTACTCAAATGCAGAATTCCCTAGAGCCCCCAGAGGCAAAGGCAGAGCCGGCTATTAAGAACTATTCAGCTGTGGTATGTGTGTGTGCGTGCAGAGAAAAGAGCGGGAGCGGTATCCGGAAAAAGGGGCTGCAGAAGCTTCTTCAGCCTATCTAAGCACCTTAAAAAAATGACATAAGTAACCTCTTGGTACTAGTTCTCTCCCTTCTCTCCATGAGCATATAGTGAGAGGACAGTGTCTGTTCATTTAGGGGTTGGGGTGTTTTTTTTAATTGCGAGAAAGCAATGGCCAAGAAGTAGGTGTTACATTTCATTCTTCACTCTTCTAAAGGAGAATACAATAGCCATGGGCTTAGATAGTTGGATTATAAGATCTATTTAGGTTGTAAAATTCTTTGGGGGCAGGGACTGACTCTTATGGTGTATTTGCGCTGTGCGTAGCACAACGGGGCCCTGAAATAGCTATGGCCCCCTGAGTTCTTAGAACGTGATCTACTATTTGATAGAGAGCCAGCACAGTGATCAGAACACTGGGATGATCGTTTGGCATTAACCTGCGTTGCTTAGCACATGAGCTGCTGCATACTGAACCAGCCATTGCATCTTTCAGGGACCCATTTTCTTTCGCAGACAGCCCATAGTAGATCACAAATGCACCGAGCTGTGCTACCAGCATATGTCAAAGTCTTCTGGCCAATTTAAGATGGAATATGGAATTTCTAGCAGCTGTTCCAATTTGGGTGTTCAGCAGCAGTGAGGGGGCCAGCCAGACCCTCCCCCAAGGCTGCATACCACTGTAATGGTTGGAAAACAGATGCCCTTGACGGAGGCTGGTGCTATGGTATTGGCCAGCTTTTTGAAATGTTTTCCTCTTCCAACAAGCATCATCTCTGACCTTCCCTTGTTGAACTTCAACCAGCTGATCTTTGCTCAGGTGCTGATGTTGCTTTAGTGCAAGGGATGGTGCTAGCATTTGACTGGAAGGAAATCTATAGTGTCATTGAAGTTCTGCTTTGTTTAAATCTACTGAAGGATGCCTCCTGATATTTCCTAGATCCTTTTAAATATATGACGACTAGGACAGGGAGTGAACTGATCAACAGCAGCAGCTCCATAGTTTGGTTTGTAACTCATAATTGTTAGCCCTGAGCAGAAGTCTCAGGATAAGTATTATCATATTTTATTAGCTCCCTTTCCATTACAAGTCTAAGAATCATTACCCTCTCCCAACGCACCCAGAGCCCTCTAACTTTTCTTGACTGATATTCTCATTTGTTTGGTTTGTAGCCAGAGGGAGCATATTTTGGGAAGTGTGAGGTTACTAGGACAAGTCGTAATAACTTCCAAGTTATTTGGAAAAATGGACTTTGTAAGAGGTGTTGTCACATGTCAAAATCTGCTAGTTTTTTTACTTTGGCTATATCTTCAAAATATGGCTTAATTTAGAAACTATGTGAGTCATTTGTTCATTAGCTTAACAAAAAAAAGTTAATGGGTGACTTGATTACAGTCTACAAGGGCCTCCGAGGAACAAATATTTAATAATGGACTCTTCAATCTAGCAGAGAAAGGTACAACAGGATCCAATGGCTGAAGCTGAAGCTAGACAAATTCAGATTGGAAATAAGAGGTCGTTTTTCAACAGTGAGAGCAATTAACAATTGGAACATCTTACCAGTGGTTGTGGTAGATTCTCCATTACCAACAATTTTTAAATGAAGATCGGATGCTTTGCTAAAAGTTCTGCTCTAAGAATTATTTTCAGAAACCTCTATGGCCTCTATTTTACAGGAGGTCACACAAGATGATCACAATGGTCCCTTCTGGCCTGGGAATCTCTGAATAAATTTGTCCTGGCATCCACAGGACTATTTTTGATAAGGAGAAGTGCAACATTTTGGAGTTATTCACCATGGGAATTTGAGTCTTTGTGCCATCAAATAGACTTGAACGCAGAGGGATGAGGAAGCAACTTCCCCTATGGGCAGATTGGGCAAGAGCTGTCCATTGTGGAGATTCTAGCACAGGGGTGGGCAAACTGTGGCCCGCATATTGGCCTCCGCCATGGTGCTGCGGCCCCACTCTGCTCTGGGAAGCAGCTGGCAGCACGTCCCTGCTGCCCCTGGGGGAGGGGAAGCAGAGGGCTCCGTGGGCTGTTCTAGCCTGTGGATACCTCCCCCGAAGCTCCCATTGACCAGGAATGGGGAACTGCATGCAGCCAATGGGAGCTTTGGGGGAGGTATCATAGGCAAGAGCAGCATATGGAGCTCTCTGCTCCTCCTTCCCCAGGGCCGGCAATGACATCCTGCCGGCAGCTTCCTGGAATGGAGCAGCCTGGGGCCAGGGCCAGGGCCAGGTCCAGGAGGTAGGGAGCCTGCCCTGGCCCCGCTGCCACCCTGGAGATGCTCCAGGTAAGCGGCGCCGGGCCAGAGCCCATATAACAAACTCCTTCTGCACTCCACACCCCAACCCCCTGCCCTCAGCCTCCTACCGCACCCTGCACCCCAGGCCCCTGCCGCACCTCGCACCCCTCCCTGCACCACTGCCCTCTTCCACACTGTGAACCTCAATCCCCTTCCCTGATCCCCCTCATACACCCCACACCTCTCCTGTGCCCCAACCCCTTGCCCTGAGCCCATTCCTGAACACTGCACCCCCTTCCATATGCCACACTCCCTCCCACACCCCAACCCCCTGCCCCAGCCCTACAGTCATGGTTCTGCAAGCAATGTACGCAACCCGATGTGGCCCTCGGGCCACAAAGTTTTCTCACCCCTGTTCTAGCACCTGCCTCTGAAATAGACATACATACAAAACTCTTTCTCATCCTACTGCAGTGGTTCTCAGCCTTCTCCATAGCTCCATACCACAGCACTGGGTTGCAACAGAAAAAGTTCCAGGATCTGACATCTCATCCAATTACAGAAAGGGAAGGAGGTTACTACCCCCTGAAACTTGTTTGTGACCCCTTGAAAGCTCATGCCCTATATTACAAACTTTTCCCAAACACACAGCCTAGATCTTTTACATATTTAGCCTGACACTCATAACTCCATTCTACCATCCCACTCACATGCTACACAAGCTACCTACCACACTGCAGACCCTGAGATTTATTAAAAAACACTTATTTTAAGTCATAAATACATATCAGATACATACGATATAAACCGCTGATCAAAATTATGACTATCTAAATGATACCAGCCTTCGAGCACAATTAAAATAATTCACCCAGACGAAAATGAATTCAGGGTGATCACACCATAAACCTTAACCACATCCCCACCCAATCATCAAAATCAACTCCTGAAGGTCCATCAAGAAACAGATGATGAAAAACTGTTTAAGGCACGAGGACAGAATATTTATAATCGTATCCTGTACTAACAATGTTTTCTGATTGAGAAATTTAGAAATAGAGAAATAGAAGTGTAGAAATAGATTCTGAGTCCCTTATGCTGATTACTCCACAATTAGTCCCATCACTTATTTATTTAGTTAGTTTTAAAATAGTAAATATGCCCACCGAAGGCCAGATTTTTGAAAGTACTTAGGCGCCCCAAAGATGCTGATGGGCATCTGGTGAGATTTTCAAAAGCCCCTAAACAGGTTAAGTGCCCAACTCCCATTGATTTTAATCAAGCTTAGGCACTTTTGAAAATCCCACTTGGTATCTAGCTGCAACTCTAGCTGGCTAAATACCCTTGAAAATCCAGCCCAGTGCCCTAACTTAAATAATTACACAATAAACACAATTACATTAAACCTCAGCAGCATTCAAATCGTCAGTGCCAGAGGGACTCAGCCAGTCAACCACTCAGCTGCTTTCTTCAGCATCTAGGAAGCCTTCTCCAAAAACCCTCTCAAACAGATGTCTTATGTTGTATATCTAGAAAGTCACCAAATTCAGGTTAATTTGGTCTGGGAGAGTGGAGAACCTGCTCCAGAATCCCAGAACCCTCACAGGAACGACCTGCCAGTTGCCTCCTTTCTTTGATAACAACCGAGATCAGCTTGAGAGCCTCTGCTGACTGTAGCTGTGACAGAATGACACAAGGAGAGGCGGTGCTTTAGGTAGGCTGGTCCAATGAGGTGTACGGCTATTGCTTTGGGACTACTTGCAAAGTAAGATACTACCAAACATGAGTAAAGGCATTAGAATTTGGCCCATAATTAGCATTATTCCATTCATACTCACATTACATCTCATTGGCAGGTCACACCTAATACCATGATATTGTACCTATAGTTCTCTTCCCTCACAGAATCTTTATGGCTCAGATGAGACTCAAACTTTATAAAGGAGCAGCACATGTCAATATCTAGATACTACTGTGATAGGTGCTATATAAATGTCTAAAACAGACAGAAACATGTGCGATTGTCTCTCTTTTAACTCATTGTTGGCTTGACTCTATTTCCAGTGATATTTTAATTACTTTAACAAGTTCCTGTAGAATATATATTTATGATTCTTGCCAGGGCTTTACTTAAACTTATATATATTTATAAACTTATGTATATTTCTTTTAAAAATTGTTTTTTCTAATAAACTTTATATAAATTATGTCATCTGACTGCCTGATGTTCAGAATGACTATTTCCCCATCCTCACCCCTGAGTGTTAGTTTCTTTAGCAGCCTTCCCAGTTACATACACAAACCGATTTCTGGATAACTTCATTGATTCAATATTTATTTTGCCATCCTGCAAAACAGTTTAAATTAGGCTTGGATATCAGTATAGATCAGGATATATAAATGGGGCTATTCAGGCTGAGATCGGAACACATTTCATAGTCCTTTTCACACACTCACTACCCTTGCCACAGTCACACAGTATCCAGTTTGTGTGAACTGATCCAAAGTCCGGTGAAGGCAATGGGAGTCTTTCTGTAGACTTCAGTGGGCTTTAGATAAGCCCTATAGTTTCTGTTAAAGAGATCCTCTCAATGACAAAGGATTTTTCTGATCCCCAAAGAAAATTATCCCTTATTATTGTTAAGCATCATGGGGATTTCATATTAGAACATTTGCACTATATCTCATATAGCTATTAATAAGTGTAATTATTCATTACAAGCATGAATTTAAAGTGCATTATGTTTATAAACATGCACAATGATACATTCTGCTCTCATTTACACTGACACAACACCATTTATTTGAATGGGACATGGAATTTGTACTGTAATATTTACCAGGTATTTTATTTCATAAAGTCAGGAAAGTTGAGTCAGTGTAAGTAGTGACTGATTTGGCCCATTGTATTTATTAAATACTATGAAAAATTACAAAACATCCCAAAGAAATGCTGATCTAAGAGCATAAGACCACAAGAGAGGCCATACTGGGCCCAAAAGTCGATCTAGCCCAGTATCCTGTCTTCCGACAATGGCCAATGCCAGTGCCCCAGAGGAAATGAACAGAATGGGCAATCATCAAGTGATCCATCCCCTGTCATCCATTCCCAGCTTCTGGCAACCAGAGGCTAGGGACACCAACCCTGCCCATTCCTAGCAATTAGCCATTGATGGACCTATCCTCCATAAACTTATTTAGTTCTTTTTTTGAACCCTGTTATAGTCTTGGTCTTCACAAAATCCTGTGCCCGGGAGTTCCACAGATTGACAGTGCATTGTGTAAAAAATACTTTCTTTTGCTTGTTTTAAATTGGCCTATTAATTTCATTTGGTGACCCCTAGTTTTTGTGTTAGGAGAAGGAGTAAGTAACACTTCCTCATTTACTTTCTCCACACAAGTTATGATTTTATAAATCTCAATCATATCCCCCCTTAGTCATCTGTTTTCCACGCTGAAAAGCCCCAGCTTTATTAATCTTTCTTCATATGGAAGCTGTTCCAAACCCCTAATCATTTTGTTGGCCTTTTCTGAATCTTTTCCAATTCCAATATATCTGTTTTGAAATGGGGTGACCACATTTGCATCCAGTATTCAAGATGTGGGTGTGCCATGGATTTATATAGGGGCAATATAATATTTTCTGTCTTATTATCTATTCCTTTCTTAATGATTCCCAACATTCTGTTTGCTTTTTTGACTGCTGCTACACATTGCTTTTCAGAGAACTATCCACAATGGCTCCAAGATCTCTTTCTTGAGTGGTAACAGCTAATTTAGACCCCATCATTTTATATGTACAGTTGGGATTATGCTTTCCAAAGTGCATTACTTCTGCATTTATCAACACTGAATTTCATCTGCCATTTTGTTGCCCAGTCACCCAGTTTTGAGAGATCCCTTTGTAGCTGTTTGCAGTCTACCTGAGACTAAACTGTCTTGAGAAGTTTTGTATCATCTACAAATTTTGCCACCTCACTATTTACCCTTTTTCCAGATCATTTATGAATATGTTGAATAGGACTGGGCTCAGTACAGACCCCTGGGGGACATCGCTATTTATCTCTCTCCATTCTGAAAACTAACCATTTATTCCTACCCTTTGTTTTCCTATATTTTAACCAGTTACCAATCCATGAGAGGACCTTCCCTCCTGGTCCCATGACAGCTGAAATATCATTACTTATTGGCCCTTTTTTTAATAAAACTCAGATGGTGCAGCCATAAATCTTCTCAATAATTTTTCCTCCACTTTTACTGTAGATCCTGCATTTATTGTACTTAAATATATGTTTAAGATCATTGGACATATTGAAAACTCCAGAGGATAAGCTATTTAACAATTTCAAACCATGTTGCTCAAACTCAAATTTCTAGAGAGGCTCCAGCAGTGACCAGGAAGAGTGTATACAAATGGTAAATTTTTCCTCTTCTACCCCTCTTTGGATATGCTTTTTAAAATGTATATACTCAGGACCAGATTCTCAGTTAGTTTTAAGCTGATATAGCTCCAGTGCAATCAGTGGAGCTCCTGCCCATTCATAAGAGTCTGGAATCTGGCCCACAGATTTATAAATTTACTCTCATGTGCAACTCCCATCTCTTGTACAAAAGTCCAGCCATGAAAAACTAGACTCAGCTCTGAACAAGAAAAAATAGGAGCATATAGGACCTGAGGGAAGAGAAATAGGGAAATGGAGCAGTCAGGTGAGAGGACTAGGAGGATATTCATGTGGTGGGAGAGGAAGATGACTTTAGCAGCAGCATCTTGGATTGATTAAATAGGGAGAGGCAAGAAGTAGCAGACCATATATTTGAGAAATACATTGCAACAGTGTGGTCATTCCACATAGTGAAAACAGATTAATAAAATGTATCAGATTTCAATGAACAGGTGTCCGGGGGCCTCCTCAGAAAGCCCATCATCCAGTTGACCACAGCAGAGAGGGCAACTAGGCAACTGGCAAGCATATGAGAGGGTCTCTAGCAGAAACATGTGTAGCTCCTGCCTGGGAGCTAAATCACTCAGCCTACTTGTGCACCTGTGCATAGTAAGGCACATCTGGACCCAAATAGGTGTGACACCAACTCTTCAAATTTTTGAAGGAAAAGAATTATTAATAATCGCTAGCTCTATATTGTATACATTTTACTAACCTTTTAGACATCTCAGAAATATATATGAGCTTATATTTTGTGATCCAAAAATACCTCAAATAGTTATTTCTTTGTATTAAATATAAAAACTCTGAGCACTTACAATAAAATCATTGAAAAAGAGCACACTTAAAATAGTTGAAATTAAGCTGTATTAGAATGGATTTCTGGCAGACTTAGAACTAAGCAGTGTTTGCTTGGGATGTTTTGATATATTAACTTGACAAGGTCTCTCTTACGCTTAAGGGAAGAAAAAACATTACCATTGGAAAGTATGTGGGGGACAGTCTTTTTGATTTCTTGAGACAATTTATTCTGTTCTGAAAGTAGCCATTTCTCAGTTACAGATCTAGACATAACATTGCTGCTGTTGGCTTCTCCTTGGTGTATTTTTTCCGCTTTGTATTTTTACTGAAGAATTTTGCCCACTGACTGCCACAAAAAATAAAGAATAATGAATCAAACTCACACTCTTTACAGTAGCGAACTAGATACAACCTCCTTGTTTTTCCCCTGCTATATCTCTGTGATTAAAGGCCACTTCAGTGCAACTGTGAAGGTGTTCCTGGTTACAGCACAGATATCACCTACCACAGTAAAAGCAGATTTCTATCATACAGTGTAGAAAGAAGCTTAACTATATCCCAGAACTAGGCTAATGGTTTGGACAGCCTATTGCTTTACCCTTTGTGACTCTTCATGATGGAATTATGCAGCATCTGTAGTGTAGATGGGTCTTAGACATAATGATGCATCAACATTTCTGTCAGATGCATGAGATTCTTTCGCAGCATCAAGATTTCGGTCAGAGAAGGGGCTCGCTGGTAATATAGTGCCTGATTCCTCACTCTCTTACCGCCATTTTACTGTCAGTGTAACTCCATTGAAACAACTTAACTTTATTTTGTCTTGCATTTAGTGGGTGAATTCTTCCGAAAACCAAAGACTGGGCAGGGGGAAACAGAACAGGGATAAGTCATTACTAAATTTATGGCTACATCCCTATTTGAGAAATTAAGTTAGTAGAGTTAAGCTGGTGTAAAATAGAAATCACAGAGTGAAGATTCAGGGCCACAGAAATGAACAAATAAGGGTTAGGTACATATGTGAAGTTGCAGAGATAGGCCCTGGATGTTGAAGAAGAGACATTACATAATGGAATTAAATAGAAGCATAAGAACCTGTTTAAAGACGATCAGATTCAGAACATTGCATGCAGTGCCAAGTGTTCTGCACTGAAGAAACACAAGGCACTCACTTGGATATCTCTACCTTGGACCAGCATTAACCTGCAGTTTTGGCTCCTATCTTAATACAGCAGAACCCATATTTTACAAATTAATGGGGGACTGAGAATTTCATCAAATTGAGAAGTTCATAAAATGGAACATTTCAAAATCTCAGTAGATATGTTGCTTAAGCAGCAGTACAGTGCACTTTATCACTTTCTTCTTGTCCTTCAAGCCACTGCGAAGCCATTTCCAGTGCACTGAAACTATTGAAGTGTGAAGGTATGTCCACTAGCTCTTCATCCTCATTGCTTTTGTCGTGTGATCTTTGTCATGCATTGGGAAAAGTGATTCACACAACTGGTTATTCATAAGATGGGTCTTTTGTAAAGTCAAGGTTCTACTTTACTTTAAATGTCAACGTGCCCAACTATAAATTGGGTATAACAACACTTGCAGTGCCTATATCATAGGGGTGTTGCAAGAATTATTTAACATTGTAGAAAGGTTGGAGATCCTATGATGAAAGGCAAAGTGTTATTGTTCACTGTGCGTCAGTCCTAAACTAGTGACTTCAGTGGAACTATGCTGATCTATAGCAGCGGAGGATCTGGCCTCAGTTGTTATTAAAAATGCTGAATCATGAAAGTGAGGTTATGGGAAAAGTTACGTGTGTGAACAAAACTGAATCTAGATCATTTCACACTTGCACTTCTGCTACTTGGGATATTGCCTCTCAGCTTACATCTCCGTCACACATTCAGAAAAGAGCTGGTGTCCCCATTTGGACCTTAGCTGGTAGACAACTATGGAACAAACTGTTCTCTACTATGGAGTTATCTGTAGGAAAGGTTTGAGGGTTTTTTAAGGCCTGCAAAGTTGACCACATGGATTTTGCACCATCCTTCTCCTCTCGTTGGTCCTCTTGTGAGCTGTGGAGGAGGCAGGGTGTGCAGCCTCCCAAAATCACATATACAGGGTCCACGAAATAAGGAATCTCAGGGGATTCCTCTTCGCTCATGATAGCACACAGCTCTTAACTTGCACTGATGCAAAATCTCTCCCCTCAGAAAAGAGAAAAACCTGCTAGTCCCACCCCACACTGACTTTCTAAGTTGCTTGCTTAATTATATTTAAGCAGATTTCATTTGCCATCCTTCTCGTCAGTGAATATTCTCTCTCTCTTTCCTCAGTACAGAGATATAGGATTTGTTATAAAGGCCAATACAAAGGTAGTGGCCATTTGTAAGTTCAGTTCTGGATCCTTGTTCAGATTTCAAATATCCTCCAAATCTGGTATCCAGGGTAAATTTTGAGTAATAATGGACAGTAGCATTTTGATTGTTGAGTGCTGAAGCAAGCAGCACTCCTTCACAGGATCTAAATAGAGCATGCTTGGAAATGTCTCTTAAAGGACTTCCTCCAGAACCAGTCTTAAAACTTCTGTATATAAGGGTGGGATCTTAGTTATATTCTCAGCCTGTCATGCAATGGGGTGTAGAGTGCTGCTGGCCAGGCTAGGCAGTATTCTGTGGAGGGAGCTTAGTGAAAGCATCCTCTCTGCTCTTGCAAATGATGGGGCAGCCAGAACCTAACCCTCAGCACTTTCGTGCACTTTGCTTTGGCTAAGTGCAGAATGTCCTGTAAGTTAGGCATCATTCATTATTGTGAACTGAGTAACGCTCCCTACAGCGGTTCAGCTATGGCACTGCACTTGTGCTGCAGTAGCACTGTAGTTCAGGTGCTTCCTACATCTATGGAAGGTTTTTTTTCCATTGACATAGCTTATCCACCCCTCTGAGATGCAGTAGCTAGGTTGATGGAAGAATCCTTCTGTCGACCTAACTGTCTACACTGGGGGTTAGCTCAACCTAAGTATGTTGTACAGAGTACAAAATTTTTCACAACCTTGAGTGACATAACTAGGGCAATTTAATTTATAAGTGTAGACTACTCCCAAGACATGTATTCTTCAAAGCCTATTGATTTCAAGTCGAATAGAATCAGGATCACACTGTGGATTTTAATGAATGATTATTTCAATCTGGTTTTAATAGCCCTCAGTTTGACTCCAACACAGTGCTACCTTCCGGACAATATTGATATCTGCCTCAGCTCAGGAAGTCAGATTTGCAACAGGGGATCACTGCTCTCTGAACAGTGGTTACAGAAGAATGTCACAGTGTAGCAAAAATGGTTCTGCCTTTTCAGTTGGCCACACACCTGACAAATCCAGAACAGAGGCTGACATGACCAGCCAAACAATAGTGTCCATTGGTTGAAGTACTCCTTTTTTTCCCATCAACAACTGACAAAGTGACACTCTTCTTGCCCAGCTGTATTATAATTACTGGGTCAGCATGGGGATTAGGGCCCCAGTGGTCCTTACTGTGTGCACATCTTATACAAATCAAGCCCCATACTCTATTGAACCTAGCTTATTTTACACCAGTTCACTGATGGCTCCCAGTTATTCTTTGAACCCTCATGAGTGTCTCTCAGTCACAATGGGAGGTGCGCATTAGTCACAGGTTGCACGCCAGGAACTGAATATGGGCACATGTATTAGGAATTTAAAAAAACCCACAGTAGTGATGTTTGATTAACTCTTCTGCAGCTAGACAAGCAACAAATAAATATATTGGGTTTAAACAAACTGTGAAAAAAGTTGATTCATTTACATTATTCTGCTAAAACTCTCTCCTACGTTAAATAATTGCTCGTTCTTGGTCACTCTCTCGCATACATACATATTATACACACACACATACACACACACCTGGACTGCTCTAGCCCATCGTTTTACTTTGTCCAAATGCATATCAAGGAATCAGCTGTTGCTGTTTCAGTGACAGGTGCTGTAGTTTTACAGATTAGCCTGCAGCCTTCTGATATCATCACCCATTTCCCAATGTTCATTGGGGTTTCTCCAAAATCTGGTACTGACCACATTGGTGGAATCCTCAGATCCCAACCTTCTGCTGAAAGAGTCCCACACATTAGTTACCAGATCAACGTGATTGTGCTCCTCTTCCTCCTCCTATCAGAGGGAGCAACATACGTAATTTGAATCAGACTGGGTTTTTGGAAGTTTAGTGATTTTTCTCTTTAATATTGATTCCATTATTTTACTAAGGATAGATTTAGCAATCAGTACTTGCCAGGATTTGGGGGATATGGGGCAAAGGAGGAAGGGTGCAAAGATCAGCACTGCATTTGTTTCCTCTAATTTTCTGGCACCGTCCCAGTTTCCATGACTTTCCCAAAATAATTTTCAGTGGTTCAGTAAATGGGTTTGTTAATTCCCTTAATATGCATAACACTGCTCTACAACCAAAATGCTTCTGAAATAAATGTAGTCAAACTTTACTAATTCTGGGTCACTGAGAACGAAAATGATGCTTAAAATTGTTGATTGGCTCTAGTTTTCAAGATATGCTATTGGGTCAGTATATACGACCCTTGACATGGGAATGGCGGAGCATAAGTGAGTTACAAAGGGAAGGGATCTCAATTTAAACCAGAAATGACTAAAATACATCTTTGACTGGATCTATGAATAAATCTATGACTGGGTTTGGACAGTACTTGCTTTTTAGGCAAAACAATGAATGATGCAATCTGAAGCTGGTATTGCGTCATACATGATATGAATTGCATCATGTTATTCCTAGAAGTCATGGATGATGCAATCATAACGAAGCTTACATCACTCTGCTGAGCATATTGCCCTATATCAGCTCTAGAAATCATACAGTGTCGTGCTCTCTTATTTGTCAGTGTTTGATTTTGCAAAGGGACACATTTCTGTTTAGTCAAAGTGAGCAGAGATGCCTCTTACTTGTGTGAACAGTGCGGGTAACTTCTGCTATGTTTGTGGTGAAGTGACTTTTGCATCACAAAAGTGCAATATAACCACTATGGTTAAGAAAGCCTATCACCTTTATTTTGGCTGCAAAATTGGAGATCAGGACAAGAGGTGGGCCCCACACATATACTGCAACACTTGTGCAACAAATCTTCACCAGTGGTTGAACAGGAAAAGGAAATCTATGCCTTTTGCAGTGCCAATGATTTGGAGAGAGCCAACAGATCATACCAGCAATTGTTACTTCTGCATGGTGCCTCCAGTTGGGAAAGGTGTGTCAAAGAAGAAAAAGTGGACTGTGCATTATCCAAACATTCCATCAGCTATACGCCCAATACCCCACGGAGAAGGACTGCCGGTTCCTGATGCACCAGAATAATTCTCACTCAAGTCAGACGAGGAAGAGGAAGAGGATGAAACTTCTGGTCCTGAACCATCAATGTCACAGGACCCACATTTTCTCTCATCCTCCTCCTCTGAACCACACCTCATAACACAAGCTGAACTGAATAACCTTGTCAGGGATTTGGAACTACCCAAGAGTAAGTCAGAGCTGTTGGGCTCCAGACTACAGCAGTGGAATCTCCTGGCAGGTGATGTTGGGGTTTCCATGTTCCGTGACCATCAAAAGGATCTTGTCCCATTCTTCTTCATGGAAGGTGATCTTGTAGCCTGCAATAACATCGATGGTGTGATGGCAGCTCTCAACATCGTTCACGATCCAGATGAGTGGAGACTCTTCATTGATTAATCGAAGATGAGTCTTAAAGCTCTTTTGCTGCATAATGGCAATGTTTTGCCATCAATTCCCGTTGGTCATGCAGTCCATATGAAGGAAACCTATGACAACATGAAACAACTTTTGAGGTGCATCAACTATGACCAACATCAGTGGCAGCTCTGTGGCGATTTGAAGGTTGTTGCTCTCTTGCTTGGTCTGCAGACTGGATACACAAAGTACTGCTGTTTTCTCTGAGAATGGGATAGTCGTGCAAGAGATTCCCACTACATCAAGAAAGATTGGCCACTCCGACAGTCATTGGAGCCTGGGAGGAAAAGTATTCAACATCCACCACTTGTTGAATCAAGGAAGATTTTGTTACCACCCTTCCACATCAAGCTGGGTCTGATGAAGAACTTTGTCAAGGCCATTGACAAAACACAAGCAGCTTTCAAGTACCTCTGTGGAAAATTTCCAAGGTTAAGTGAAGCTAAGATAAAGGAAGGTGTCTTTGTTGGTCCTCAGATTCGTGAACTTCTTCGAGATGATGCATTTGACCATGCACTGCGTGGCAAGGAAAAGACGGCATGGAAAGCCTTCCAGTCAGTGGCAATACATTTTCTCGGAAACAACAAGGCAGACAGCTACAGGTTGTTGGTGGAAAACCTCCTCAAGGCATACAAAAGCCTTGGTTGCAACATGTCACTAAAGATACATTTTTTGCACTCTCATCTAGATTTTTTTCCACCGAACTGCGGAGCAGTGAGCGATGAGCATGACGAGCGATTTCACCAGGACATTGCAACAATGGAGAAACGCTATCAGGGCAAATGGAGCCCATTAATGCTTGCAGACTATTGCTGGACAGTGACAAGAGATGCTCCATTTAATGAATACAAGAGACAAGCCAAGAAGTGCTGAGTAGACACTGAATAGGACTAAACTATGTACATAATAGTTTTTTGACTTTTGTTTCATAATACATTTTATTTATATAACCCTTTTGCTGATTTTTAAAGTGTTACATAAACAGGACAGGTGAAATATTATCATGTAAAGCAACCATAATCACATGAAAAGACCTAGGTTTACAATTTATGATTAAAACGCTACTATCTACACAAAATACATAGACAAAATGTAAAAACTTAAATATCTTAGAAACAGTAGCCAATCAGTTGTTTTAATTGTCATATTTGAGTTCAGCACATCAAAATACATAATAAATATCACATTTTATCTCTGAAGCAGACGACTTCTAAAAAATTGTAGACCAGTGTAATCTGGAAGGGATGATTTCTATCCATTTACATTTTCCAAATAGTCTTTCACTCTTTATCAATAGCTATCTTTATAAAGTCTTTCTCCTTTACTTAAAACATAAGTGTAGTCTCCCAGGCCCTGAGTCGGGGAAGCATGTAAGCACAAGGGTAATGATGAATAGAGGGAGGTATCTAGGGGAGTATGATAGGGATTCACGCTAGAGTGAGTCTGATTTAGTATCCCCATTGATAAGGAGTAAACAAAGTATTAATGATATTCACAGATGATGATCTGAAATTGGGACAGATTATCAATAGAAGCAAGGACAGAGAAATACATAAAGCAAATAAGAAATTAGGAGCATGAACAGAAAATAATAAAATAAGATTAAGTTTAAAAAAATACGAGAAAACAGAACTAGGGAAAATAATCTGAAGTACAAATATTTAATGGCAGGGAGAAACCTGGACAGCAATAATGCTGTAAGTGAAAGTGGACAACAAAATTAGAGATGGGAAGAGCTGAGTAGACTACATGCTGGACTAATTTAGCCCCTTTATTTGTTCAATGAACAGATTTTGATTTTTATTGATGTATTCAGTGTTAAAAATTATTCAATGAATGGTTTATATGAACATATGAGCTTATGGACTGCTCACAAATTAATCACTGCCACTACTGCTTCAAGTATTTGCCATTGCCACTGTGTGACTGGTCAATTAAATTGTCTGATATTACTTCCCTCATTAATTGGATGATTCCCAGTGCCACAGAGAGCTTTCAAAATGACTGTGGAAACTCTTCCAGTGCAAACAGGCTTCTGAATACACATTAATGTGACTATTTATGACTCTTTCTGTGAACATTCTTGCAGATAAAAAAATTATTGATCTCAGTGATCCAGGACATCAAATAAAAAGGGCAAAGAAGAAGAGTACATACTTGTTTACATTTACATGTACATTTGTGACTACCCATTTGAAGGATCTGTCCAGCTCTGGCCTGAATTTGCCACAAGATATGGCAGCAAAAGAAAAGTCAGTGCCAGCTGAGAGAACAATCTAGTTAAATGCGAGTTGTGTACAGATATCAGAAGTTAGTATTTTGCCTTTTAAATCTAAGCAGAAGAATTTCCTCTTCTCTGAATACACTAGAACCTCAGAATTACGAACACCAGTTACAAAATGACTGGTCAATCATACACCTCACTTGGAACCTCAAGTACGCAATCAGGCAGAACATAGGCCAGGAAAAGAAAAGAAAAAAGAGTCTCAAATACTGTAGAATACAGTACTGTGTTAAACATAAACTACTAAAAAAAAGAAAAGAATTTTTTTGATAAGGTAAGGAAACTGTTTCTGTGCTGGTTTCATTTAAAATAAGATGGTTAAAAGCAGCATTTTCCTCCTGTATAGTAAAGTTTCAAAGCTCTATTAAGTCAATGTTGAGTTTTAAACTTTTGAAGGAACAGCCGTAATGTTTTGTTCAGAGTTACGAACAACCTCCATTCCTGAGGTATCCTTAACTCTGAGGTTCTACTGCATGTGTAATGTATGTTTGTGGTTTGTTTAGCCTACATTTCTAAGAGCCAGGAGACAGTTAATGGCAGCGTATACATAAATAATACAACAAATCCATGGGCCTCCCAGGCCATATCACCACCCTGTGCATGATAGCCCACTGGAACTTCAAGGCAGTTGTGAAGCTAGACCTCAGATCCTTCCGCTCCAAAAGCCCAGGCTCTTACCACTTGATCCAAAGCAGAATCTTCATGAGCTGGGAGCATTATGACACATGACACACTACAAAGCAGCTCTAATTCAACCCAGTAAAGGGCAATTGTGCATGTACATTCTAGAAGTAGCCAGTTCATTACATCAAATAATAAACAATCATTTCGAATAACAATCAAAAGCTAATGCATACATTTAATCAAGTTATAGACTATTTTCCCATACATATTATGTTACCATTAATTCTAAATTTCTTTAAGGAATATGGAAAATATGATGCCATCAAAATATTGTTACTTTAGGAATTGAGAATGTTAAATGTTTGTGTTGAGCAAATTCCCTTAAGTCCCTTTCTGTAGCTACTTGGTGCAGTGAGTATATTTCAAACGTGACAGGTCTCAAAATACCCACATTCCCTTTGCATCCACTATCCAAGGTGTAGAGAAAGGTCAATCCCAGCTCCTGTTTTAAAATAAATAATTAAAATGAATGCTGGATTACCCTGTTCAGATAAAAATAAGACTCAATCTCAACAAGTCAGCCCACCTCAAAACAACCTTCTGGAGATCAGAAGTTCAGTTGGGAAAAAGAAGTTAAATCATTTTTACTCTTGAGGACTTCTCCATTTCCTGCTTCCCCCACATCTGTAATTCATGATTAAATAACATGAGACAGGTTATCCTCAAAGGAATTAATAGCTCGACTGGCAAAAAAAAGTACAGAGATCTATCCATATGAGATTTCTCTAGAGTGCTCCTTACTGTGGGACCTAAACACTAAACACAGTAATTTAGGCTTGCTTAAAGTTGTCCATAGAGGACATCATAGTAAATTCTGCTCTTCACCACTCCAAGCTTTGCTTTTATATTCATTATTTTTAAAAATTTGAGTGTCATAAATTCTTTAGCTAAGACTTTCAAAAGTGTTAAGGAACATGGAGTGTCCAACTTGAGACACCTTATTGGGCCCCGATTTTCAGAGAGTAGACACTTAGCACTTTCTGAATAATCAGGCCCCTTTAAAGATGTTTGAGGTTGGGTACTCAAAAACTGAGGCACTCAAATCACTTGTCCCTTTTGAAAATCCTGGCCTTTGTGTTAATTTTTAAGAGGAAGACCATAGCTAGCAGAGGTTTCAGAGTGTGATCTGAAAAGCCTGACTCTGGCTGAGTCTTCTCTTCCAATGGATCATTCCATACTCAGCACCCTTGACCAAATACATTTTATCTGCAATTCTCACAAACCACATCCTACAAATTGATGGCTGCATTGTCCGAGAAGTGCACAGCAGCCTCAGTGAGTCATGACTGGAGAGGCTGTGTCTGATGTACACCTGCCCTGACAATGCCTTGAAGTTTAAGACCCAGGCTTAGATTGGTCACCATAATCAGGAAACACTTGCCAACAGTTACCACACAGGGGTAGCTGCAATTACTGTATTCTCCACAGCACACATTCACGCGTACTTGTTTCAAGGATATATGAAAGGAAACAAGTGTTTGCGACCAGAGCATTTAAAAAGCAACAATAAAAACAAATAAAAGGATTCTTTAGCCCACAAATTCATGTTCAAAAATCCTTATTCCCTTCAAAAGAGAGTTCTGCTTGAGCAAAACATACAATGCCACAGATCTTAAAACTCTAACCTCTCACTTGTCTCCAAGCTCCTTGCAATTTCTTTCCAGTCATGGTTATTTTATTTATTAGAATTATACAAATGCTATAAAGGCCCCTATACATATGCTCTAGGCACTCTTGACCTAAACTAAAAATACTTTCTCCTGCATCATGGGAGCATTAAGATAAGAGCAGCACAGAGCATTCTCATGGCTGAAAGGCTTATTTCCCAAGATTCAAAACTCCTAACCGTTCAGTCAAAATTTACTTTTAAAAACATGGGTTGCTATGATTTTCTTACTGCCATAAAATTAGCCTATGGACTATTCAGAGCAAATGATTTTTGGATTAATGGAAAATGTTTTCACCAAAATAAAATAAATACAGAAAAAAACCCACCTAAATTTCCAAATTGTTAACAGAATGCATATATGCACACATGAATGCATGCTCCCTCCAAAGCACCCCATAAAATGGGAAAGGCTGCATTTGTGGCATCATGTGTCCAACTGGAGATGGCGAGTCCCAGGAATCCTGTGAGAAAATCTCTTCTCACATTTCCAAACTTTTTTTTTTCCTGGCTCACATAGTTCAAATAAACATCCATAATGACGGGTGATTATACAAACCAAAAGTGAACTCAGAACCTTTTGAGAGTCACACTCACTCCTAGGCTCTCGGGAGGAGTGATCAGCATTAGTAGTAGCCTCAGTTGCTTTGCCAGACAGAATTCGGTGAATAACACTACATTCCTGAAGTGCTTTGGGAGGAATTATTCTAGTGCTGTTCAAAAGTCTAGTGATCAGCTCACCACAGCAGTTCTACATATTCAAAAAACTAACAAACAAAAAGAACCAGCTGCTGTAATTCTCTAATTGGCAAAAACTTAGTTTAAAGCCTGTGGGACAAAATGATCTTGGCTTAGTGTTTAAAATGTAAAATACAGAAATATAAACATTAAACTGTTTTAGAAAAAAATAACAGTTGGCTCTCTCTTTCAATCTGACATAAGAGCAAATAAACTATTATAAGATATGAAATGCTTTCAAATCTGGGCTGAGCAGAGAGGCTCACTCAGATAGTGGGCAAAATATCCACTGCAAAACACACAGAGTTCAGAAGAGAAGCTATAGTAGTTCATTTTCTCTCTTGTAATAGGAGCTGCGGTATATGACAGATTCTTATAGCAAGTGCTCCTGCAGTTTGTAAAACAAACAATCCAAAATCAAGTGCTTCTGGGACATGCACTACACTAATTTTTTAAATACCTAACACTAAGTATTTTACTTCAAAATAGGAACTATACGCATTTCAATTAACAGATTGGAGTTATAAAACATTCTCTGTTTTTACAGTAGACTCTTAGTGGGTATCCTGTGCAAATGTCTTCCAGTAGTACTCAGTGAATCAACACAGAAATCCCTCCATCTCCCACAAAAAGGGTACACTACTTTTATTTTTTTTCCCTTCAGCAATGGAAGAACAAGGTTTTCACGAAGTTGTGCTAAATCTGGACACTTGACCTTTCCAGACTAACAATGAAAACAGTGGGCCCTGTGCTAAGGACAAAATTCTAATTAGTCAAGCATATTCAGACTCTAATATTCTGCTCTCTTTACAGAAGCTCAGTTTCTATTAAGAACAATGGAGGATCGATATTGTAAGAGGAACAAACAGCAAAACTTGGCCCTTTAAATGGTGTTAGAACATATGAACCACCATACTGGGTCAGACCAATTATCCATCTAGCCAATATCCTACATCTGACAGTGGCCAGGACCAGAGCTTCAGGGAGACTATACAGAACAAGATAGGGTGGGAAGTCACTGCCTCTATCTTCCCTTCAAAGATTCTGGCAGTCAGTTTAGGGTCACTGTGAGCATGGGGTTGCATCCCTGACTCTCTTGGCTAATAATCATTGATGAACCTATTCTCCATGAACTTATCTAGTTCTTTTTTTGAACCCAGTTATACCTTTAGCCTTCACAACATCCCTTGCCAATGAGTTCCACAGGTTAGTTGTGGGTGGTGTGAAAAAGAATTTTCCCTTGTTTGTATTAAACCTGTTGCCTATTAATTTAATGGATTTTGTATTGAAGGAAAGGGTAAATAACACTTCTCTGTTCACTTTTTCCATATCATTCATGATGTTATAGACCTCTTTTGTATTCCCCTTGGTTGTCTCTTTTCAAAGCTGAACACTAATCTTTTTAGTGTGTCCTCATATTGAAGCCATTCCATTCCCTTGATCATCTTCGCTGCTCTCTTCTGAACCTTTTCAGTTCCACCCCATCCTTTTTGATATGGGACAATGAGAACTGGGCAAGGTATTCAATGGGTGGGCACATAGAATGGCATTCTTTCAGTCTTTGTCTCTTGGGGTATACATTTAGTCTGAGCTTCTATTATGGTCTTTTTAAATAGTTCCCATGCTGCCTGTGGGCTTTGCCGGGGGACCAACAAGGTGAATAGTACCTGTCACAGGATCCATGCAGGTCTGTGCCCTCTGGTACCTGCACCCTGTGCTTAGGCTGGTGAAATCAACAGTTCTCCACACCATTATGCTCTTTCACCCAGGTGCTTAGTGCTTGTACAGTCCCCCAAATCTCCTAACAGATAGTGACTCCCCAGACCCTCTCCAGGGTCTCCTGTCCCTTGAGGCTTCCTTACTTGCCAAGGAGGCACCAACACAGCCCACTTGCCTCCTCTCAGCCTAGCTTCCCTACTGGGCTTTACCCAGGGCTTTTATAGTCCTCCTGGTGCCTCAGCCCAGCTGCCAGCACTTAGCTCGGTGGCTTTCCCTGAGCCAGCCCTCATCAGGGCTTGCAGCTGGGCTCCCTGCATCTCTGCCCCGGCCTCCTGGCCAGAAAACAGGCCACAGTCACCATTTTGGCAGGACTCTAAAGGAGTTTACCCCCTGTCCTGCCACAGTACCTAAAAGCAAATTTCTCTCAGTAAGAACAGTTATTTTGTGAGTTATGTTGAGACTAAAAGGTGGAACCTGTGATATTAGGATATGCTAAGTTCCTGCCAATTCTGGTGACTGTGTCAGAAGTCTGGCCTGAACTGCATGATGTTTGCCCTTTTAGATTTCATCCACAGGAGTCACTGTGGAAGGCTTGCAGACATTAATAGGCTTAGTGTCTTAAATAGTGTCTCTGCAGATTGAATTCTGTTAAATGAGTCTGTTTATCTCTAGGGATTTGAACCTGCTCCCATTTAAATCAATGGCAAAATCTCTTTTGACATGAGGAGGACCTAGAATTGTTGTAATTTCATTATTGAGTATCTCTACTTTCCTTCCTGGAAAGATACTGGAATAAATTATTAAAAATCAATTTGTAAACACTTAGTGGATAATAGGGTAACAAGGAATAGCCAGCATGGATTTGACAAGAACAAATCATGTCAAACCAATCTAATTCCCTTCTTTGATAGGATCACTGGACTAGTGGATCAGGGGAAAGCAGTAGACATGATCTACCTTAATTTTAGTACGGCTTTTGACACAATCTTACGTGACATTCTCATAAGTAAACTAAGGAAGTGTAATCTACATGAAATTACATAAATGAGTGAACAACTGGTTGAAAGATCATACTCATAGTCCGCTGTCAAACTGAGAGGACGTATTTAGTTCAGGGATGGGCAAACTTTTTGGCCCGAGGGCCACTTCGGGCTTTAAAATTGTGTGGAGAGTTAGGTAGGGAAGGCTGTGCCTCCCCAAACAGCCTGGCCCCGCCCTCTATCCAACCCCCGACTGCCCCCCTCAGAACCTCCGACCCATCCACCCCCCGACTCCTTGTCCCCTGATTTCCCCATCCCGAGACCCCCCCCACCTTAACCACTCCCTCGGGGCACCACCCCCTATCTAAGCCCCCTGCAGGATGCCACCCCCTATCGAACCCTCCTGCTCCCTGTCCCCTGACTTCCCCGACCCCTAGCCACACCCCCTCCCTCCTGACCGGCCCCCTGGGATTCCCACGCCCTATCCAACCCCCACGTTTCCTGTCCCCTGACCGCCTCCCAAGGTCCTCTGCCCCTTATCCAACCCCCCACCCCCGGCCTGGCCCCAGCCCCTTTACTGGAGCAGCCTCCCCAGCCAGAGCTCAGGTGCCGGTTAAGAGGAGCCCACGGGCCATAGCTTGCCCATCCCTGATCTAGTGGGATCTTGCAGGGATCAGTCCTGGGTCTGGTACTATTCACTATTTTCATTAAGGACATAAGAACAGCCATACCAGGTCAGACCAAAGGTATGGCTAGCCCATCTAGCCCAGTATCTTGTCTTCCATCAGTGGCCAATGGCAGCTTAAAGTCTTGGATAAATGAGTGGAGAATATGTGTATAAAATGTGAAAATGACACCAAGTTGGGAGGAGTTGCAGGCACTCGGGAATCCAAAACAACTCTGACAAACTGGAAAATCAGTCTGATATCAACAAGATGAAATTCAACAAATTCAAGCATAAACTAATACACTCAGGTGGGAAAAATTAAATGCACAACTACAAAATGGGGAATAACTTGGTAGGTGGCGGTACTGCTGAAAAGGATCTGGGGGATATAGTGGATCACAAATTGAATGTGAGCCAACAATGTGATGCAGTTGCAAACAAAGGCTTAATATCACTCAGGGGCATATTGACAGGAATGTTGTGTATAAGACAAAGGAGGTAATTGTCCTGGCACTGGTGAGGCCTTATCTGAAGTATTATGTACAATTTTGGATTCCACATTTTAGGAAAGATGTGGACAAATTGCAGAGTCCAGAGCAGAGCAACAAAAATGATAAAAAGTTTCAAAAACCTGCCCTCTGAGGAAAGGTTAAAAAACTGGTCATGTTTAGTCTTGAAAAAAAGAATACTGAAGAAGGACTTGGTAACTATCTACAAATATGGTAAGGGCTGTTATCAAGAGAATGGTGATCAATAGTTCTCCATGTCCACTGAAGGTAGGATAGGGAGCAATGGGCTTACTCTATAGCAAGGGAGATTGAGGTAAGATATTAGGAAAAACTTTCTAACTATAAGAATAGTTAAATTCTGGAATAGGCTGCAAGGGGAGGCCTATTATCCAAATTGCTCTTAAAAACCACTGGAGGTTTTTAAGAGCAATTTGGATAAACACCGCACAGAGGTGGTCTAGGTTTGCTTGGTCCTGCCTCAGTACAGGGGTCTGGGCTTAGAAAACTATGCAGATTGGTATCAATGTTCGCCTTTTTCCTTACAACTTCCCTGGGCCTTATTTTTCCCCATCTGCAAAATAGGATTAATACATCCCTCTATCAAAGGGGTGTTGTGAGGCTTAATTAATTCATAGTACCATGGGGATGCCAATGAATATATACATAAATTAATAACTTAGAAACATGCAGAAATGAAGTCAAATTAACCAACATCTTTCGAAAGGCAAAAAAGGTTCAGTGCCACCAAATAGTTGAGTTTGCCCTCACTTTATCTCGGCTAATTACCTGTCACTACTCATCACATTACAGAAGGTTTATGAAGGACAATAAAAAAGCCATCGGGTGAGATTTTCAAAAGTGCTCACCATTGAGCTAACTTCACTGACGTTAACAGGAACAGTTAGGCCAGTGCTTATGCAAAAGATGGACGAGCCAATAACGTGAAGTGAAATCCTAATCAGACAGGTTGAAGGGCCTTAAGCAGATCATACCAACTGAATTCCCAGCCTCATTTTGGAAAGGACTGTTGAACTCTTAGGGGGAAAATGAAGAGGAAAGTCATGGAGCCACCCCTATCCACTCCAGAAAAAATGATAATTTTCCACACGTTTGCTCAAGGTAAGTTTATGAATGTTCAAAAGAAAAAAACTATTTGACTGAGAATGAAAATAATACCTGAAAAATTGTGAAGAAAAATTCCAAAATATTTCATTTTTCAGGTGGAAATGGAACACAACATTATAAATATAAACATATTGTCCAGCAAGCATGAGTTCTATTTTCCTCTTCACTTGAAGGACAGTGCTATATGGAAAGGAAAATCTTCATTTGTTAAATCATCGAAGTTGTAAAAAGCTTAGGCACTTTGGGACTTGATTCCCTAAGTTGCAATGTAACCTCCAACAGCATGACAGCGAGGTAAATAAACTTTCCACCCGTCTCACAGCTTCCTCCAGTCTGACGGCTGCCTCTTTACAATGGTATTAACGGCTGTCTATGTGAGACTTGAGAAACAGGCTGGACAGAACACTTAAACACACTGTTAGTCATCATGCTAATGGGAGCTCGGAGGTCTTGTTTCCAGCATTCCCAGCTCTTAGGAACAGTTCATTAAAGTTCTTTTTAAAAAACAAAACAGAAGAAGCCCATGAAATAGCTTCCATAACTCCTAACAGACATGAAGTTAGCTTACAGCTCCTGGGACAAAGTCAGCAAAGCTTAATGTTTGCATTAAAAACTGAGTAACAGAAAACATGAAACTGTATACCAAAAGCCCTAGCTGATACTTCTCACAACTTAATATAAATTAAAATAAATGGAAGCTATGAAATTTTTGCAAGCTGCGTTGAACTTGGCAGGCTCTTAATGTGAAACACTCACCTGCCCATGTTTTCATTTATTATACCAGAATAAAGACCGTGCATAAAGGGCTGCAGGATTGGGCCCTAGTTCCACTGAAGTCAGTGGGAGTTTTGTTATTGATGTTCATGGGACCAGGATTTGGCCTTTATTCCAGACTTAGGGTATGCTCAATGTATCAGGGATCAATTTATCACATCTCACCTAGACGCGATAAATTGACCCCCAAATCGATGCCTGTACTCCACCTCGGTAGGGAGTAAGCGGAGCTGGCAGCGAAGTGGCCGTGGTCGACCCGCCATCGTGGAGATGGCCAGGTAAGTCGAACTAAGATATTTCGACTTCAGCTACGCGAATAGCATAGCTGAGATTGTGTATTTTAGTTTAGAATCCCCCCCGCACACACACACACAGTGTAGCCCAGTCCTTAGACTGGTGTTACTAAGACTAGATTGAAGCTGGCCCACTAACTCCACTATGATGTCATCAGGTAAGCTGGATTCAACCTGAAATGTCAATCTTATATTTTGATGGAAGTGTTTGATTCTAACAATATGTAAGTTTTGTGTGTCCTCTGTGAAGTTTCTACTCATATATAGGGAGAATTTTTTTGTTAAAATTTTAGCTTATGAATTACCAGTTCTTGCTTTAAATAAAAAGGTTGTTGGAATTTGGAACCTCTTTTTACATTTCCAGTTGAAACACTTGAGACAGATGCTTAATGTCTACACATGTGAACTGTCCAAATGATTTGAACTGGGAGACAGTTAATCTAGTAGATAGGACACTGGAAGGGAGTCATGAGACCTAGGCATATGCTTTCAAATTCACTTTAATGGAGGAAATTATCCAAAGGTACAAAATGAATGTTTCTAACATAGTGGAACAAATTCTGCTCTCAGTTCTGCCAGCTTCTAGTTTGTTTTGTTGGGTGAGAGTGAGGATAGAATGTATCCCATTAGATAGTTGTAAGGAAGCAATATTGCCCATGATCAACATGCAATTAGGATGAGTTTTCCCCAGTGCTGGAGAAAAAATGTTAATTGATAGCTAGGATGAAATGTCTATAGGCTTTTTATTAATGGTTTATTAATTTTTGTAACACTGGATAATTTGAACTTTCATAAAGATTAAATTTAATGTCAGTTATGTCTCTGTCATTTTTTGTCAATCAACAAAGGTATGGGCAAGAATACCAGGAAAACTTTTTTTTTTCGAAAATCATAAATACTGCCACCAAGATCAATCTCGGGGGAACTGAAGAAAAATTTAATCCCCAAAATCTTCATTAAAAATTAAATTTCCATTTGTAACAAATCTGCATTATTTTTAGCAATGGATAAAAATTAAACATTTTAATTTGAACACTGGGAATCTATTGGTATTTGCCTATAAAGGTGGAGTAGATTTCCATGGGATGACTAATTTCTAAAGTCATAGATTCACAGATTTTTAGGCCAGAAGAGACCATTATGATCAGTTAGTCTGACCTTTTGCATGAACCCCGTAACTTCTCTTCCAGCTGTTTTAGAAAGAAATCCAGTCTTGACTTAAAGACTGCAAGTGCTGGAAAATCAACTTCATCCCTAGGTATGTTGTACCAATGGTTAATTATCCTCACTATTAAAAATTTGCACTTTATTTCTCATCTGGATATATCTAGCTTCTGCTTCTAACTTTTGGATATCATTAGAGATTTCTGTCTGTTGTACGGCTATAATGATACAGTGCATGTGGGATACAAATGATGCAAACAATTAAGGATAATACAAGAATACTATATATAGATTTTTAGAGAGAGTGGCTTAAGCAGTTGTACGAGAAAGGTCCTAGCAATTGTTAGAACATTTATGACTTTCACATCTTATTACGTGAGGTAAACAAGGCTAAACTGCATTAGAGGAGGCCAGATGCATGCAAAAGGACATCACTTATGGAAACTGAATGTCCCATGTAAGCTTTTCTCAGTTCTTCCACCACTGCTCCTGTCAATCCTGTTGCCAGATGTGGTCTGAACCTTGTCACACTTGAGCAATATTGGCTGGGTACTGTGGGAGTGTTATCTACATTTGCCTCTCACAGCTGACTTTCATCCATCAATATGTAATCACCCAGAACATATGACTTGCAGTTTCACAATTTACTCTAATTTCTGATCTAGTGTTGGATTGGCATGTGGGTGGTATTCTGACAGGACTCTAGTCAAGTTTAACAAGTAACTTCAGAATGATACCATTCAGGGTAAGATCAAGGGGAGGGAGGCAAAATGAATCAACAATTCATGATCTGGAACTTTGAAAAACATTGCGTGTTCCCTCTCTTCTTGTACTTTCCCTCTAGGTCTGTGGATCCTTATTGTAAACTTTGTTGTTCTATGAAAAGTGCAGCACAGTAGTATTAATGTTTTAAAAGGCAAATCTGCCTGAAAGACTTTGGGAGAGCTTATAATGATGGGAAACATGACAGAAGATGGAATATTGCCTGAAACCACATGTTAATAAATATACTTTTAGACAAGTGGAGAAATCATTAATATCTTCTGTACTACAGTCAATAAATAAAATGAAAGGAAGAATTCCTTTCCACAAGGGTTTTGTACATTAACAAAATATTACCTGCAGGCTGTTCTGAATAACTTTATAATAATAAACATCATGAACAAATCTGAAAAGTATTTTGAAAAATGTGGTGTGTCATAAAAGAAGTGTTGACTTTTACCATACGAGGTTACTAACATCTTATCTCTGCTGTATATTGAACACCTGTGATCCTATCTGGTTTGTATTAACAATGTCTGTTCTGTCCCTTTGGCTTCCAATAGTCTGTCAGTTTCAGCACTATTCAACTGCTCTGAAATCCATTTCTTGTAACTACCACCCTTAGCAATATTAGCTACCTATTTTGATGTTATGTAATCCATCATTTCTTTTCTAAGGCACAACCTGCCATCCATTCATACCACCAGTCGTCCTCTAGCCAGATTTCCTCAACTGATCCAACAAATTGTCCTATCAGGTGACTTTCCTAGCATGGAGCTTCAACTGCAGGCTGTCAGTAAAGAGATTGTTATGTCTAATACTTTGTTTATTAATGTGTTTAATCTAGGTATAATTCTTCAGCTTTAAGACTACAGTTATCTCTGTGGAATCCACAGCAAACACCCTCATTTTTCTTTGAACAAACCCAATGTAATCTTAGAAACACACAGAAACAATCAGTTCTATTCACTACTGTTTTAGTACAGTTTACAGTGCTGCAGCTCTGCTGATTTCAACTGTGTTACAATGGGGTAAAACAAGTTACTCAGTGGGGAATACAGCCTAGCTTTAGAAGTGATTAAAAAGATTTCTCAGGAATAAACCAGTTCCTTTACTGGAACCAATTCATCCGTTTGAAAAGAGAATCACTGCCATCTAAAACAATGCAAGGTTATTGTTAAAAATAATACTCTGATCATTTACTGTACATTTCTATTTAAAAAACCCTCAATTAATAGCCACTCATTTATGCAGCTGTAGCTTTAGCCTGCATTTAAAAACTGGTGCCTCTCACCATGTTCTTTAGCATGAAATCCGCAGGGACAATTTGATTTAATAGAAGCTATTGATTTAAAGGCAAAAGGGCAAATACATGTAATATCAGCTCTGAAGAAAGCTTCGTAGTAATTATCCTCCTAATGGCCCCCAAAAGGCATCTTTTCATATTCTGTATGTGTGGTGCTTGGTACAACAGTATGCCATGTACTGTAGGCTTTATTAATACTCTTTTAGAAGTAGACATTATTGTGAATTACCATGTTATGAAAGCTAGAAAGCACCTTCGTGGTAGACTCCTGTGATGTGCACTGCCCCAGTGGGAGACTCCAAAGACATTGGTAGTGGAGGTAAGCAGTGTCTCCTGGGGCTATGGAGGAGTTTGTCCAGAGCATCCCTTGCTATAGAGCACAACACATGCTTTCCCATCCACAAAAACTGATTTGCTGAATGGCAAAGAGGCGCCGTACACTTCCTCTTCAGCCTATTCCCGTAGGGAAAATTAGTATCACTGACAACACTGGACTCTAGGACCATCTCTGTACTAGAGCGCTGAATCACTTGTAACTGAACTAGTTGAAGCACAAAGGGTTCAGCAAGCCTGTCAGGGTTCCCTCCCGACTCTGAACTCAAGGGTACAGATGTGGGGACTCACATGAAAGACCCCCTAAGCTTATTTCTACCAGCTTAGGTTAAAAACTTCCCCAAGGCACAAATCCCTTTGTCCTTGGATGGTATTGCTGCCACCACTGAGTGATTTAACAAACATTCAGGGATGGCCACTTGGAGCCCTATCTTCCCCCAAATATTCCCCCAATCCCTACACCCCTTTCCTGAGAAGGCTTGAGAATAATATTCTCACCAATTGGTACAGGTGAGCACAGACCCAAACCTCTGGGTCTTTCGGACAATGAGAATCAAGCAGGTTCTTAAAAGAAGAATTGTATTTAAAGAAAAGGTAGAAGAATCACCTCTGTAAAATGAGGATGGTAGATAACTTTACAGGGTAACGAAAGATTCAAAAACAGAGAGGAACCCCCTCTAGCCTTAGTTTCAAACTTATAAAACACAGAAATAAACCTCCCTCTAGCAAGGGGAAAATTCACAATCTAAAACAAAAGATAATCTAACACGCCTTGCCTGGCTTCTACTTACTGTTTTTGTAATATGAGAGACTTACTTAGGGTTGTATGGAGGAGATGGGACTGAGAGGAACCAGACAAAAAAACCCAAGAGCGAACACACACACACACACACAAAAAGCACAAACAAAGTCTTACCTCCCTCCCCCAGATTTAAAAGTATCTTCTTTCCCCATTGGTTCTTTTGGTCAGGTGCCAACCAGGTTATTTGAGCTTCTTAACCCCTTACAAGTAAGGGGGAATTCTAAGCTACCCTTAGCTGTATGGTTATGACGGAGCCCACACTAGTCATGTTGATTCTCGTCCATATTTCTGTTCCCCAAGAAGTAGCTTGATATTCAAAAGTGCCATGCATCCAGCAGTGTCCATTGACTTTAATGGAGTTGCTAGGAACTCCAGCATGTTTTAAAATCAGGGTTAGGTACCAGAATAAGGAATTCGCTGCCTGAAGTTAGACTTCTGTTTTTGAAAATCTTGACTCAGATTTCTACTAGCAGAGAGCTGCCTAATTGTTTTACATATCAACTGAACATAGGCCCAGTTTCATGGGGAATGATTAGTATTGGGTATAAGTACATAATTTAATTCATCTGTCATGAAGTGCACGTATCTAAACTGACTAACCATGTGATCTTATTGCAATAACCCTTCATCCTTCCTCAACTCATTCCTTCTTCATTTTTTGCTACCACCACTTGATGTAACATATCTAAAATTGGACTGTAAGACCTTCATGGCAGGGACACAGATATTTAACAGGAGACAGAAAAAAACAAAGTGCAATTTATGGTGCTATAAAAATAAAATACTGGCAATTTCATTTATAATTAGCAATGTGTTGTTATAATTATTTATAATTAGCATAATTCATTTATAATTAGCAATTTCATTTATAATTAGAAATGTGTTAACTTACCCAACAGCAATTCAGTTATAATAATTATTAATAATAATGTATAGAATTCCTTTAATCATAAAGGGCACAAATAATCTACAAACCATTCACATACACCACCAATACAAGTCAGCTATCTCTGGCGTGGAACACAGCAGCTACCAGTGCACAAAGTAGGAGGGGACATTTCGGCCAAGGACATTGAGGCAAACAATAAAAAAAAAAAGCCCTGCTATCATTAACATTTATGTAAACAGGAGCTCAGTGTCTAAATTCTCATCCAAAAAGAAAAACTGCATGGCACTCATTCTTCTGCTTAGAAGAAAGAGCTGAGTCAGCTCAGCTACTGAATATGTGTCTCATCAAGTTACTGGTAGAGAAGAGAAGAAAAGAAGGGGGTCAGAGTGGATGACAACTCTGAATTCACTATTTTTCACCTAATGAAGATTTCAGTTGTCTTCCCTAACACCAAAATCTTAGGTCCAGGAGCCTGCATTCACTGAAATTAATGCCAACACCTCCATTTACATCAGTGGAAGCTGTAAGTGCTCAGCATTTCTGGAAATCAGGGAACTTCTAATTAGGTTCCTTAATATGGATTCAGGAGCATTAGGATCCAGGTTTCAAGTAGCTGGTACAAGTGTACAGGCCCTACAAGCATCCAGAGTCTCGATATCCAGTGTGATGGCAAACACTGTGGCCAGACTGGTGTCTTAGTCCAAGAGGTGGTACCGTGTCATAGTTAACCTTCACCATGGACTTCCTTTATCCTTCCCCTATGAAGTATTATATTCCTACTCCCTTATCTCATGCACACAACAATCTGAAGGAAGGGAGAGGGGGACATGTCTCACTCAGCTCCTTCCTCTTCAGCTGAGGTCTGTTCCACACACTATGTCAACAGAACTCATTCACTCTCAGTCCTAGTGCTCCCCAAACTTCCATCTGGTTGCACTACTGTTTTACCTCCTTACTTTGCTCCATCTGCCTTGGCCTCCTCTCAGCTCTAGCCACACCACTTTCCCCTTGATTGCATTTGTTAGTGTTCTTGTTTAGAACAATTTTGAACAGTATATTATCACATATTCATTTGTATTATGGCAGCACCCATGGGCCTCAATCAGGATCAAGGCCCCTTTATACTAAGGACTGTAAAGATAAAGAATCAGTCCATTCTAGCTGGATACACAGTATCTGTTTCACCTGAAGAATCCAGTCAATGAATGGATGTCCCTAGACAATGGGAAGTCTGCTCCCACATGTTCTGAAAGCAGTGAAAGCACAGAATGAACAATGTATAATTTTACACAGAAACCACCAGGAGGGTGTTCCTTTTGACTACATTTGCTTTTTGAGGATCTGGGGGAAATTATTTGGAATTTAGACACAAGGACAAAACTGCTCAAAATTAAGGTGAATTCAGCTGGCACACGCTGCAGCTGCATCAAGAAAAATTGAGGTAGCACAGCAGAGAGAAAATGAGGAGCCCTCGGGAATGATGATTGTAGAGGTGTCAGGGAATATAAGGAAAGCCCAATCACTGTGTAATAGTGAATTTAAGGATCAAGAGACTGCTTTCTTCTATGAAGGAGAATCTATGAAGAGAGCTATCTGCTTTTCTGCTAACTACTTTGGATTATTATCCTATTGATATAAAAGTCTTTAAAACTAAGTGAAATGGGACCTTGGATCATTATATATATGATATACTAGAACAATTTACCAGTTAGAGAGGAATAGTATAAATCTTATACTCAAATGACTAATAAAAACAAACAAATAAATCAAGCTTTTCTTCCTCTGTGATGCCATTCAAACTCTCTTTTACCCCTCCCTCTCATTCCCTGAAGAACAGACACTACCATACAGTGCCTTTTGAATTCTGTCTGCCTGCTTTCTTCACTGCCCACCTACTGTAAGGAGAAGCTCCTCCCACCTGCACATAAAAGCCAAGTGCATGCTACCAGCAGCTGATCAGAGCACTTTCACAGTCCTCCTCTGTTGCGAGCCAGTCATCTCCTCTCCTTGGAACTTGTGCACTCAAGGTAAGGCTATTGCTACTTCAGGCTTCTATAACATCAGGCTAGTTTTGAGGAAGTCTTAATGTCAGCTGAACCACTGTCTTGCTGCGTCTTGTTGGTGGAGCTTTTTTCAGATGTCAAGTCATCTGACATTTAGGTTAGTAACTTACTGTTGTTTTAGCAATGAAATGAAAACATTTCTTGCTGAGGAGGACTAACATATGTGACTGGGAAAAGCTTTTCTTTCCTGTTCTAATTGATTTTGAAAAGTTCAGTACTACATCCACTCAAATTTTAACAATTTTTACTCTGTTAATATTTTCCATCTCAGTGAGGGTAGCCCAGACAAAATTGTCAACAAAAAGGCACTTTAAAGCTGCCTAACATTTTCCCTTAAAATAAACAGTACACTCAAAAGGCCTGCTGGTCATTTGGGGATGTTTTGGAAATGTACAACACAGCTTCAGCAATCTTCTGATCCAGGTTTTATTGCTTTGGAAAAAAACATATTTGAATTACTGCCTTCACAGAGGAACAATAATCAGGTGGATGTTAGAAAGGGGGGAGGGAAATTCACCATCTGGGACTAAACATGATTTAAGAACATATTTCAAGAGCAAAATTCCATCTCTTGCAACAACAGGATATCATGTATAAAAAGCACTGTGTTGATGAATTTCATTATATCTATAGCTGTTTGATCTATGTTTTTAGATGATATATCAAGTTGTCTTCATATATCTTTATATATATATATTATATAATATATATACATTTCAAATGTTATAAGAAGAGAATACTAAAGAGATCAAATATTTTAGCTTAAATGAGATAGTTAAGAAGCTAAACATATTAAAGCAGAAAATGTTTTTAAAAAATGCTTTTACTTTCCTCTCTGTTCATCTGTCTGTCCTCCCAGAGATGAATCTAAATTACTTGTACCAGTTTTTCAAGTTGAGAGTCAGGGTATTTTTAACACATGGTCACCTATTTAAACAAATTTCATTATGAAAATCCTAATCCTAGAATGCCTCGATAGTATTCAGTAATGAGGGAGATCAGGAATTAACATTATATGAACAGTAGATGTTGATTGTACCTACTATGCACATAATCTGTACATAATACATGTCTGCAGTTAAAAGCTGGTATTTTCTTCACTGTAGCCAAAGAACTCCTTTTCAAGTACTGCTTTGCTTTCTTTCCTGAGACTTTTTTTTAAAGACAAAATGTCTTTTTATAAATAACCACCTCTGCACAATAGCTACAAATACAGTAGCTAAGGTAGAGTTTTATAACCTCAGCATAACTGTTCATGTTACCGTTTTCTGTGTAGTGCATCTAGGAAATCTGTCTTACATCTTACACATTATCTATTTTATCTTTCAAATGAGTACAAAGATCAACATCTTCAACAGTTTCCTTGAAAGGTTACATAAGCATTTAAATAAATAAAAAAATCCTGAGGCTGCTACTAAGAACAAAATACAGTACATTCCACAGCATGCTTAAGTTGGAGTAAAAACTGTTCTTTTTGAAAAAAAACAATTAATCCGCATAAACTTCTTCCATGAGACTTACAAAGAAAGCATAATAGGTTTTTTCTAACTGACATTCTAACACTTGCAAATTCTTATTTTGTATTTAACATCTGATATTTTTGTATGGAAGAACATAGAAAATATAATTTTAGGAATGTATTATTTGTAGAATTTAGCTTAAAATAAAATCCTACCATGAAGTCTCGGTTCTCGTGCACTATGTTGCCTTACCTGGTAGAGCAGTTCCCAGGAAGAAACACATCACAGAATACATTTGGCACAGAACATTTGCATGCACTGAAGTAGCTTTTAGTAGAAATTGCTGTGAAATGTGTTATTTTTGCATATGAAAATAGATCCTAGAACATATCATACAAACTTTGTGTCTGATTAAACTAAACTAGAATCTGAGGGCAATTTATCCTCTAAAATGGACAGTTAATTCAGCTATCATTTTGTAGCATTGGACTAAGGAAAGTTGAATGCAGAAGGGATCCAAGAGCAGTCACTCTTCTAGACATGCGCTTTCAAGGTCTGTAACACAGCCCTCATTTTTCTTGGTGCTGAAATGAAAACTGATTTTTATAAATACCAATTTCTGATCTGAGAGCAAATAATATTGATCAGTTTGAACAGCAAAAGCACGCCCACAGATGCACCCAATCAGGTCTTAATTTGTAATGAAAGAGGTGCCGTGGCTCAAGTTTTTTTATTCATAACCAATACAGTAAGCCCCAAGTTGCTGGGGCTATGAGCTGCCAAGCTAAGAAATGCTGGGGCTCAGTAGCAAGCTCTAGCACAAATGAAGCACTGCACCCAGTCTTTGAAAACCAGTAGTGCAGATACATTAAAACAAAAATTGGAAGTGGCAGTGGAAACAGATGCTCAGGTACAAGTGCAATGAGCACGGTATAAACCCCCCTGAGTTGATAGCATGCATTAATCTTAAAGCCACATTGAAGGAGACAGAATAAAGATAGAAAAATGTTGGTGTGGACATGTCCAGTCATTCCTTGTAGTGGCTACACCTATATTTTAATACTGTTCATAAAGGGACTGATCTGAAGTCCATTGAAATCAATGGGAAAACTCCCACTGATGTCAAGGGGCTTTGTATCAGACCTTTGTATCGTTACACAGGCTAAACCATATACTTACTTTGTAGATACTAATCACCATCACCAGGGTATCAGAGAGCCTCAAACATTCATGAATCTATCCTCAACACCTGAGTAAGATAGGGAAGTATTGCTCCCCTTCATTTTTACAAGTGGGGAATGGAGGCACAGAGAGACTAAGTGACTTGCTCATGATCATACGGGACATCCGTGGCAGGAGAGGGACTTGAAGCCAGTTCTTCTGGTCCCCAGTCTAGTGCTTTAATCAGAAAAGCATCTTTTCTTATCTACTGTGCATCCCCTCAGTTGGTTCCTTAGGCCTGAGCCACCTCAGGCAGAATGAGCAAACACAGGCCCCTCTATCTACAATCAATAGCCAAGAAATTGTATGTGATACACACATACTACGGTTGGTACTTGACAACTAAGTAATGATAAACCTTCAAAATTAAGTTCATATAGGAAGTGGGAGGTGTTTATACAAAATTATTTATATGATGAGTATTACATGCATCATATTTTTATGAGTCTGCATGATAGCATGGTAATTAGATTAATATTTTTTGGTAGAGATTGGCACTGGTGTGAGAAATAGGGAAACAAATTTCCATCCCCTGCCCTTCTCATCTTTGGTGATGCTCTTTGCTATTGTGCAATGCAATTCTAAAGCACTCATTCTTTTTACGCTCTCTCTCTGGTGGCATCTCTGTAAAATTCTGTAATACCACAAAAAATATTCCCCTTTGCCCTCTCCCTGAAGTCTGGGTCCCCAAAGACTGTTTATGAAAGCACAGAATTTTAACACTGAATTTCTACAACTGCACTGTCCTAAAAGAAAAGTGGAGGGGGAGAGTCAATATCTCATGAATTTTGAGCCTCTTCCTCCTGTGCAGTGTGTAAACTTGAAATACTCTTTCCCCGACCCTCAGCTCTCTGAAAAACAGCATGTGAGAAAGAACTATGGCTCCCATATCTGTATCCAAAATGGTGGATAAATATGAGGCAACAAATGAGAGCGTCAGACTCTGGTTGGCTGTTGGTATATGCAGGGGTGGGCAAACTACAGCCCGCAGGCCACATGTGGTCCTGTGCCCCTGGCCCAGGGGGCCGGTCCGAGCGCGGCGAGCCATTCTGGGCCCTGCGCTCCCAGCTGAGCGCGGTAAGCTGTGCCGTGCGGACAGTGCTTCAGGGGGCCAAAGCTCCACGCTCCCCTCCCCCGGAGCCACACTGCGCAGACAGCCCTCTGGAGCCAGGGCTGCACGCTTCTTCCCTCCCCTGGAGCTGCACCGAGCAGGCAGTGCTCCGGGGGCCAGGGCTGCGTGCTCCCCCCGTCCCCTGAAGCTGTGCCAAGCTGCTATGGTAAGGGGGGGGATAGGGAGTGGGGTTTCGGGGTGGTGGTTGGGGTGGGCTCTGGAGGGGGCAGTCAGGGAGTAGGGTGGGTTGGATGGGGTGGGGTTCTGGGGTAGTGGTTAGCTGGGGGAGGTGGATAGGGATCGGGGCAGTCAGAGGACAGGGAGCATGGGAATTGGGTAGGGGGTGGGATCCTAAGGAGTGGTTAGGGGTCTCTGGAAGGGACAGTCAGGGGACGAGGTCTGGGAGGTTGGATGGGTCTAGGATTCTAAGGGGGCAGTCAGGGGGCGGGAAGTGGGAGGGGGCCGGATTGGGAGTGGGGCCCTCCCTACCTACCCCTCCATGTAATTTTGCAAACTTGATGTGGCCCTTGGGCCAAAAAGTTTGCCCATCTCTGGTATATGGAACAATCCATAGTTCTGTGGAGAAATAATTATTTGGGAGGGAACTGGAGTGAGCTAGTGCTGCCTGTACCCATTCGTTTTATGTCTATCATATGCTGATGTTTGCTGATATACGCTGATGTTTGAGAATTAAGAAATAATTGTTATAGCAGCCTTTGGGGGCACTGTCTCCTCTTTTTTAAAAAAAATAAATGTTTTCACTGTAGACATGGAGCACTGGGACAGAACTCTGAGCATGTGAGACAGACAATTAAAATTTCAGTAACAGTAATAAAAAATGCTATTTATTAGAATAGAAAGAACCAAGACCTAGCACTGGTGCAAATGACCTGGTGAAGGAAGGTAGCAGTTTGTAATGCACCATGAAGTACCACAGTATAAGCTAAGGAATAGGTATAGATGTAGAGTCTGCAGGGGAATCGGTTTGAAACAGAAGACTTTATAGAGATTATAATGAAATTGACTGAGTGACTCAAGTGCTGAATGCAGAGAATAGCCTGTATTCCTCAGATTTGTACCCTGAGAATCATGTGGGTGTTTTCTTTGTCTATATTATTACGGCAGTAATGGGTCTGGGTTAAGGCACCGTTTTGTTAGTTCTATTGATCAACTTAGAAAACCATCCGTGAATGCTAGGGGGAAACATTGGTTAACTTCTCCATCCATATTCTACAGCTCCAGGAGGAGAGGAGCGTGTTCTATCCAGTCTGGGGGCACGACCAGGCTACTTTGCTACTGTCTAGTTGCAGACAGTGCAAACTATTCAGTTCTCCAGCAGGAATAAGTAGCACTCAGGCACCCCATCCACTCTGCAGTGTGCAGACAGAGCAGCTCAGGAATTTTTCACCCCTCTGTCACCATTTCATTTTTATACATCTCAGACAGCAAAGGGCTGAATTTTACCTGAACATTAACATCCACACAGTCTGCCATTACTACTCAGTTTCTTGACATAAAAGCTACTCTGTGTTCCTGGGTTCTTTGGCCTTCTGGGAGATAATTTTGTATTCTCACGAATGTTGCACTTCTAACAATAAGATTTGATCATCAGATTTTTAGGAAGGGCTACAACAGGCAACAAGAAAAGACAGTGGAGCATTGGCTGCTTGTTCCATTTTTGATGAAAATTAAGGAGATTTAAAAGAATAAATAACTATATTGGAGGCTTCCTAATTTTCCTGCTGTGATATACTGGGATTATGTGAATGAATGATGTTGCCCTCTTGTGGCATGTCCTCAAAGAGGATAAGGGATCTACTACTGGTACCAGCCAAGGGAATTCTTCATTTGCATAAGTCAGTAGTTTTCCACCAGGGGTACACATAGCCTGGGTATATGTGGAAATCTTCTGGGGGTACACCAGTTTATCTAGATATTTGCCTAGTTTTGCAGCAGGCTATATGGAAAGCACTAGTGAAGTCAGTACAAACTAAAATTTCATATGGACAATGACTTGTTTAAATGTAAATATAATATTTATATTCCACTTGATTTATTTTATAATGATGTGGTAAAAAGAAGAACATAAGCAATTTCTCAGTAACAGTGTGCTGTGACACTTCTGTATTTTTATGTCTGATTTTTGTAAGCAACTAGTTTTTAAGTGAGGTGAAACTAGAGGATACCCAAGACAAATCAGACTTCTGAAAACGGTACAGTGGTTTGGAGAGCCACTGTTAAGTTGTATAGGACTACACACACGCACCTGACTGATAAGGATTCTAGCCCTAGATCCCCATGTGCTTGAGCTATATAATAGTTAGGCCTGATCTCTGCAGGCATGGATACACTACACACCAATAAGTAATTCTGCTTGGTCTTTATTCATATATTTCTGAAATGTAGCAACACTTTCTCATACTACTTTGGTGTATAATGAATTTAATCTGTCAGTTGTATGATTGGATTGTATCACTATTTTTCAAATGGGCATCTTTTAATGTACTGAGACCTGGTGCAGAAGCCAGCTAAATAAAATTCAGTGCATCTGGCATGTGCACGTAAGCTACTGGACAGGTCTCTTTTGAAAGTAAGTGTGAACCAGTGCCCTCTTCTAGGTGGCAGGGGGTGAGAATGGGAGTGGGAGAGGGAACTCAGACCTGTTTGAGTGTTTATCAGTTCCCTCTGCTGGCTGCAGAGCCTACAGTTTGTGGAGCAGCTGTGTTTGTCGAGGCAAAGGTCATAAATCCTATTCCCAGTGCTGCATGTATGCAATAAGCTGATGACTGTGGTGTCTGTGCATGTATGTGGACATCATTCATTCCAGGGTCTCATCCACACCTACACCAAGTTCAACAGAAGGGCACTCAAAAAATTATACTGAATTCCAAGGAGGTTAGAATCATTCCGTCAAGCATCTAACATCTTGCCAGCCCCGTGATTTACCAGACTGTTCAGTTAGTGCATCCCTCCATCATGCGTAATATACTAAACCCACACCTTGCGCCTCTTCTCCAAGAGGACCATGTATATAGCTATTACACACTGATTTTTAAAAAATGTTTCTAAATGTATTACAAACATTCTAGGCAACCCCAAAATGTAATGTTTTAAAACAGCTATAAAAAGTCCATACTTACAGATCATTAAACAAACGACACGGGGGGAGAGCATCCCAACCTAAGCTAGAGTGACCAGACAGCAAATAGAACAGGAGTACTTGTGGCATCTTAGAGACTAACAGATTTATTTCAGCTTTCGTAGGCTACAGCCCACTGAAGAAAGCTAGGCAAAAATTCAGCTCTCCTAGCCACACAACTGATAGCTGCTTTGCTGTTCTGTTCTCCCCACCTTGCATGGAACTCCAATCAGAGCAGGATATGAGAGCTGATCTCTTTCCTGGCCTGGAGAGCAGAATTTTACTCCAAATTTGGCTTAATGCCCCCAAACCCTCAAAACTGTGCAATTGCTCAGCATTTCTATGTACAATGAAATCAGGGATTCTAGTCTGTCTCTCAGCAGACAGAAGTCACTATAATAAAACCAACAAATGTGGTCCTTTTTGGCAGCCTCAGCAGAGGAATTACAAGGTGGTTGCTCTGGGTCAGGGCTGAAGAACAGAGGGAGGTTAATGGAGGAAGCTTACATTGCAGTGTCCTTACTTTACCTGTTTTGTGAATGAAAGGAAAACTTAAATCTACAGGGCTGTTAATTCACTACCTCCCACCAGCACTAACATCCACATAAAATACATTAACAAATATATAAAAAACAGCACTCTGAGCTCATTCCCTTTCAACCAGCGGCTAGAAATAACCATAGTAGCACATCACATCGTTTGCTGTGGGGGGGGAGGGGGGGGAAAGGAATGACAATTTAGGCCTCAAGGAATAAGTCTTTTTTGCTTTAATGGTTCCAAAAATGTCAGTGCTTGTCAAGACATTTTTGAAGTAAAACCAAAGCAATGTTAGTAAGTGAACTTTCCAAGGCAGCTTTGGCCAAAACTGATTCTTAGATTTCTGTTCAGTAATAAACTGCCTCTGTGGTTGCTGGTCAGGTAGGGAGGAGCCCCCAATGGGCCAAAGCCTCAAAAGAATAGACTAAGAACCCACAAATTGCATGAAGCACTCCAATGAATAGAGAGACTCCTGCCAACCCTGCTGAAAGGGAGGGGTGTGTGTGTGTGTGTGTGTGTGTGTAGGGAGAGGGTGTTCAACCAAATCTAGCTTTTCCTCTGAAAATGGGAGGCAGACCCTATCCTGATCTTCTGTGATCACTCACAGGGATCACTTTAACCTATTCTGAAACCAAAACAATTGCCCAGGGAACAATTTCCAGAGTGGAGCTGTAAATGATTTATAAAACACTTGACAACTGTGTACTTCAAAAAAATCATTACCTGCCTGTAGGGTCAGAGTCACTACTGCACTTGTGCACTTTTCAGCAGACCCTGTGTGAGTGACCATAAGGGTCCATGTTAAGGTCTTGCTGATGAATAGCATTACAGCATATTCTCCAGTGAAGGACCCTAAACTGGCAGGAAGGTGTACAAGATGGAGTGAGGGCTGGAGCGCCTTTCCTCCTCCAACTGCCAGGGTCCAGATCACTTCTTCCCTGAGAAATACCTATAGGAGGGGAACAGCGGAATGTGTATAAAACTGTGCAATGATCACCTGGAAACACTCTCTTGCGGAGACGTGCATGTGTTAGCCCATTCCATGGGGGAAGGATGCTAATTTATCACCCATGGGTTTCTCCTGCAGCCAAAAGGAAGTTCTGTGCCTGTCATGGAGACTCCTACAATTCTCCCTAGTTCCACATAGCATGGCTCCATTTGAGCTGTGCAACACTGGCTTTCACAGTTGCCATTGCCCAAGAATTCCCAGTGCCCAACCAGAGAGACACCTATAAGATCATTATTTGCTTTCTCAGAAATGACATGCTTTATTGTGTCAGTGAAGCCCAGATCCTTAAAGATATTTGGCTCTTAACTTTCATTGATTTCAATGGAAGTTAGCTGCCTAAATACCCTTGAGGATCTAGGCCTACATGCTTAAGCCATCACTGACCCAAACATCTTTTTATTGTGCTACAAATTTTCATACAAAAATTAGTTGCTACTCATGTTCACTAGCCGAAGTCCATGGTCATATGAAATTGGAAATAATATCCCTCTATCACTCCTTGTAGTAAAAACTGCATCTTAAAAAGCAAGGCTGATTTTTGGTCACAGGGAGACAATCATTTGAAGCCCCACAATTTCTGTTTTTGTGCCACTGTGAAACCACCAATTCCTTTTTAAGTTTTGTTCTTTAAAGACCTGATGCACTTTGATCATTGACTGTAGATTGTTCATGAGCAGTCAGTTGCAAATACTTAGCCCCTGGTTAATTTTGATAGGGCATATAGCTTCTATGGTCTCTGTTTCCCAACTGGATAAAGATTATTCCTAGAATCAAATTTCAGAAATAAATACTCCCCTTAAGGAGTTCAGAATTCCCTTGCAATGGAAATCCTTTAATATTCACTTGAAATGCTGTTTCCAACACCATTCCTAACACTAATCTAGAATATTCACTGAAAGTGACACAAAAGGGAGCACAAAACACAGGCAAAGCAGACAGAATTATTCATTGGAGCAAATATTTGTGGACAGTTGGAGACATTCTCCCAGCTGTTGTCGCTTTATACTTGCTACTCATTGATTGTTACATGAAAATAAGGAAACACATACACATGTATATAAAAATCCATAGACAAAAGGCCTGACTCTGCAAACTCCTGAGCTTGGGGATACTGTAGTCTTTAAAGTCCCACTGTAGAAAACGGGGTCTGAAGTTACATAGCATTTCTGCAGAGGCACTCAACTCAGCACCTGCTAAGCTCAGACACAAGAAGCACCAGCCATCCTTTCCTACTTCCCTTGCTCCACCACATAAGATAACAATCATTGTAATAAGAAACTTTGTCTCACTGAGCTATTTAAAATCGTTCTTCACTCTATAAAACACTCTTGTACAATGTTGCGTATACTGTCATAAACTTGACTCTCAAAACTGTTACAATAACAGAGTTTTATTTCACTAGATATTTTATAACACAATAATGTTTGTCACAAAACTGCTGTGCTCTTCTGCCGTTTTTATCCTGACACTGGTAGAAGTACAGTAGAACCTCACAGTTATAAACACCTCAGAAATGGAGGGTTTTCTTAACTCTGAGCAAAACATTATGGTTCTTTCAAAAGTTTACAGTTGAACATTAACTTAATACAGCTTTGAAACTTTACTATGCAGAAGAAAAATGCTGATTTTAACCATCTCAATTTAAATGAAACAAGCACAGGAAGTTTCCTTACCTTTTCAAATATTTTTTTAACTTTCCCTTTTTTTAGTAGTTTATGTTGAAAACAAATATAGTATGAAGCTGTGTTCTTTTTCTCTCTCTCTCTCTCTCTCTCTTTTTTTTTTTTTTTTGGTGTCTACTGCTGCCTGATTGCATAGTTCCGATTCCAAATGAGGTGTGTGGTTGACCAGTCAATTCATAACTGGTATTCATAATTCTGAGCTTCTACGGTAACACAAGACTTGGAGTGTAATTCTTCTTGCACAGCATTTAAGTTTCTGCATCACGGAGGGCTGGGCTGAATTCAAGACTTGCATGAGACTTCTCTAGGGAAAACTCTGGTGCTACAGAAATTGGTTTTAGCAATACAATAGGTGGTGTTCTTATCTCTGAGTCAGCCTGAATCAATGAATGTCCCAGCATGGCATTAGGGGAGATGGGCTGCTGGAGGTGCCATCTGCTGTTTGACATGTCTACAGTCTTCAACGATTGTCTTGCACTGACCTTATGGTACTTTTCACAAGACTAGAGGACTTGTCGTCATCTTGGCCAGACTCCAATGTGGGTAATTATTTTGCTTCCTTAGAAACCACATGTAATTTACATTGGTCACAGCATTTTGGTTTTTCACTTCCTGTCCTGGATTGTTTTGTGGTATTGCTGTGCACTGTAAAATATTTGCAGTGTTCCTCCACTTGAATGATAAATGGTTATTATCCATACCTGCTTCTAATCCCAACAGACAGCAAAGGGGCCAAAAAGAGCAGTGGTCCTAAAAGTGTCATTCTCCTTTCCCTGAAAACACTGTGCATTTGCCGCATCTTGTGTTTAGCAAATGTAGCCAGAGGACAGCCATTATGCCCAACATCCTTCAGCAGACTTATGAGAGAATTCTGTGTAGTTTTATCTCGGACTGGTTCTGATAGTGCCAGAGGGAAGAGGATGGAAAAGTGAGGTGTGGCCTATCTGTAGGAAGGAACGTAGTACCATGACTCATGAGAGCCTATGCTGCCAGGAGAAGAGGGGGTGTGGTGAGGTGGAAAAAAGACTAGCAGATGCCCCGATTGATAGTATATGTTATATCTTCCAGATCTCCCAGTTTGGGGGTATACCAAGCCTCTAGTGAATGAAAAATGGCTCATTTCCCAAGCCAGATGGTCTTTGAGTTAAAAACAAAAAAAGTCTGGAATAACAATTTTTGCATGCAGGCATCTGATATGAAAATAGCCAATTTTTTATAGAAATGCTGAATAAAGCAAATCTTAAGAGTAGGCTTGTAAAATCAAGTGAAAGAAAAGGGCAAGTATGGTGGTATTTAACCATTTACCTTTTGCTCTGCCATCTGTTTGTCGTTTTCACTTGTCTCTTGTCTTATATTTAGATTATGAGCTCTTTGGGTCAGGCATTGTCTTTCTGTTGTATGTTTGTATAGCGCCTAGCACATTGTGGCCCTAGTCCACCACTGGGGCCCCTATGTGCTTCCACAAGACAAATAATAATAATAATAGATGAAAAATCTACAAAAACAGAAGAAGTGTGAATTTCACATAGAGCTAGCTCTGATTCCCAGTCTCTTGCTGCAGTTCCTTGAACACACTTCTGCTAACACAGATGATTGGTACGTCTGGAAAGGCATTATACTAAAAACTGCAACTCCCTCCCCTTGCTGAAGAAGCTTTTGAGCATCTTACATACACTAGATCAATGAACTTATCCTCACAAGCACTCTGGGAAATAGAATTACCCACATTTACCAGAAACTGAGGCAGGGAGAGATGCAAGACCAGATTTTCAAAACAGCTCATGGATGGATTTTCAAGTGCTCAGCACCTGCAACTGGGGTGAGCAGAAGAACTAAATTCCCACAATAGGCCTCTCAATAAGAGCCATTTCCACAGGGGTGCTCAGCACCCCAGCCACTTCCAGTGGGACATTTGTGGCCAGATTTTCAGAGAGCTTGTTCAAGCTTATTGCCGTGCCTAAATGAAAGCTTCACTCTTTTGGAACTCTGATTCCATTTGTGGCTGCCTGAGCTGTTTTGAAAAGTCTGGCATAAGTGATTTGGTCAAAGATGCAGACAAAGCCTGTCAGAGTTTAGAACAGAACCAGCCTCACCTAATCCCCAGTCCAGTGGCTTAGCCGCAAGCCTGTCCTTTCTCATCAGCAGAAACAGGAAAGGCTATACGTGGGGAAGAATCACAATGCCAAATAACTGGTGATATCAATGCCTGCCAAGAAAAACGTCCAGATACCTGTGGGTAAACCAGACAGCCTCATTTTGGTACCTCTTTGAGAAAGGACTACTGCTAAGACTGATGCTAGCGTCTGCCAGTTGGTGTTATGTTGTTTCCAGATGCTCCTATTCCTTTCTGGGACCATACTACATACTGTACTATCTATCAGCCTCAGATTTCCAGACACTCTTTGGCAAAATTACACTGTCTAGTATAACAGTTAAACAGTGGTGGTCGTGTCGGTAAAGATGACTGTTATCATTGACTATTTCCTTCATTTCTGAACATAAGCAACCACTTAGCTGTAGTTGTGCTAAATACTTTGGAGGAAGCATAACACTGTTCTTGGCTAGACTATACCTGTGCAAGGAACAGTAGCCTCTTCACAGGAGTTTCTGTCAACTGCACAGTCTAGCGATGTTATAGGTTGCCCTAACCGACAAATGTGGATCTGCATCTAGATTTTGATTACCTTGAAGTGCATGTGTGTTTGTCTGTGTGAGGAGGAGAGCACTCAGGGTTGGTTGTTTTTTTTTAGCCTCTAACAGGGGTAGGCAACCTAAGGCACACATGCCAAAGGCAGCACGCAAGCTGATTTTCAGTGGCGCTCACATCCCCAGGTCCTCACCACTGGTCTAGGGGGCTTCTGCATTTTAATTTTATTTTAAATGAAGCTTCTTAATCTTTTTAAAACCCTTATTTACTTTACATAAAACAATAGTTATATATTTTAGACTTATAGAAAGAGACCTTCTAAAAATGTTTAAATGTATTACTGGCACATGAAACCTTAAATTAGAGTGAATAAACGAAGACTCGGCACAGCACTTCTGAAAGGTTGCTGATCCATGCTCTGTAAAGTCAGGGGCCATGTGCAAACCATGGACTCAGATTTCAAATCACCACAGAGCCTCTGGATTCCTTCTCTAAGCTATACTATGACTATACTATCTCTTGCCTAGAGACTACTATGTGGACTGTCATAGGATTCTATCCAGGAGATTAAGCTTGCAGTGAGCAGTATCTGCATTAACCCCTGTTCCAGCATCCAGACCACCTCAAAGGTTAATGATCTAAAACAGTTTGGTAAGACAAAAAAATGAGTAATGGAACATTTAATAAACTTTTTTTAGAATGTAGACCAGCCAGCTAAAAGGTCATAAAACAACTGTTGATCAACAATGCTTACAAAGAAATACATTCATAAGACAGCTCTGACTAAGCTATTGTTGGGGGCTGAGCTCACTCTATATAAGCCAACATGTTCAGCTGTGTCCTGTCCAGTCACAGCTAAACACAGCTAAGTTCATTTAGTGGTATTGGAAAGAACCCTCAACAGGGAAAAAAGGGTATCTATTGTACTCACAAGTGTCCAGACTATGTCTAGCAATGAGCATGAGAGTTATGTATTGTCTGTAGGGCAGAGAACAAAGTTACAGTACACGTAGGATCACAATAGCTGTCAGCACTTAAGGATTAACTAATTACACCTTGGGTCAGATTAGAAACTCTGTTACACCAAAGCAATTGAAATCAAAATCTGGACTCCTGGCAGGTAGTGTAAGTAAATATTACTGTTAGGTAACGTACTTTTACTCCTTTTACTAGTGGAGCAACCAAGGCAGAGAGGTGAAACTATCAAACTTGAGACACCTTTAAAGGTACTCAATTTTCAGAAAGAGGGTGCTCAGCACTGGTTGAAAATCAGGCTCCTTTAAGGTAGGTCAAGGTGGGCACACAAAATCACTAGTCACTTTTGAAAATCTTGGCTTTGAACTTAGGAGAACCTTGACCCAGTTTCTAACACATGGAGGTGCATGTTAGTTGAACTAAGCTTCAGAGTAACTTCGACATTTACCTTGAACAGAACCAAATTTCCAGGTCTTTAGTGATTCACCCCTTATTTAAATGACAAAGCAAATTGCCATCCTGTGAGTCTCATTAACTTCATATTGCTAAATAAATGACTTTTAAATGTTTAAACTTAGCCATGAGAATTACAAAGAGAGAAAAAGAATGTGCTGCATACCATCTCTACAAAACCAGAAGCTGCTCTATTATAAATAAATAGAGTTTGCTTGGTATTAGGAACATAGGAAATTCCATTCAAGAACAGACAAATGGCACATCTTGTCTGGTGTCCTGTGTCTGGCAATGGCCTCTACTGATGCCTAAAATACTTGGCTTTCTTGGGCCCACAGTCTCTCCTGTTCTATCTATCATTAAGGTTACAAATCAGAGTTTCCTAACTTCCCTTATGAGTATGTCTTTCTCTGTTGCTTGCAAGAGATTGTTAAGATGGGGGCATGGACCGGAGCAGCATGTGCTCCCCAGAATGAGGCTTGTTACAATGGCTGGCATTGAAATGGGGCAGGACCTGCCCTTACTCCACTGCCAGCATTGCTACAGATCCCCAATCAGGGAGCATCAAGGATCAGGATTATGTCTGAATGTGGGTTAATGGGACAAAATTCCTCCCCACCCCCACTTGCACACTGGCAGAGAGACAGGTATTATCTGGCCATTAATTAGCAACCATTTTTCTGCCAAGGTCCAGACCTGTTAACAGGACTTTGGTGTATTAGTCATGTATACCTACATAGTTTGTGTGAGGAGAGTCAGTTTTAGCCCTGCCCTTAGTCTTGTGGTTTCCTCTTATACAACATTTAAGATTCTGTACCAGGAGGGCTGAGCTGAATTTAATATTTGGATGAGAGATCTGTGGGGAGAAGTCAGGGGCTGCAGAAAATGGTGTTAACAATGCAGTAGGTGGTACAATAAATTTTATTGCGTGCATCTGAATTTTAGCAATTCAGTAAGTGATGCGTGTGAAAATCTATAATGGTGCAGATTTGCGTTTAAGTATGTGGTGGAATCAGATTCCAACCAAAAGGGTCAGACATACAAATGCCTGCCACTGATTCTGACCAAAAAGTCTGATTTTACCCCATGGTTTCATTAGGTGAAGTGTTGTTCACATGGCCATTGTACCCTGTAAGTCCCACCATAAAGAGACCATAAAGTCTAGAACATAATCACATTCACTGTTACATAGGTTAATTTTAGTTCCAGCTATAGAACGTTAGAACCTTCTTCACATTGTTTTCTGCTTGAATACTATTTGTTTTCCTTGTGCAACTCTCTATCAAAAGTGACTATTCTTTAGTAGAATGAAAACATGGGAGTCAGGACCCCTGGATTCTATTCCCAGACCTGCTTCTGACATGCTGGTAAATTTGGTCAGATCACTTCACTTTTTATGACTCAGTGTCCCAATCTGTAAAATGAGGATGTTAATAATTTGCTTACCATGTAGGAGTGTTGTGAATTTTAATTAATCACTATTTGTAAAGTGCTGTGAGATCTTCAGATGGAAAGGGCCATAATATAATATAGCTTTGATTCAGTCAAATACAGTATTGATAAGTTCTTTACTGAAAATGATATACAAACAAATTTCTATGCTTCAAATCTGGTCTTGACAAGTCACAAACTCCCCATCCAAAAGCCAAACACACTGACTCGTGTTTAAGTGTCATGGTAAATTTGATCTTTTATAACGTGTACTAGTTAAGCTTTGAACTTCTGTTTTTTGGAAAAGCCACAGTGGAAAAATATTTTCATGAAGTGAACATTCCAGAACTGTCGGCTGTTATTCATTTTTTAGAAAAAATCCACTTAGGTATTAGCTTCAGTTGAGGCAATTTGCTGTTGTCTGGCTTTCATGATAAACTGAGGTGATTTATATTGTGAATAAAATATTTAAATTTTGTCTCTCAGTTTTCCAGCTCTTGCTCATTCAAATCTTTCAGTAGTTTGTCAGCTTCAAACTCATTGCTGTAACATGAAAGAAACCACAGCTTTGCAGGAGTGGAAGAAAATACTGAGCTTCTAAAATATACGATAGACAGTCCAAAGAGAGAATACTTTGCCTGTTACTGTGAATTATAAGGTTACACATATTCTGACAATATCACTGGAAATAAGCAAAGTTTATGTAGTTTATGATGTCTTCATAATTCTGAATAATGTAGATAGCCTTACACTGTTTTCCTGGACTCTCTTTTAATATTGATATTTAATATCATGTCTGATTGCTATTAAAACATTTGAACAAGAAAACTCTTGTACTAAATTTGATTTTCAATACAGCTACTATCTTTATTACTGGATGTGGAGATTGGACAGCAGAAGGTCACTTGCATACTATAAGTTTATTTTCAAAAGCACTGTAAACATTTCCTGCCACCCACCCACTTAATTTTTTTTCTGGTGAAAATGTCACAGCTGTGAAATATAGTGGCAGATGATCCCAAAAGCATGAAATATGACTAGTTTTGCTAAGTGGCAGAGGGATTTTGCCCCTATTCATCAATATAAATATTACAACAATACATTTTTTAGGGATGAGTACATTAATTCTAATTTTCGAAGCAAGTACAAGGGTCAACAATTTCCCCTGTGAGAAGATGACACCAGGCAGGCCTGTTGGAAATTGAAGTACATATATCAGCTTTTCACAATGATTTTTTGCCCCAAAATGGTTTCTCACGTCTCCTCTCCTACCAAATATTACCAGTGTTACATCATTAACTAACTAGCTGCAAATTCAGCCTTCTCGCTCTAACTGGGACAAACAGCTAGAACCTTTTGTTGTATACTGTTACAAAACTCAGGAAAGCTGTAGTTCTCACTTTGGCATCCTCTCAGGTTTTCATGGTTCTGCAGATACAGCTCAGCGATGCATGGAGTCAAAAAATCCCATTGGTGTAAAGAAGTAATCATTTTCAGGCAAGACAAAGTGGGTAGAGGGATCCAGACAAAAGAAAAGAGACAGACAAGTATCAGAGAAAGGTTGGTCACTGGTAATGGGATATTATAAATGTATTTAAACAGGCTGCCTCAGCCTAAAATTTGGTAATAAACTCATGAAAATCTAACACTGGGCAAGAATTGGCACTTAATGCTTTGAGGCTAGTTAAAGCCTTGTGTCTAGGCAAACTCTTATTTTTTCAGGGAGTTAATAATATTTCCTTTATTAAACATAACATTTTTTTCTGTCTTAAAAATCATCATTTTGAACCACTGGGAGAATAACTAGTCCAAAATCTGAACTGTTGGTGTTATCTTTCTGTTAATAGTTCTGAAATTACATTTTACTTTCCAATCAGCCTGTACCTTGGATCTGATCTGAGTTAAAATGCACACTGTATTGTACGGCAGTAAAAAAAATAAGGTATCTTGACTCTCCAACTAGGTTGAATAAAGAGTTTTAAAAATAATCAAAGCCACATTTTTCTAGCAAGCAGAACCAACAAACATATATCTACTTTTTAATTTTTTTAAAAATAAACTGCTGGCTGGTCACCCTATACCTACCCCAATAAAAGAAAACTAACAACTTAAAATGCCTTGTTCAAAAATGTTATGTAACACTTAACTTTCAAACACCTGAACAGCAAATGCAACTTTTCTTGTCTGCACAGTAAACACTGGCATTTTTATCTGTTTGAATAATCAAAGTGGTGCTTTCAAAGCCTTCTTGGTTACAAAGATTTGAACGGCTTCCTGAAAGTCCACAGTCTGGGCCAGCTCATGCTGTACTGAGACGGTTGCAAGGCTGACCAGCCTCTCCTGTGTCATTGTGGAGCATAGATGTGTTTTTATTAACTTCAGCTTGGAGAAGCTGCGTTCTCTGCTAGCAGCTGTTACAGGAAGTGTTAGAAGTATGCACAGAGCAACGAAAGCATTTGGAAAAAGGGTGGTCATCTTATTTGTGCACATATATTCCAGAACAGCCTTTGGAGTTGATCCTGCTGAAATGTATCATGAAATGGCTTTCAGCTCATCACCTGACTCTCTAGCATCAATATCGCGCAAGTCATCAAGTGTCAACATTGATGATAAGTGCCTTGCATTGCTGGTGTAGATCTTCTTCAGGTATAGTGAAGAGTTTTGGAATATCATACAACATCCCAAATATACTGCTGTGTTCCTTGAGCTTCATGAAACGTTCAACTGACTGTATTGCACAATCTAGCACGTAGTTAAAGAATTCAACTTTGAATTGTTGTTTGGGGTCTCTTATGGGATTATTCCCATGCCTTGTAATCAAAACGTCTTCTTGAATGGGCTGGAAAATAGCTTCAGTGTGAAGTTCCTCCGTCAACTTCTCTGCACTCATCAGAACATTATGAAATCCCTCATCTGACCGGTAAGACTGTAAGTATGACTTTGCTTTGTCCAGTTGTTCCAGTGCTCCAGATATATCAGGGTCAACATCTTGGAGTCTCTTGCTTACAACCTTTATTTCAAACAATACATCATGCCACTACACTAAGCCACACAGAAATTTGAAGTTATGTATGTTTCTGGTGATTCTATTTCCCTCTGCTACTGTTCTCCCACGAACAGTTCCTGTCATCCTCCATAATGGCAACCATGGCACCATCTATCTTCCCAGTTTGGTGTTTGATAGGCTTTACTGCCTCCACTTGATTTTCTCATCGAGTGGCACTCAGTGGTTTCAGTGTCAGAGAGGATGTTCCCAGATGTTGCTTCAAAATTTGCCACTGATGAGTTGATACAGAGAAAAATACACAGACGCTTTGAATTACATTAAAAAATTCAGCAGCCTCACTAGAAGCTGATGCTGCATCACTGATCAACAAGGTCAATGAATGAAAACTACATGGGACAAAGAAGCTTGAGGGTTTAACTCTTGGATCCGTGTCTACACTCCTCTCTGTTTGGGCAATAAAATGGCAAATGAAATTTAATGTGGATAAATGTAAAGTAATGCACTTTGGAAAAATAACCCCAACTATACGTACAATATGATGGGGACTAATTTAGCTACAACTAATCAGGAAAAATATCTTGGAGTCATCATGGATAGTTCTCTGAAGATGTCCATGCAGTGTGCAGCGGCAGTCAAAAAAGCAAACAGGATGTTAGGAATCATTAAAAAAGGGATAGAGAATAAGACGGAGAGTATCTTATTGCCCTTATACAAATCCATGGTGCGCCCACATCTTGAATACTGTGTACAAATGTGGTCTCCTCATCTCAGAAAGGATATACTGGCGTTAGAAAAGGTTCAGAGAAGGGCAACTAAAATGATTAGGGGATTGGAACGGGTCCCATATGAGAAGAGATTAAAGAGGCTAGGACTTTATAGCTTGGAAAAGAGGAGACTAAAGGGGGATATGATAGAGGTATATAAAATTATGAGTGGCGTGGAGAAAGTGAATAAGGAAAAGTTATTTACTTGTTCCCATAATAGAAGAACTAGGAGCCACCCATTGAAATTAGTGGGCAGCAGGTTCAAAACAAATAAAAGGAAGTTCTTCTTCACACAGCGCACAGTCAACCTGTGGAACTCCTTGCCTGAGGAGGCTGTGAAGGCTAGGACTATAACAGGATTTAAAAGAGAACTGGATAAATTCATGGAGGTTAAGTCCATTAATGGCTATTAGCCAGGCTGGGTAAGGAATGGTGTCCCTAGCCTCTGTTTGTCAGAGGGCGGTGATGGATGGCAGGAGAGAGATCACTTGATCTTGACCTGTTAGGTTCACTCACTCCGGGGCACCTGGCATTGGCCACCGTTGATAGACAGGATACTGGGCTAGATGGACCTTTGGTCTGACCCATTAGGGCCATTGTTATGTTCTTTCCTCTCATGTTGGCACCATTATCGTAGCCCTGATCTCTCATGTCAACTATCACAATTCCCATATCTTCTGGCTTTTTAAGAAGCACATTTGTCATACCACCTCCTGTAGTACCATCAATGTCAATACATTCTAGAAAATGCTCTCTGACACTCACCATTGCAGGGACATTTTATCTAGGTTTTGTTGTTACACAACGTACCATTAAATTCATTTGTTCTGTATTGCTGATGTCAGGTGTGCAGAACAACAGAATAACAGAGTAATATCTTGCTGACTTCAGATCTGCCACAATCTTCTGTTTGACTTTTGTTGCCAGTGACTGTATGATCTCATTTTGAATGGTTTTTCCGAGGTAGTGCTATATGTACATTTCTTGGGTGGTGACTCTTCTTAGATGCTCCTGGAGTACAGCATCAAACTCAACTATCAGCTCCACAGTTTTAAGGAAGTTTCTATTGTTTGGCACATACAGCTGATCTGAAGTGCCACACAGTGCTAGGTGTTGGGTAGCAATCATTCTCACAGTGGCAATGAAACTCTTCTGAACGTTTTGCCAGTAAAGAGACTCTGATGCAATCTTCTCTTAATGCTAATAATCTATGGTGGCCTTTAACAGTAGTCTCATCTCAAGCTCTTTCCACCTAAGGAATGTTCTTTGGTGATTTGCTACCTTCTCAGGGTATGCCAGATTTCTAGCCAGATTTTTCCAGTCCTTTGTTCCTATAGTACCCAGTGTGGCTGGAATATTAGACTGGAAGAGTTTGCAACAAAAACAGTATGCAGCATTCTGGATTTTTGAATACATAAGTCATGGCCTCTCCACTTTGTCACCATTGGGGATTTCACACCAGTAATGTGTTGGATGGAAACTTCTATTTTCATTGTCTGTGGGGAACACAAAGTTTTTCACTTGCTGTGGCTCATGCAGTAAAAGAAAGTCTCTCTGGCTACTGCTCAAGTGGGTCCACAGTCCTGGATCCTCTAGACTTAAGGAACTAAACTCAGCAGCAGTTGTTTCTTGCACCCCCACCACACTCTTCTCTGATCTACACTTTTCTTCAGGAATGTGCATAGTTACATCCATTTGAGATGGAGATATGGATGCTGCAGTAGCTGCCAGGTCACCTGCCCTCTGACTAACTGGAAGATCAGGCATCTCCTCACTAGGGCCAGAAGGCTCACCGTGAACATGTGTGTCTATGTATCTCAGGAGAGCTCCTTCCTGCTTAGATAGAAAAGCTTCCTTTTCTGGCTTTCTTTTTCTGAATGCTGCCCCAGAGGGGCATTTTCTTCTTTCAGTCATGACTACTGTTCTGTGCCAGCTAAAGTGGCTCTCAACATAATTGAAGGAGACAAATAAGCAGGCTGGTAGTAGGGCCTGAGTGAGGGGCGATATCAGCGTCTTAGGGGACTAACTGGCTCCTATTACTTCAGTTAACTGCCTGTTCTCAAGTGGGTTCAGGGAAGCAGCAGGAAACAGGAAGCTCCCTGAAAAGCTGGTGTTAATCAGTCTAGGATCCTGGGGGTACTAGAGAGGTACACAAGAGTCTCCTCCTCTCTCACCCTGCAGCTCCTGCTGCTTTCTGTTATTCCCTCTCACCTTTTCTCCTGCCTGCCTGTTATGTCTCTTGTGGCCTCCTTCCTCCAGCACATCACTCCACCACCTCTATGATTCTAGAGAAGGGAAAAAACATATGCACCAGGAGCAGACACAATTTTCTACACTCTGGGTCCTAGTAGCGCCTCCCTACAGTCTGGCAACTGAGGCGTCTGCCTCAGTTCACTTCATGGTAAGGCCAGCTCTAGTTTCGTATTAAAATAAGTGGAAGTTACCTGAATTGCACCAAAGGAAGAATATACTTAGGGTCAACAATAATGATACTTGATATTTTTAGTAACTTTTATGTGTTCAAAATTCTGCACAGACAAAAACTAACCAAAACACCCCTATGAGATTGGGGGTGAGAGGCGGGTAAGCATTATCCCTATTTTACAATGGGAAATTGAGAAAGAAAGGTGACGTGACTTGCACAAGGCCAAATTCCTCCCTCATTCCCAAAGTATAACTCCACTGAGTTTAATGGAGTTGCCACCCAAGTAAGTGAGGGAAGAATTTGACTACATTTGCTTGAAATCAAATGTTTTTAATTGTCCTCAAAAATACCATACAGGCGCCACTGAAATGAGTGATTTCAGCATGCTGTGTTTTATTTTCCGTATTTCTTTGGTACTGCAATAAAGTCAGAAAACACAGGAACTGAGACAGAGGTCATGAGATCCATTGAAATGAGGGTAAAGTGGTCTCTAACAAAAATATTTATCACAGCAAACTATTTTGATTAAATGAGAGCTTGCAATGGTGGCGTCTGATGATGTGCTGCCTAAAATGATGATGATAATACAAAGCCAGGAACCTTATTTGTTTCAAAACACCCACTTGCATTTTTCTTAATAGAACTATCAGTTTGTGACAATGCCAGATTCACGGAAACTCCTCCAGGAATACACTCTCAAGAATGACTTTTTGATCCTGTTGTGTCCATTTAGCCAGCACATGGACTAAGAATCTCACTGCTGGCTTTCTAACATTGGATTTAGAGAATGTTATAATTAATTAATAACAGGTGATTGGCAACGTTACATACACAGCGAGCAATGTGAAAAGATTGGCAGCTCAAGAGCCACCTGTGAATCATCAAAATCTTTCCTCGGAATAACTCGGCAGTGATTCTGGTAGGTTTTCATGGTTATTTTATCTTTTTTTTCTCTCTCTCTCATATTACAGGGCAGGCATCGTCCCTCTCTTGAAGTTTGGTGGGGCTTGTTTTTGCAAGATGGCCTGAGATAACCTCCCTGCTCTCCATTTACCCATCTTTAAAATGAGAAGAATAGAGTTCTCTTTCCTCTCTCATAGGGGCACTTCGATGATTCATTAATTAGGGTTAGATTGTGGCTAACCCTTGCTCCCATGCACAGAGGGGTTGGAACTGACCAAGGGGCTTTGCCTCCCTCTTTCCTCCTCATGACCACCCCATATCAGGACTAGTCATAATTGCAGGACTTGTGCTCAGGGAAATATAGAGACAGATCTCCCCATGTGTCCCTAGGGACTTGCATCACTCTAAAGGGAAGGGAGAGGAAGCAGTCTCATGAATCTTTTTAACCTGAGCCATAGGAGCAATACAGGGGCAGCAAGCTGCACTCCCCTCCAAGGACAGCGTAGCCAATCCATCTCCTGCTCCAGAAGAAGCCAGGTCAAGGGATTATGCTCTACATTGCCCCTTAGCTAGGGTTGCATCTTAAAAGCAGAACACTAGCTCCTGTAGCTTGATTTTCAGAGGGCCAGAGTAGTTGCAGTATTCAGCCCCTCTGAAAAAAATCAGGCCATTGTTTGTACCACAGTTTGGAGAAGTCAGGCACAAAAGGGCTGCCATGAAAAGAAAGACAGAAGGAGAGAAAAAACCTGCATCCATGCATTATATAAAATAAGATAAGCAGAAACATTTTGCTTCAGAGAGCTAAAATTTCATCTCAGGAATTCCATTTCTGGAGGCTTCACATTATTGGTTTATGCTGGCACAAGAACACCAAAATGGAATGACAGTTGCATAACATGCATTTACTGATTACGTAGTGCTCAGTCGTGCAAACAGTGACAGGCATAATGCCTATTACTGTGGGACTGTTATGGTCATTAACATTAAATTTTAGAGAATTGGGCTCTTCACCTCTTTAAGAATTGCTTCGTGCTATATGTTTATTCACTAACTAGTGAGTTATAAATTAAAATGGCATTTGAAAGCACTGCAGCCACTGGACCTAACAATATATTGGTCCTAGCAATATACTTGACTCCATGCACTTTTTAAGCTTAGTCCATCACAGTGGAAAAGAAGGAATATTTAACAAGGTGTTTTCATAATTAAGTGATTCTCACCCCACACTGTTGTTTTTAACCATGATTTAACATGCTGGGTCAGACCAATGATCCCTATACTGTCTCTGACAGATATTTCAGCGGGGATGAACGGACAGGGCAATTACTATCTTGTCCAGTTCCAGCTTCCAGCAGTTGGAGGTTTAGGGACACACTAGTTGAGTCTCTGACCATCTTGCCAATAGCCATCCTCCACAAACTTATCTAATTCTTTTTTGAACCCAGTTATTCATTTGGCCTTCACAAGAAATACTTTTGGCCTTTACAACACATTTGAAAGGCTGAAACTGTACTTGGTTTCCTTAATTAATTTTCTTTTTTGTTCACCATTATAAAGATACAGTTTTATTAATAAAGGGATGCTGGTGAGTAGTGGGCAGCTGTCAATATGACTTTTGGTCGTAGCCGCTCTATCTATTCACTGCCCCCCACTGCTATAGTAGCTGATCAGCTCAGAAACATGAATCGAGTTATTCTCACAACATCCCTGTGAGGGATGAAAAAGCTATTGTCCACACTTTACAGCAGGGTTAACTGAAGCACAGAGAGACTAAGTGGCTTGCCTAAGACCATATAGATGGAATTTGCGGCAGTGTGGGGATTTGAGCCCAAGTCTCCTGAATCCCAGCCCAGTATTTTAATCACTAGCCCATTCCTTTCCTCTGTCAAGGCCTTTGAGTTAAAAAAACCAGCAACAAAATCAGCCCTTACATATTTATAAAGGCATTTGCATATCTAAGCCACCATTTCAGCAATCACCTACCCTACTGCTTTTTTGGCAGCTAATACAAAGGAAAATAAAATGTCCAAAAGCACACCAGAAATTCAGTGTACCTGTTTTTAATTACCCATCTATTTTCACAATTCGTCAGTGTAAGCTATGGGCCAACCATTTGGTTGTGTATATGGTCTTCTCTCTGACAAAGAACTGGATTTCATTTTGCCAAAAGAAGAAACCAGAAGGTAGCTCAAATTCTGGGCTTATGAATTTTGAGACGTATTAGCTAATGACTGGCTCTCAATGAGGCCTATTCTTTCTCCCAAATATTTTGGGCCTGATGAAGAACTGTTGCCTGGCTATCAGTCTTGAAGAAGCAGAATTACCAAAATTATAAATGGCTAACCCAGCACTGTGGAAGGAGGGGAAGTGAGGAGGGAGAAAAAAGCACGTTTGAAAAACATGAGTCAGCCAAAAAAAATCAAAGTGAATAAGATTGTATTAGCATATTCCCAAATAGTGGTGGTTTTCCTTTTTTTCTTTAACTGTCTAGCTAAAAGTAACAAATATGTCAGTCTAAAGAAAAAATGAATAGCAATGTGGAACTATATATGTCTGTGTTTCTAATTTCCAAGAGTTCAGAAAGTTATTAATGTCATACTGAATGCCATCAACTGCTGCATTGATAGAGTAGTCTTGATTGTTTTCTTTCATTAATTTTTTTAATACGGTGTCCTAGATAAATGGTTACATTTCCTTGCTGAAATGCAGATAGTAGTAAATACTTAGAATGCTTCTAAAGAAGACAGATTAATTGGCTAATGGGGAAAATAAACAGGGACATAAAATAGAATTCTAAAAATTGAAACCAAAGTTTTTTTGAGATTTTAAAGATATACTCCACTCTCTACCAGTACTGATCCCTAAAAGAGTCCTACAAAAAGTGGAAACTAGGTCAAATTATGAAGGTTGACTATAAACAAACACCACATGCATGTAGGGACAAAATTAGAAATACAAAATGAGATTAAAATAGTTAGGGACATAAAGGGTAACAAGAAACCATTCTACAAATAAGAAGAAAGTGGAAGACCACGAACAAGTAGGCCCATTACTCAATGGGTGGGCCAGCGAGTGGGGGAGAAGAGACAATAACAGAAAATGTGAAAATGGCAGAAATGCTAAATGACTCTTTAGTTTTAATTTTCACCACAAAGGTTAGTAGCAATCAAACATTTAATATAGTGAACACTGGTGAAAATTAGGTAGGATCTGAGGCTAAAATAGGGAAAGAACAAGTTAAAAATTACTTGAACAAGTTAGTGGTCTTCAAGTTGGCAGGGCCTGATGAAAAACACAATGCAGTGAACCTGTGGAATTCCTTGCCAGAGGATGTTGTGGAGGCCAAGACTAAAACAGGGTTCAGAAAAGAACTAAATTCATGGAGGATAGGTTCATCAATGGCTGTGAGCTAGGATGGGCAGGGATGATGTCCGTAGCCTCAGTTTTTCCAGAAGCTGGGAATGGATGACAGGGGGGCTGGATTATTTGATGATTGCCTGTTCTGTTAATTCCCTCTGAAGCACCTGGCATTGGCCACTGTTGGAAGACAGGATATTGGGCTAGATGGACCTTTGGTCTGAGCCAGTATGGCTGTTCTTATGTTCTTATCAAATACGTCCTACAATACTCAAGGGATGACTGAGGAGATATCTGAGCCACTAGTGATTATCTTTGAAAACACATAGAAAATGGGAGAGATTTCAGAGGACTGGAAGAGGGTAAATAACGTGCCAGTCTGTAAAAAGGGCAACCTGGGGAATTACAGACCAATCATTTTAACTTCAGTATCTGGAAAGAAAATGGAGCAAATAAGCAAGCAATCTGCAAACACTTAGAAGATAATAAGCTGATAAGTAGCAGTCAACATGGATTTGTCAAGAACAAATCATGTAAAACCAACCTAATAGCTTTCTTTGATACTGCAACAAATCTTATGGATAGGGGAGAGGCAGTAGATGTAGCATATCTTGACTTCAGTAAGGCTTTTGATACTGTCCCGTATGACCTTCTCATAAACGTCCTAGGGAAATATAGCCTAGAGATGAAGCTACTATGAGGTGAGTGCATAACTTCCCAGAGGCTAATCATCAATGGCTCACAGTCAAGCTGTAATAGCATGTTGAGCGGGGTCCCACAGGGATCAGTCCTGGGTCCGGTTCTATTCAATATCTTCATAAATGATTTAAATAATGGTGGCTGATACTAAGCTGGGAGGGATCGTAAATCCTTTGGAGGATAGGATTAAAATTCAATGTGATTTGGACAAACTGGAAAAACGGTCTTACATAAAGAGGATGAAATTCAATAAGGACAAATGCAAAGTACTCCACTTAGGAAGGAACAATCAGTTGCACACGTACAAAATGGGAAATGACTGCCTAAGGAAGGAGTACTGTGGAAAGGGATCTGGGGGTCATAGTGGACCACAAGCTAAATGTGAGTCAACAGTGTACTACTGTTGCAAAAAAAATAAATAAAATAAAAAAACATCATTCTGGGATGTATTAACAGCAGTGTTGTAAGCAAGACACAAGAAGCAATTCTCACACTTTACGCCACGCTGAAGTGTTGTGTCCAGTTCTGGGCACCACACTTCAGGAAAGGTGCAGACAAATTGGAGAGAGTGTAGAGGAGAGCAACAAAAAATTATTAAAGGTCTAGAAACATGAGTTATGAGGAAAGATTGAAAAAAATGGGTTTGCTAATTCTAGAGAAAGGAAGACTGAGCGGGGAAACAATAACAGTTTTCAAATACATAAAAGGTTTGTTACAAGGAGGAGGATGAAAAACTGTTCTTAACCTCTGACGACAGGACAAGAAGCAATGGGCTTAAATAGCAGCAAGGATGGTTTAGGTTGAACATTAGGACAAACTTCCTCATTGTCAGGGTATACTAGAGCTTGATGCAAAACACATTGGAGCCAATGGGCTCTTTCTGCTAACTTTAGTGGGCTTTGGTTCAGGCCCTTAATGGAAAATACCCAACCTGTAGAAAAAATGATATAGTCACAATTTTCTGTTGGCAATTTAAGACACCTCAAAGGGACCAGATTTTCAGAAAGGGCTAAGTACCTTTCCGCTTTCCACATGCCCATATCAGATGTCCCACATTGGGCACCCAAAACTGAAGCACCCAACTTTTGAAAATCTTGGTCAATACCATTTTTGATTTCCATGGATGTTCACTAGAGTCTTGGTACCCTAGGATGTAAACCATCTGCCTTCTATTTTAAAGCGGTCGGTTAAAATCCTGTTGTGGAGGTATTTTTATACCTTTTGTGCACCAATACAGTTGTAGATTATTTCTGATCATTTTAAAGCCCAAGAAAATTTTTATCAAAAATATTTCACATACAAAATAAAGGAAAATCGCAGACAGATAAAGAATTCTTCAACCATCTAAGTATGGAAGAGCTATCATTATGGCTATTTATATTAGAAAGGGTGAAGTTAAAGCAAATGAAAACTGATTTCTCAACCCACAGTCCCCTAGCTCAGAGTCCCTATGTATGCGCTTAAGAATATTTAGAAGGAAGGACGAGTTAGTTCTAATTTTGTCTTTTTAAATAACACATGAATTTACATGGCTGACTGTGTTTTAGAAAGGACTGAAGGCAGGGCTATGTGTTTGGGGTTATTGTGAGTGCAGATTGTGTTTTGTGGGCTGTGTTGTGCTGGCAGAATTGTGCAGGTGGCAAGTGAGCGGATGTGCTACAATGAGGAGCTGCGTGTGTTTGGGGTTATCATGCATGATGGTGTGTTGTGTAGGTGATTCTGTTCATTTGCATTTAGGGGTGTTGTTCTAAGAGATGTGTTCTGATTTGTGTGGATGGTGCATGGGTCTGGCATTTGGGGCCTAGTAATTCACCATCTGTGCAGTCTCCCTTATATGAACGACCTTTTGCATGCAAGTTAGCTGTAGAATATGGATGCTGATTGGTTGAGTGATCACTGATATCACAATGGTCTAGGACTCTTGGCATGTCCTAGGTAGATGCTTTACTGTAGCCATATACCACAGGGGTGCTATTCATAAAGTAAAAATGGGTGATAACTTTAAAACTGGATAGTAACAAACTGCAAAACCCAGTGATGATTCAACGTGGTGATTTTCTGAACAAAAAGTGCTTCCATCCATGTTTGTAGCTGCTTCCATCACTTCACACTGACTGTACAGCATAATTTGCTGTGACATTGCTAGAGTGACATTCCTAGAATCTAGATACAGATAAACATATAATCTTGCAAAAAAACTCAATTAAAATTGTTCAAGTAGTTGTACAGACACATCATATTAAACTTATCTTCCAGCATCTTGGCTGAAATGAAATGTGAGATAAGATAGATATAGGCTCTTTTATACATGTGAAATTTCTTTGCTTCATACATCAGTTACACATCTCTGGAAAATAGAACAACTGAATTCATTCAAGCAAGCCAGAGCATTTTTTCCTTCAACAAAAATATATTTTATGTTTCAGTTTGGTTATTAAATGAAGGAAAAGTACAAAGTGCACCAAAGAACTATTTTAGTTAGTTCTCATGCTGTGATGGACTGCAACTGAACATGTTATGCATGTCCATGATGTTCTGTCCTGAACCAAATTTGGTGTGTTACAGGGTAAGATGCCTGTAAGGGACAGGAGTCTGTTGTTATGATCCAATTGTGTTTTAGGTTTCCCTGAGGATCTTTTCCATCCTGCTTTCATTGAGTCAAAGTCAAAGATGATTTTATAGGCATTCTGAGCAAATGACCATACCACTTGAGAGAGCAAGGGTGCAACTGAAAGAGCAGGACCTCTTTAGTTAGAAGAGAGATCTCTTCATTTGAATTGGATTGATTTGAATGAGAACCATTCAATGGTTTTGATCATTTGGAGATGCTTCATCAAAGGTTTAGATATACACCTTTCATTAAAACACAATCATGGTGGCTCATGTTCAAAAGCATAAGGAAACTACTATGATTATGCTGACTCTCAGCAAAACTCTTTAGAGGAGTATGTGAGAGAAGTCCAGTAACATATTTAGATTTGATCCTCTTCCCATTAAATGTTATGGAAGTTTTGCCATTTACTTTAGTGGGAGCAAAATCCGTTCCCCCTATGGTTTCACAATCAGCTGGGTTGCTGCAGTGCTTCCAAGTCAACCCAGGAATTTTATTAGAGTGATGACTTCAATTGTAGTCTTTTAAAATGCCCCACTGTTGTCTTGATGTCTTTACCCCTTTGTAGTATAATCATCTGATTTCGCATACATTCCAGTAACACTTCAGAATAAGAAACAACATAAAAGCAAACTTTCTATGTCTGAAAAATATCTAAGCCTTAACGTTAGAATTTCTTCTTCTTTTTTTTTCATCTCAGAAACTTTTCTCCATCACATGACTTCAGGGATTGCTTTGAAATCATCTAATCCAGTGTTTTACAACCTTTTTGATACCAGGGACCAGCTTGCTGCCTTCCTAAACTGTGTCAGGGAGATCTCGGGGACCAGCGCCAGTGCATGGACCGGTCATTGAAACACATTTATCTAATCCACCTATAGGTCTTTTTGACAAATTAGAGGTGCCATTTGTACTGTTGTAGCAGATTGTGTCAACATTTTCATTATAAAATTCACTTTTCAGAAGTTTATAACTCCTTACACACATACAAATCACTCCTTTTTTACTTCGGTTTCAAAGGGCAAGCATCACAACAACCCTCCTTTGTGTGGGAGATGGTTTATGGGACAGCCAGCAGCCTGGTGATTATTTGGTTCTTTCTGTCTCTTGTAAAAAAATTTATTAGGATCACTTTCAGAAAACCAATAAAACTATCCTAGCCATAGGACCAGTAAACAGCCAATGACTGTTCATTCTAATGAGGTACTGCTTGTAACTGGATTCCCTCAGAATATTGTTTGGGTTAGAGTTTCTCTGAAACTTATCTGAACTGGAATTCTTGGGTCTGATTCTCCACTTTTTTGCACCTTGTGCTGTCATTCAACACAACACAACACAAAGCAGTGGAGAATCACACCTTCTGGCTCTACTATGTTTACAACACAACACAAAGCAGTGGAGAATCACACCTTCTGGCTCTACTATGTTTACACAGTTTGAGTTTAGCTCTGAAGAAAATCAATTGCTTTTCTAATTCCCATCTTAAACACAACACCAATAAAGCCTGAAAATCTCTGTCTCTTGGAATGCATCTGCAATACAGTCTTTCAGGGGCTGCTGATTCATCACAAGACTCTCGCCATACTAGCTCGCTCGAGTTCAGGACATAATCTTTGTCAGCACTATGAAGCCAGATTTTTCTCTTTTCTTTCTCATCTGTACAGCACATCACACAATTGCCAACTCCAAGCATTTAAAAATAATGAGTGAGGCTCACAAAAAAATCATAATATTGAAATCATGATTTTTTTAAAATACTACATTTTGGATTCTTGTTATTTGTCTTCTTGTGTTTGATCCTTTAAGGTTCACGTTTTCAAGTTTTTATGCATAGCCATGGGCTAAGAAACTTTCATTTTAAAATAAAAGTAAGCCACGGCTCTCAAATAATCACATGAATCCAGGAGCTGGGGCCTTAAGAAAATCACCTAATATTGTGTGGGTAGGAAACCTTGGAACCATTATATTTTCTTATCATTTTCAAATTTGTTTCCATACTGTGTGTGTCACAACAATTGATTAAGAAAGCAACATATGTCATTAGCACTACAGAGTTAGACCAAATTATGAGGCTCAGATATGGATCCATAGTTCAAGGGAGTTCAGCCCATCACAGAAAATATATGCATGAGACAAGCAATTCGATTTCTAAAGTCTGATACGGTTCATATCCAATATCTGGCTTCTAATTATAACAGAATATAGTACTGCCAATGCTGCTCTTTTCAACAGCACATAATCTTCCATTCACAGTGGGTGAAATTTACCTTATTTCAAAGGGCTCATCTCTGGCCATATAGGGAGCAGCGATTAGCAGCTGCAATCTGCCAAAAAATTATTCCAATTAGATTTTACAGTGCTCAGTGCCTTGCAGGGTCAAACCCTCTTATTACAGAGAACCACAGTGATCCAAACTTCACAAAATGTGGCTGAGGAAAATCACTGTCGAGCCTTCAAAGACTTAAAAAATGATTTGTGGAAATCAAATCATACCTGTTCTAATATTTGTCTGAGATTATTACCACATGTAACATAATATGTAATTTTACTAAAGCTTTCACAGCTTGGAAAAACAGCCTAGGGAAGCAACTTGTTTCCTTACTGGAGTAGGTCACAATTTGGCAAGCCTTGGGAGTGCTTGATTAAAGGGGGGGGGGGGGAAAGGAAAAAATTAGCTTTTTTTCTAAAAAAACCAAAACAAAACCCAACAACCTCCCTAACCAATTATATCTTGGAAATTAGTCTAGAAGAAGCTGCTAGAGGAGTCTGGCAGTTCTTAGATGTTAAAGATGGAAATGAATTACATCATCCAGTTCATTTTCCTGCCAATGCAGCATTATTCCCTGAAGTTCATTTTCTAGTGCTTAGTTTTTTAAGTCCCCAAAGAGGGCAAGTTCAAGCATTTCCTTTGGAAGAGTATTGCACAGCCTGAATTCTCACTGTCAGGGTGACCCATCTTGTCACCCCTTCTCTTCTCAGCTATTCAACCTAAAGTTTCCCCTTCCTTAATTTCATCCCAGTAACACCCCACAAGTAGTACACTGAAGAATTCCTCTCCCTTCTTTTGGCTGATACCCTTCCAATATCTGTAGACTTCACATCTTCCCTTGAGGGGGACATGTTGATGTTCCTAGGAATGGGATATATACAGGATTAGGAGTATTCTACATTGTGGAAATGTATAAAGAAGGAATATGGGAACTGGTAAGCCAACTCTCCCACGCAAATATTCTCAAACAGTTTTCATTTGTTCCCTGCTCTTTAAGTAAAAGTTGGAAGATCAAAAATATTGCCCTCCTGCCCATGGTCATCAAGGTAATTCTTTAATACATGCTTCCAACAGAGGTTGCATTAAACTCCATGACTCCTTCAGGGCACAAGACTCTCTGAAAGAGTTTTCCTAATGGATGGAGAGCATTGATACGACGTCACTTGTTTTTGACCCTTCAGATAAGAAGTTCTTGAAGAGGGGAATGGAGAAGACAAGAGAGGGATAGAGAAGTGTGGTAACCAGTATATGTTTCTGGCCAAATGGTCATTGAATACATGAGAGCATAGGTGCTGGAACTAGGGGTTCTGTGGATGCTGCCACATCCCCCTGGCTTGAAGTGGTTCCCATCATACGCAGGGTTTAGTTTGTTCAGTGAATCTCAGCATCTCCACTATACAAATTGTTCCAGGCAGCACCCCTACATGAAAGATAATCTGGGCTGGATGAATATGCACAGGACTGCGTCTCATCTAGAAATATAGGGATTCTGCTATTATAAACAAACACATAAGAGATGGAATAATCTATTCATCTTTAATCCAAAATGGCTCTATTATTGACAGCTTCACTGATTTACAGATTTTCTTCCCATTCAGCAATGGATCCTATGCCATGCATTTACACTATTTTCAGGATCTGCAGCATTAGACACCTCTGTGAATGTAGGAGGGAGCTGTATTATTGGTTATCATTGTTAATCCCAGAATAACCTTAAATGGTAGTAAAGCAGAGGCTAGATTTCTCATTGATTAGAGAGTCAGTGCAGGATATGAGTTTAAGAATGGGGAATGTATTTTCTTGTTAATCAAGCCATTTCAGAAGAAGTTGTATGTTTTTAACCAGCACATTAGGAGCCAGCTGCCTGGATAGGTACTCTGTGCTATATGACATTTAAACTAATTATTACATTGGGAGTTTAATTTTACCTTAACAATCCATTGTAGCATATAATACTTCAGAACATGGTCTCAGAGGAACAAGAACAACAAATGTTAAATGTCTTTTTGTACTTCATATTTGAGCAGGTGGACAGATTAGTTGTGGATTTTGCAAAATAGTTCTCAGCATGCAAGATTAGCTTTCCATTACCTAATTCCAAAGACTGGCCAGATATAAAACAAAAGTCATGAAAGAATTTGGTTGTAATTCAGTCTCTCTGTTTGAAAGGATGGAAATATTCTTGGATGTGTCTTTTGTTTTCTGACACATTTATGTTGATTACAAATGGAAGGGCTGGGGTGTTACTTCCCCAACATCTTCCCCCAACTTGTTCTAATACTGTCTGTGACTGAATCAATTTGGCAGCAAATAAACTTTTCTTTTTATCTCTAGAATTATTCTTGAAAGTATCCAGCAAAATATTACAGAAAAAAACTCTGTCTTTCCAATAAAGAGTCTGTGTATTTCCACAAAGATGGTCTACAAACCATAACATTTACAAAGTACTCTCTATGTTGCTTTTTGCTTTACAACTGAAAAAGTTCAGCAAGGAGTAAAATATACTGGTAGATTGTTTCAACTAAAATCTAAGGGACAGATTCTGCCACTCTTATGCTGAATAGTTCCTTAACTCTGTGAGTAATTGCATTCATTCAATGAGATGACTTGAGGGGTGAAGGACTGCTCAGTGGGAGTAAGGGTGACTGAATCTGGTCTTAAATCAAGTCACTTTAATGACAAGATGAAATCTTTACACACACTTTTATTAAGGAATATTAAGAGAATCTAGAAAAGAATGGCAAAAAGACTATTTATAATACTGAATTGCTTACAGGAAGATTGCTATGGTTGAGAGAGAGAATAGGGGTGTACATGCCTTTTATCTAATTTGAGAATTTCCAAAATGCTGCAGAATTTGACTCTCAGCCACAACCACCATAAGATAGCATTCTTCTAAGATTTTTCCATTTACATGTCTTACTTTTGCCTTGTTCTCAGATGACTTCTCATAGTGAGAAGCAAGATGTTTGTTCTCAGATATAGAAAACTGGATGACCATCAACTGGCAGCCAATTTTCATGTTAATTTTTTTTTTCAAAAAAGATTGGGGATGTGATGTGCACAGAAAAGTATAACATCATGATTTGCAAGAAAAAAGCATTCAAAATCTCTGGCAGTATAAAATTCTGAGCATTCACAAATAAGGTAATGATCCATGGCCAGACAAATGCACACATCACAATGCTACCTGCTCCCACTGAAGTCACTGGCAGAAATTCCATTTACTTCTTTCACAGCAGCATCAGGCCTTATGCATATAGTACAGACAGCATTGGGACTACAACTAAAAAGCAAAAATAAAAGCCTCTACCCTACTTCTCTTCTGAATAAAGTTAGAAGATGCACATGTTTCTGGGATTAATTAATTAAAAGAGATAGAACAGATTAGCACTTAATAGGCCTTATCCATCCTATCCAACAGGTGGGATGGAACAAATAACCAACAGTCTGGGCAATAGGTTTCTTTACGTAATGATAGGTTTCTGCTGCAGAGTTAACTCAAGTTATCCGCACTCGAGTTTGTCTTCTTCAGTTAACCTAACTCAAGTGAGGTTGACACAGTGAAATCACATTCGAACATTGGTGCTGTGCTCACTTGTGTGTGGCACTAAAACTTCTGGGGTCACATATCATGGTTCTTAACACTGCAGAAGCTGAGCCACTCTACTTACTAATTATCTCCCAGTGAACTGTGGGAGAACTTATCTGTTTTTTCTGGCCCCTTGGGTGGAATTGTGGGAAGGCACTGGAGGAGCAACAATATGCAGGTGGAGTTAGCCAGCTTCCACACTGTAGAGTTTTGCTAGCTTGAGCTGTAGCCTATAGCCCTTGACGAGCCAGCCAGCTCAAATACAAAAGTACCAATGCACTCAAGTTAAGGTTTGTGCAAGTGCACGGGACCTGAATTCAGGGCAACACACAAGTTATAACTTGAGTTAACTTTGCAATGAAGACAAGCCCTAAGATACAGCAAAGTCTTTTACATCAATACTGCATTTCCTCCCCAATGTTTTGCCATAAAAGTACTAAGATTAAAGGGAAAAGTTTTGACTAAATATGTGAATAAATAACAATCACACTATTGTTAAAAAATAAAGAACACCATCTTCACTAGGCCTCTATTATGCTATAAGCCCATTATCTGCCTGTATTATTTTTAATTATTATAGAGCACTAACAGATGTGCAATTAATCAGAAAACTTGCAGAGGGATAAGCAAACCTTTGGAAGCAAAACTTTGGAAATATCTGAATATTCAGCTTATCCCGCAGTCCTGAGCTGGAGAAACAGATCTCTTATGAGACTTCCAACATTTATGTTTCCAATCTCAGCCAGAAATACAGTAAGAACTTCTTTCCCCCTCGTTCCAGCCCAATCCACTTACTTGGGGCTTGTCAACACTTGCAGTGCTGCAGCAACACCCTTGCACCTGTAGTAATTAGTAAGGACGCTACCAACACTGACAGGAGGGCATCTCTTGTTGGTGTAGGTATTCCACCTCCCTGAGAAGCAGTAGCTATGTTGATGGGAGAAGCCTTCCTGTAAACATAGCACTGCCTGTACTGAACGTTAGGTCAGTATAACTGTTGTTCAGGGGAGTGGATTTTCTATGCACAGGAAAAAAAAATTGGTTTGAGTTTGGTTACATTACTGGATGTTTGGGAGAGAGGGAAAGGAATACAGTAGACTCTCAATTATCCAGGATTGGGTTAACCAGGTTGTGGATTAACCAAGATGTCAAAAAAAATACGCGTAACTCACAGGGCCAGCTCTGGCTTTGTTGCCACCCCAAGCACACAACCCCCCCCCCCCCCCCCCCACCCACAAACCATCAGGGCGCAGGGCACCCAATGAACCAACACCCCCTCCCCTCGGCACAGGGTGGCTGGTGAACCAACCTGCCCCCACCCCATATTTCCTATGGATGGTGATTATCCGGGATTTTATTAACCAGGATTAATTTTTTCCCTATCATCCTGGATAACTGAGAGTCTACTGTATTGTTTTGTCTGAACCAGTTGGCTATAAATAGTCCAGATTTTTATAGCCATTCAAAATGGAAAAGGTCTGTTTAATCATCTAGTTCATCTCCTGAAGGCCCATGCGGGACTGTTCCCTATAGCACATTTCCTAGTTTTTTGTCCAATCTACTTTTTTAAAAGGCCCAAGTGATTATCCTTCCTCCACTTAGTTAGGCAGACTATTCAACAGACTGCTGCATTGCACTGTCAAGGAAGTTTTTCCCTGCTGTTCAGCCCAATTTTCTATGAATGAACACATCAGGTGTCTTGTGTATATTTTGAAACTGCTTCCAACTGACTGTCGTTCATTGGAGTGTTTTAAGTCAGTGTCACCAAGAGGAGAGGATCAAATAGTGTGAATGTCACAACAAACTGATTTGTTTTTTAAATCTTTTTTCCTTTAGTTTAAAATAACTTCTTTTTAATGTAATTATATTGTTCCTGGACAGACTCACAGGAGAGTCGGATTACAGGGTGTTTTGTTCCCTTTCCAGCCAGTGAGAGAATCTGTATTCATCAGCCAAAATGCTTACAAAACAAGAACCCTCTAATTCAATTAGGAGTAACTTCAGGAACCACATGGTTATATATTCCAGGGTGTGCAAACCACCTTCTTTAATAAACCTTGGGGGTTTTATATTAAACAGAACAACTGAAAAACTCTGTGACTCAGCCGTCGTTAGTACATCCCTGCCAACAGAAGTTTGGCTGATATAAAGCATTTCCCACTAGGTTTCATCAAGATTCTCTGCAATTTATATCTCAACTGCTGCCTCCAGTCATGGTATGTCTGCTGATTAGAATCTGCACCCCAGAAGCTGGCAGGAAGGTGCTGCTAACTGATAGGGTGGTGATAAGCAAAGGCAGCACAGTTGCTGAAATGATTATTGCTAACCCTATCCATCGCATCATCAAATCAGATCCAGAGTGGTTCAGGCATTGCTGTCAGCTTCCTTGAATCAACACATGCGTGATTGTAAGGAAGTAGCTAAGGGGAGCAATTTCCTAGGTCTACATACACAGCAACACTTGAATTGAAACAGCAAGACCATTCCCAACAGCGAGGAAGAAGGCAAATTTAGATTGTGGAGAGCTTGGCAAAGTGTCTTTATGAAATAAATCTTCAGTCACCATGGAAGGTTAACAACACATGAGCTGCTAACGATACCTCCCCCGACACGCATTGAGCTAAACATTGAGCACTGTTCACTATTTTAGAATCAGCATAAAAAATGCACAAAGCAGTGAACAAATACTCTGTGCTTTACTTCTGCCCCTTTCCCCACCATGCTTTCCACTTAAGATGGATGGCATTACTGCACACCAGACATTACATTTCCCAGAAGAAACAGGAGGACAAGAGGTAGGCTATAGCATTCCTGACCATGGGGAAGGAAGTTTAGAGTTTGTGGCTGCTTTCATTGATCTGTCGAGTCAGTGGCAGAATGAAGTGAAGTCTGATGGTCTAAGCACAGGACTGGAAGCCAGGCTGTCTTGGTTCAAAATCCTAGCTTTGACACTACATACACCTCTGTACATAGGAGCTGTAACTAGAGGTTCTAGGGATGCTGCCGCACCCCTTGGCTTGAAGTAGTTTCCATTGTATACAGCAGGGATCGGCAACCTTTGGCACGTGGCCCATCAGGGAATCTGCTGATGGGCCTGGGTAGTGTTTACCTGCAGTGTTCGCAGGTTCAGCCAATCACAGCTCTCACTGGCTGAGGTTCGCCGTTCCAAGCCAATGGGGGCTCTCAGAAGTGGTGACCAGTTCATCCCTTGGTCCGTGCCACTTCCTGCAGACCCCATTGGCCTGGAATGGCAACCATGGCTAGTGGGAGCTGTGATTGGCCAAACCTGCGGACGCTGCAGGTAAACAAACTGTCCCAGCCGTCAGTAGATTTCCCTGACTGGCCATGTTCCCAAGGTTGCTGATCCCTGGTACACATGGTTTACAGTTTGGGTCAGTGACTCTCAGCAACTTCACTGTACAAATTGTTCCGGACCTCTGCCTCTGTAACATTAAGCAAGTCACTTAAGCTTGCTTTCTTAGTTTTCCCAGCTACAAAATGGGGATAAATCCTGTTTTCCTACCTGGTAACACTGTGTCTCGTCTATTTAGGTTGTTATATTTAACACCGTAGTGCCTGAGTTCTTCCCAAAAAATGAACACACACAAGACCGAATTCCACCAAGTGGACTAGATTTCTTCCTCTTCCCTCGGAGTCTGTACGAACATTTTAAGAGAAGTTGATCTTTCAAAGAGCTTACATAATAAATAAAATATATTAATAACTACTATTATTACTAGTTATGTATATAGACCATGAGTCCTGAACTCCGGGCTCCCTCTCAAACTACTAGATCACATCCTTTTTAGACCACCTTGGATTTCTGACACCGTCTCACACTAAACTCTTCCAAGTACTATGGGGCAGGATCCACAAAGGGACATTGGCATCGCAATGCTGAGTGTCACAGGGCCTAACTTTTGAGTGCCTGCAAAATCACAGGGACACAGTGTGATCCATAAAGATTGAATTAGGCATCTAGGCTCCCTATGCAATGAATGGAGAGAGTGGGCAGGTGCCTTAGCCACCGGACTACAGAGTCATTCTCTCATGCTTGCTCTCCCTTTGGCCCGATGATTATTGAAGTGGAAAAGTCACTGGGCCACTAAGGGCTTGTCTTCACTAGCGTGGGGAGAGATCGATCTTATGGCGATCGATTTATCGTGTCTTGTCAAGATGCGATAAATCGATTGCCAGCGGTGCCCCCGTCGACTCTGTAACTCCAGCTCGCCAAAAGGCGCAAGCTGGAGTTGAGGGGGGAGCGCGCCGCCGACCGCCACCGTTGTGAGGACGGGAGGTAAGTTGGCTGTAGATACGCAATTTCAGCTACGTTAATAACGTAGCTGAAATAGCGTATCTACAGTCGATCCCCCGTCCTAGTGAGGACCAGCCCAGAGAGAGAGAGAGAGAGAATGACTCTGTAGTCCTGTGGCTAGGGCACCCACATTGGAGGTAGGAGACTCACTTCCCAGTCACTCTTTTATTATTTATCCACGGTGGAACAGCTTCAACACGAGATGCTAAGGGAGTCCTGCATCAGGCTATCCCAGAACTCAGTGGTTAGTGCACACTCCAGAGAGGTGGGATACCCCTGTTCAAATCCCTTCTCCGCCCTTGTAGAGAAGGGGAAATGAACCTGGGTCTCTTAGGTCCCAGGTGAGCTCTAACCACTAGGCCAAAAGTAGAAGGTGAGCACTCACCTGCTGTCCTCTGAATGGATTTTGAATGTGACCCATGTACATTGCTCTGGGGCTTAGATGGGGGATAGGCCTCGGGATGAGACAGCAGTGCACATGCCCAGAAGCAGAATCATTGGACTCTAGAGAAATTTTTACTCTGGAAACTTAGGTGTTGAGTGAGTTTAGGTGCCTATAGGGTTTGGTGAGAGTTTTGTGGATCACTGTGGAGCTAAGACTAAGGCTTAGGTGCCTAAGTACCTATGTAGATCCTACCCTATACGTATGGAGAGAGGAAACCAGATCTCTTAGAACAACATGTTTTCTAATGTGATAGACTATACTGAGTGGTTCTAGTGAAATGTTTCTCTTAATGTTGTCATACAACTATGTCTAAATTTTTCTACTGACAGACAGTATTTTTTTATTGCTTTGTTTTGCTGGGAAAGCTAGATTTTCAGTTTCTCTGAAGTGCATATAGTGAAGATACTCTGGTTTACCATGTGGTCAAGAAGGCAGCCAATGCAAGAATATAGAGGCTTTATCATCTTGTAATACAATTTTTGCATTTAATCTCCTAGCTAATTTCAGACAGAATCTCAATTTCTCATTACCCAGGCTCCTTGCTTTGCCACCGCTTCTTTGTGTCACTTCCCTGCCTTTTCTTTGCATTTCAGAAACCATGTTCTAAAAAAGTTATTTTTCTTAAAGGAAAAATTAAATTCTTCCTCTCCCTCTGCCTTCACCGCTGAATACAAGGTAGAGTAAAAGAGGAACTAGTTACAACTCAAGTTGGCAACTGAAGGTGCACCATATTCATTTTCTTTTCTTTTTTTTCCCCCCGGTACTATGGTTTGTTAGCACTTAAATAGCAGAACCTTAAAGGTAAACACTTTCTCAAATGTATAATACATTTATTTGTATTATAGTAGTGCCTGGTGGCCCCAATCACACCTTAAGACCTAATTGCTCTCAGAACTTTACAATTAAACAGACTGTAAACTAAACCTCTACTGTAATGCTTGGCCTTCTATATCACCTTTCTTCTCTGCATCTCAAAAAGCTTTACAAACATTGAACTTCCCAATCTTTCAGTGACATCCCTATGAGAGCTGCCACTAAAAACTGAACCTTTGCCAAAAGTTGTTTCCTATTATAAATATAGTAAGAAATTGAAACACCTTAACACTGTACTAATGTGGAGCAAATGGGGATTTTTTTCCGTGGCAATCACTGTAAATATTATCCTCATTTTAAATATGGGGAAATTGAGTCACATGGAATCAGATAATTTCTGTGTGGTAACAACAAAATTGTGGCAGATCTGGGAATTCTCAACAGTCCTTAACTCCTTGCCCAAACCTTAGCTCTAGCCACTAGATATCACTTCCTCCTGGGAATAAACTGTGTAGGCCAGTTGCCACAGAAACATTCAATGAAGATTTAGAGACTTCTCTATAACACCCCTGGGCCTGCTGTTATGTTATGTTATGTTATGTTATGACATAACAAAGGAGACTTTTATCCATAGGGAGAATACCATACCAGAGGTTCCATTAATTCCTGTTTTTATGAGAGACAGAAATGATAAAAAAAAATCCCCCCAAACACCTTACAGTATGGAAAGAAACTGACAAAATGCTATGAACAGAAGAACAAAAAACAAACAAAACAAACAAAAAAACACCCCAGCCTACTGAATCTCAATGGGAAGGATGAAGCCTTGTGCAAGGCAAACAGGAGATCATTCCAGAGATGAAGAATTTAATGAATATAACATGGAATTATAGAAATTAAAGATGAGAGAACTCTCTTAATTTATCTTGTCCATCCAGAAAGCAATGAGGTTGAGAAGTATTAGAATATGGAGGGGCAATATAGCTGAGGAGCCACGAACAAGAAATAAAATCAAAGACTGCCTCAGCAGGGTTATTATAGCTACACGGAGTTAGTAGGCTGCTGTACCTAAGACTCTGCCAATCTTGTAGTGCTCCTTAAAGTATATTCTCAAGGGCTTTTTTCCAGTTTAGTCAATGACTTCAGCAATTTTTTTTTTTTTTTACCTCCTCTCTTGGGAGACTAATTACAGTCACCTATAGATGTAACTGCTAGGACATTTTTCCTGCAGCTTAGCCTACATTTTCCTTTACTCACTCAATGAACTAGCTTCCTGGCATGTGTGAAAGCTTAATTTATTAAAGAACAAACATATCATGAGTTCTAATGCCAATTTAATTATAGTGTTTGCACTGAGTCAGGGCTCCTGCACAATGTTTATGGGATTAAGTCAAGAGTAAAATCCAGACACATTCTGTTTCTGATTTTGACCAAAAGAATAAAGCGAAGCAAAAACATACTTAAATGAGTCACAGCTTGGAGAAGATGATAAATTATTAAGAAAGCAACAATACTGGGACATCCGTAAATAAATAGCAGCCAACCAACCAGACATTTAGTCTCACACAGAATTGACCCTCTCCCCTTTCCTTGCCCCAGAGCAGAATGTGTTTTCAAGTAATCAACAGAGAAAAGATGCTCCCCACATTGAATGTGATGGTGACTAACCATTGGAACAAACTTCCAAGAGAAGTGGTGGATTCTCCATCTCTTGATGGCTGCCATTCAAGATGGATGCCTTTCTGGAACAAATGCTCAAGCCAAACACAAGTTATTGGGCTCAATACAGGGGTAACTGGATTAAATTAAAGGGCTAGTGAAATGCAAGAGGTCAGACCAGGTGATCTAATGGTCACTTCTGGCCTTAAGAGCTAGGAAACTATGAATGCATAAACTTTCAAACGCTCATGACAAAGATGATATTATTGTCACTACTTGTATCAATAAGAAATGGTCATCTGAGTAAGAGTTTGATCAGACCTCAAAAGAGAGCCATTTTATAATCTCTACTTTTTACTATATATCTTACAATACTTAGCCCAGTGGCGGGCAACCTGCAGCCCATGGGCCACACATGGCCTATCAGGGTAATCTGATTGAGGGTCGCAAGACAATGTGCTGACGTTGACCATCCGCAGCCTTAGCCCTTACATCACTCCTGAGCTTCAAAGCTCCTTGAAAACACTAACCAATAAATATTTTATTGCAACAATCCTGACAGATAGATAAATACATCATTTTATGTTCATTTTTAACGGATGTGAAACTAGAGCTTGCCAGCCCGATTCCCCACTGCCTTGTGTAGTTGTTTACATTTTTGCAAAGTGGGGGTTAAATACTACCACTCTGACTTGGTGGCATTTTACATCTGCTTCTCTCCCTTTGCACCAGTGTAAATGACTATCCGGTCATATATATGTACTAGGGAAAGTAGATTTAAAAAAAAAATCACAACACCACAAAACTTTACCCATCCCTCAAAATGAAACCTTTTGGCAAGTTCAAAAATGTTCATTTTTCTGTGCGTAACTTTTCGCCTCATCCCCCATTTTTTTCTCTGGCTGGGAAAGCCCCAGTCCAAGGGCTCCATAAAGCGGTGGATTATAGGAGATTATATAAGTACCCACAGTCATTGCAACTGTAGAAATTGTTCTGGTGGCTGTGTTAAGCTTTTGTATGTCACCTACTCCTCTAACCTTTCTATAGCATAAGATCTTTGGTACAAATTATGCCTCTGATCACAAGTGACAATGTGTTTGCTAATCTCACCCTATTCCTGCACATCTCAAACCAACTACCTGAATAGCAGCTTTGGACCAGGACTAAAATAATAAAGCTGCTGCAGGTAAGGATTAAGATGCATTAGTAGAGCTGTCTATTCTCCCTACTGCATTTGTACAGTTTATTCCCGACTCAGGCTTGTACTGCTGCTCCCTCAAAGTCACTAACAATTTCTTCTGAAGAAGCAAAAGGAAAGACATCCAAGTCAGCCCATTTACTGCAGAAAAATCTCTTATACATTCAGTGTTAAGGTGATCACACTGTTGTAGAACCACAAAATATTTCAGTACAGTGAAAAGGTAATTAGAGGAAGAAATGACAGACAGAAGCTTCTGAGATTCAATTGGTCAATAACTAAATTCTTTAAAAAAACTAACTTATCCTACAGTGAACTGAAACTGAGACAAAAGTTCATTTTAAGGGGCTAAGTGAAAAATATACTAGAGAGCAGAAGCTTTGCCACCTCTGAAGTAGATCCGGAATGTTTCTGCGCCTAGGTGCAATTCCAGTCAGTATACACACAATTCCAGCAGCACGATCTGTAATTCCTCACTGTTGTACCAAAAAATGCCATTGGATGCCAGGGAAGACTGACACTGTTGGGGTATTTTGCAAAGCTACCTCTTTGGCCGAGATTATGTTTTCACTGGTGCAATGTACTATTAATGCATTTTCAGCTTTCTTCACTAGCAGCAGCTCTTAATACTCTAATACCTCTGCCGAAAATGCTGCTGTTAGAGGTGCTTTGTGGGGTTTTTTCCTTCATTCACTCATCCAATCAGATTGCAGTTAGGGCTCAATCCTACTCCCTTGACTTCAACAAAGGGTAGTAGAAGGGCCTAAACTTTACTGCTATGATGCATTTCCTCGTAACAACCTCCTCTTACATTCACATCTGATGCTACACATATCTTCAAGTGAGAAATGTCAATTTGTTATTAAACTTGTAGAGCAACCTACACAGTTTTTAACCAGCCATCCCTTTATTTGGGACGTCTGCCTGACTGGGGTGTTTCCCAAGGAATCCATTTAAACTGATGGCTGTTGCATAACTGAGGTGTCCACTCACAGGTGAGCTGCACCGAAAGAATTAAAATAAAAGATTTTGCCTCTTGCTGCTCTGTTCTGATGTATAAAGATCCTTTTCCACTTAATGTGGCTGTAAAATGGTGCCAGGATACTCTTGATACTCCACTCCATCTACAGGGGGTTGGAATCCTAGGGATAGCAACAGGGTAACTATTGCTGATCTATTGATGCAGTTGTGGCTCATTAAACTCCATCCTGAAAATAAAGATCAATAGATAAAGTCTGGTTTTGAGAGATGTAACTCTAGGAGCAACCTCGTCTGTGGAAACAAAGCATACGGCTGGGGTTCATGAATTATTTTGAAATTGCCTTTTAGTTAATAAAACCAGACCACAATTCGAGTGATTTTTTCACTTGACAACTGTGTTATTTGGAGCTAGGTGGGAGACTCAACCAGCTGAAGTTTACCAAGACATCTTAGTTTTGCCCCATCAGACTTCCTGTTCCAGTCCTAGCTCTTTCTTGAACAAAGATTCACAATGACGTATAACAATTTGTTCCAAATAATACAGGGTTGGATTTTCAAAGCTGCCTAAGGGTTTTGGATGCCAAATTCCCATTAGAAATAAATGATTTTCAAACTTGTTTGTTTATATAGGTCTATAAAATTCTATGTAGCTATTAACTCTAGATAGAAGAGCTACTTTAGCAAGAAGATTCTAGCAAGATATTCTAGCAAGAGATGCATGAATAGTAATGATTAATTTATTTAAAAAAACTTTGCCTCTTTTACTGTTCACAAATTGTAACTAGTCACAATATTTTCTAAAGCAATTGCTAAGTGAAATTAACTGCAATCTTTCTGTAAATAGCTCTTGGTCTTTAGCTTGTTTACAAGCAGTTTGTTGCAAGTGTTCAATATTCAGAATATGAACTGTTTATATTGAACACATACATTACATGGCAAGTTTCTGTTCCTTGACTGGATAAGCATAGATTTGTAGGATCAAGTTTGCGGATCCAATACTTTCAGTTAACAATTCAGCATTTGCTACCAGCAAATATTCTACAGTATTCACTTAGAATTCACTGAACACACTTCAATGAACATTACCACCAGTAAACTCATTTTCCAGAATATAAAATGCATGCAAACACAGGAGTGCAAAGACAGTCAAAGAAAATTTATTTTCAAATTAATATATGCAGAATATATTTGTTCTACTATTTGCCCAGCTCTAATTCTGTCACAGCTCAATATTTGACTCCAGATCCATAAAGGTATTTAGGCTCCTCAACATCCATTTGGGCCTTAATCCTTTACACAGGACCATTTAAACAAATTCTCATTCGGTAGGCCAAATACCACCTTGAGTTATGTGTGTGGCCTATGGAACATATTAGGACAGTTGATAATTATTCATGTTTTCTGTGTTACTTAAGACCTCAGTCAACATTAACTCTTTGTTTCCTATTAATCTGACAAGGGTTCTTCATAAATACATTGCAATTAGAGCTTAAACTGCAAAGTTCTTTGAACATCCCTATAGTAAAGAGGGACATATAATGCTGAAATCTGACTTGCTACTTAACATTACAGTGTAACAGCAGTTAGACTCCAAGCACATCCTGTAGAACAGTGATTTGCAAATTTTTCAGCCCATTTTACAGATTATGGTCCTGATTGGACACCAGCACCTACGCTCACTGGTTCTGGAAATAGTAAAATAATCACCAGAAGGTTCAGTTAGAGTCTAGCAAAAAGACTGCACAGGAGAATCTATTCCTCAGGATACCATACACATCACTGCTTCTTGTAGCATACAGACATTTCCCCTCCAAGTGCTGTGACGGTCCCTTCCAATTTACCTCTTTAATTTGTATTCCACAAATACCAGGCACTGCAGAAATGTGCAGTTTTCACATTTGTATTAAGTTCCTGCACTTTGACAGATACTCAGAGTACATCCTGACAGGGCCCTTTTCTGCACTCTTTTCTCAGACAAAACTCCCATGGAAAATGAGAGCTTTGTCTGAGGAAAGAGTGCAGGTCCAGGCTCACATTCCATCACATTGGCTCCACCTCACACAGTATTTCCCCACCTAAATGAAGTTAAAAATTCAGGAAGAGAATCTCAGTCCACAGAGGATAATATAGGGCTAGCCATCCCCCTTGAGAAGTAATGTACACATTCCAACCCCTGTTAAGACATTTTAACATTATTAAAGTAAAATGAGAAGAGAAAAGGGTAGGGAGAGGCAGGGCCTAATTAAGGCAGATAGTGGCCCTAGCCATGCCTCAACACAGGGCCTTTCATGGCTTTACCCCTGTAGCCCTGCCCTGCCCCCACTCTCAGAGAATCAGGAGCAGCAGCATGGGGGATGGGGCTCCACCTTTCCTTTCAGGAATGGAAAAAGGGGCCCATCCCCGCCTGCCTTCAGGGACAGCAGTAGGGAGCCTCTCCTCATCCATGACAGCAACAACAAGGAACACTCTGAGCAGTCAGGTATTTTTACTTGAATGGGTGGGCCCTGGTACTCTTTTCCTACCAGTCCTCAGCTGGGGTGGCACTGGCAGGCCCTCCCAGAGCAAAGGGGCTTGGAGCTAGAACCCCAGTGAGACAAAAGGGGCAGTTCACACACTCAGAGCTATTGTTTCAAACTCTCTGCAGACACTGGCAGACCCCATTGCATTGGTCTGCACTCTGTTTACATTTTCAATTTTTGACTCCTAACCATGAGGATAGGCAATGTACTTTAAGTGAAAATTGAAGTTTCAGATATAATCACATTGCCCCAAGAGCATGGGCCCTATGCACAGGCCTATGATGCCTATGCCTTAAATCCAATCCCAAGGATAAGGATAGAAGAGTATGCCTACAAATAGAAAGATATAATGTTTAACACAGAGAGTAGAAAACTGTGTGTGTAAATAGATGGATAGACAGATCTACGCATTGACATCATGGGTGTGCGGATAATGTTCATGTGATAAATTTGTCACATATCCGTGCAATTTACATGCGTAGGGCAGTATCATCTGTCCACTAATCCTTCTTATCCTAACACGCCAAACTCCTAAACAGCTTCAAACAGATGCTGTTAAATATATATATCAACTTGCCAGAGAAATGTTTCTTCCCTTTCCTTGCTCACGCAATTACACTTGCTTAAGGCCCAGACAGCTTTTCTATACATAAAAATGTCCTAGCTTTAAGGTATGATATCTCAAGACACTACAGGAATTGAAAAAAGAAGCTTTATACCACTGGATGAGAGAAAACTCTCTCTTCAATTGATCCCAGCATTTTCCCCCCAAGTCTGCAGCACTACAAGATACCGGACTTTTAACCGCCACCATATTTAATGTACCAAAACTTACTTCTGATTTTTTTTACCTCTGTTAGTTTAAATTTTTTTCCCTCTGAGATAAATTGGTCTTATAGTAATGAAAGCACTTAGTTATACAGGCACAGGGATGCAATATATATTTCCAAAAAAAGAAAAATCCTTCATAAATTAGTTTGTCTGCAAGATGTAAAATACATGATACTAAGAGATGGTAGGAAGTTTTATCAACATGAATGTGGGGTGTCATTTTTACATACTTTTTCTTTTTTTTTTTTTTTACAAAACTGTACTTTAATAAGAAATACAAAACCATTTTGAAAGCCTCACAGTTCCCTTTTGTACCATATACTACACTTCCAATCTTGCCAACTCCTCAGGAGAAAGAAAAGGGAAAAAAGAGTGAAAAAAATAACAGGATTCAAAACTACTTACCAACTGGAAGAGAGAGGTGCATCCATTTGCATAATGTCCCCTTATGGCTGAAGCTGCTTGGTTCTACCAAATATAAAGAGCCAGCCACAGAAAGGGATGCTGGGAAAACAAGGTTCCTATCACAGTGTTGCCAGTTCTCCTGTTATTTGTGTTTTCGTAAAGCCTCAGAGCTGTAATCAAGAGATTGCATGACAATTTCAGATCTCTTTTAAAAATAAAAAAGTAAGTTTGTAGCCTTTGTAGTTCTAGAGAAAAGTTTGAAAATGTGACCTGACTGCACACTATGCTCAGAAACCAGCAGGCAAATAAAAGAAACCCAAATCTCATTTATAAACAAACAAAAAATCTTTTTACACTATATTTAAGCTCTCATGTACCATAAAATAAAATACAAGTAATAGTAATTTACTGGGACTGCAAAACTACTAACTAACTGTAGTCTGTAACCTGTCATTTAAATCAGCTTCTGTATCAAATGACTGCAGGACAGCAAACATGACACCAATTTTTTAAAAGGAATCCAGAGGTGATCCCGGCAATTACAGGTCAGTAAGCCTGACTTCTGTACTGGGCAAACTAGTTGAAATAATAGTAAAGAACAACATTGTCAGAAACATTGATGAACGTAATTTGTTGGGGAAGAATCAACATGGTTTTTGTAAAGAGAAATCATGCCTCACCAATCTGCTAGAATTCTTTGAGAGGGTCAAAAGCATGTGGACAAGTGGGATCCTGTTGATACATAGATATTTTCAGAAAGCTTTTGACAAGGTCCCTCACCAAAGGCTCTTAAGCAAAGTAAGCTGTCCTGGGATAAGAGGGAAGATCCTCTCATGGATTGATAATTGGTTAAAAGATAAGAAACAAAGGATAGGAATAAATGGTCAGTTTTCCAAATGGAGAGAGGTAAATAGTGGTGTTCTGCAGAGGTCACTGCAGGACTGGGACCAGTCCTATTCAACATATTCATAAATGATCTGGAAAAAGGGATAAAACAGCAAAGTGGCAAAATTTGCAGATGATATAACACTACTCATGATAGTTAAGTCCCAGGCAGATTGTGAAGAGCTACAAAATAATAATATAATATATAGAGATATGCCTATCTCATAGAACTGGAAGGACCTTTGAAGGTCATCAAGTCCAGCCCCCTGCCTCTACTAGCAGGACCAAGTACTGTCCCCTGACAGATTTGTTGCCCCAGATCCCTAAATGGCCCCCTCAAGGACTGAACTCATAACTCTGGGTTGAGCAGGCCAATGCTCAAACAACTGAACTATCCGTCACTCCCATGTAAAAGGATTTTTCAAAACTAGGTGATTGGGCACAAAATCACAGCTGAAACAATGTTGATAAATGCAGAGTAATACACGTTGGAAAACATAATCCCAACTATGCATGTCAAATGATGGAGTCTAAATTAGCCATTACTACTCAAGAAAAAGATCCTGGAGTCATTGTGGACAGTTCTCTGAAAACAATCACTCAATGTGCAGCAACAGTCAAAAAGCGAACAGAAAGTTGGGCATCATTAAGAAAGGGATATAAAATGAGACAGAAATATCATATTGCCTCTATATAAGTCCATATACCCCCACATCTTGAATACTGCATGCAGATGTGGTCACCCGTTCTCAAAAAAGATGTACTGGAATTAGAAAAGGTTCAGAAAAAGACAACAAAAATGATTAGGGGTATGGAACAGCTTCCATATGAAGAGAGATTAATAAGACTGGGACTTTTCAGCCTGGAAAAGAGACTATTAAGGGGGGATATGATAGAGGTCTATAAAATCATGACTGGTGTGGAGGAAGTGTTATTTACTCTCTCTCATAACACAAGAACTAGGGGTCACCAAATGAAATTAGTAGGCAGCACATTTAAAACAAAGAAAAGGAAGCATTTCTTCACACAATGCACAGTCAACCTGTGGAGCTCTTTGCCAGAGAATGTTGAGAAGGCCAAGACTATAACAAGGTTCAAAAAAGAACTAGATTAATTAATGGAGGAGAGGCCCATCACTGGCTATTAGCTAGGATGGGCAGGGGTGGTTTACCAAGCCTCTGTTTCCCAGAAGCTGGGAAATGAGCGACAGGGGATGGATCACTTTATTACCTGTTCTATTCATTCCCACTGGGGCACCTGGCATTGGCTATTGTTGGAAGACAGGATACTGGACTAGATGGACCTTTGGTCTGACCCAGAATGGCCATTCTTATGTACATACTTTAGAACTATATACTCTATTGAAAATATATTGTGTTGCAAGATTGATTAAATTATTCTCAGGATTTCAAATTCTAAGTGATCACCTCCCCACACACTGTTTTGCATTGTTTATTCCATAAACAATGCCGGCTGTCTTGTGTGTTACTGAATTCTTTTAAGACACAGATTATATAAAGGACACCATATAGGTAGGATCAGAGACCAAAATAGGGAAAGAACAAATTAAAAATTACTTAGACAAGTTAGATGTCTTCAAGTTGCCAGGGCCTGATGAAATACATCCTAGAATATTCAAGGAGGTGACTGAGGAGACATCTGAGCCATTAGGGATCATCTTAAAGAAGTCATGGATGACAGGCCTAAAAAAGGGGAAATATAGTGCTAACCTATAAAAGGTGGAATAAGGACAACCTGGGGAATACACACCAGTCAGCTTAACTTCAGTACCCAGAAAGATAATGGAGCAAATAATTAAGCAATTTGCAGAAAGCTAGATAATAAGGTGATAAGTAACAGCATGGATTTGTCAAGAACAAATCATATCAAACCAACCTCATAGCTTTCTTTGACAGGGTAACAAGCCTTGTGGAAGGTAGATGTGGTATATCTTGACTTTAGTAAGGCTTTTGATATCATCTCGCATGACCTTCTCCTAAACAATCTAGAGAAATGCAACCTAGAGGGAGCTGCAGTAAGGTAGGTGCATAACTGGTTGAAAAACTGTTCCCAGAGAGTAGTTATCAATGGTTCACAGTCAAGCTGGGAGGGCATAACAAGTGCAGTCCTGCAGGGATCAGTTGTGGGTCCTGTTCTTTCCAATATCTTCATCAATGATTTAGATAATGGCATAGAGAGTACACTTACAAAGTGAAGATTGCCACGCTAGGAGGGGTTGCAAGTGCTTTGGATGATAGGATTAAAATTCAAAATGATTTGGACAAACTAGATAAATGGTCTGAAGTAAATATGATGAAATTCAATAAGGACAAAGGCAAAGTACCCCACTTAGGAAGAAACAAATCAGATGCACACATACAGAACGGGAAATGACTGCCTAGGAAGGAGTACTGCGGAAAGGGATCTGGGAATCGTAGTGGATCACAAGCTAAATATGAGTTAATAGTGTAACACTGTTCCCAAAAAAGCAAGTGTCATTCTGGGATGATGCTAGCAGGAGTGTTGTAAGCAAGACTCAAGAAGTAATTCTTCCGCTCTACTCTGCACTGATTGGGCCTCAACTGGAGTGCTGTGTCCAGTTCTGGGCACCACATTTCAGGAAGGATGTGGACAAATTGGAGAGAGTCCAGAGAAGAGCAACAAAAATGATTAAAGGTCTAGAAAACATGACCTAGGAGGGAAGACTGAAAAAACTGGGTTTGTTTAATCTGGAAAAGAAAAGATTGGGGGCAGGGGTGGGGACATGATAACAGTTTTCAAGTACATAAAGGGTTGTTACAAGGGGTGGGGAGGGAGAGAAAAAATTGTTCTTCTTAACCTCTCAGGATAGGACAAGAAGCAATGGGTTTAAATTGCAGCAATGGCAGTTTAGGCTGGACATTAGGAAAAACTTCCTAACTGTCAGGGTGGTTAAACACTGGAATAAATTGCCTAAGGAGGGTGTAGAATCTTCATCATTGGAGATTTTTAAGAGCTGGTTGGACAAACACCTGTCAGGGATGGTCTAGATAATACTTAATCCTGCCTTGAGTGAAGGGGACTGAACTAGATGATCTCTCGAGATCCCTTCCAGGCCTATGATTCTATATAATGTAAGGGCCTGCTCCTCCAATCCTTAATCTCATGAGTGGCCTTCACATGAACAGTCTCACTTCACTGAAGTTGATGTATTTATGTGTACCATACTTAGCATTTATAAAGTGATCTACATGTCCAAAGTGCTGTGTAGGCATTAATTAATTAATTCTCACGACACTTCAGTGAAGTAACTAGGTAAGCATTGTTATACCCATTTTTCACATAGGGAAACTGAGGCAGAAATCTTAAAGGATGGATCCACAAAGAGTATTTAGACTCAGTGTCACAATGCTTAACTTCTAGGTGCCCTGCCACCTAGAAGAATGCAAAGCCCTGAGTTAGGGGCTTTATACAATACATGGGGAGAGTTAGGCAGCTAAGAATGGGATTCACAAAAGCCAGCAGATCAGCAGTCAGTGACTAAATTAGCCATTATGAAAGGCTGAGGAGTGAAGCTGGGCCTAACCCCTGCCCCTCAAAAAGAACTAGGCACCTACCAGGAGATGCCTCCCTTTGCTGGGGATTCACAACTGTGAATCTTCTTCTGGAGTTAGGTGTCCAAGCTAGGTCACCCTTTCTCACAAAAACCAATGACAGTGGTAGTTCTGGTTCCTTATGCCCAAACATCCAGCACTTAGAGTTCTCACATGGGATGTGAGAAACCCAGGTTGAAATCCCTACTCTACCTGAGAGGGAGCAGAGACTTGAATACAGGTCTCCCACATCTTAGGTAAGTGCCTGATTACTGGGCTAGAGAGTATTCAAGGGTCTGGTCTCTCAAACTCTTCCCTTGAAGCAGTTCTACTTTGCACAAAAAAAAAAAATTAGAGCAAGGACTGCAACCTGGATCTCTAAAGAAAATGCCCTAGGTACTGGACTATAGAGTCAACCACATTCTCATTCTAGGCCAATGACTATTTAAATAGTCCATAAAAAGGGGAACAATTTCAACAGGAGACACTGAACTAGACCCACCCTAGAATACTATATAGCCTGCTAGTTGGTGCATTCCTGTAGGAGAACTGCGTTTAAGTCCCCTCTCTATATCAGGCAAATGTCCTTCACTGACCACTGCTCTGTAAATGATTAGTAGTAATTATGGCAGTACAGTAATGCTAGAAGCTTTGTATGCAAGAATGAAACCAAGAGTCCTGCCCTGAGAGTTTACATTGTTAATAAAGGTTGTACCCAGTTGCTGATTGCTATTTTTTTTAAAAAACTTAAGAGAATATTGCATTTACCTAACACAAGCAAGATAGTGTTGTGGGAAAATACAAAAAAGAGCAATTAAAAGGAGTCCATGGGAAAAAGAAGGAAACATCAAAATAAGAATGAAATAAGAGAGACTAGCTCTAGGTTTTTCTACTCTTACTGTTGTGGGTTAAGAATGTGCTTGAGTCCTGAAAGCCAGTAATGGCACATACACTCGTATAAACTATACTTCATACTTTTTCATGTTGACAAACTCAGATCCTTTGGCTAATTTCAGATGTTAAGTCTGAACTCCAGTCTTCCCTTCCATCTCATATTCATTCAACAGCAGGGTTTATTTCTTAATGCTATTCCATAAAATAGTTCATCCAGACTAGACCTTGTAGAAACTGACCTCCTTAAATCCTGCTTCTGGCAGGATGTGATTGGTGACAAACTGACTCCACTCACATTTGGGCATTAATGATTTACTTTGGGTTTCCATGAACTTGCTGCAAATAGGGATTTTCTTTTTTCAATAGCCAATCAAGGGGAAGGTAATACGAATACCTCTTGTGCTGGTCTCTGGGCCAATCTTATTCACACCACAGCTCTAATCATCAAACAGTGACAAAGAGTCCTGTGGCACCTTAAAGACTAACTAAAATTTTTTTAGAGCATAAGCTTTCGTGGGCTAATACCCACTTCGTCGGATGCAAGCAGTGGAAGTATCCAGGGGCAGGTATAAA
>ML677351.1:25165181-25478938 GCA_007922305.1 Dermatemys mawii
TTTATACCTGCCCCTGGATACTTCCACTGCTTGCATCCGACGAAGTGAGTATTAGCCCACGAAAGCTTATGCTCTAAAAAAATTTTAGTTAGTCTTTAAGGTGCCACAGGACTCTTTGTCACTTCTGCAATTCCAGACTAACACGGCTACCCCTCTGATTCTAATCATCAAACAGGAACAGTTAGAAAGCAGGATGCTCGGGACAGAGAAACTGCAAATCACTGTTTATACCCCTGTGGTGAACACCTGCTGCTCTTTGTGAGCCACCCAGGGATGCTTGTCCTCCAGATTATCTGCTCGATCCTGTGAGCACCCACACATCCCACCAAAGCCAGTTAAAATGAAAACAACCAAAAAGCAAACTACCCTTAACTTTATGCAGTGTGGGTCTAATGGGTTACTACCTATTTTGTCTTTGCTAATAAGTAGTACACTCTAAACATTTATCTGATCTATATTCATATGCTAGAGCCTCTAAAACCTCCATGAAAGTTTTGTAACACTCAGTCCAAAACCCTAATGCCTATGTTTTAGCTTGGGTCCTAAAATACGGCATTTATATCCATATTTAAGCACTTAAATAAGTAGCCTGATTTTTCAGAGGGGCTAAGCACCTACAGCTCTTTCTGAAGTTCCTGGGAACTATGGGTGCTCAGTGTCTCTGAAAATAGATACTTTATATATTGTTTATATAGATATTGAAATATTGTTGTAGGTGTCTAACTTTAGACAATGACATTTTAAAATGTTGACCAAAGCCCTTTGGTTCAGGTCTTAGGATCTTATTAAAGAAATTTATAAAAACATGAAGCAGACAAGCTGCCATTGTGTTGGCTGTGGAACAGCTCAGACTGAGACAGACGAACAAAAGGAATATTTGCATGCATAAAAGGATGCAACCAGAGATTCAACATTAGCTTCAGGTTGCTAAGTGGAGTTGACTTGATGACTGATAAATTTAAATGCATATACGATTGATTTGGTTAAAGTCACAATTCACAGTATCATTTAATTTTTAAAAAACACCTCTAGTTTTGTTTGTCTCACTAAATCAGCAAAAAAAATCTAAAAAAATCAGCAACCCTTATTATATTTCAGTGATTACCCAAATATTACAGTTTTCTACCCGAAGATATAATGTTTTGATTTATTTCTGTGGAATTTGGCAATACATTTTTATAAGGGCTGCTAGAGAAACAATGATCATAATAATTCTCCTTTGTAAATAATTTAATTGATATTTGAATCCTCTCCTTCCCTTCTCTAGCTCTGGTATCTTCTGGGTTTCTTTTAAGGAACCATCTTAGCAAGACCACAGAACTCCCCTTTCATATTTTAATTTACAGGGATTTTTTTAAGCCTAGATGATATTTTATATTAAGCTCTGTAATTAATGACATTTTGAAACAGCACTGATTAAAGTTAGTAACAAAAATACAACTGATCACAGCTATTTGATACAAGGAACCTGACTCCATAGGGTTTCATGGGAAACTTTTCCCCAGAGTTTGGATTCAAGCAGTCTCAGAATCTTTGTGTGTCAATTTGATTTGCACATTCAAACCCCAAAATTCTAAAGAGACCATATGAAACTGCAAACAGCCACAAGTTACCTGGAAAATGATCTCAAGTTAACTTGAACTGTTTCTGTGCATTTCTATGCCACTAAATTGAGTTTTCAGTTTATAATGCAACACAAATGTGTCTGAGTTTTTTCCTGATTATGGACTGCTTTACAAACCCTGCCAACATCACTAGTAACACCTCAAAGAAAAGTATTAAAAAATTCTAGTTAGAGGCCATTTGGTGCTCAGTAGCATAAATTGTATGTGTTCTCAGCACCAGGGTTTTTATTATTAGGGATATGTGTCTGAAAACACATTGTTTATTTACACGCTTGTCTTGTACTGGTTTTTCACTTGAAATAACAGGGTCATATTAACACAAACCTCCATTTTTGTTCTAGCAATCAAACAGGTGACAGCATTTAGATGCTTAACTACCTGATCGTGCTCACAAATGTCCAGTCAGACTCAGAGGTGGCAACTCTATCAGGACCTAAATTTTCAAGAGAGTGATTTTGGATGTCTCAGTTTCTGTGGCTCCAACCTGAGTCACTTTAGTGGACCCCGATCTTTCTGAAAACACGTTAAGATGTTTCAAATAGGGCACCCAAAATTATTAATCACTTTTAAAAATGTAGGCCTGGATATCTAAATACCATCATTTGGATATCTAAATACCTGTAATTGATTATGAACGCAAAACAATAGTCTGCGGCCCCTATTAGAAAATGGAGACCTAACACTTAAAAATTGGGCATAATTTCCTTTTTTGTGACATCACAATTGATTTCTTTGGTGATTACAGCACTGAAAAGACATGAATAAGCTAACAGATCTAAAATCATAAAATTATAGAATCTGCTTTTCCTGATTATTTCAACTGCTGGAAGTGAAATACAGATGATCTACTGTATACAAGCAAATTCTCTCTAAAGATAGTGTTTAAAATGTTTTCATAAGGCATTAGCGGGTGGGTTTTAAAATGAAAGCCAAGTATTAAAATAGCATCTATTTTAAGTCATGCCATTCCGGGTCAGGAGAGGAAAAGTGAGCAAGTTAAGTTAGTCTTTATCAGCTTCTGAAAAATATAACTCCCATCAAATGGGTAGAGAGAGAAATAAATCACTCCAAAGACGCACTGTGACCAAACTGAATGTCAGATTCTTAAATCACAGGACAGAGAAGGAAATGAAATGAATTCAAACATCACCATTCTGTGGGACTGCTGTAGCCATTGTATCGCTGGATCTGTCTGTATGTTGACTTCCAGTAGACAGAGCACTTGGAAAAGCTCCACTGAGAAGATTTGATTCCTTGACAACTTTGGATGACAGCCTACATAAATGGAGAGGAAAGAAAGGAGAGCACTGTCATTTTTTCAGCTACACTCCTGCTTCTCTTTTCTCTTCTAGAAGCCCAAATTTAAAATTGCTAAGCACTTTCTCTGGGCAGTGAATAGAAATTTTGTTTCAAAATCTGTTTGATATTTTCAGTATTCATTGTTCCAGGATAAACTATGTTTTCAGTTTACAGTTTTCACCCCTCTTGAAAGCTCTAAAATTGAACATTGTGGCAGCGATACACATACATACATACACACACACACCCCGAAGTTCTCAGCTCTTAATCTAATGATGTCACTTCCTTTTGTTGTTTATAAGCATGAAGAGAGTTCAGAAATGTTCTGGATTTGTGAATGTTAGTGGGTTTATTCAAAATAACAATTATTTAGACAAAATCATCCAGAATCAGCAAGATGCCAAATGAAAACAGATTTTAACAGGGGTGAGAGTAAGTGATTAGCTTCTACTTGATTCATTATGTTATTTACATTCTTTGTATTCTTCCCTGAAGTCAATTATTTTAAAACTTCAGGGATTTTTATTATGCACATCTGCAAAATCAATATCAGTTCCAGGTTCACTTTTTGGTGATGAATCAAGCTGGCTTCAGTTCTCCCAACAATGGGCCAGCTTTTGCCAGACAAACAAATTGAGGTGACCTAATACCCCAGGAAGGGCGGGTGTTCATTGAAGAATGAATGGCGTATTTATTCGCTTTCAACGTGCTATTTACACTCCTGATAACATAAAAATATTTTAAGATACTGTTCAAAAATTGAAGATGATAGAAGAAAACAGATGAATTGGACATTCATAAATTTAAAAACAAAAACAAGAACAACATAGATAAATCCCAGAAAGCATGCCCCAAACAGATCTTTTAAGGGATGTCTTGGGTTTTTGAATAGTTTTGGTTGAATAATGTAATTGAAGTTTGGGGATTTTTTTGGTTCATACAGACTGAAATCAAGGGAGTTAAACATGAAGAAAACACCACAAATAAACACACAGTCAAAAAACATCATTACCTAGTGAGATCTTCTAATTGAAAAAAAAAAGATTTTAGGAAATTGAAATCTGATCATCATATCCAAAAAATAAGGAAATCAGCTCTTTGAAAAATGTGGAATGTGTTGCCTTTTTTAACATATATACTGAACTGGTTTGAACAGAAGGGTTTACTTAAAACTTGAAATTAAATGTAAAGATGGACTCAGTGTTGGTATGTGGCCTGTGGTAGTAAAAACTGAATTAAAGTACAGCCATCAGCAAAGCTATAGATTTACTGTAATTAAATAAATACAATAAATGCCAATGGTTTACAAAAGCAAAACATGCAGTGTATTTTTTCAGAAACTAGGGCCTGATCCAGCTCCCACTGAAGTCATTCTCAATCTGACTCTCTGGCCCAGTGACAGTTAATAGTTAACCCAACTACTATTCTTCCACTGTGGATCAATACTTAAATAGTCATTGGGTGGGTGACTGATACTGTAGTCCACAGACCTGGGAGCAGGAGACTCTATATCCAGCCCCCCTGCCTTAAGTCACTCATTTATCCATGGTTGGAACAGCTTCAGCAGGAAAGACAGAGGGAGCCCCACACCAGAATATTACATAACTCAGTGGTTAGAGCTCTCTCCTGAGGAGTGGGAGACCACTGCTGAAATCCCCTCTTCCACTCAGACAAAGGAGGGGAATGGAACCTAGATCTCCCACAGCCCAGGGGAGTACTCCAACCACTGGTCTGGCAGTGATAAAGCAAGCACCGCTACCTCCTCTTCCAGCCAGACTTTGAATGGGACCCAATCTGGTGGGTGGCCTCTGAGAATGTCTATCAGATCAGTCTTGCATGAAATTTAAGTGGATGTGCACCCATCTTCCCTGGATTTGTGAACTGGTGTGGGATTTAAGCAGGAGATAGGTGTCCAGATGCATAGAGGAAGGCAGCAGTGCACATGCCCAGAGGCAGAAATTTAGGCATAAAGGGAACTTTTACCCTGAAAACCTAGGAGCCAAGCGAGTTTAGGCACCTATGGGATTTCGTAGGAGTTTTGGGATCACAGTGTTGCCTAAAACTGGGAGTTAGGTGTCTAAGTATCTTTGTGGATCCCACCCTAAATCCCGGTACTGCCACTGACTTGCTGAGAGGCTTTGAGCAAGTTACTACCTCTATGTCTCAGTTTTCCCAGTTGTGAAATGCGATAAGCAACATTTGCATTACCTACCCCATAAAATCTCGTGAGGAATAATTAGTGCTATTAACGTTAGGTAAGTGCTATACAGTGTTACTATGAAATTGGCTTTGCTAGGATCATCTTTTCAGTGGAGAATACAGAAGTCATTTCAATATCTACTGCTTTTTCCTCACCATTTTTCCTGCTCTGGGAGACACCCACCCCCAGCTGTTTCTAAGCCCAATCCTGGGAGCAACGTTAGCTGCTAATACTTATTTCAATTAGCTTTTCCCAAATAATATTAAGCTCTGCCTTAAAGCTCTTTATAATCATTATGGGCCAGACTCTGTTACCCTTACTCACACTTACTAGGCACAGCTTGCTCCTTGAGTAATCTCACTGAGAAAAAGAGAATTACTCATGAACGGTAAAGGTGAAAACTACAGCTATCAGGTCATCTAGGTCAGTACATTGCCAGCTAAGTACAGTACTTTCTAGTGTTATTACCCATCTAGGTTTATACATCTCAAGCCATCAGGCTTCCAGTATTTTCCATGGAAGTTTTAATCTAATAAATCTCAGTCAGAATTGTTTTCATAATGTTGCACATACCTATTCTTTTTCTTAATGACCAGTTATGCCCTTTGTCCCACCCAGTTATTCTGTTCTGTTCTTAGCTGTCCTAACTCATTGCACATATTTAGCATGGCCTGCCTCATTTCATTTGTTGTTTAGCCAAAAAATATTTTGATCGAATAACCTTTCAGCACCTTAATCATTTCTCTTGCTCCTCTATGATCTCCCTAAAATTTACCTTCAGATTTCTAGCAGAGAGAATCACTGCTGTATTCTAGGTCTGATCCTTATCTACACAACAGAGATTCTATCACCCTTTTTCCTTGGCATCATGATGCCTCATGGTTGCCTCCTAACAAGCTATGAGAGTGGAAGAACAGATCATATTAAATTAGGAAATAAAACAGATGCCTTAGCTGCTAACTGCATAAAGCACACTGCACGAGTTCTCGGAGTTTTCTGACCAAATTCCTTTAGGAATTATTTTTTAAATATCCACAGCCTTGGTGCCGGGTTAAACACACTCCAGTCCCTAGAAATATCTCAAAATCTTATAAATAGATACAAACAGCTCCAATCCAAACAAACACTTTTGAATGAAATTCCAATAGAGTCAGTCAATACTTGTTAAAAGATGGCTGATTTGCACCTTCTAAAGTCCCATTTGAAGCTTGATTTGAACTGGGCAAGTTACAATTGTGCCCGATATCACTGTTAACACACGCAGTTGTAAGTGCAGTTTCCCTAGTTCTCTACTGACAAGAGGAATTTATGTAAAACATTATTGAATTTTCCTTGATAATTTATAGAACAACGTTTTCACGTGGTGTAATTTTTAGGTGTTGACGCAAATCAGAGAACTATTTCAAATAGTGCGTCAAGCTCTATTGCTGACAGGGCAACAGTTGCCTATGTGCCACTCAGCAATGAAGTTGGTTAATGCAAGTTTACTTGAAACCCTGCAAGAGAGCAAACCTTCATCTCTGGGTTGGTTTTTTTTAAACATTCTTTCAGTAGTTTATCCTGGGTTTTGCACAACCTTTTCAGAATTAAGCACCCTACCAGACTGCTTCCAATGAGGATTGCTTAATTCCTCACTAAAGGAGAAGTCTTGTTGTTTAAATAAAGTAGCTACTGAAGTAGACTTGCTGATATGTTAAGAGTATTACAGGATCTAGAGGTAGACTTGGGGGAAAAAGAAAAGTAAGATAAATTAAACAGTGTACTGTTGAAACATAGAGGACATCATTACATGTGATGTAACTACATCAGATATGGGTAGGAGTAGAGTGATTTAACTGGGTTACCTGCACAGCAAAGTAATGTGTTCTAATGAAATTATACTGATCAGTAATGCTATTTTTACATCCTTCTTTAATGGGTTAAATGAGGTTCCTTTTTTTGGCACCATCTTGCTGGTGTGCTGGGGGAAGGAAAGCTAAAGGGAGCCTCTTGCACAAACAGCCAGCACCATACTGATGAAGGAGAGAAGGCCCTGGCTACTGCTATGGCAGACACTAGCTACTACAGAAGAAAAGAGGTGGGAAGTAGTAGAGTAAGGTTGGGGCCAAGTTCTTTCTCCCCGCCCACCCCCACCCCCCAGCCACTAAAGCTGTCCAGGCCCACAGGCTTCATACACTGAAAGAGTGGTACAGCTGCTGCTGTTGCATTTCCTGGGAGCTCCCTGCTAGAATTCTTATAGTCAGACAAAATTAACCCAGCGGTGCCTGCTGAAGTATGGCCTCTCTGCATCTGGTCCAGCACAATCTGGCCATTAACGTTTATTAAGAAATGTCATAAAGTGTGACCAGAATAATACTTGATAAAAGTCCAATTTAAATGGGAAACCTTAAATTTGCCTGTGGAAATATGGCAAAGAGCATCTACCATGATTTGATAAAGACTCAAAGCCACTATAGCTGCTGCTGAAACTCAAAGGCCTACTCCTGCATGTTGCTGGTCACCTCCAGCTCCCAGCGGAGTCAAGGGTGTTTGCTGAGCACCATTCAGAATCAAACCCCAAAAAGGCAACTACATTTCCAACAGAGATTAAATCAGCTGCATTCCTCTTAGATTCAAAGCATCCCTGCTAAACGCTGACCCGTTATACGTTACAATTAAAGACCAGGGTATAAAGCAATGTCATTTTCAGTGCATCTTCACAACATTCGGTTGATTCTTCCACACAGATGTGAATTGGTCGACAGCCAGATAACTACAGATTTAAACGGGCTCTGTACTCCGACAGAGTTCAGCAGGAAGCAGCATTCAATTCTCATCCCATAGTTAAATGAACCACCTCAGCGAATCTTAACTGACCAGCTGCACCAAACTGCAATATAGTCTAAGTGGGAACAGTAGCCTCACTCTAGCAATGCTTGAATGACATAAAATTAAGGCACCCCTGGTTTCTCATTCCCTACGTGCAGATAGGCTGGCTCATGTGTCCTTGGCATGACTGCCACGTCCTTCCAGCCACCAAGTCCCAAGTACTTCGAAGTACTTCAGGCATCAGGTCTGATGGCAAAAGTCACCCCTTGGCAAATTGCCAACATCCTCAAAATAAGACTGAAGTCTGCAGAGCCCTTGTGCTGGTCTTCTGGGGCACTTCGCCCATTGAAACCAAAAGGAAAGAGAGAACCCTGGGGTATAAACACGGGGCACATATAGTTAGCCATCTACTTGGGCTCTAAAGCACTGGGTTGGGGAGTACATCTCACTGACCTGTTACATGACTGCCTTACCTAAGCTTTGCTTACTGGTTTGCTCTGAGGGTCTGTCTCTTTCCCAGAGCCTGTGCTACCTTAAAGAGACTGGACAATCTTGTGCTTGGAACGTAGGTAAGAACTGCTCAGAAATATTTTCTCACTGATTTTCTTCCCATGATTCCCACAACTTTAGAGAGGAATGGTGATTTATTGCAGTGGATTTATGGTTCATTCCAAGTGATTTGTGATGAAAGAAGCATAAGGCTCTTGCCCAGGTTTTCTACAGAAGTCTCACATGGATCTGTCTGTTAATCTAGTGAGCTGTAAACTGGAAGCACAGAACTAATCTGAATTTTTGCAGCTTGTGAAAGTTCATTTGTCAGAGCAGTTTCTTGAACAAGCACTCTGGGAATTTACTGGAAAAAAATTACATCAGCATAAGCATTCCTTCAACATGCTGCAGTTTATTAAAAAACTTTATGTTAATGATTTTTACAAGCACCAAACATTGACACTTATAGGGTCATGATGCTAAAACACAAAGAAGGCAAGAGAAATAAGCAAAAGAAAAAAAAAATATAATGGGCCTGGCTTCATCTCAGTTTCACCTGTGTGGATCAGAAATAGTCCCACTCAAGTGCACGGAGTTACACCAGTTTAGTGAGAGGAGAGTCATGCTCAATATCTACAGCACGTACCATGAGAAAATAGAATTTGCATTTCTGCACCAGAATCCTAGGCCATCATAGACAGTCTCCTGCTTACAGCAATGACTGGTACGTGATGCTTCAGGGAAAGGTGTCTCCTTCCCCTCCTCCAATCAAGATCAATGGTTTACTTAAATCCCACTTAAACCCTCAGAATTAGAGATTTATACCAGCCGTTAATACAAGAACAGTCGATCACTATGACATTATGGAATGACGTTAAAAATTGTGATTGTTCAATTTTCACTATACGTCCATAATCATAAATTAAAAACAAAGAGGGAGAGGGGAAACTCATTATGCAGGTACTAGTCATGGCTCCATTATTAAGGCTGAGTTTGGTTTTGCACTTACATATACAACACAAATTTGCACAGAGAATAAGAAAAAGCTGTGAATTCAGGATAACTCTCTTAAAGTTAATGGAGCTATTGGGAATTTATTAAAATATAGATGAACTCGGAATTGTGCCAAATGCCTATAATTGTAGTATAATACACACTAGTATGATTTGGCCAAGCATCTATACTTGTTGCATGATATATTATCTGGAAAGAGTCAGGAGACAGGCAACATAGAAATAATAACTCAAGCACTGAACACTTTAATAATCTGGTTTGCAGGTGTTAATCAGACCCTAATAGAAAAAGAAAAAGAAAAGAGAGAGACCAGAGAGTAATGACATGTAACAGAGATGGTGTGAACCATAAAAGCTTCAAAATTTGAATGTTTGCTTGAATTAAATTAAATTTGCTCTGCAAAACAGAGCTGCAAATCTGATGAGTTTTATGGTACAATGCCTGTCTTTCTTGCTTCTGGTTACATTGGAAACACTAAATCATCTTTTTTTATTACATGGTCCCAGCACTTCCTGGGAGAACCAGGAAAGTGCAAAGAAGCGCTAGATGGAGGAAGGATAAACATGTTGCCTCCACAAAGGTGTGCATAGGAAGTCAGCTTCAAATTGGCTCCAATGGAAGGAAAGTGCCTGCCACTTAGATTAAGGACTAGAACTACCCAAGATGCTACAGAAAGTCATTAATTTCAGCTCCCTGAGCCACAAGGAAAATTTAAACTGGTGGGGGAAGCAGGCAATATTGCCACAAGGGCTGGACTGATTCAGTGCCTCTCCCACTGACCTGGCCACAGCCTCTCTTTTGCCAGTGCTGGTCACTTTTTTGGGTGGAGCTAACTCACTGTAGGTTCTTTGATAGTGGAGTGAACAGCCAGGCCGGTGCAGTGAGCTGTAATTAATACTTCCCTGCTCAATTTCTTCCTGCCTTCCAGCACAATGTTTACTGACAAGGGCCTCTGCTTGGATAGATCCTCAATCTAGGTCTAAACCTTTTTTGGTAGCCCTGATATTACAAAAGTCCCCTAAACTATCCATAACCTGTAGGTACCATAATGGTCATTAGCCACTCCAGGTGAAATCTCATTGAAGTCAATGGCAAAACTCCCATTGATTTCAACATGGAGAGTATTTCACCACCCATGTCTTACCGGGTGCCTTTAATTCCAACTGTTGTCCTTCTCTTTGGTGTATAGTTGACTGAAAATTATTTTCTGCAGGATCAACTTTAAACTTCAGTCCAAGGCAAAGGCAGAGGTTGTGACATCTGCTCGACTGAGTGCCTCGTTCCACTCCAACCTGTAGCTATTCATTCCTCAATGGCTTTGGAACAAATGGAATCATAAATTGAAACTGCTTTGTATTTTATGCAGCCCCAGGCTGCAATAAGCCTTAAAATGGGTGGATCTTTTAGGGCAGCTTGCTAGTATAGAACAATTATTTGTGAGTTTCTCATTTGGGAACCTACCCAGTATTGTTAAGAGATTTCCCAACACCACATGGGTAATCTGGTGCAGTTGGTCTCCTGAACTAATAACTCTTCTTCCTCCCAATCCCTACCGAGTGCTGTCTATGTTAGGCTGACTACATAAGAACATAAGAATTGTCATACTGGGTCAGACCAAAGGTCCATCCAGCCCAGTATCCTGTCTATTGACAGTAGTCAATGCCAGGTGCCCCAGAGTGAGTGAACATAACAGGTAATGATCAAGTGATCACTATCCTGCCATCCATCACCCCCCTTCCCCTGACAAACAGAGGCTAGGGACACCATTCCTTACCTATCCTGGCTAATAGCCATTAATGGACTTAACCTGCATGAATTTATCCAGTTCTCTTTTAAACCGTGTTATAGTCCTAGCCTTCACAACCTCCTCAGGCAAGGAGTTCCACAAGTTGACTGTGTGCTGTGTAAAGAAGAACTTCCTTTTATTTGTTTTAAACCTGCTGCCCACTAATTTCATTTGGTGGCCCCTAGTTCTTATATTATGGGAACAAGTAAATAACAACTTCTTATTCACCTTCTCTATACTACTCATGATTTTATATACCTCTATCATATCACCCCTTAGTCTTTTTTTCCAAACTGAAAAGTTCTAGCCTCTTTAATCCCTTCTCATATGAGACCTGTTCCAAACTTCTAATCATTTTAGTTGCCCTTCTATGAACCTTTTCTAATGCCAGTATATCCTTTCTGAGATGGAGATCACATCTGTATGCAGTATTCAAGATGTGGGCACACTGTGGATTTATATAAGGGCAATAAGATATTCTCTGTCTTATTTTCTATTCACATTTTAATGATTCCTAACATCCTCTTTGCCATTGAATACCTTTATGTATCCACACATTTCTTCATCTTTATCTCACAATATGAGCTATTCCATAGAGATGACTTGGAATTGTAAAGGCATTACTTTCCTGCTAGCCACGCCCCAAGCTCTTTGAGTGTGTGAACTTTGCAAGAAGTTGTACTTCAGGCCAATTAATGAAGAAACTGTTTGTATCTCTTTCCAGTACATCCAGAAACAATTTAGGCTTCTTTCCCATGGGTCATAGAAATAATCTGGATGTACTGGGTATATTTAAGGGTAAGATGTTCATAGGTATGGAATCCTGGGAATAGCATTCATCCTAATGAACGGTATTTGATATCAGTGTCACATTTGCAGTTCCACCCATCTTCCCTCCTCTTTATCTTGAGTTTAAATTAAGTATGTCCTTGATATCACTGTTATCAAAGCCAAATATTTTAACCTCTCTGGCATCCACTTAAGCTTCCAACTATCCTGCTGAGAACTGGAACATCCCTTCAACATTGGCCAGACCTAATACTTTTCCTAATTAACCTCGTACTGTGATTAGATATGGAACCAAAGTCACGAACAAGCTTCAGTGAAAGAAAGGCTATTTGATTGGGGGTGGTCATCTACAGAGTTTCCAGCTACAGACATTATTAGTTCTTTGTATTGTTCTAATTCCCTGTAATCAAGTATTCTGGCAAATTCTCAGATATCTTAGGGTTTTATACTGCCACATATCACTATAATAACTGAGCGCCTTCCATGTAAAATCAATAGCAAGAGTTACATCCCTAGTGGACTTCGTGAAATATTTTCTCTCTTTTGGGGGTCAAAACTCTGCTTGTTTTAGATTTTACTAGTTTCCTCTTTTTTGTAGGTGGTAGGATTTTATTGAGTAGAAGTGAGTGTCAGTGTCATGAAGGTCTCTCATGACAAAAAGGGTTTTTTCAGAGATGAAGATTTTGCAGTATTTCCTAAAGAAAATCAGACTGGATTCAGCAGAACTTCTCCAAAAGTATTTTCCCATTGCTGTCATGGGCTTTGCAATCTGTATTGTCCCCCAAGAGCAGAGTTGTCAAGGAGGTTCCTAGACTGAAATTCAGAATTCAAACTGGGGCTTCATCCATTAATTGCTTTGAACTGTAGAACAAAGGCCTTACATTGTCTTTGAAAGCTGACTGGAAACCAATGGGAAGACTTGAGCAAGATCCTGATATGCTCACAGTGGCCCAAGTCAGGGAGAAGGCAGGCAGCCTCATTCTGTACCAGCTGGAGCCTATGCATTGTCTTCACATTCAACTCCAGGTACAGTGACCTACAACAATCCAGCCTGGAAGTGACAAATGGATGGATCATAGTAGCTAGGTCTTCATCTGGAAGGGAAGGGACAAAGTTTCCTAGCAAGAACAGCTGTTGCAAATATTTTTAGCACCTATATAGCATGTGATTTCAAGATTGAAAGAGATGGGGAGGGGGGAATAACTAGCAGTTACTTCTCATGCACATATAGTTTGAATATTTGATCTAGTCACAGCACCATTATCCAACTTAAGAACAAGTAGTCCCACCTCACCCTTCTCACCATCTACAGAAGTGGCTCATGTAAGGATCTACTTTATATTCATGCAAGTTAAAAATGTGAATAACTGTTTAGCAGCATTAAGTTGCAACATTTTCTTATCAAATCCTACTTGGTTGAACTGAATTCAGCTTGAGAAGTTTTTTTCTAATCTGCCTACCAGAACCATTGCCAGTATTTCACAGTTTATCTTTTTTATGGAAATCAACTTTTTTTTTTTTTTACACTCACTCGGTACCTTCAGAAGCTTGACAATTACAATGATTAGGAACATTCTTCTCATTTTGAATTCAAAACTTTCCTGTCCATAGCAGACTCAGACACTTGCCTGCAAATTATTATTAGCACTTCTTTATAGAGTTGTCTCAGGGATCCATCAAGCTCTGGACTCTTGCTGACTTTTTATGGCATGAATTGCTTTAATAATTGCCTGATAGATATGCTCCAGTCCCAACGTTCTTTCTGTTCCTAAGTTGGCTGTGGGAGTTCAACTGAGTGAAAGAACTTAATGTATTCTGCAATATGTGAACTGTCCCAGGCAACATAAATATTTGAAAAGAAATGTTTCATTTAGAGATATCACTTAACAGTCTCCTTTTGCCAGACCATTTTATTAATTAAAATTAAGCCAATGGCAATAGTTTTCTCTATTGCTAATGCAAGATGGAGCAGACTCTCATTTCTAGACTGTAATATACTTCATCTTGTGGCTGCTATGTCATCAAAGACACTTTGATGTATCTTTGTATAGTATTACAGTTCAGTCACTTGTTAAATATTCTAATCTGAGTCTCTCTAATGAATCATTTTGCATTGCTGAAATTATGAAAAAAAATACCATCTTGGAAGGAACACTTTACTTGTATGTTGCATGTTCTAATTAGCTAACTACAGATTCTAAAAACAGACAGCAATTCAGTCACTGAAAATGTGTGGTGCATTCCTCAGGGCTCACTATGGCTAGTCTGTGGCCACAAAGCGCACTCCAGCTGAAATATGGTTTAAAGTGTGGGTACATTTCATGATCTTTTGAAGCATGCAAGGCCCCTGTTCTAGTATTTACCCTATTGACTTTGGACCAGGTTTGATGTTCCTATAGAGAGGATGGATGGTCCAGGGGTAGCACACTAGCATGGGATGTAGAATACCCATTTCAGCTCCCTTCTCTACCACACAGGTCCTGTGTGACATTGAGTATATTATTTAGTCTGTGTGCCTCACATCGCCATCTGCAAAATGGGGATAATAGCACCGCCCTACTACTCTGGAGTGCTGGGAAGATAAATACATTGAAGACTGTGAGGCTCTCAGATACTATGGAGATGGGTACCATATGAATTCCTTAGACAGATTCAATCTCCATTGTCATAGCACTGAAAAAAATTCTCCTAATTGCCTGTAATGGGGGATAATGCTTAACAACTTGCCTTAAAAAGAGTAGCTAGCAGCATGTGAATGATGTTGTCCTTTGCAGCCAACAGAGGCGTTTTATTCACAAGTACGGTGTTTTTCAATATGCTGTCAGAACTTATCACTCTCTAAACCCAAAACATTTTACTGTCTGATGGAAAGGGATAACTATAATGTTTTTTTAAATGGAGTGTCTGATTTCCTACTCCAGAGGTGGATAAAAGCTGTACATCCTCTTGTGTAAGTAATCAACGGTTTTCATTTCATATAAAAGAAAAATGCTCCTGAAATAAAAAAAATTAAGCTTTTCTGCAATTTATATTTTGAGATGTGCCTGGTTTTGCTCATTCTCAGCAGTTTGGGTTTAAGGTCCTGATACAACAAAGAATTAGGCATATGCCTATCTTTAAGCAAACGAGTATTCCTATTGAACTACTCACATACTTAAAATTAGACATGTAAGTCCTTTATTAACTCGGGGCCTTAAAGACTAGAACAGAAAAGAAAATTAAGCTCTCTCTCTTGTCTATATGCTGTGGGTTTCACAGGCCCAAAATGTTTCTGTGCTGGCTTTCCCTTTTAGCCAGTGGGTAAAGTTGCATTACTATCCAACAATTCAGTTATCTGGGGATTGGCATTGGGGAATGTGATTTGTGTTTCCTTCTTTCTTTGTGTCTGCCAGTACTAAAAATTGGGGTAATAACCAGAGATAATGTCATCTGTGCAGTTAACACAATATTAATCTTTCTGCATGAGCATACCAGGTAAAAATATTAGACAGTATGCAATTCGTATTTCTGATCTCTACAATAATTCCCTTGAACAGGCTGGCCAGCAGTTAGTGCAGTTCTTGTACTTATAATTTAATTTAGCCTTTTAAGACAAATTACAGGGATCTGAGAGTGGGTAGTTTAAATAAGCAAATAAATGAAGCAGCAAGAGCTAGATAGTACCAGTCAGAGTTGGCTACAGCTGGGGATAAGGCTACAATATTGGTGAATTTTGGCTACAACAGATACTTGCAAATTGTGTGTTCTGATTTTAATATATTTTATTACATTTTTCCTTACAAGAATTGATACAATTCCAGAAAGGATTAAAAATGATGGTTTGTTGAATATAACAAACAATAAGGAAATAAGGAAATTGAAAGGTTTTAGTGTTTGTTTTAAAGAGGCATACAAAAATAACCCAACAAAAAATTGTACCATATCATTTACACCTAATCTTTCTTTTTACAGGTACCTTTCACAGAAGTGACCAATAGTGGCTGGCACTAGCCAACCCTATTAATGTATTAGACCATTTAAAAGTTGGAACTGGGGAAAATTTCAGCTAAGAAATCAGTCACCCCAGGGCAGAGGTTTCGTTACAAAACACAAACCTCCGCCTAGGTGCAGTGAGTGCAGACACACACACCTCTGTGTGCAGGTGTGCCCACGCATAGATATGCGGTGATATCTAATTTTAACTTGGAAGGCCTAGAAGAATTAAGATTCACCACTAAATTGCTTCATTTAAGATTCCTGGCAACTTGAGTCCTTAATTGCACCCCAGAGTTCAGTGTGCTCCTCTGAAACTCTAGAGCCATTCAAATATGATTGTGGGGTTGGTGATGTGCACTCTATTCCTGACTGTGTGTATTTGGCTGAGAGTGTTGGAAGGTCATCATAGCCATAAACCATTGTTTCCGAAGATCTCTTGGGAACTCATCTAATATCTCCTTAGGTACTGTTAGGGGGTGTCACTTCTATGTAAATATATCTCAGAAATAGCCAGAAGAATAAATTGTTTTATGGAATTTTCTACAAAGGGCAACAGCCGAAAGGAAATGCAACATCTGTGCCTGCATGTCAGCAAGTCACACGCACATCCCATTTGTTGATTTCTCCAGTAGCCTCATCACAAGACGTTTGGGTCAGATTTTTTAAAAAGTATTCTGTACCTAAAGATGCAGATTGGCATCTAATGAGACTTGTATCTAGGTGCCCAGCTCCTATTGATTTTTAGTTCTGAGTTACTAGAACCAAATGAAAGGAAATCTAGTTTGTGCTTATAATTTTAGATTGGGATGAAATACTGTGTTACCTGAGAAAGAAGGGGGTTATTCCTCAGAGACAATGAGGCAAATGTAGTAAAAGGAATTTCTTGCTTTCATTGGCTTAACTTAAGATTTTTACAGCTTGATCTCTAAAGCATTGCACAGATTCCTAATGATTTTATCCATGTAATGCACTCACTGAAGTCTATAGGAGCTACATCATTAAAACCACCCATTTAGTCCTGAAATTTTAATCTTTATTTTTTCTTGCTGTTTTAGCATAAGTTTTGTTTCTAGTTCATATGTTTAAGTTCTTCTGTGTAGTACAAAAAAAAAAAAATAACATAAATCTGTCTGGACTGGGGCAACATGCCACTATTAAAAGTTGCTCTTGTCTTCATTTTAGAAAGTGTCAGATTTTACATAGGAACTGCAAAGGCGGAGTATCTGGTAGTGTTTAGAGCAAGGAACTGGGATTCAGGAGTCATTGGATCAGATGCTGGATCTGCTATTGAGTCGTTGTGTGATGTGGGGCAAGTTACCACCTTTAAACAAAGATAATGTTTACCTACCTCATAAGGGTGTTGTCATACTAATCTCATTAGTTTAAAACACCTGATGAGAAACATGGTCTTGCTCTAATTCAACAATGCACTTATGCACGTGCACAATTTTAAGCATGTGAATAATCCCACTGCTCAGTGGTGGTAGATGACAGAACAAGGCGTAATGGTCTCAAATTGCCGTGGGGAAGGTTTAGGCTGGATATTAGGAAAAACTCTCTCGCTAGGAGGGTGGTGAAGCACTGGAATGGGTTACCTAGGGAAGTGGTGGAATCTCCTTCCTTAGAGGTTTTTAAGGTCAGGCTTGACAGAGCCCTGGCTGAGATGATTTAGTTGCGGATTGCTCCTGCTTTGAGCAGGAGGTTTGACTATATCAGGGGTCTTCAAACTTTTCCCCCCACAGCCCCTTTCCATGGAGGGAAAAGTCTGCCAGCCCCTGGGGGGTATGTCCACCAAAATGCTGCCACAGAAAGCAGAAGCTTCCGCTTTCCGCAACGGCATTTTGTTGGGACCAAAATAGCCCGCCCAGGAGTTCAGCGGTCTCCCGGATGGGCTTGATGGCAGCGCTGGGGTCTCACGCACCCCAGTTTGAAGACCACTTGACTAGAAGATCTCCCGAGATCACTTGTAACCTTGATATTCTAGGCTTTATTAGTAAAATACCTCTAAGAAGCAATTAACATGATTCTTTTCAAAGAGCAAAATATGTGGAATACTTTTTGCAGTACAAAAAATCTGATAAATTTAACAGGATAACTGTCTGGGCAATTCTATTTATTTTTTTAAAGTAAAAGTGACAGTCATGGCCTTAGCTGCTTCTGTTAATATAATCAGTCAATGCTAGAAACTTTGCTCCTCATTTCAGATGCTGTTATGCCAAATGCATTCAATTCTATTTTGCATTTTCCTCTGCAAAATATATAAAAGCGCCTTTCCCTGTGTTGTTTAAACTCCTGGTTCTGGCTCCAAAATCTCAAAGTCCTGACAATAATTGCAATGTTGCATGCTGCCAGCATGTGCAAATTCAGTACAAACCTCTTAATATTTATTTCACACTTTATAAAACAAAACAAAGAAGTGAGAGTTTTGCACCTGGATAGATGCTTATATTTTTGGAACATGAAGCACTAAGGATCTTGAGCTGCACTGATTTCTACCCCACGTCTCATTTCTCTCATGGTTTAAACAAAAACAAAACATTAATGTGACTTATCTGCCATAAGAAATTATAGTGTTCTTCTCCTAGAATTTGGAATGCATCCAGAGCAGGGGTCAGCCGCCTTTCAGAAGTGGTGTGCCGACTTTTCATTTATTCACTCTAATTTAAGGTTTTGGGTGCCAGTAATACATTTTAACATTTTTAGAAGGTCTCTTTCTATAAGTCTATAAATATAGAACTAAACTATTGTTGTATGTAAAGTAAATATTTTTTTAAAAATGTTTAAGAAGCGTCATTGAAAATTAAATAAAAATGCAGAGCCCCCTGGGCCAGTGATCAGAACCCAGGTAGTGTGAGTGCCACTGAAAATCAGCTTGCATGCCGCCTTCAGCATGTGTACCATAGGTTGCCTACCCCTGATCTAGAGGGAAGCTTCACAGTTATACAAAATAGGTTTCAGAGGGGTAGCCATATTAGTCTGTATCAGCAAAAACAACGAGGAGTACTTGTGGCACCTTAGAGATTAACAAATTTATTTGGGCATAAGCTTTCGTGCATCTGATGAAGTGGGTTATAGCCCATCAAAGCTATCAAAAATGAGGAGTCCTTGTGGCACCTTAGAGACAGTTATATACAAGTGTGTGTGTTTCTAGGACAGAGGATGGAATTCAGAAGTTATGAATGAGGCAAAGACACTGAAGAAGGAATGTGATTTGCAAACAATAGCAAATGAGGTGTATTCTCACCCTTAAATATAACAAACCCTTTAAAAATAACATTCAGTTTAAATCCATTTCTTACCAGCTTTAAAAATTGCAGTTGAAAGTGCGAATACCAGTCCTCTAATATTCACATTTTGTGGTGAAAATCCTTCACTTTTGAAAAATGTGGCTATATATGCACCCGCCTCACGCTTTTCTTCACACTCAGTCTTGTATTCCTCAGTAGTTCTTATTCAGAAGAAAGTTCCCACTGAAGTCAATGTGAGGGTTGCTATGTAATCACTGGACAGCATTTGGCCCTATTTTACTCCATAAAAGAGAACAGTATTTCAATCTAGATTACTTCTGTTTCAGGTTTAAGAATCAAGTTGTCTACATCTTTGTTTCAGTGCAAGCACTTGAGCACGTGTTTAACTGGGATTTAATCACATGCAGTACAGTAAAACAATATTTGAGTGGTTAACTGACTCGGGGTCATATTATCTTCCATGACAGAATGAGAGACTAGTGACCTACACTAATGTTCAGAATCCAAACTGAAACACGAAATGTCAGCTGCCTCACCCAGCTACCACCTGCAGCCAGATCCCCGTGTTTAAAGGTGCAGTACACAAAAAAACAGGATGACCTCATTTCTCCAGTTACACATAAATACACCTACAGATATAGACCTAATAGATGAAACAGTACAAACAGGTGGTCTTGTGCTTATGTTTACTCTCCAGGAGCCCTTTTATTCCCCACCCCCACCCCAAGAAAGCCCATAATGGTTTCTCCTTGTGTCCAGAGAAGAATCGCCACAAGGTTCAGTCCCCTAAAATCAAGCCCGCTGCCTACGCTGCATGCTCTGTCCCTAATCACCCAGGAGAGCCCTAATCCTGTTGTCATGAGCTGCAGCTGGCAGAGCTAAACCAATAAAATGCCAATGATTTTATGATAATAGAAAACCTCACAAGTTCTCATATTATAAATAATTTTAATTTAATTATGTTTCAGTTTTTAAAAAAGTTAAATGGAAGGATGGCTTTGTCCTGAAATGAACTCCTATATCTATGCATATAGAATAATACTTAATATAATTAGAGAATGGAGCTGTTCTAGTTTGAGCCAAACACCCATGAACTTTGGGTCTGGGCCTGCTCTCAGAGAAGCCAGTGGAAGTTTGGAATGGGGTCAGGAGTGGTCATTTGGTTAGGAAAGTTTGGATATAAAGTTGTGACTGGCTTTCACCTTTCTGAAGGGCTGAATCAAACCCCAGACCCAAATCCCTGTAAACTGTGGGCAAGGTTAGATCCAGAGCTGAACTTTGGAGCTCAAAACAATGAAGGAGCATAGATTGACTCTGCAAAGGATTGAACAGCTGAGACGCTCAAAGGAGGAAGCCTACTGGGCAGAATACAGAGGCGGGGGGACCCTCTTAAAAAGGCTGAGAGGCAAATGGCAATCAATCATGGAGCAGATGATGCATCTCCAAGCCCCAGAAACTTGTGCCAATTCACATCCTTTTATCCTATTTAAGGGAGGAAACACATTAAGTGCTGTACGTTATTTTATCTTCCATCCCTTGAGTGGGATAAAGGGGTGTGACAGTGGCTTTTGTGTTACTTTCTTCCCTTGGCTATTTCAGACACATATTATATTCAGTCCCTTTTAAATACGACTTTGCTTTTCTCACCTTTGTTCTGTTTGCAAGATACAATGGATATCTGTGAGCCTCTTTCTCAAGCTCCTTTCATCCCGGGGTCTCTGCTGCCTCTTGGCATAGGGCCAGAATGGTGAATTCTGTCCTTTACTGTCTTCTCGTCTGTATTCTCTCCCTCCACTTTTAAGGCAGTACAGTAGAAAGCTTTTAAACACAGATAACGGGGTAGTACCAGTATATTATTCTTAGCACAGCTATTCTTTTAGGATTTGTGTGTGTCATAGGGGTTTGTAACATCTTGTCACATCTCTTCATTCACTAGTTTAATCTCCTATTAAATGTTAACTTTCTGGGCACATTTTTCAAAGAACACTTAGAAAAATCTTCCAACACAGTAGCAACGTATATTGAGCAATGCAATCATAGCTGCACAAGTGCTCGGGGAAAGGGAATATGTTATCTGCTGAAATCTGGCCCTCTCTCTCACACACAAGCAATCTAACCCTTTGCTCAGCTCAGGTGGCACAAAGGGGCTGGAAAGCAGCCGTATTATCTCCAGCTGGAGATTCCACAGTCAACTCCTATGCATAGTGGGTGTGTCATAGCTGCTTGGAAAATGGGGAAACCATAGATAGCTCTAATTTATTGTGACTGGGTTGCTCTAACCAGCTACAGGACTGGCATAGAACTAGCCCCAGATTCAAGTAGCAGCAGCTGGCTCCCTTGTCGTCCCCACTCTCAGCTGTGGAAGCTGGGTGCAGCTGAGATTCTTGGCCAGAAAGAGGAGAATGCCTTTGGGAAAGTTGGGTTCTACATACACCATCGAACCCCAGGCCTGGTTTTTGGTTACTCTTTTCTGCATATTAACTTGTTCTGATTTCAGATGATAAATATTACTTGAATGAGCAGGGTGCATTATTGAACAGTGCCTGTTCTGTTTCTGGTAACTTGTCCCACTTGCTTACAGATCCTCAACAATGTGACAACCCAAAAAAGGAGGCTCAGATTACTTTGGATAAGTGCCTAAAATTTTGGATACGAAGCTAAAGCTTTTTCTATATCTCTTGAGTCTACACAGGCTAGAAGTCTCATTGTCTGTCTGTTTGGCTCACTGTCACAGATTAGGAGATTAGCTTCTAGGTTAAGTCAGACACACATTTATTATGGTATATGGTCATATACAACAGGATCCATTTAAAAAAAAAAACAACAACTCAGTATTTACCAAGAGTTAGCACCCCTCAGTTTATGGGCATAGAAATTCAGAGACTCAGAATTCTGGGTTTGATTACAGGTTCTGGAGGGGAGTGGTTATAGGCACTTGTGACCCTGTCCCCATCTTGATCCTTCCCCCAACTCCACACACTCCTGTCCAGGCACTCCTCAAGCCCTCTGGCTTCAATACCCCTCTTCTATCAAGCTCTCCCTCACATTCTCCAGCTTCTACCCTCTGGATGCCCCCAGGAGATGCACTGAGAGCACAGGAGGCACAAGAGTGTCCCTTAGCCTCTGACTGCCAGATGCTGGAAATGGATGATGGGATGGATCACTTGATAATTGCCCTGTTCTGCCAGAAGACAGGATACTGGGCTAGATGGACCACTGGTCTAACCCAGTATGGCCGTTCTTATGACAGACTCCCTGCTCTCTGTTCCTGGGTCTGGCATCTGGTCACCAGAAGGAATAATTGCATAGAAAATTCTGCTCAGGCCTAGCCATCCTAGACTGGAACACGCTCATACAGATGGAATCTTATAATAAGTTAGTTGACAAACTCTAGTGAGTCTCTCCTGAGTATGTGCAACCTGAGATTTTCAGAGGCTTATAACTTGGTCAAATTTGGGTGGATTTTCACAGGGATAGAATAAAAGCATGTTCTTGATATCAGGACAACCCCCCTGCCCCGTTTCAAGTTCTTCTTTCAGACACCGAGGTGCTAGAGATTCTTAATAAAAAGAAATCTCATTCTCGGGAAAGAATGAATATTTTTGCTGAAACTTTCAAAAAACAAACAATCAGTCTGAGGCAGACACCTGGAATGGAGTATTTCAGTCAGAAAGATTAAAGTTTGGCAAAATTATAAGCAACTGAAGACAGGGTCTTATAATAGGAAGTATTAGGCAATCTTAACTATAGCAGTTGCTACCAGCTCTGCCTATACATAAAACAGATAACCCTGATTAGATAATAATTGTAACTGGATAAATATCTTTCAAGTGGGTTGGAATAAATTTGAGTTAAAAGGAATTCGTTATTTTCTGTTTTAAAATATAAAATTGGGAATTGGTTGTGTCTTTTTGCCCATTCCCAAAATGCTTCGTATATTTAGGGATGCTTTAAGATACTGGTTTTCATTTGTATCTCCCCATAGACTAAGGTCAGAAGGAACCATCGTGATCACCTTGTCTGACCTTCTGCACATTGCAGGCCACAGACCCTCACACACCTTCTCCTGTAACAGATCCCTAACCTCTGGCTGAGTTTCTGAAGTCCTCAAATAAGGATTTAAAGACTTCAAGTTTCAGAGAATCCATCATTTACTCTATACAAACTAGCAAGTGACCCATGTCCCACACTGCAGAAGAAGGCAAAAAAAACAAAAACAAAAAGAAACCCACACACCATGGTCTCTGCCAATCTGACCAGTAAGACCCACCAGCAAGACAGGTGGGAAAGTATTTGCTGTAGTAACTCAGAGTCCTACCCACCTAGTGTCCCATCTCTGGCTTTTGGAGGTATTTGCTGCTAGCAGTCGCAGATGGGCCCCATGCCATTGTAGGCAGTCTCATCAGATCATTCCCTCCATAAATTTATCAAGCTGAGTCTTTAAGCCAGTTAGGTTTTTTGCCCCCACTGTTCCCCTTAGAAGACAGTTCCAGAACTTCATTCCTCTGATGTTTAGGAACCTTCATCTAAATTTCAAATCCAAATTTGTTGAGGGACAGTTTGTCCATTTGTTCTTGTGCCAACATTGGCCCTTAACTTAAACTCCTCCTCTCCCTCCCTGAAGCTTACCTCACTACTTTATTTATGTTTGCATAGCTAGTAATGTGCTATTGCTAAAAGGAGACAAAAAAAGAAATATTTTTGAAATGTTCTCAGCTTTAGTATAGTATTGGTTCTATAGAATCTCCTAGTACTTAGATTTTAAAACAAATTCATGACTCTGGACAATGTAAAGATGGGCCAGAAACATCAGAGGCTTGTAAGAAGGGTTTTCCATTTCCTTTCATGTAGTTTCATGGCAGCCAGCCTTACGTTCTGCTGGATTTGGGCTAGAAAACGAACCATCCGAGGGAAGCAAAGTCATATTCGTTTGCTTTTCTAAGTCACCATTTACTTATTGTAATAAAAACTGCTAGGGAATTTTTCAACTTTTTTTTTTTTTAAACCAAAAAATCTCCTGCTAATTCATCAAAACCAAAACTGTTAATGAAACAGCATCAGTTTGAGGAATCTCCGTCATCAAAATAATATTGAGCATGTTTTGAAATTATCAAAATTCCCTGTTAGAAATTTTTCATTTAGAAAATTTTAGGTTTCTAATGTCAAGATGATTTTTTTGTTTTGAAATTTCAGTAAATGTAGACTAAAAATAGTCAACAAAAAATCAAAATTGAAATTAAACATTTCAAAATTAACAATATGAAATGTTTTGATTTAAACTCTGAAATTTTTAGCAACTGACCAAAACCATTTTTGGATTTTCACTTTTTTTTTTTTTTTTAAACAGATTTTAACAGGGGAGGCAGACGTCCTCTTCTAGCAGCTGATCTGGATCCACTGAAGTTGAAGGATTCTCTTAATTGACTTCAGTAGATTTTGGGTCAAACCCAAACAGTATTTACATCTAAGCTTCCAGGTAACTCAGCTTTTGTGAGAAATTCATAAAATCTAATTGAAGAGCAGCTGGATCCAGATCAGCTGCTAGAAGAGCACCTCATCCTCCCTGTTTAGAGGTAACAAGGTGGTTCAGCTTGATAGAGATAACAAGGTTAGTTCAAACCTGGTTCTTGCCTTCTTATTTATACCTGCCTCTGGATACTTCCACTGCATGCATCCGATGAAGTGGATATTAGCCCACGAAACCTTATACTTCAATACTTGTTAGTCTTTGGACTCTGTTGCTTCTGCAGATCTAGACTAACATGGGTACCTCTTTGATTCATATCTTTATTATGGTCTAAATTCTAACCTGATGTTTTAAAATGCAACTAACTTTTTGTAGGTGCTGATTTGGAATCAACAAAATATCTTACTCCACTGATGTAAAGCAGACACGGAATCCAGGCCTTTTAAAGTGAATGACAAGTGCCTTTGATCCACTGTACTGCCCTTTCCCAAAAATCTAAATGTAAGTATACCCAGTTCTGAAACTCCAAATGACCCATCCACAATGACTAAGCCTGAACACAATTGGTTAGACTCCAACAGTCTTAAAATAATCACTTGGGTCTTCCACAGGACTTGCTAAATTACTCAAGTGTTTGCCATCTGCTGTTTGAATTTCTACTTGAAATTCCTCCACTACAAAACTTCTTTGCAGTCAATCTCAGTATGCTTTTTCAAAGAATTAAAAGAAAATACCCCCATTGGGGAAATCTCCTAAATTCAAAATGGAAACAAAATATACAGTTGTAACTGTTAGACTTCTTTGTAAGATTTTGCATTTTCTCCTGCTTGTTTAAAGGATTCTGGTAATATTTTCTTGGGTTAGGGAGGGATCAGTTAGGGGCTTCATTGGGAAAGGATTTTTTTTTTAAATTGAGAGCGGTGGCATGCACAGTAATTTTCTCTTGGGCTGACTGAGGACCCTTTAGAATCTAATGAACATGATTATTATATACTTGTGATATCCATTGTGTGTGTGTATAAAAAAATTAAACAGAGTGACACTGCTGTGTGATATCTCTGAGTAATAGCAAGTAGATGGTAAACATTATTTTGAGCTTTAATGGAAAAAAGTTTCTTACAAGTAGACATTAGCTCATAGTATCCACAGTCACGACTATTATGTATTCTCAAATGTGACTTTTGGAACTAAAAATCATTGTTGCCTAATAAGATACATTATTATTTATTTTTTAAAAATCCATTTGTTGAGAATGAATCATGTAAATTCCTCAGATGTTTGAGTGTCCATAGAAAAGAGGAAAAAGTACATTTGATTGTTTTGACCTTTTATAGAAAAAAGTCCAATAGAATTTAATTGGGATGAAACCAACAGCTTACTATAAAAGCAACTCTAAAAACATATAGAGCTATATCCTCAGCCCTGGTTACACATAATCCCTTTTTTGCACCTGTTCCACCTCCTCAGACACAGAGGCAGGGCCAAAGTGTTGTGCAGTCCTCAGTCAATGGAGCTGTCCCCATGGTCTGTCCCACTCAGTGGGACTTAGTGGCCCTAAGTCCTACTTGGCCCTAAAAGAGGGGTAACAGAAAGGTGGATCTTTCTCACAGCTTCATGATCTTGGTGCAATTGAAAGATCTAAACCCTAAAATTTAATAGAGAATGAGATCCTTTCTACAGAACGTTTGAAACCTCCTATTGAATGTATTAGAGCTTTCAACTCTTGATCCAAAACACAGTCAAAGCCAATGAAAAGATCCACCAATAGGAATTTAATTGGGCTTTTATTACCTAGCTATATATTTCTACAGAGGTTGGTTAAACCATTATAAGGAGAGGTTATTTTCTAGCCAATCCCACAGGAGTTTTCTATAGGGAGGCTACCATGTTATTCTTAAAACTGTACGTATGGTTATGTAAGAACTACTGACTATTTTATCAAACAGCTAAAAATAAGAATTAGCATATAGTTCTTTTCATCAATACATTTTAAAATGTTTGGCAAAGATGAGTAAGCATCATTACCCCCATTTTACAGAAAGGGAGACTGAAGCACAGAGAGTGTAAATAACTTGTCCTATGTCTCAACAATCAATGGCAGAGCTGGGAACAGAACTCACTGTTCTGACTCCAGTCTAATGCTTTATCTAGAGCACTCTGTTAAGATCATATGAATGCCTTTTCTTTTCAGAAACACATACCTAAAGTAGAATAGCATTGTACATTTTCAAAATTTTAGTGAAAATGTATGAAAACTACTGTTTTCCCCCTTTTTCAGACCTGTTCCAGTGCACAGAAATACATCTGAGCTATCAAGTTCAGCTCTTGATAGAAACCTGGCCAAAATTCAAGGATGTTTAGATATAGAGCCTGAAATAAAGCCCTAGCCCTGTCTTCATAAGTAATTGGGTATTAGCTGGTGAAGATGTTTGAAAGGCATTTGGATCCAATGGAATTTCTGAGATCCAATGAAAGCCAACATTTTAATGGGGGTGGGGTTCAGCAAGTGGGTTTTCTGTAACTAAATATCCCCAAACAGTTCTGCTGGGTTTCCTTCATAAACTACAAAATAAAACATGTGCATTTTCCATAAATGCCTGCACTTATTTTAGTTTGTCATTTTCAATGCAAAACAGGAAAAGGATGCTCCAAAGAAACCCTTGGGGATATAAAAATATTGTTTGATGCCAGTTTTAAATGCTTGACATAAGTTTTATATATAAAAATACCAATCATCTGAAAGTAATTTCTAGACTAGGAGATTTAAGTTCCTTTTTAAAGTATTTTAAAATGCAATTGTGCATGCATCTCACTTGTTTCAAATTGCCTCGACTTCCTATGCTTTATTCTAATATGGTGTTAGCCCTACTCAGCTGTCACTAAGTGGACGGATGTAGTATTTTAATAAAAAAATTAAAATAGTTGAAAAGGACCATTGAAACGGGGTGACGAGGGGCAAGGCAATCAAAAAAAAACCCCAACACACGAATGGCCAGGGTGAATAGTTTGGTTTCACAAACATTCTCTAATTTAATCCACGAAGATGAGGGAAAATATACTGGGTCAAATGCAGATAGGCTATAGATGACGAAGGAAGTAGCTGTAAGTGTCTGAGGGTCTTAAACTGGTTTAATGTATATACCCAGAATGAGATGTTTAAGTGGAGAATAGGGCAATTGCAGTTTATGTATCCTTATGGCCTCCTGTCAGTTCCTTTTTCTAAGAAACTCCTCCCTGTGGCCCCTTAGTATACAAGTTTCACTCCCTCTGTTATACTCATCACCTTGTCTCCATTCAAGTCCAGCTTTTCTGCCAACACTCTCATGAAGTTTAGTTTGCCCCATCTTCCTCCTTTGGGCTCTGGTCCTGTACAGGGATCAACTAGTGCTATGTTTCAGAGTAGCATCCATGTTAGTCTGTGTCCGCAAAAAGAACGAAGAGTACTTGTGGCACCTTAAAGACTAAAATTTATTTGGGCATAAGCTTTCGTGGGCTACAGCCCACTTCTGTGCATCTAATGAAGTGGGCTGTAACCCATGAAAGCTTATGCCCAAATAAATTTGTTAGTCTCTAAGGTGCCACAAGTACTCTTCGTTCTTAGTGCTATGTGACATTCAATGGGACTTAGATACTTTTGAGAGAGAGAGAGAGAGATTCCTAAATCACTTAAGTACTGAACAATTTATCCCAGGTGTACAACTCTCATTGACTTTATATAGGAGTTGGGAACTTAACTCTCTTAGTCCCCCTTGAAAATCCCAGCCTTACACTGCTCTCGCTGGTACTGGTTGGGAGGAAATTAAAGAGGAATTAGAAAAAGTTGGGTAGGAGGCAGGAAATAAATCATCACTTTCCCCCCTCATTTCAAGCACTGCTGTGAAATAGTTTAGAAATACATTCACCAATGAGAAAAGGGAATAGTGTTTCCTTGATCAGCCAATGCAGAGGTTATTGTGAATAAATCACAATGCATTTTTTTTTCTTGGTCACTCAAATGCATTTAAAATGGAAGCAAATGGAAAACAGACTTTGGTACCACTTGGTAAGGCTACGAAGGCACCTCAGGAGTGTGCAGTAGATGGGATACAAATCACAGGGACAAATCCTCTTCACCCTTTGCAGAAGCAAAACACCTCCTGACAGCGGAGCAGTGCAGTTACACTGTCAAAGATAGGAGGCAGGGGATTAGTGGGGGCTTGGGGAGGCTCCATGTCTGCCTGCTGCTCTCACAAAGAGGTGGGTCATGGGGAGGGAAGGAAGGAAGGTCTGGAGGGACCCACTGCTCCAAGAATCCTCTACTTCTCCCCACATTGAGATAGGTGCAGAGGCTTTTGCAGTCAGTACAATGGACTTAGCAGACCTAGAGTGACTATTTTTCCCTCAGTGCCCTGATAGGAGGCCACCGATACCCCCAGCTAAGTTACTTATGCAGAAGAGAGGATTTTAGCCCACCCAGCCCTTACTCATTTTCACCAGACTGGTTCGGGTCTGGGGTGTTAGAGGGGGTGAGGGCTCTGGAGTGGGGCCAAGACTGAGTGGTTTAGGGTGCAGGATGTGGCTCTGGGCTGGGGAGGAGGAGTTTGGGGTGTAGGAGGGTGCTGGGGATTGGAGGGCAGGAGGGGGGATCAGGGCTGAGGCAGGAGGTTGGGGCCCCCAAGAGGGGGTCAGGCATGCAGCACTGGCCAGCACTTACCTCAAACAGCCACTGTGCCATCTGGCTCCCGGGAAGCAGCTGCCACGTCTCCCTTCCAGTTCCTATGTGGAGGTGTGGCCAGGTGGCTCTGCACACTACTCCATCCACAGGCACCACCACACAGTTCAAATTGGTCAATGGAAGCTATGGGGGCAGTGCTTGGAGTCCCCTGGCTGCCCCTACACATAGGAGCTGGAGGTGAGGGGGACATGGTGGCTGCTTCCTGGGAGCCGTGTGATTCAGAAGGAACCTGCCAACCCCCCTGTGCAGTGGCACCAAATCGACAGTCAGCCGCCTGGTCAGCGGTTCTGACCAGAGTCACCAAGATCCCTTTTTGACTAGGTCTTCTGGTTGAAAACCCAACACCTGGTCACCCCAGCTTCTGGGTGCTTTGAAGTGTATGGTTTGTTAATAGGTCATTCGGTAACAGCAGAACATAGAGAAAACAGAGATGTAATTAGGAGTTTGTACGGCATATGCTTTTTCCATAACTGCTATGACCAAGGAAGGATAACTTTTTAATGCAACTTCTTCTCCCCAAAGTCCATAATTCACTTAAATGTATCCAACCAATTATTCCTTATGAAAAAGGGCTTTTGGTGAGATCATAATTTATCTGTAACAGATACACATATTTGCTATGCAGCTGAGTCTCCTAGGAAAATTTATCTTTCTGTTCCTGTTTTCCAGACGGTAAGCTTTCAGAGGCAGAAAACATTTTAATACCTGTGTCTTACTCAGTGCTGAGAATATTGTTAGTGCTTGCCAACTGACTAAAATTACGGAAGCACTTAAACTAGAGATACGCAACTTATACTGATACCGATATTAGTATTTGAACCTATTAGGAAATTAAAATGACATGCAGCCACAATATTTCTTACACAGCTAAACTTTGAGCATTAAACTTACAACATAGCTGCTTTGAAAATTCTAAAATGACAAACATTTTAAAATGTATATCCTTTAAACCAGAGGAAACAAAGCCCTGCAATATGCTATGCTAACAATCACAATTCATAGTAGTGTTACCACTAAACCAAATCCTGCTTTCTTTACTTAGTTGAAACTCCCACTGACTTGAACAGGTTCTCTTCAGCACCCTTTTCAGTGATTTAACAGGAGAGAATGAATGCCAGATAGAGATGCTGAAATCAATCAAGTTTCAACTGATAAATAACTGTAGGATTTCACCACATGTTTTGGACAATTCCATTAGAATACTGCCATATATATTACATAAGAGGTACCACTGGTATAACTCGTGCTACCTTGCCTGTGTGACAGCTATTTTTGAAAAAGTTCTATGTGGAGGTTACAATTTTGAGCCTGCAAAAACTGGAATAGATTTTGGAAATTTACTCAGACACATTCTCCCACCCTGTGTTGTGTTTGGAAAGCTGTCACTAATAGTGATGATCTACAAAGGGAAAAAAAGAGGGACTTGCTTGAAGCCTGTATAACAGAGCCTAAATAGACCTTGACTTTAGTGAGCAAAGTTCACAGTCTGCAGTGAAATGTCACTAGGAATTCAGACATCCTTGGTGTTAAGTCTTTGTTCTCTAAACAAATTAGGAAACACTGTCCATGTAGCTTCTTTACATTCTTAAACACTAAACTTGGCATCTTCACTCAGGTCTAAGAGAACAGGAGAAAAATCTGAGTTTGGCATTCAAAATTTACTTGAGGGTACTCCACTATTAAATGCCATATGAAAAATACTGGGGAAGCTGGGGCGGGATAAAGCATGAAGTTTTCCTTTTTACAAACGGGGCTTGCCCTACTTCAGTTAAAGTGCAGGTAGCTTGCATTTATTGTTGTAAACACAATACTGTACTTGCAGTAGGTGTGGGGAAGGTACCAAAATGTTCGCTGCCCACAGGTAATATTTCTCTTGCCCCCTCTAATACATAGCCCTGCTAAAATGTCAAATACTTGTATAGGATATTCCTGCCACACTGTTTGAACTGAAGTGAGTAGATTCTTGTCTTCTGTGGGGTTCAGTCTCCTTGCTGCAGGTTATTTCACTGTCTCCTCTATAAAACTGAGCTAAATCACTCCTAAAGTACCAACAGTGAGCTATTTTTTGCTTTTTGGAATCTACCAAATTTTCACCACATGGAATGAGGGCTATATCTTCAGAACTTCCTCAGACAGTCTTGGTCCTCTTAGGAATTATGAAATACAATGCTGCTGGATACGTTATTTCAGGACCACTGAAGCAGTAGTCCTAGAGGCAACAATAAGATACCTCCAGATAAGCCATTTCTGAGGATGGGCTTTCCCTGGAACTGAGTTGCAATACCCAGATGCCTCCCAGGTTTTTACTAAGCAAATAAGAGATGGTAGGTGCCTGATGCAAGCTGAATCTTGAGGAACAGGGGGGTGTCATTTCATCTTAGGAGGGGCTTTGTCCTTCATGTATATGAAAATGTAAGAGAATAGAAACATAACTTTTGTCTATCAAAAAATGAGCATGCAGTTGTAGCATGATATAGATTGTCACCATTACACTTAAGGCCAGATTTTCAAATTTATTCAAGTGCCTAAAAACAGACAGGTGCCTAGCTTGCTTAGGCACATATAAAAATCCCAGAAGGCACCTAACTCCCAACAGTGCTTCTGAAAATCCCAGGAGGCACCTATGTGCAGCTTTAGGTATCTACATTCCTTTGAAAATCTGGCCCTAAGTGCTCAGTCAGAGGGAGGGGCTGTGTATTTGTGTCAGGGAAGTTGAAACAGAGGGAAAATTGAGTGTGTTTGAAGATGTTTTAATGAGGAAAAACCTAAATCTCTCTGTCTTTCTCACCTGCTTACTCTTCATTCATAACACATCCCCTTGTCATGCTTTGGGTCTAGGTCAGGGGTGGGCAAACTATGGTCTGCGGGCCATTTTTGTCGAGCCTGCGCTCCCGGGCGGTGAGCTGCGGGGCCCTGCGTTCCTGGGCCAATGGCGCTGAGCCAAGGGCGGGGAGCCGCTGGGCCCCACGCTTGGGCTGGTGCACCCAGGTGAGTGTGGTAAGTGGGGGGAAGGGGAGATTTGGTGGTGAGTCCCAGGGTGGTGGTTGTTAGGGTGGGTGTCAAGAGGGGACAGTCAGGGAACAAAGAGCAGGGGGGCTTAGATAGGGGGTGGGATTCCGGAGAGTGGTGTTGTGGGGGGGATCTCCAGAGGGGGTGATCAGGGGACAAGGACTGGGGAGGGGAGGTTAGATGGGTTGGAGTTCTGAGGGGGGCCAGTCAGGGGGCAGGAAGTGGGTGGGGGTTGGATGGGGGCAAGGTTGGGCTGTTTGGGGAGGCTGCACCTCCCCAACCTGGCCCTCTGCACAATTTTTAACCTCAATGAGGCCCTCGGGCCAAAAAGTTTGCCCACCCCTGCATTAGGAGACACACACGGGTCTGTATCAGGATTAAGTTTGGCTCAAGTTTGTGGTCAAAGTTGTGGCAGGTAGGATGGGGACTGCCCAGCTATGGTCACTCAGGAAAATGGTACTACCACAGCCGCAGTAGCTCTTTCTTAGTTTGCGGTTCTTGCTTCAAGGAACAAGAGAGTCTATCCAGGCTCTCAGGAAATTTCCTCTCAGGAATAAACTGGGATCAAAATAGTCCATGAACTGGGTCATGCTGCACTTTGGGGAGGTACAATCATCTGTCAAAAGGAATGGTAAACAGAAAAAAAAAACAAAAAACCAAACTGTGTGTGGGATAAAATCACCAGGAAAAATAAGCCCTTTGAGACTTAGCTGGCACTTGACTTTCTCCCCCTGTTCTCTCTCGCTCTACCTAGGAGCGAGCATCTGCTCCAGCTGGCTATAAACCACGGTACTTAGCTGCACACTTACTCATTAATGCTGTTTACTGATAAGAACAAACGCTCTCCAGGCAGCCCTGTCTTAACTCTCACTTTTCCTGTTATTTCTCCTTTCTTCTCACTCTTTAGCAGGATATGGAGGACCTTGCCTCTAGGTTTAAACAGCTGAGTAACCTGAACTAAAATACACATTGTCATGGAACAGAGCACATCTCCGAGATCAGGAGAGCGTGTAACCTTGCCACGGTAGGAGAGGGTAGGGAGCATATACATACTCCTTACAAGATGTGAGGACATATCAGGGCTCATACTCAACAAAACCAAGAAGTCTCAAGCTGTCCATCGCTGGGGATTTAAGTATTATACAGACAAGTGCTCTTCTGAGGCATGATTCAATGTGAATAGGAACTGGATTGACAGATTTCAATTCACTTCTTCTGTCCTACATTTGAAAGGGTTAAGTTTCACAGGTTGGGCTTTGATCCATCTCTAGCAAGAAGTAGAGAAAGATGGGTGGGTTAGACGATCCTCCGAGCAAAAGTGGTTCACAGCAACTGAGGTCTTTAATTTTGATTTCCAACATGACTGAACCATGATCACTTTGGAAAAAAAAAAAAAAAAAAAAAAAAAAAAAAGTCTCTGTTTTGCCTGAACAAAACAGAGTGAGCAAAATAGAATAAATGAAACTGGAAAAAAAGGAAGAAAGGAGCATTGTTAATGCAGAAGTCCAGTGGGGCCTGCTTTGTTCACTTCCACAGATAAAAATGTCTGCAACTAACTCTGTAGCAGACAGAAATATTTGTTTCTTAAACCTTATTTGGAGTCAAGGATTTCTGCTGCCAAGAGGATACTAAATTTGCAGGATACAACTATCTTGTCATCAGGGGAGTTACTGCTTCTGGCTCCCACAGTCTATCATGATGCAATTGGTGTGCCCCAACAAATATTAGGAAGAAAATTAGCGTCACCAATACACTTGCCATACCTAGATATAAAATATTTCCTATGTTAGTTAAAAAAACACAACTGACATTGGTGTATTTGAATGGATCGCTGGTGCCACCTAGTGTATAGTTAATCTCTTGTGTATTTCCAACAGCAGTCTCAGAAGAATATAATCTTTATCCTAAAACTGATAAAAAATTAAACACTCCATATAAATTTGAATCTGCCACTATCTTTCTGCAATACCTGCCAAATTTTAAATATGTTAGTTATCTCTGGATTTATTTCCAAATCAACTTCCACAATATTTGCAATTCAATGGGCCCAATTTTTAAATGGTCCTGAAAATGTGGGGGGAGGGGTTTACAAGTGAGGACATGAACTCTCCCAGGTGTAGATTCACTCCAACAGTTAAGATGACTGTATGACCTCATCTGTATCTGCAAAATAAAAAAATTGCACTTTTAAACCTTGTCTTAAAAAAAAAATCTGCAGCAGGACAGCTAATAAAACTCCAAATAAGTGTGACAAATAATATTCACTAATGTAGCTGTTTGTCCCTGAACTGCCCAGAGCTTTTACAGGGAGATTAGATATAAATCATGGGATTTTTACCATCAAGTGAAATGTGTTTAAATTAGAACCATTCAAACACAGACATGGTAGGTGAAGGTAATATCTTTGACTGGAACATCTTTTGGTGAAAGAGACAAGCTTTCCAGTTTACCTATGGCAGCTCTTCTTTAGGCCCAAGAAATGACTCTTGCCACAACAGCAAAAATGCAAGATGGACAAGATTGTTTAACGTAAGTAGCTACCACATATTATAGAACCATTCAAGGTGGAATGGTCCATAACACCCCTGCAGTCATGACAAAAAGAGGGTATAAGCCATATACCCAATGCCTCTGTTCAGTCCATTGAAGGACTGACTTGTCTACAGAAATAAAAGAAGGGTTTCCTTGTAGATTTCTATTCCACTGTTACCAAGGAGAGGATTTTTGTGCATTTTAGCAGTTGTTTCACCTAGCAGTACTATCGCTACTAGAACCAGTACACACAGTCCTGGTTACTGATCCCCGTGGGTGGAAGGAATCTTTTCCCAAATCACAGAGTGGCAGCACAGCTAATCCACAGCCCATATAGCGGCCTCAAAGCCCTACAACGCAGAAGACTGGCCACTCTTCATAAGGGCAGGTGTGGAGAGGGAAGAAATAACATTGGATTCTGCAGTCTCTATGGCTACAGCAATACATTCTACAGTCTCCTGCTCTGGAGCACAGCAGAACTACTTGCAGCAGAATGTCAGTGTGTGCAAAAGATGTGGCCTCCCTGCTCATTGTAGCCAAATCCATCTCCTATCCTTTTACACAGCAGAGTTGCACTTGTTACTGTAGGTCAGGCTCTTCTGTGTTTAAAAATAAAGTATAACTCACTCCCTCAAAAGACCATTTCATACCTTTTTAAAGGAACAGTGGAATAATTCCCACTAGACAAATCTGAGTTGTAATGGAAGCCTCATCTCTTGAAACATTAAATCCAGACCAGCCAACACACTAAAAAAAAAAAAAAAAAAAAAAAAAAGAGCGTACAGGGGAACAATCCAGAATTGTTCCCCAAATGGATGGGCTAGATAAGTTCAAACAATGGGCCTGATCATCCGTTCAGTTACGACATTAAGAACCTTTAGGAAAGGACTAGATAATAAGACAGAAAAAATATCAGTGCCACAAAATCCATGTTACACCCACATCTTGAATACTGCATGCAGATCCTGACACATGCACGCGTGCACACACACACGATACGTTATAATTGGAAAAGGTCCAGAGAAGGGCAACAAAAATTATTAGGGGTGTGGAACAGTTTCCATATGAGGAGCGATTAAAAGACTGTGGGCTTGTCTGCACTTACAATGTTGCAGCAGCACGGCCGTACTGCTTAGTGAAAACACTATCTGCGCTAACAGGAGAGTTCTCTCATTGGCACAGGAACTCCACCTTCACAAGAGGCAGTAGCTATGTTGACGGGAGAAGCTCTCCCATCAACACAGTGTTGTCTACAGAGTTCAGTCAATATAACTGTCAGTCAGGAGTATGGATTTTCCACACCCCTGAGCAACAGTTATGACACAAGTTTGTAGTGTACATGTGGGCTGAGACAGTTCATCTTAGAAAAAAAGAGATGACTATGGGGAGATAGGGTACATGTCTAGAAAATCATGAATGGTGTGGAAAAAATGAACACAAGAATTAAGGGTTACCAGATGAAATTAATAAGCAGTAGGTTTAAAAACAAGCATAAGGATGTATTTCACTCAACACAATCAACTCATGGAACTTGTTTGCCAGAGGATGTTGAGAAGGTTCAGAAGAGAGCTGGATAGGTTCGCAGAGTATAGGTCCATCAATATCTGTTATCCAAGATAGTCAGGAATGCAATCGCATGCTCTGGGTGTCCCCAAGCCTCGGACTACCAGAAGCTGGTACTGGACTGAACTGATCACTTGACAATTGCCCTGTTCTGTTCATTCCCTCTGAAGCACCTAGCACTGGCCACTGTTAGACAGGTACTGGGCTGCATGGACCATTGGTCTGAAACAGGAACATAAGAATGGCCGTACTACCACTTTTTATGCAGACAGTTCCATTGACATCGAGAGTTTCTTCTAATTTACACCACTCAGACAAGAATCAGACTCTATAGCTGACATATAGGAATTGAGATCCTGGTGAAATTTCACTATTACTACTTTAATTTTTTCTTCTAAGAGAACTGCACATTTTTCTAGGAATTGACTTTCTGGAAAGGAAAAAAAAAAAGATACGATTGGCACATTTCTACTGAAAAAGGACAAGAAGTTGTTCTGGTGGTTTTTAAATTGGAGTTAAGAGGTGTCTTATACAAGCCTTTCAATGCTAAGCCAAGTCGAGTTTGCTCCAAAACACACAATACTGATCCAATTCAGGATTAACTGTAATGTTAGGACAAAGAAATGCATCCCATTAGTTGTGAAGTACTATTCCATCTTTTCACAGTGACCTAGACTGGGAAGCCGAACATTCATGAGGATTAGAAAGCAGTGTTTTTATTAAAGCGGTAGGAGAGTGATTATATTAGAGTTTAAATTAAGTTGACAGAATATCTGTCAGCCCTAGCACCAAGAATAGAGAAAGTAATATAGTAACTAATTACCATAGTGGACACCAGTTTCTTATTTGAATGAAGTATCTGAATAAAGTAGAATAAATGAAGCAGACATATAGTTGTAAATAGATATTACAATATACAGAGAGATCCAAGCAATAGAGTAACTAGAGTACCTGGCATGAGAAGAAAACACACCACACACACCAGATCCAATACAAGTTTCCCTAAAGACTGATCCATCTGATTTTATTTAGACAACCTGCATGGGAGACTTTACAGTTCTCATTCCCTTCCAGGCTTCACAAATATTGTTTGTCTGAAGTGTGCATCTTCCTAACAAGTGTATTTTAGTCTCCTGTGTTTTCATAAACCTGAGAGAAAATGTCTAGTCAGCAAGATTGATTGGTTTTTGCTCAGTGTGCGTTTTTGCTTAAAAGGCTGGAAGTTCATAGGGACTGTCATTTATGGAAGGTCTCAACTACAGTGAACAGATAAATCTAAGAAAGGAAACCTATTGCATTTTGAGGTGTTCATTACTCACACCAGTTTCTCGTCCATGCATAATTAAGGCTAAGTTTTTGTCAGGGATATTTTTAATAAAAAGTCAGAGAGGTCACAGGCAATAATGGAAAAAAAAAAATCACAAAAGCCCATGACCGGACCTTGATTTTTACTAAAAATATCCATGACAAAATGGGAGGCCTAGGCAACTGTGCAGGAGGTGGGATCTCCAGTGTCCCCTTCCACTGGTCCCAAGTTGCAAGGATCCTCCCTGCTTCCTGCAGCAGTGGGAGCTGCTGAGATTCCCCCTGCCACTCATGGTGGATGGGAGCAGTGGGGATCCCCGGGCTGCCTGGGAGCAATGGAGATCCTCTTGCCACTGGGTCCCCCTGCCCCCACAGCGGCCGGGAGTGGTGGTGGGAAGCTGTGGGGCTCCCCTCTGCCACCCATAGTGGCAATGCACCTTCCAGCCTCCCCAGACAGCAGGTGACCGTGCAGCTCCCAGCTGGTTGGCTGAAGTCACGGTGGTCTTTGGAAGTCACTGATTCCATGACTAAATTGCAGCCTTAATAATAAGAGTCTTCATGTTCAGGAGCATGGTAGAGATAGAGAAGGTGAATTAGATACCTAGGTATTTTTATGGCACCTACAACCATAGCACTGGAGCACCTCACAATCTGTAATATATTTATCCTCAACTCCCCTCTGAGATAGCACTGCCCTATTACCCCCATTTTGCAGACGGAGAACTGAGGCAGAGAGAGAGAGAAAGTGGCTTGTGCAAAAAATCAAGGGAGTCTGTGACAGAGTGAAGAGGAGAACCTAGGTGTCTACCCTGACCCTGCTTTCCTCACAGATAAAGGCCTGTCATGCAAGCCTTGCAATATATCTATTGGGAAGCACACAATTTTTCCTTTTTCTAGGGAGTTGCAAAGCAGCTTTAGTGCTGACCCAATTTTCATGGTCTTTGGGAAAGGGATAGCAGGGCTGCCTCCCTTCCTGAGCCTCAAGGAGGAGCAGGACTTCATTCTCAGGGAAGTATAGGCCCCCCAAGAGCCTTTGACTGTGAAGTCCTGTAACTGGATGGTACGGCTTATCTGTTGTCCTTCCCTGTTAAGCGACAGTTCGAGCCCTAGACAAAGCTGCTAAAATTTTGCCTACTCGTTGTAGCAGGATGTAGGAGAGGTGGGTGTAACCAGAGCAGAAGGAACTAGAGACTAAAAGGTCTTGCAGGCAAGTCATTCAGATTTAGGAGCACATTCAGATAATAAAAACAGAACATAATCTTCAGCCTGTGTTATCACTAGCCCAAGCCCCAGGAAGGAGATAAGTCTGACCATATACAATTTGCCTAAGCTGTACTTGGAGCAGGAGATCAGGCACCCTGACTAAGAAGAAACATCAAATAAGTTCCAACTGACATTGTACCGCCTCAACTGGGTTTTTACCTATGCATGATAGTCTAGAACAGAGAAGTAGAAAAATTAATCTCAGTCTGCAATGTTTTTCATTGCATCACTGGTGTGACTGACATCTCTTTTCCTTGATGTGGAAATCCATCTGTTCAGGCTTTTCACTTCACTGAAACAGATTTCTGTTACCAATCTGCCTAGGCCTCAGCTGATCAAGCTAAGACCATAGGATCATTGGGGCAGAGATGAAGGGAACACGCCATGTGACAGAATTTTAAAGCTTTGTTAAGAAAATAATAAAAAGACAGCAGTGCATGCAGTAACTGCTTCCACGTCACTCAAAGGAAGGAAGAAGAGTTAGCGCTCAAACCCTGACCCACTTTCATACTCACAGACATGCCGGCCTGGCGTGTGGAAGGATGGGAGTTTTGTCCAGTGCACTGGTCATCCTAGGGTTCTGCTGCCAATCTCCAACTTGCTTCCGCTCTGGGAAGGTTTTTATACCCTGAGGTCTCTTGGGAGTGTCCCCTTCAGAGACCTTTGCTCAGTATTCCAGTCCAGACCACCTTTTGTGGCTTCTTCAGCTTCCCCAAAACACACCAGCTCCAGGGTCGCAAAGGCAGACTCAGTCTCACTGGACAGCCAACCTTTGCAAATATAGTCTCAGTCCTGCAACTTGTTTTGCTTTTATCTTTATTTTTCACAGCTAGCTGGGGCAGAAAGCAGTTTTTTGGTCTGTGTCAATTCTTGACCTTAAATGCAGAGCAGCTCTCTCTCTAGGCCAAGCTGACTTTTCAAATTAATCTGTTCATTCCCCCCACACACCCCACCCCCAGCCTGCTGAGACCTGCAAAGGAACCTTTCATTCTACTTTCACACCTTTAACTCTTCCCAGAACACTTTGCAATGCCTGCAACAGCATTAGCAACATACCATATTGATCTGCTTCCCCACATTGAGGGAGGGGCTATTCGGGTGTGACAACCTGCAAGTGGGGTACCACTGAGCTGGCCTGACCCAACATTCTAGGCTCCCTTTACACTGTATTGCCATGATAAGCACTCAAGCCCCCTCCATCACACGTATAGATAGGGACACAGCTATATATTAGCTGCAGTTACATACAGACGCTGTGATCAGTTCTGCATGGGAAGGATTCAAGCTGCTCAGGCACACAGCTCCCCTCTGCAATGCTGAACTGCACAGGGAACTGTGCACTGTACACTCAAAAATCCTCCCTCTCCCTCAGTGTGGGGAGGAATATACATTAGCTTTCTGCCACCAGGCATGACTCCCACAGACACTGGTTTAGATAAGCAAAAAAGTTTATTAACAAAAAAAAAGATAAATTGTAAGGGATAAGGGATAGCAAACAGATCAAAGCAGATTACATAGCAAACACACACAATCGAAACTTAATATACTAAAGAGATAATTTGCTATTCATAGCCAATCCTTACCCTAAAGGACAATGCAAGCAGGTTGCAGATTTTTAAGGGGCAAGCTGCACTAGCTTCCAGCTTAGAAACTCCAGGTGTTCCATTCATAGGCTAAAAATCCCTTTAGCCTGGGCTCAGCGCTTCCCCCAGTCTTGTTCCTTGGGTGGGATGTCAGTGAAGAACCAGGATGATGTTACTCCCCTGCCTTATAGAGCCTTTGCCTATGATGGGAACCCTTTGTTTCAAAGCTTAGTTCCCACGCCAGTCAGTGGAAAAACACTGATATTCCAAGATGGAGGCCAGTACCAGGTGACCTGCTCACATGTTACTGTAGCATCACAGCGGCCACAAGTCGGAGGCTGTTTGTAGCATTCTCAGGAAGCCCTGCTTCCCATGGGCAATAAACTTATTTTAAAGACTATTGTTCTCCCTAACGGTTCATTAACCTGAATAGGCCCTTCCCAGCCAGCCACAGGCGCTAACTTTTCTTGGCGCCAGTGGGTGCTTGCAACAACACAGAGACTGACTCTTCCTTCACTCTGTGCATCTTCACTTCCCAGTGCTCCCTTGCACTCTGTTAATAGCTTTCTGATCAACAGATATCAGTCTGCCTTCCAGTACACCTTTGAATTGTAAAGTATTTACTCCACATTATCCCTAGGAAGCACATTGCAATCCTCATATGTTGCTCGCGTATTTCCCGCTGCAGTTGCTGCCATCGTACAGTTCCTAGTGTGACCTAGTGCCTACCTAGGACAGGTCTCTGGAGGCACTAAAAGTCTCTTTGTTAATTCATCAGTCATGAGCTAAAGGCTCAAAATCATTGTGGCCTTTTGCTTCCATATGTGATATCACAGTTTGCTCATAGGTTAGTGTTTTACATTAGGCCGCTATTCCGAGACACTCATCAGGCCTTGTGCCTTGGAGAATCCTTCAGTGATCTTCACAGCCAGGCCTGTATCTTGCTAGATCCTTGAAGCTAGAGTGGTTAATCCATTGTTTAACTCATCAATGCTAGAGTGTTCAAGCATGTACCACAAGAGGATTTCATCAAACATCTGTGAGGTCTCAATCTGTGCTTAGGGATTCAGAGGCCAGTCAACCAAGTGTCTTCTCTCCTCTCAGAGAGAGAGTCCCGAGCACAAGGCTAAATTACATTCCACTCATAGACCAGTGTGTGACTGGGCCATAGTCTTATTTTTTCATCCATCCCTCCCCCGATCCACCTCTAGAAACACTAGTGAAGAGAATGAAGACTAGTGAAGTCTTAAGAGAATGGAGAGCTAGCAACATTTATGGCATTTCAGTTCAGAGATAGCAGCTGTTGAAGTTTAAATTCTCTCTCAAGTAATGAGCTTCAGCTTTTCTGGGTCTGGATGCTGTTACCTCTGCTCATTTTAATGTGTGCGCTCTGGTAGCGTGCAGTCAAGCAAAGTCATAAATGTACATTTTAAATCTTAGTAACCTCCAAAGGAGAAGGCTGTGCTTTGCTTTCTTTGGTGCTAAACTACACAGTATTGACATGAAAAGAACAGGGCACCAAAGATGCTGCTTTCCAGATTCAGTCACTTCAGGGCCCACTTAATTGACTGAAAATACATTACCAAAAGTAAAGACTCCAAATGATGGTTAAAATTAGGCCTCTTATGAGGAGTTTAAAACACAAAAACACATTTAGAACACAGAGTCCTGCTGTGTTTTTGTGCACCATTCTGGCTGGGTAAAGATCAAGCACAATAAAGTATATAGCCAAACCCCGCACTATGCAGGCTTGCTTTGGTTAAATTATAAAAAGGGCTAAAATCTAGCTTATCCATGTCATGTTATCTGCTGAAGCTGATGATATAAATTATTCAGCTACTCAAAATACCAAAGCCATGTGTGTCTGTTTATTTGTATTACTTTGTAAATGGGAAAAAAGTATAACAGTGTCAGAGAATAAAACTGAATGAGCTCCCTATGTACTAGTGGAGCTCTGCAGCCCCCTCATCCAAAGGGAAAGAGAAATTCCAAAGTAAATAATCTCAGAGATTTATAGGCCTGATTGCAGAGCTGACACTTGGCCAGCAGAGCTCCTTAGCAGGCCAAAAGAGAAGTAGTCTTTTCCTCAGGTATGAAGTGGGTTGGCTGATAGCATTGACTGAGATGCGGTGAAGATAGGAACAGAACTTTTACATTCCCACTTCCAGCTAAAAAGTCTTTTGAAGTATGATCAATTGATTTCTTGAATGCTTAAAACAAGCAAACTTCTGCAGGAAATGGGATCCATATGCATGTTTTCTCATGGGTTCCTTAGAAAACAATAGTCAAAACTTAGATATGCGTATGTGCTTTTAATGTAATAGCCTCGGTATTTTATAGATTCTGCCACCACCCCACCCCTCAAGAACAGGTATTTGTACAGAGGACTAAAACATGGCCCCACTGAAGTCAATGGGATTTTTAGTCCCTGATTTCAGCAGAACAACAATGTGGCCCTTTGAAGGCTGAAATTCACCCCAGCAAGCCAATGGTATTTGGATGGGGCATAGGAGATGTGTTGCTCTTCCTTACAGGGATGAATTTGACACCAAGTGAACCAAGTTGTGGATAAACTCTGAATTAACACCAGAGGTAGAAATTAGATCAGATCTAGTAAGACAAGCCAAATCTTCATTAAAAAGGGGGCATTTTCATTTGTTTGTTTCTTTACTCCCAGAGAACGAATGACAGCCTCTCATTTTGGCCCTCAATGATACTGGCAAACAAGTGTTTTAAGGCTATGCCCACTACCACATCAATTTCCCTAATGTCTATTTCTGGTTCTATATTCTACCTGAACTTTGTGGAGAGAATTTCCAGAGCTATATTGTGACAGGAAGCTTCAGCAAATGTTAAATTTAGTTGAAAATGCTAGTCTATCTTTCACCAGCCAAATGTCTGGAATGAGCCAAGAAAAAAGTGGCCAGGAAAACTCTAGAACAATATTGCATTAATTCAGATTTGCATGCCCAAGATAGAACATACATGAATAAAACCCCCTATGTATATACCATGCATCTTTTCTTCTGTAAGAGAAGTGATTTTCAGGTGAGAATATTTTATGACTAGAATGTCAATACTACATTGACCCTGTATTGTTTAATACCAGGAGGAAAAATAGCCCAAAAATCTCACGTTACCCTGGATGACTTGGCATACCCTTTGTTGAGGATTAAGATCATTTATTTCACATAGTTGGGTTTCATCCCAACCCAAATGCATTGCAACACTTCACCACCATTTTTGCTAAATATCAAAAAGTAAATCATTTTCAACTGACTGCTCTTGAGAGTCTTTGTATCAGGAAAGAAACACAAAAGCCAAAAGAGTAAAAAAAAAAAAAAAAAAAAAAGCCACAGCTATTTGTCATAAAGAGCAAAGTGGTGAAATGGGAAGGAACGCAAGGACAGGAGTGCACCAGGATAGAAGGAAAACTACTCTAGAAGGTTGATTTAAGACACTGAAGTACAGTGGGTGTATTGTTTTTTAAATTATATAAGTTGATCTGAAAGCTTCAAGCAAACATCCATCCTGGTTGTGCTTACAAATAAGCGGTGTAGTAGCCAGTCTGATGTGACAGATAATGACTCAGTGTCTTATTCCTCAGTATCTTATTCCTACTTTTGTCCTCTCCCCATTAGTGTCTTAGGATAGTAGTAATGAGGCTAAACTAGCCATAACACCCACCAGCCCCAACTGAACTCCAGGTGTCATTGTTGTAAACTCTGTATAAACATAGCAAGAGGCAGTCCTAGCCCCAGAGACTTGTCTAAATAGACAGACACAAAGCTGTCTACAACTGCAAAATATGACTTTTTTAGACTCTCTCTCTCTCTCATTAAGATTATGATACTGACCTTTTTTCAATCTGTTTATAGGTAGTATGACAAAGCTCTGTCCTTATCTTTGTGGATCCTGCATTTCCTGGCGGATTTTCACTAGCCTCAGAGGCTCACTGTGACCCTGCACGTAGCCTTTCTCTCTAGAGACAAGGTCACAGCCTATTGAGCCATTTTCATCATAAGCCAGTGAGGAGCAGCTATCCTTCTTGGCACAGGCCTTGTTGTCTCCTAATCTCATTGACTAATTTTGGGAGGCAAAAATGGGGAGCCTGGGCCCACCCTCTACTCCAGGCTCCAGCCCAGGGACCCTAGTAGTATTAGCTAAGATGGCTGACCTTTTAGCCACAAAACACAATACAATTCCCTGGGCTACTTCCCCACAGCAGTCACCGCTTCTTCAAACTCCACTTCACCCTTACCTCAGGGCCTCCTTCCTTGCATATTTGTTGTCTACCACTCAGTCTCACCACCAGCACAACTTCCTTCCACAACTCCTGACATCCACCCCTACCTAACTAACTGGGAGGTTTTTAACTGGTTTCAGCCAGTCCCTGATTGGTCTCAGGTGTCTGAAATTCACCCTTTGTTCAGGGCCAGACCAAGACTTATGCACTGCTCAAGTCCCCTTTAAGCCTTCTGAGAGGTCCAAACCTGCAGATGCTCACAGCCACAATAAAACTTTAGTCATATCAGTGAACTTCAATGGGACTACTCCCGTGTAAAGTTCCACATGTGTAAGTCTCTTCAGGATAAGGAACCAGATTTTTTTCCTTTTGAAGTCATTTGGAATTTTGTCACAGGTTCAAAGGGAGTATGACAGGATCCTAAAATATATTTTTTTTTATATCGGGAAAATGTGGTCTATTGGGACAGTAACTACCCTGTAACTTATCTGTTTCCTTAGCTTGGTAAAGTAAATCCTCTGTAGTGTTCATTACAGACCTGTAGGATGGTCTGTGTGTTGTTTGTAAAACCCCAGCACGATGATGTTCTGGGCCATGATGAGGGCTTGTTGGTATTACTACAGCACCTACAACACCACCACAACATATGAAGCCTGTCAATGTTTGATGATTTGACTAAGTCTCTTTTCCTAATTAATAAACTAGTCCCGACCCACACTGGGTGTCCCCCAGCAGAAGAAAGCACTGGAGTTTCTTCCCAGGTTGAAGAACAATCAAGGACAAGAGCTTCTAATGTGCTATAGTAACACATCTGTTAAATAAGACGATTAAATATCCCTCCTTGGATGGCACCCTTGCATCTGACAGATTTTCTGTTGATTTATTTAAGGTCTGCTCCTAGCCACTCCCTCTGACTGATGTTAAGCAGGAGTGGTGTAACTACGAAGACTTCAGGGATGAATGTAGCCTCAAATGACTACGTGCATGGGCTGTACACCTCTGGAATTTATAAAGTCAGCCATTATTAAAGAGACACAGAATGATGCCATTAACACCAGTCCAAAAAAAAAAAATCAGATAGTTATGAAGACTTAAGAGTGTTTGCTTCTAGACCTCATGAGAAAATCTTTAAAATAACATCTGCTGACAAAAGGAAAAATGGCTCTCAGTTCATAGAAAATGGGCATGGAGTCTTTTAGAAATGATTTCACAATTAAATTGTCAGGTCATTGGGGCAGGGATAATTTTTTGTTCTGGGTTTGTACAGCACCTAGCACAATGGGACTAGATGACTAGGGCTCCTAGATGCTATGGTAATAAAAAAAAAAAAAAAGGAAGATAAATGTTAATAAATGCTGTTTCTTCTTGTTAATCAGTTGAGTGCCTACTAAAGAAATGGTTCTCATTCCAAGCTGCACCAAATAGAAATACAAAACCCAGGAGGTATTTCCAGAAGGGGTCTATCTGGCAGGAGTTCGGAGATATGATGGAGTGCAATGATGATATATCAAAATGAATGTAATTCAGCAATGGTGACATTATAGAAACTATACAGATACTCCATTGATAGGGTCCACACACAAGCAGCCAGATCCTCATGGGAGGTCAATTGGCATAGTCCCATTGGCATAAACCAATGACTTTCAATTTACACCAGCTGTTGATCTGACATTTGTTCAAAACCTAGTTTTGAAGTTAAAAAGCCCTAGACAAATTTGCAACATAAATGATACATTAATGTACTTGGAGAAAGGTAACATGAAAAATAAAATCTAGTCTGTTTAGAATCAAGAAAGCAATCCCAACTGCATTTAACAACGTTCTGTAAAAAGAAGGACATCCTACCATGGTTAAAGTGAACAAAACAAAACAAAAAAACCACACACCAAAAACCCAACAAAAACTATATGAAATAGGTTTAAATCTCCCTATTCTGTTTTCCATCTGGATGGGCTGCTATGGCATGTTTTGTCTTCTAACTTGAGATACTTCCTTCTACTATTTGAATTAAGGTAAGGAAAGTATGCCCAAGGCACGAGTCTTCCTTTCCAATAGAAATATCCTTCCAATAAAAATTGTCTGAAAGACCAGAGGTACTTTCAAGAAAAATATTTTACAGACTTTTTTTTAACTCTGTTTATGTATCTCTTGATTGGGGACTGTGTTTCTGAGGAGTTGTAAAGTTAGAACACAAAGAAAAATGAGAGACAGAAGCTGCCTTTTTTTACAGAATCAAAGCACAGCAAACGGAAATACTCTAAGTGGCACCAATTCATCTCCAAGACCTTTTGCTTTTATAAAAAAGGCTGTAAAGCAGCAGGAAGGCAAGAAGTAAGAAAAAAACGTTGTGTGCACCATCAAAATGAGAAAATGAACAGACAATACTATGTTTTGCCGGTTTCAGAAACTAGAGTGTGAGACAAAATTTTATGACAAAACGGACGACCCATAACACCCTGGGATTGTAATAGGGAGTCAGAGAACAATAAATGGTTTCAGCCTAAGATAACATGAAAGTACTCAAGAGTCCTGTGTGGCTTTCTAATTGCTGCTTCTGAAGGACCCCACCCCTGCCCCCAAATAATTGTTAAAGCAATACTGACAAGGCTGAAAGGGCTAGATTACATTTAACTGCTATGATTACAGGTATCTGCAGTCACTCGGAAACAAAGCCATGTGGAATGTGCAACAGAAAGAATAGCATTGTTTTCTTCTGGAGATTTTTTGATCCTTAGGCTTCTGGGTGTGATGGCCTGGCTTGTCAAGTGTTAATTGCTCTTGACTGTTGACTTGGCCTTTAAACCTCTTCCTGCTATTAATTTCACTGCTTAGGCTCGCTGCAGAGGTCATCTGTCATCACATCACAAAATAGTCTGATTCAATCAAGATTGGCTAAAAGCATATACATTTAAAGCAGTAAGAGACGACATATAGAAAATTGTTGATGTTTCTTCAATTCTTAAAATGGACTAGTACAATACTAACTAAAAACTTGGCTAGTTACGATTTAAAGGGCTCAGTATTGTTTTATAATGGTTCTCTTTTGATTATTTAATTTGTTCTTTAGCCTCCTTTCCCAGCTCCCATATTTATTCGCTATGATTTTTGCGGTTGATTTCTTGACTTTTGTAAATTTTCCTTTGAACGTGAAGAGTAACAAAACAATGAAAGCGTTTTGTAACTTGCTGCAGTTGAATGCACCAACTGCTGCTTTTAAGCAGCCTGCCAGAACAATGTCTCTATGCTGATAGACAGGCAAACAGCACCACACTTCGAGCAACTGACGTATTTCAAGTTGATGGGTTTTATATTTCTTTTCTTCTTGGGCGGGGGGGAAGAGCACCTTTCAGACTACTGCCTTTTACTTCAGTGAGGTAGGATTACACATTTAATGTCAAACCCAGTTTGCCATAACCTCTCCTTTCCCACCCAAAATAAATTAAGGGCCTAATTCTGATGCTCTTCTACTAGGTAAATTCTCATTGACATCAACAGGAGCTTTGACTGGAAGAAAAAAAAAATGAAGTGGATTTCCAATAACCAGTAGGACCTCCCAAAGATGAAAATCCAGGGCTAAGCTTGCAAACCCCTTACGCATATGAGAGGGTTTATTGTCTTTAGTGGGACTATTCATAGGAATAAGAGTTAGCAGGATGAGCTCCAACCCCAAAGTTCTCATCCTCTTTGGACTGAAAATTCCGTCACAAACCACCCATTGACTTCCATGAAAAGGGATCGGGCCCCACCAGAGATTGTTCCTCTTCATCAGCCTGCTAGGCTGTATCACAGACAGTACTGAAAGTTAGAGGAAGCCACTATAAAGCTAGTTTCAAACTGAATACTGCATAGAGATCATCAGACTTAGCTGCATATTGTCTCTTTCAAACAAATATTTGTTGCAAAGAAATCAGTTCTCAGTAGAAGACAGATGAAATTAGCAATGTTTCCATTCTAACAGCAGTGTCTCACCGTACAGGACACCTATAAATGGTGTCACATCACAAGTCCCACATGAATGAATTTCAGTATTTCCATGCATTCTTTAAACAGTTATGTTAAAGCAGTGGTGGCATCATCCCTGGGAGTACATAGAGGTCTTTTAAGGTACATCAGCTCATCTAGATACTTCCCTAGTTTTACAACAGGCTACATAAAAAGCACTAGTGAAGCTAGTGCAAACTAAAGTGTCATACAGATTATAGAGCAATATAAACAAGTCATTTACTATACACTGAAGTGTAAGTGCTGTATTTATTTTCCAGCTGATTTTTTTGAAGTTATATGGTAAAAAATATGAGGTGAGCAATTTTTCAGTAACAGCCTTCTGTGACACTTTTGTATGCTTATGTCCAATTTTGTTAGCAAGTAGTTTTTAAATGAAGTGAAAGTTGGGGGTATGCAACACAAATCAGACTCCTGAAAGGGGTACAGCAGTCTGGAAAGGTTGAGTGCTGGGTTAAAATGTTACCTTTTTAATGCTAATTTAAGAAGTGTAGTTGCTGGTACATTATGTTCAGAACTGGGTCTCCACTGATTACAGTAAATATCCAGAGGAACATTGTTTTCTGCTGAGAAAAAGAAAAAGTCACTACTGGGGAAAATTACTTGAAGTTAGCCCAGGATAGGCTTCTGGCCTTCTATAAAAAGGAACACTTTAAAAAAAATTCAAGGGAACAAACATGTACAGTCACCCTTCATTTCTGGTTGCTTTATCTAGGATAGGGCAAGCAAATTATGTGACATGCTGTATGTAGTGTGGCTAACCTCGAGCTACCACAGCACAGGCAGTGCAACAAGACACTGAATCCTCTATTGCAATTAGCTGGCTCTACTTGCCAGCCCACCAGCCTTATTGAAGCTCTAAAGTGCACTAATACTGTGAGAGGTTATCACTGACTCTCTGGGGAAAATGTGCTCTACCCCCGGCCAAATCTTCCATCAGATACAAGGGTCAAGGAAACTTCTTTTCTTTAGGCCAGCAGGGGTTGCCCAAGTCAAAGCACCCTCTCCTTTTCACTTGAGGCTTCTCAAAAGGAGAACACACACATTAGTGTAGATATTGTGTTCCACACCCAGCCCTGTGGTAGGACAGCAATTTAGGAGACTTGAGTAGGAAGCCTGGCTCTGAGATGAACTGATCACTTAGCTAGCTACTCATCTGAGGCTTCATCAGATCATCTCAAAGTGGATCTGTTTGGAGAATGGTTACTAAGTTTGCTGGGGCAGGGCAGATGTTCACATTTGGCCTTGATTGCCAGCCTCTCCCCATGGGGTTTTCTCCCTCCTGCTCTTTATACTTGTGGTTTTTTAGCTGCATTGTGACCATCTGCTTCTGCAGTTCATAAAGGTTATGGAACCTGAAAAAAAAGCAGAGACTGATCTAAAAGCTAAGGGCCAGATTTCTAAAAGTGTTTAGACACCTAGAGATGCAGACAGATGCCTGGTAGGATTTACAGTGGCAGGGTGCCTAATTCCCATGGGCACCTTGTGACAATCTGTGCCTTATTTTACCCATCTGCAGAACAGATGGGATACATATCTGATGTACCTCACAGAAGAGTTGTGTGGTATCATCCTTGTAAAATCTTTGGGGTCCATATGTAGAAAGTGCTCTTTCTATAATCTGATTAAGTATTGTTGTTACTTTCTGTTCTCATTTGAGAGGCCAGTAAGAGGGGCATATGTTCCACCCAAATGTTTGACATCTTGTTCCTCTCCATTCATGTTTTGTTTGCTTAAATACTACTACTTTATGGCTGATCCCTGTGTTCTGAACCATTTGGCTGAAAAAGAAAATCCAAAATGGAGGACATTTCATTTTCAGAATACACTCTCTCTCTCCTGGGTGAAGTTAATGTGAATTAAGCCAAGTGGCCACAGTCCTATGGGCTTGAGAGAGCCTGGGCTCCCCATTTTGGCACCTAAATCAGTGGTCAGATTTACAGAAGAGCTCAGCAAGCTGGAAAGAACATAACAGAAGATTTGCCTTTAGATTTGCCTTTTCTTATTTAAGGGAGTCAAAAAAGTTGTTGACAGCAAGTTCGTTGTGGGAGCTGCCTCACACTGAGGCCTTCTCCTCTCCTTCACATACACCCTGAGGCCCTTGCTAAGCTGGAAAGGGGGAGCTTGGAGCTGGAGAAAACCAGCCCTAGGCTGATCCTTCCCTAGGTTCCTTTAGCTCCCCAGGTTTTTTTTAACCCTGTGGCTGGTTCAGCTCCCTTTGTCCTACTTTCCTTTTACCTTCCCTGACAGGGAATGATCTGAGGTGCCTGGAGAAGGGGATCAGAGCAGCTGGGGGAATGCACAACCACTTCACTGCTGGACCTGCTCCCTGTGGGTTGCTGGAGGTTGTGGGAGGCTCCTGTGACCCACTGGAGGCTCGACACAGACAGGAGCAGGGTACCCACTGGTGCTCTATTAGTTGGACTGATCCCCAACCTCCCTACCCACTTCCATCACCTCAGGGTTGGGGAAGTGGGGGAACAAGAACTGCAGGCCCAGTTTTTAAGGCGGCAGGAGGAGCCACTGTTGCAGCCCTCTCAACCTACCACTGTACCCACCACCCTGGGCTCCAATCACCCTTTTCTCTCCCTACCCCAGCTGAGACCCCTTATTTACACACCCCCTTCTGCTGTCACAGAGTTGCCCTAGGTATTGTCCTGGAGTATTCTGGAAGGGAGTAGTGGCCATTCCCACTTTTTCTAAGCTTCTGGGGTTGCCTGTCTCATCACCCCCCAATCTTCCCTCCTTGGGCTGAGGGAGGAGTACTGCCCCTTATTCCATAGGAAGAATCTATCTTCAGAGCAGGACCACTGACCTTCCCCACTCCTGTTGGGGTGGAGACCCAGGTCCAATGCACACTGAGCATAGCGGGCTCTGGCCTGGCCCAGTCCACTAATGGCTGAGCTGGGGAGTTCAGCCCTTAGAGATGGAGAGTCCTGCATTGCATCATATGGTCTCTCCACCAGGGGAGCCCCAGTCTCTGGTCCACGCAAAGGGGATGGGGGGTGACTTAAGATACGCAACTTTGGCTATGTTATTCACGTAGCTGAAGTTGGCACATCTTAGGCTGACTTACCTGCTGTCCTCACAGTGGCAGCGGGCTCCCACATCGACTCTGCCTTGCGCCTTTTGGCGAGCTGGAGTTCCGGAGTCGACAGGAGTGCCTCTGGGGATTGTTTTATTATGTCCTGATGAGACACAAGAAATCTCTCCCCAATAGATCGATCACTACCTGCCTATCCGGCAGGTACTGAAGACATACAAGGGGGTAGGGCCTTAGTGGTAGCAGACATACATATGAGCAGGACCCTCCTTCACAGGGTCTAGGAGCTGGTAGGCTCCATATATACCTGGCCTGAACAGGACAATGACAAAATTCTCTGCCCCAAAAGATGCTTCATTCTGGAAATAGTGCCTTGTTCAGTACATTTTACTTTTTCAGCACCATGACCAAAGGACCCTCAATTCTCTGTTGGGACCAAGCTGCACGTTGCAAAGAGGAGGTAGTACGGGAGGGAGGGGGGAAAAACAGCTTGAGCTGCCTTTGCATTTATCTGTATTTTCAGGCCATCCAGTGGCCTTCTCAGCACTCGATGTAAAGAAGCTAGCTGGACTCCTAATTTTCATTTGGCTCTAATGGCCTCCTAGATGCTGTTCCACAGCCAATACCTAGAGTACTCTGCCCTGGTCATGCCTCCACATACATGATGGGGTGGTAAAGAGCTATTTTGACACCTCGCTACCAGCTGAGGGAACCTCCTTGCTCAAAGCATTCTCTGGAGTGGAGTTTGAGGCCTGGAGGAAGTAAGGGAAGACAGAAGCAGGCCCAAAGTTTGTAATGTATATTTTGACACTAGCAGCCAAACCACAAATACTAAAATACCCAGTAAAGCATGGTCTATAGAGATGCTTCCCACCGCGTCAAATCATCTATGGCCACACCCTATTCTGGTCCCCAAAAATCTGTTCTTCCCTAGGAAACTCCCAGTTTTCTGAATCTCTATGTCCCACCAATAATGCAGCCAATACAAAAGGGAAGTGAGCTGGTTGGACATTCAGTTATAGCTAAGAACAAGGACAGAGACATGCATTCAAGCCCCTCTGTATGTGGTAGTCACAAAATTTACCCTGTAATGCAGATTTCTGCTCCAGAGTCTGAGCTTTTCTTTTTTTAAAAGTTACATTATTAGCCCCAATTATGGTGAAGAAAACAGACACAGACTGAGTCTAGCCAATGTAGGGATGTTTGCCTGAGCTCAGAGATCACTTAATACAAAAGATCTGTGAGGGGTGAAGCAGCCAGTTCCTCTCAATGGGGTACTGACACACAAATGAGAATTTAAACAATCAGCACAGTTAACTATTTCACTGCTCATTCTTTTAATAAGAGAATTCACCTAGTGCGTTTATCCTACATATCCTAATTTGCTTCCCCTACCTGCCCAGGTGACAAAAGTCCAGGGCATCCCATATCCAGTTACTCTAACTTCCAGCTCCCCATATGACTTCTGCAGTGCACATATACACTTACAATACCAGCACCTGTGGCACAGTTCAACCTGAAAGTGTGGGAACAGCAATGGTATAAAAGAAACTGGATTTAGTATAAATATAAATACTGCAACTACTGTGTTGAGTGTATTATTCACATTTGTGTCTAAATAAATCTGCCTATGAAAGTCCAAATGAAGCTTCTAAAACGGTTTTCACCAGAGATACAGAATCCAGCTTTCTTGCTGCAGAGGACAAGGGGCTTTGGCTAAGATACAGGATTTCTGGTATGAAAATATTATTTGCAGATTTTTACATGCAATAATTATTCCCTTTTCTCTACTTCCGCAGGTCATGGCTGTGCTGCTAGCCCCTGTGCAGCTGCTGGCAGTGGCTGTAACAGTTTACCTAGAGCTAGTGAGATCCATTCAAGGGGGCGCCTATTATGGGATCAAGCAGCTGCCACCTCAAATCCCACAATATCAGGCCCTTGGACAACAAGTACCTCACATGCCACTGGGCAAAGAAAGCATACCAATGCAGCACATGGGCAAGGAGGTGCCACATATGCAATATGGAAAAGAATACCCTCACCTGCCTCAGTACATGAAAGAGATCCCACAGCTGCCTATGCTCGGCAAGGAGAGGGTGCCAAAAAAAGATAAAGGTAAACAAAGCAATTGAAACCATCACCCCACTCCTCTCAGATCTGCAGGGCCCAACACTGGGTTAATGTTTTAGGAGCCATAATTTCTGTAGTACCTAACTGCAGACAAATAATGGTCATAAAACATCACTCCCCATTGCTTCTACAGACAGCAGCTTACACAGCCTGGCACACACCCTGAGTGGCTGGCCAGGTTCCTGCCACAGAAGAGTATGTTCAGGTACATGCCCAATGAATGTGGCTGAATCTGTTTGTGGCAGGAGTGGGGAGGGGCCAAGCACCAACTCACAGCATCACTCACTCAAGTGTGGCCCAGGTACCCCTCCATTGTGACAAGGGCAGCGGGGGGCAAATTTGAGTGAGTGGCATTGCAACCTAGCACATAGGCTGGCAGCAACCTCTGTCAGGGTTGGCCTGGCCACTCCAGCTGCCCAGTTTGCCCATAGCAAGAGCAGCCCAATAACTGCTTTCCCCAGGAAGAAAGATGTAACTAAGATCACACACTCCTAGGGGCTTACTCATGGCCAGGCAAAGTACAACAGCTCACTCACTGGGCTAGCCCCAACAGTCACTCCAGTGCTGTGGCAGTTTCTCTGTCAGTAGCTCAGCCCTTTGGCTAGGTCCCCATATTCAGGCCCCCCAGGTCACAGTCCTCCAAACAAATCTCTTTAACAAAGAGAAATCCATCCACCTCTCTAGGACATTTCTTCCAGGCCAATGAGGAACCCCATCCCACCCTGTACTCTAGCTTCCAGCCTAGGGCCCCATACTAAACAACTAAGTCTATTTCTTTACTTAAGCAGCAGTTTTCTTTAGGCCACTTCCTATCCAGCCTTTTAAAGTCTCCTGTTGATGAGTCCATCTCTTCACTGCTTAAACAGGATCTGTCTGGAGAGCTGGCTTTAATCCCTGGGCTTTCTGCCTATCTCTGCCTCCAGAGCTTTTCCCAGCTGAGCTTTATTACCACTTAAGCCTGGCTCTTATTCTATTATTGCACTCACCTTCTGCTCTTTATGGGGAATTACCTGATTCCCCTCAGGTGGGGTTCACTCTGTAATCAGGCTGGCTTAGCCCCAGGCCCTTCAGCCCCCAGGGCAACCCATCCTGTTACAAGGGTTAATGGAGGAGGGCAGCCAATCAGCAGGGAATTTCTGTGTGATCTGGTATGTTTTCCCTGCAGACCTACACAGAAAGGTCTGAAAACCTGCAGGCTACAGGGAAAACTTATAGTAAGGGTAGGTCTGCAAAATGGAAGTAAAACTTATCTACTGCATAGGGTGTAAAAGCACTTAGTGTTTGTACAGTTCTTTGAAGATATTAAGTGCTATATAAATACTATGGGCTAGATTGGCTCTTGCTGTGTGTGCCTGTGCAGGGAATTAAGTAGGATTCAAAACTCCCTTTATGTTCCTACATGGGCTGTGCACATGCGGTTTTCCTCTCACTCATGCACACCAGTGAGTGGGGAGGAGGCAGAGCTTCGACGCCACCCTCTCCAAAGCACCAGCCAGAGCAGCTGAGCGGATGCATAGGGTGTTATTGTTTGCTGCTGATATACATCAACAAATTACTAACCCCCAGCACCACACTTCTGAAACAAGGGTGAAGCAAGGCAGGAATTGTGCCTCCCAGAGGTACAATTCCTTCTCTGTGTTGCTACATATTTTCTCATACACGGGGTTGTGGCAAAGCGACAGTCTAGCCCTGAGTTGTGAGCCAATACAGATTATTAAATTATTCTGTATCAAATCAGTTTAGATCTTCTAAACTGAAATGGCACAACATTCAGAGACAGAAAAGAATGGGGATATGGGGTCATGAGAGGAAAAAATTGGTTATTTAGGGGCAATGGTGTAGAAAAGATTAAGAATGCCAGATTTAAAGATAATGCTAAAAATATCACACTCATCAATACCTTTTTCTGATTTTTCATTGGTTAAGTTCAATTCTTAACATCTCACTATAATTTTTGTATATAGCCGGATGCCACCAATGCTGAAATACATTAACTCACTAAAAAGTATAGACTTAAGAGAGTTGCCCAACAGAAATTTTCATATATATTAGTGAAGTGAATATTTTACAAAATATGTTTACCCAACAATTTAATCAAGTGAAAGTGTTAATATGAGAGACATCTTGCTTTGTAGACCAGGTCTACACTTTTGCTGGCATAGCAACACTGATTGGAGATGTGACATTTTTTTTTGGCAACACATCTGCAAGCAAAATCCTGAGTGTAGATTCAGTTATACTGGCATAAAAGTATGTTTGGCTATTTAGCTTAATTTGCTTGTCAAACCAGGAAAAAAGCTATCCCAAGAAAAATACTTTTTTGCTGATATAAGCTGCATCTACACTGGAAGAGTTTTGTCAGGATAGTTACAATAGCTATACCAGCAAAACATTTAAGTGTAAACTAAGTCATCGTAACTCATCAACTAGAGGGGTGACATATTTATAATAAAATAAAGAACTACTCAAAATTCATTTTATTTAATTAATTTTGCATTTCATCACAGACTTGAAAGTTGGCCCATATATGTGGAAAATTGACCTAAGGTGTGGACAGCTTTTACATAAAAATTAAGGAAAGATTTTGAGGGAAAAATAAGTATTTTACTTAAACTGTGAATAAAGTGAAATGTGGGGTGTGTGAAATCATTTAGAATTATAAAAGTGCCATGCTTAATTCTAATCAACAACAACTGGGACCATGAGCTGGTGGTACCTACTGTATCTACCACAAATCTAAGCAATATCTAAATAAGACCAAGCTATTTAAACTGCATACATGATTTCCAATAAAGGTAAAATTATGATTCATCTCTTTCTGTCTTTTCTTAAAAACAGAAATTCCATTAGCCAGTTTGAGAGGTGAACAAGGTCCCCGTGGTGAGCCTGGACCAAGAGGGCCACCAGGGCCCCCAGGATTACCAGGTCATGGAGTGCCAGGAGCCAAAGGAAAACCAGGTCCACAAGGATATCCAGGAATAGGCAAACCAGGTATGCCTGGAATGCCTGGAAAACCAGGAGCAATGGGGCTCCCTGGGTCAAGAGGTGAGATGGGACCAAAAGGAGAAATTGGGCCTATGGGAATACCAGGGTCACAGGGACCCCCAGGGCCTCCTGGACTGCCTGGAATAGGAAAACCAGGCGGTCAAGGATTACCAGGACAACCAGGAGTAAAGGGTGAACCAGGAATGAAAGGACCACCAGGACTCCCAGGGCTTCAAGGGCCTAAAGGGGAAAAAGGCATTGGGATTCCAGGTTTACCAGGGTTAAAAGGTCCACCTGGGTTACCTGGCCCTCCAGGTCCAGTTGGACTCCCAGGGATAGGCAAACCAGGAATGACTGGGTTTCCAGGACCACAGGGACCTATAGGTAAACCGGGTCTTCCAGGTGAACGAGGGCCACAAGGTCTTTTTGGGGCACCTGGGATTCAAGGTCCACCAGGCCTTCCAGGTGTTGGTAAACCAGGCCAAGATGGAATCCCAGGCCAGCCTGGATTCCCAGGTGGAAAGGGAGAACAAGGCTTGCCAGGTTTACCAGGGCCTCCAGGACTACCTGGGATTGGGAAACCAGGATTTCCTGGGCCTAAAGGTGATCGTGGCATGGGTGGTCTCCCTGGAGCACTGGGGCCTAAAGGTGAGAAAGGGCACATGGGTCCCCCTGGCATGGGTGGGCCTCCTGGGGAGCCCGGTCAGCCAGGATTACCAGGAGCAATGGGACCACCCGGTGCTGTTGGTTTCCCAGGAGCAAAAGGAGAAGGTGGACCTGTAGGGCCTCAAGGACCTATTGGTCGAAAAGGTGAAGCTGGCCTACAAGGTTTCCCAGGAAAGCCTGGTTTTCCTGGGGAAGTAGGACCCCCAGGTCTTAGAGGACTACCTGGTCCAATGGGGCCAAAGGGAGAAGCTGGTCACAAAGGTTTACCAGGCCTGCCTGGTGTTCCTGGGCATTTAGGACCTAAAGGGGAACCTGGACTCCCCGGTGATCAAGGCCATCAAGGTCCATCTGGAATCCCAGGTATCGCAGGACCCAGTGGCCCAATTGGACCACCTGGACTTCCAGGACCTAAAGGAGAACCAGGTGTACCCGGTCCACCAGGCTTTCCAGGAGTAGGGAAACCTGGCGTTTCAGGGCTGCAAGGACCACCAGGAAAACCTGGGGCACTTGGTCCACCTGGCCAGCCGGGTCTTCAGGGTCCTCCAGGGCCTCCAGGCCCACCTGGTCCTCCAGTAATAATCCCACCCACCCCACCAGCCATTGGACAATATTTGCCAGAGATGGGGCCTGGCATTGATGGAGTGAAGACCCCACCTGGCTATATGGGCAAGAAAGGCAAGAATGGTGGCACTGTCTACGAAATGCCTGCATTCACGGCAGAACTCACCACACCCTTCCCACGGGTCGGAGTGCCTGTGAAATTCGACAAGCTTCTCTACAATGGCAGGCAGAACTATAACCCACAGACTGGTATCTTCACCTGTGAGATCCCTGGGATTTACTACTTTGCCTACCATGTTCACTGTAAAGGGGCCAGCGTCTGGGTAGCTTTGTACAAGAACAATGAGCCACTGATGTACACATACGATGAATATAAAAAAGGCTTCCTGGATCAGGCTTCTGGAAGCACCGTCATTCAGCTGATGCCTGGAGACAAAGTTTATATTCAGATGCCATCTGAACAGGCAGCAGGACTCTATGCTGGGCAATATGTTCACTCGTCTTTCTCAGGATATTTATTGTATCCTATGTAAAAACAATGCAAAAACAAACAAAACCCCCAGACAAAATCACAACTCTTTTCCTCTGTTTTAAACTTCTATACCATTGAAAGATGCATTTACTGACAGTTTTAGATCCCTCTTGTACAACAAATAAAACACAGTTTCACATTAAGCACAGCTTGTTATAAAAATGGTATGGTGAACATATTTTATGATGTGTATCAGGTTCATAACAGTTGTTCTGTAACCAATGGGGACATATTAGCTGTACATTATATATTTCTGTGATACCATTCTTACTTCATTTCATTCACAGTAATACAGTATTAAGGGTCAAATCTTGCATACATCACTCATTCTTGTTGCCTATTTAACTGAACATTGATCTAAAGTGTGAGATGAAAACATAACCTAAAATAAACAGAATGTGTCAGTATGAACTGATCTGATAGATATATATATAAAGTTTGAGTAATTTTTTTTAAAGCAGGTTTTATCTAAACCTGTACCATAAGCAAAGATTCTCTTAGCTGAAATCCTTATTTTCCCTACATGAAGTATTATTACAGGACAGTATCTTCTAGGAACACACTTAGAACATAAAAATGGACATACTGGGTCAGAGCAGAGGTCCATCCAGCCCAGTATCCTATCTACCAATAGGGGCCAACGCCAGGTGCACCAGAGTGAGTGAACCTAACAGGTAACGATCAAGTGATCTCTCTCCTGCCATCCATCACCACCCTCTGACATACAGAGGCTAGGGACACCATTCCTTACCCATCCTGGCTAATAACCTCCATGATTTATACAGTTCTCTTTTAAAACCTGTTATAGTCCTAGCCTTCACAACCTCCTCAGGCAAGGAGTTTCATAGGTTGACTGTGCGCTGCGTGAAGAACAACTTCCTTTTATTTGTTTTAAACCTGCTGCCCATTAATGTCATTTGGTGGCCCCTAGTTCTTCCACTTAAGATGGAAAAGAATATTAGCACAAGAGAATTTTAATTCACTGCTAGTAGAGGGCTTTATCCATGGACAATAGATCAACCCCTAATACCACAGCATTCAAAAAGCCTCCATATATATTTACAAAGCCAAAAGTAGACATGGTAGAGCTGAGATATGGTTTTAGTCTAATGACTTTAGATATGTTGTGCCAAATTATTAAAATAATGTAGCATTTTGGCCAATGAACGTCAGTGCAGTATAAAGACATGCACTTTCCCATACCTTTGCTAAGAAACTGCATTCTGTTTGGCTTTTAAGAGAATGCACTTGTTCTGGGATTCAGCCAAAAGTGGCTTATTAATGAACATACAGCAAAAGTGGCACTTGCTCTGTTTGCTAAATAATAAATAAACTGGTTTGAGGTTGTCCAATGATTTTCATCAGTAATAAGGATCAAGCAAACTCTTTTACTTTTGTCTCATTTCCATTGTGTGTGGGTGCTGAGAGATGTTGGTGGCTTCTCATATTCAGGAGGTCAGACTAGATAATCTAATGGTCCCTACTGGCCTTAAACTCTGTGACTTATCTGAGAACAATTTAATGTAATAACCGATTTCCAGTTCTTTTTATTTATATTTTGTTACCGATTGCCTAAGTTTGTATATGAGCATACATAGGCATCCAATGTGTGTGTATGTGGGGGAAGCAACATTTTTACAAGGTACTGTCTGTTCAACAATGGTGCTAATCTCACAGCAAAAAAATAATTACTGAGCTTAATTTAAAAATCTTAATACTGTACTTTTCTGTTTCCCTTTTCAGTGTTGCACATCACACTACTGCATTAGTTTAAAAGTAGGCTCAACCCATCTTCTGTCTTGTCTAATGCAACCCTATTTAATTCAAAATGAACTAGGAACTTCCATGCAGAAAAAAAAAAAAAAAAAAAAAAGATGTAACTGGCATTACCATTATTTAAATACAGAGTTTAATGCAGTGTGTTACCAACACAACACTGCAATGACTGTACTGCGGTGCGTGATCTCGGATATTTTATGGAATTTTGGCGGCAATGGACAGTTTACCAGATGCTGGTGACTTTGGTGGGTTTCCAGGATATGTACGAGATATGTCAATAGCAAATAATTTTTGTATTTAAATTTTTTGTACTGATTTGAAAAAAAATCTTATTAAATATCTAAAAACTAAAAAGTTTCCCTTTATTAACAGAACAACTAGAAAGTAAGTTTGAAGCATCAAATTCACATTTTGGAGCACAAAACCAAAGCAGTGTGAATGATGATCTGCAAAGGACATTTTATTTGCCAAGCTTGCTATTAATCCATATTACAAAGAAACCAATGTAACCGCAGAGCATTTACCAATTGATGGTGCCTCTAGAATCCTGAATGTGCTAATATACAAATATCACTCTGAGAAAACATCACTGGCATTTCTACATAGGCCTTAATCCTGATGGCCTTGCTTGATGCTCAGCAGTGTGTCGTGGGTGTTGTGGAGGCTGAGAAAGAGAGCGAGCGCCTGTGTTTAAGCACAGTACTGGTTGGTGTGGTGAACTATGCACCTTGCTTGAAAACAGGTTGAAAAAAGGGTGGAGCATAGGAAGAGAGGGGATGTGCCTTGAGAGTGACATGCTTAAGTACAATCCTGCAATTAGTGACAGTCTCCTTTTAAGCCTTGAACTTACCACTAGGCATAAATATACTGTGGGCTGCACAGTGTGCTGCTGAGGATGGGCCATCAGATCGGGAGCCAGGAGATTCCAGATCTACCATCATAGAACAGAGAAGTTTACTCACCAAACTGGCGTGGAGTAGGAAACAATCTGATCCAGAAATAGACCAGTAGCAAATCCCTGGTTCCTTTATTGCTCAGGCAGAGACCAAAGAACAGATTTCTAATTCTCACAGTCTGTTCCCTGATGTGCTCTTGGGGCAGGGCAGCTCCTTACCCATGACGAAATATAATGTCACAATTTAGCACCAAATGTCAAAACTAAAATGAATGGGTCCACATATTCATTAATGGTGGATTTTTTTCTTCTTTTTGAACACTGGGCCACACACAGAATCCCTACAACCACAGACTGAAGAAAGGACTTTTTCTTTTCCAAACTCAAGTTCATGTGGGAAAAGTGAGAAAAAACAAATAGCACTGAAGCATCAAACAATACATTCTTTAGTATTTCTCTCTGTGCTTTTCCTCTGAAGTCTCTCATGAGCTTCCTCTTTCCTCAAGCTCTTCCTATTGAGCTTCCAGACACTACTCATGATGAACAAGATTAAAAACCCAAGAAAATGTTGCCTCTAAGAGAATGTTTTTCTTTGACACAACTTACCCTCACCAAGATTTTTGTTTTTGCTCAGCATAGAGTAGTTTGAGACCTGATTTGCAAAGTGACATTGACAAAGTCATTGCAAGTGTCATTGCAAAGTGATTTTGCCTTGCGCTTCAATTCCAAGAAAGCAAAAGCCACCAGTTCTGATAGAATGTATTGTTTTTGCACTATACTACAGCTCATGTTGAAGTTACATGGATGGTACTTTCCCTCCCCATTTCTCTACCCACCACTATAGAAACTTGGCATCTCTTTTGTCAAATTAAATGTGTCAATTGAACAGCAATGATAGATCCACCATACATCATTTATGTAACCCTTCTACCCGTCAGAGTTGGCAGCAACAAGGGCCGGGTTCAGTATCTAGGGATTCTGTTCCAATAACACAATGCAAAACTGGATCAAGACACCACTCAGTGACCTGGGACAACCACATACCACCTCTCTGGGTGCCTCTAAGAAGCAATACTTCCCCTCTCGCAAGCACAGAGTCTCAGTGTACCAAAAGCCTTTTAATAACAGAGAGAAACGATGCAGCATTATATTAGGGAAACACCCCAAACAGGATTCATAAAACAAACCATGAACCAGAAGCCCCTTCCTCCCTGCAAATGGGCTATGTCCTTTAACTTTGGTTCTTGAGTCCCACAACCCAAAAGTCCAGCAACCCAAAAGTCTAGCAACCCAAAAGTCTCTGGGCAGTGGAGCCCCAGAGTTCAAAAGTTCATCTGCAGAGTTATGCACCCTGCCAACCTGGGCAGAAATGGTGGGGGAGGGTAAGGGGCACCTTACGTGGTCCAAGGCTGACTGCCCCGCCTCTCTGTGGGATTCTGCTGCAGCCCTCACCGTGAGCCGCTCCGCTTTGTTCCGCCAGCATCCCACGAGCTGCTTCACCAACTGCTCCGCTCCACCAGCTGCTCTGCTCCACTCGCCGTCCCACAAACTGCTCCGCTCCGCTCGCCATCCCACAAAGTGCTCCACTCCATCAGCCACTCAGCAATATATCTTCAGGTCCCCACTATTAACACAGCGCTCAGTGATTTCAGCTCTTTAGTCGAGGAGTTCCAGGACTGGTGCACCATTAGTCCAAAGTGAATTCAGCTCAGCAGCCTGTAATCAGACTCCTAATAGAATCAAAATTAGTTCTGATATTCCACAGTGGAGAGAGGAGTAGGAAGTGCAATTGGTATTTAGGGCCCTCAGAAAGGGCCCATACTACAAGGTACAAATGCCTGCCCCCAGCCTCTCTCAATTCACTTAGTTTTGGAACCATTGTGAGTCATGAAATGCTGGGTACAGTTCTACTGTCCTTGATTCATATAACCAGGATAACACCACTTTATTCTTCCTGCCCCAATACCACAGAGATTGGGGATCCCACAGCAGCCAAAGCAACCATTTGAGCAAACAGTCCCATCATGCTAGGTGGGGTGGGTGAGTCCATGCAAATGAGATTAGCCCCAAAGTCCTTTTCCACCACTCACCACCAGATGTCAAGGTAGAGCCCATTCTGACTCTGGTTACATTTATACAGTGCTTGAATGAGGTCTAGCACTGTGATTTGCTAAAATGTGCCTGAAGAGGGCAGTATCCTTAAAAAAGATTTATTATACGAAAAATAATCTGATTCACAATGTTCAAAACTCCACTTTAAACACCTGTTAACAGCCAATGGCTGTCAAAATACAGTTTGTAGAAAAGACACATAAAAATCAAGCCAAACAAATGAAATCAAATATTTATTGAAACCAGAAAAACAAAACATTGATTTTCACACTCTTAAAATTATACACTTTATTAAAACACAAACAACACAGACACACACCTCTGCTTGCATATTTTAGCTTAAAAAAATATTTAAAAGTGCCAGTTAGGGGTATTTGAAAAAGGGATAAGTCTATTATGTGTGTATAGAACAAAACACAGCACATACTAATTATTAAACACCCTTGTCATTCCAAAATGGGAATAATTCATTTTCCTTTGAAATGTAATCTACAGATGTACATTGAACACTCACAGATTCATCCTTAGTGCATTCATCTGTAACCTGCCTTTTAGTTATATCACAGAATTGCCCTTAATTGTTACTGTTGATGAAATTAAGATAACTTTCACAACAGAGCAAGCTCAGTCCATTGCTTTAAGAATCTTCTCCAACGGCCACTGAAGACTCTCATTGACTTCAGTGGTGTTTTGATTGCAGCCTTAAAGCAAATGGACTATTGCAGCTGACAGAAGGAAGATGGCACAGTACATGGAACTACAGCTTGCAGTATCCTGGAATTCAGACATTGAAGACTTCAACTTCTGCCACTGCAGATATCAAATTCAAAAGCAGCTTTTAACAGTGTGGCCCATTGTAGATTCTGTACCCTCTAGACCAAAGGAGAATGAAAGTGAGTCTTAGAAAAAAATCCTCTTCTACTTGCTTAATTTATTTTTAAAAAGAAAAAATCTCAAGGCAAGTTGAAATAACAGTGGCACAAATAGACCTTAAAAATGTGTGTTATATTTAAAACGGACACTGTGATTCTCATTCTCCTCTACCTAGCACCTTGTGTAGTTATTTACAGCTATGAAATATGGGTGCAAAATGCTACTATTCTGATTTGAAACCATGTTGTGTCCACATTCCCTGAGTGTAAATGACTACACAGAGTACATGGCAGTGGAGAAACAGGTTCAATATATGCAGAATTCTATAAAGCCCGCATTATGCTACCAAACAAATCTTTGTATTATTTCACTGCTTAGTGTCAAAGATAAAATAACTTACCCATAAATTATGCTTTCTGAAGACAGTACCCTCTGCTCTATGTATGTAGCATTCAGAGCATGTACTCTGAAAGCTTAACTTTGTTCTCTTTGCATTCCGTCACAATTGTCTCCCCCTTCCCAGTTATCTCCATTTGGCAATGTGTGTACAGTTTAGGTGAATAACTACACTATCACAAACACCATTTGTCAGTTCTTTTGGCTGAAAACTACCCATAACTTTATAGCCTTGTCTCCAAACAAACAAAATGTATGACAGGAACTTAAGAAAAGAGGTAGGTGGATGAGAGTAGATTTATGGATGATACCAATTTGGAGAACAACAAGTATAGATGAGCAACTAATCACTTCTCCAAAGCTATGTGTTGCTATATCCCTTCTTCAGTGAGGAAGACAATGGAGAGGAAAGGAAAGGGAAATGACAAACAGAAATATCAGGAGACCCTCAAAAGGAGAGGGAATATAATATATCTAATTTTGGAAAGCGATCCTGTGATACTGTCATACTAAGCGCTGACACTTTGATACAATTAGACACTTTGGTACAAGTCTTTACTACCTATATACTGCCAGAATGTAACGGGTTCTATAGATACTTATGAGACCTCACGTAGTTGGACCAGAACAAGGCTGCCACGTTCCTAGTTTTATAAGGTAGAATTTTCACTTTTGGCCTAACTCTGTTTCCAGAGAAGTGGGAGTTTTACCAGTGTCTTCAAGAGTTAGGCCAATGCTGATGCTGAGTGCTTTCTGAAAGCTGCACACATAGTAATTGCATAAAAATCTCTCTCAACAGCCTCTAGACACATAAAAATGACTACAGTTCTGATGCAACCACCTCATGGTTTTCTTTCCACACAGACAAACCTTTTAAATTAATTAAAATAAATGCTAGCCAGTTTCAAGAGGTCTTGTGAAAAACAATGTATTAATCTGCATACAAATTTTCAAGCAAGGGCCTAAAAATGATGGTAGTATGGAGATGAGAAAAATAATGGAAACAGAGCAAGAGCCTCAATATCACCTTCTAAAGACATTTGGAATTACTCAAAATCATCATGTCCTTACAAAATGCAGGATGAGGTGGCCTCACTAGAGCCTAAGCCTGAGACCATTAGTGATAAATATATATATTACTCAGAGCTAAGCAGCTAAAAAAAGAGGGAGGGGGAAAGACGCATATAATTTTTTAAAAAATACTTTTAACAATTCTGACAGACAGAAATGGAAAATGGGTAACAGAAAATCTTTTATGATGCGAGGAAATTGTGGTCAATACTCCATGGCAGGATTCAGTCTTTTGCTTCATGTCCATGTTTCTGAAGAGCACTCGTCTGTTCAAATTAATATAGACTGCTGTGGAATACTGGATTATTTTATCTGCTTTCAAAATTTCTTTGAAGCATACTTTTGTGATTTTCTGATTCCTAGAAGATTGATCAGTTGACCACAGAGTTTTAAAACATATCTTCTCTGACTAATGTATCTTATAGGATGATTAGAATGGAATTTTACATTGTCACTTAGGTCTTCATAGCTCCTGGTGACATTCTCAAGCAGATTTCACTTAGAGTTACCATGGACTTCTCTGAGACAACTGATTCACATATATGACCATCCCCAAAAAAATCTTATAGCTAAAGATCCTGCATAAAAAATTCAAAAGACCCTAAGTGACTTAGATGTCTAGGCCTCATTTTCAGAATGACTTAGGCACTTAGAAGTTAGAATTTAGGCTCCAAAGTACCTAAATCACTTCTGAAAATATGAGTTAGGCTCCTAAATCACTGAGGCTCCTTTGAAACTGTTACCCCCTCTCTCTTACACACAGCATAAAACTCAAGAAAACAGGAGAACAGAGGAATTGACAGATAAAAAGAAAATTCTAACTTCCTGAATTGATGTATGTCTCAGATGCTGCCTTGCTCACAATGTCAAGAAACACAGAAAATGATTGGTGCATGTGATGATCTCTTGGTGCTCTTGAAACCCTTCCCAGTTACCTGTTACAGTGAGAGGAATTGTGCTGTTTTGGAAAATACACTTTCATCTTTGGGAGAATAAGAAGGGTCAAGGCTTCTGGAGTGTGTGTGTTTGGGGAGGGGAGGGAAATCTATGCATCGGACACATTTTGTTTGAAAGAAATTTTAATTTACAAACTCAAGATCCTAGTTCATATTCATTGGCGTGTTCTGGTTGCAAATCCATCTGAAAGTGGTCAATACTGCACAGTGGTGCCAAGACCACTCAAATCTTTAAAACTCTTCTGTAATTCCACAGCTTAAAGAAGATTGTGCTTGCCTCTTAAAAATGAATTCAGGTGCTTGTGACATAAATCAGACTGCCAGACTGAGAACAACTATATCCATCAATTAGATACAGCATGAGCAGCATTAATCCAGACTTCCCCACGCTGTCCAGTTTGTACACATGCTGCATCCAGGAGTCCAGGAGCAGTTCAGTCTGGGGCCTCTTTGTTGAGATAGACAACGATAAAACAACCGCTTGTGTGAATAATGAAGATGATTTTCTAGGATGGGGACATCTGCCCGCCGGGAGGTGGACTGAGACTAAGAATGCACTTTATATACTGTACAGCTACTAGACGCCCTTCAGATAGTAAAGATTTGCAGATGCACTTATCCTAAATTGTCTTCAAACCAGAACAGAGGGGTGAAAGACTTTGGACCCCTTTATCTATTATGTCATAGCCTTCCAAGTCTCTGGGCAACAGGAAAGGAAGATATGGAAAAGAAGTCAGTTGCTGAAAAATTTTCTTATTGTTAAATAAATGGTGTGTGTCGTATTTGTATATATCCCTGATATTTTTGAGCTGAGGGTTGCATTTTTTCATAATTAAATATTCACAGAAATCAGTTCACTCTAGTTGTGTGCCAGATGGTGAAAATCATCATCAGTCTTAGTGGTACTCCACTACCACCACCTCTATGGCATCTGTACTTCTTTTAAATATTTCAGTAACAGAGATGGCATTTAAAAAATAAAAATACAGTACAAAAAATAAAATCTATCTTGTTGAAAATAGTGATCATTCTTCCATTATCTGTTCAGTCTCATGTCAAGCTGACCACAAAGTTCTGATCTATAAGCGCCTTCAAAAACTTTTGCTCCGCAACGATGTCATGGTATCCATTCTAAAGGGGGTAGGAGAGAATAGAGGGAACAAAACAAAATCAAATTGTTACTGCAAGCAACAAAGATACACTCCTTTCCATGAATCAAATGGGTTACTGGGATAATACTATCACCAGGAACTTTTGTGGAAAGGACTCGTACGCTTATAGGCTATGCCTACTCTGCACACCATTGGTGACAGTATATAGTGCACATGTAGCTACACGGTGCAGTGAAAAGCAGGCTGCTTAGCTATGTGTCAGTGAAAGACTCTGGCAGAGAGAGGCAGCAGGAAAGTCCTCCCCCTGCCAGAGCCTTTCTCCACTCACAGAGTCTTTACCTACAACAGTACAAAGGCCACGCAGCGGGACAGTACACTGCTAAAAAGTAGCAGTGTGGATAGGGAGACATGGCTTGGGCGAGTAGAGAGCTATTCAGGGCATGTACACAGGCATGTCTGTACTATATCTGCCTGAACTGTCCCTCACTGGCTACACTGCTATGTATACCCTTGCTGGTGGGGCTGCCTGTATATGTACTCTACTGCCACTGAAAGAAGCGTGCAGTGTGACTATAGCCAAAGGCTGAGGAATAACCTCCCCAGGGCAGTGGTGGAAGTCAAAACCAGACTAGACCCATAGTATAGTGCGGGGAACAAGAGAGATGGACTGTGTGTGATCTCAGAGGCCTCTTCCATCACTAACTTCCAGGATTTCACACCATGCTTCTATGAAAGAGAGAAATATACACATTTAGAAAACTTCTTTCTGCATAAAGAACCAGAAAATAATTTATTTTTAAAGCTCCACTTGATTTCATGAACAGTGCACATAGGAATTTTTGGCAGGTCTGTGTCCTGTCAATCAGTCTCTAGAAAATACATCAAAAACAGCCCCTCCCTCCAAATTCCAATGTATTTCCTCTTCCTTGGCTGCAATCCAAAGCCCACTGAAGTAAATGGAAATTTTTTCACTGACTTTAATGTGTTTTGGATCAGGCCCTATACAAACCTGCCAAATCCTGTGGGGACAGACTAGGGGTTTTTTGACCCTTCTGTGCGTCTGTGGAAAAACCCCACATAGGGAAATCCTTAACTGATTGGCCATCTGTCTTTCCTCATTTCCTGCCTCTTGTACAGCAGCAGCTAACACTGCTCCTGCCAAGCAGAGCTCTCCCTGTCTCCTTGGGAGCAAACAGAAAATTTCACATAGGGCAGAGTGTAGAGCAGAGGTCTCAAATACACAGCCAGTGGGGTTATTTCCTGCAGCCCGCCGAACTCCCCTCCCTGCTGCTCACCTCCAGGTGTTTCCTGCCACCAGTTATTTGGCGGTGCTTAGCGCTTTCCAGGAGGGAGGGAGGAAGGAGCAGGGAGCAGCATGCTCAGGAGAGGAGGCGGGGAAGAGGCAAGGTAGGAGCGAGGATTTGGATAAGGGGTTGGAATGGGGGCAGGAAAGGGGTGGGAAGGGGCAGGGCCTCATGGAAGGGATGGAGTGGGGGGTGGGGCGAGGGGCAGCTGGGTGTGTGTGTGTGCGGGGGGGTGTGGGTGTGGGTGTGGGTGGGTGTGTGCGCACGCGATGTGGCCCTCAGGCCAATGTACTAGTCCTCATGTGGCCCTCCTGGTGATTCGAGTTTGAGATCCCTGGTGTAGAGGAAAGTAGCTGCTAGCCCAAATAATTTCCACAAGAGGGCAGGAAGGAACAGAAAACCGCCAGAAGCTCAAGGCCAGTTCTGCTCTCTCCTCCCATCCAGCAAAAATTGTGTGGGTCTGCTCCTTGGTACCGTCTGACAGAAACCTCCCTGGCAGGAAAGTTTTGAAATCTGTCTCTCTTCCATTGGAAGATTTGTTGAAACCTAATTTTCTTCTTCGACCTGATTCCTGGACTACTGCATAGGGGGAAAGCAACATACTCCATCTGAAGCACCTGACATTGGCTACTGTCGGAAGACAGGATATTGTGCTTGTGACAAAGCTCTGTCCTTATCTTCGTGGATCCTGCGTTTCCTGGTGGATTTTTACTAGCCTCAGCGGCTCACTGTGACCCTCCACGGAGCCCTTCTCTCTCTGGAGACAAGGTCACAGCCTATTGAGCCATTTTCATCACAAACCAGTGAGGAGAAGCTATCCTTCCTGGCACAGTCTCTATTGTCTCCCAATCTCAGAGACTAATTAGGGGAGGCAGAAAGGGGGGAGCCCAGGCCCGCCCTCTACTCTGGGCTCCAGCCCAGAGACCCTAATAGTATCAGCTAAGATGGCTGACCTTTTATTCACAAAACACAATACAATTCCCTGGGCTACTTCCCCACAGCAGTCCCCGCTTCTTCAAACTCCACTTCACCCTTACCTCAGGGCCTCCTTCCTTCAGTATGATATGTTGTCCACCACTCAGTCTCACCAACAGCATAACTTCCTTCCACAGCTCCTGACTAACCGGGAGGTTTTTATCTGGATTCAGCCAGTCCCTGATTGGCTTCAGGTGTCCCAATTAGGCTAGCTGTTTCTACTCCTTTCTAGAAGGTTCTTAATTGGCCCCAGGTGTCTTGATTGGCCTGGAGTAGCCTTTGTTTGGCTATCCAGGGAACAGGGACCTGCACACCCTGAGACTAATGTACCTGCCTTCCAGCACTCTCCTATATCCTTCTGGTCTGACTCCGTCACAGGCTAGATGGACCATTGGTCTGACCCATTCTGGCTATTCTTATGATGTAACATATCTTGATTTTGGTAAGGCTTTAACACAGTCCCACATGACATTTCCATAAGTAAACTAGGGAAATGTGATCTAGATGACATCTACTATAAGGTGGATGCACAATTGGCTGAAAGACCATCCTCAAAGAATAGTTATTAATGGTTCGCTGTCAAACTGGGAAGGTGTATCTAGTGGAGTCTCACAGGAGTCAGTCCTCGGTCCAGTACTATTCAATATTTTCATTAATGCGTTGGACAGTGGAGTGGAGAGTGTGGTTATACAATGAGTAGATGACACCAAGATGGGAGGATTGCAAGCGCTTTAGAGAACAGGATTAGATTTCAAAACAACCGTGACAAATTGGGGTATTGGTCTGAAATCAACAAGATGAAATTTCATAAAGACAAGGGCACAGTACTAAACTTAGGAAAACAAAATCAAAGGCACAGCTACAAAATAGGGACTAACTGGCTAGGTGGTAGTACTGCTGAACAGGATCTGGGGGTTATAGTGGATCACAAGTTGATGTGAGCCAGGAGTCATTCTGGTTGCACCCCTGATATGAGCCAACAATGTGAAGCAGCTGTGATAATGAACAATATTGTTCAGGGGTGTATTAACAGGAGCATTATATGGAAGACCTGAGATAACTGTCCCACTCTACTCTGCACTTATGCGATCCCCACTGAAGTACTGTGCTATACTTCAAGGGTGCTATACTTTAAGAAGGATGTGGACAAATTGAAATGAGTCGAGAGGAGAGCAACAAAAATGATACAAGGTTTAGAAAATGTGACCTATGAGGAAAGGTAAAAAAACTTGGGCATGTTTAGTCTTGAGAAAACTGAGGGAGATCTAATAACAGTCTTCAAATGCATTAGGGGCTATTATAAAGAGGATGGTCATCAGTTGTTTTCCATGTCCCTGGAAGATAGATAAAAAGTAATGGGCTTAATCTGCAGCAAGGGAGATTTAGATTAGACTTTTAGAAGAATGTTCTAACCACAAGAGTCATTAAGCTCTGGAATAGGTTACCAAGGGAGGTTGTGGAATCACCACCATTGGAGATTTTTAAGAACAGGTTGTAGAAACACCTACCTAGGACGGTCTAGATAGTTTACTTGGTCCTGGCTGAATCTGGGGAGATGGACCAGGTGACTTCTCAAGGTCCCACCCAGTCCTACGTATCTATGATTCTATGAACTAGACATGCTTCTTCAGAATGTGTCAGTTTTGACGAACTGGCATTTTCCAACAGTAAAACATTCCATTGGAAAACTTCTGACCAGCTCCACCCATTTTACAGAAGGGGAAACTGAGGCAGGGTAAAGTGACTTGCATAACGCCAAAAATCCAATTAGTACTAGACACCGGAATAGAACTCAAGACTGACTCCTAAGCCATGCTCATTCTTTCAGATCATTGTGTCTCCCAACTTCTTAGCACAGGACTATTTTTCTCTAAGCATTTCCCATAAAAGAAAATAGTACATTACCTTAATCATCTCAGACATGGTCTCATTGCCATAATAGTGCAAAGAACTGTTTCGGTCAGTGAAGTCGTACTTAAAGCCTGCCAGGTGAACTTCACTGCATATGTGAAATGCCATTGTGATGGCAATTAGCCCTGTCGTAGGATGTTTGGGTTTCTAAAAGCACAAACAAACAAATATCATTGTCAGCTTGATATAAGGAGACAAACCCAAGAGTGAGTTTTCTAACAACATCATCAAACCCACTAAAGATTGCAGTATGAAAAAGTTGGCAACATTGCTGAAAGGAGCTCTGAGCTTTTTTAGAGCTAGAAATTTCAGAAAGGAAGAAAAAAAAATCTTCTGTAAGATGAAATTGTTTATGTTCAAAAATGTCTAGAAGTAGACCCACCGACATATATCCACAACATATAAGTCAAAACGTCACTTTGTACATTAAAGAAATTTATGAGCAGTGTCCAGTTTTTAATTCTGAAGAGCTAATTAAAATGTATTACCAGAGCAGAGGAAGACTATGTGAATATTCAATTCATTGTTACTACTGGATCTATCTGATGATCTATTACAGTGGCCTCCAACCTTTTCACACCCCAGATCACTTTTTGAATGTAAGGGCAACCCAGGATCTACCCCACCCCTTTCCCAAAGCCCCACCCTGCTCACTCCATCTCCCCCACCCGCACTCACTTTCACCAGGCTGGGATAGGGGGTTAGGGTGCAGGAGGCCGTGTGGGGTGCTGGCTCTGGGAGGAGTGTGGTTGCCACTAAGGCAGGTTTCCTGCCTATCCCAGCCCCACACCGCTTCCAGAAGGGGCCAAGGCGCCCCTGCAGCTTGTTCCTGGCCAATGGGAGCTGTGGGGGCGGTGCTTGCAGAGAGGGGCAGCATGCGGAGTTCTCTGTTCTCCCCCCCCCAGCTCCTGGGGCTGCGCTGGCTGCTTCCAGGAGCAGCATGGGACCAGGGCGGGCAGGGAGCCTGCCTTAGCCGCAGCCAAACTGCACCACCAGAGATCGCAATGGTGACTAAGATCCTGCATGTAAATACCTTGCAATGTCGCTACAACAGTGCCATGCACACATCTGTTCTCACTTTCAGATGACACTGTAAATAAGAAGTGGGCAGCATTATCTCCCATAAACGTTTCTCTTAGCGATTGGCTGATCAAGAAGTAGGACTGAGTGGACATGTAGGCTCTAAAGCAGTGGTCACCAACTGGTCGATCGCGACCAACTGGTCGATCCTAGAGGATCCTTAGAGGCACCCACACTGCGCCGCTGGTGATCGTGATCAACTGGAAGATCCTCTAGGATCGACTGGTTGATTACAATCGACTGGTTGGTAACTCCTGATCTATTCCATTGCTATTTTACATGGCCCTGACATGACCAACACTGGAATATTGCAATTAATTCTGGGCACTACATTACCAGTAAGACTTTGACACAGGCATCAGTTCAACAAAGCACTTAGGCATATGCTTAAACTCTTGAGTAGTTCTAGTCAATACGAAAACATATGCTTATGTGCTTTGCTGGATCAATCCTGCATAGGCAAGGCGGGGGACTGGACAACCTAATGGATAGATGGATCTTTTCCATCCCTTATTTCTATGAAACTGGCTTCGGAGGACTGGAAGAGAGGCCTTCAGCTCATCTAGATAGGGCCCAAAATACTTTTCATTAGCACATCATATTGACAATTCTGATTTCCTAAATATTTGGTTCAGAGGACTGCATAATTCTTACTTTATAACACTTCACATTTGTAGAACATTGTCACGAAGTTTGATAGGTTTCTCAGAAAAATGCCATGTAAGAGTAAACATGCCCCGTAAAGACATTAAGTCATTCACAGGGAGCACATATGGTTTTATAATTGCTACTTCTAGAATCATGTTCACGTTGTGGGCAGTACTAATAAACACAGAAGTATATGACGCTGTGTTGGAATATGAACAAGAAGAGGGACAGCAATGCTGGCATCATGGAAAAGAGCAAAACTGGATGGAAAAGAAACATTACTGTTCAAAACGTATATAAAGACAAAAGGGATTGAAAAACTTAAAAACTGTGACCTGGATGGCTCCTTCTCATGGATGTAACTCCAGGAGAGGGCCTGGTGGATGAAAGTCTCCATTGATCACTCTCTCAGGGATAAAACATGGGAGTGTTTACATGCTTACCTCCCTCCTCCCATGGAGTAGAAAACAAGTTGGTCCCCAGAACCAATGCTGCCCTCTGAGAGCCATGTGAGATGGCCCCTTCTTGGAGGGGCTTTATGCCGCTATACCAACTTCAAGATCACAAGTCTCCATCTGGCTCACTAACACCATGGCTTCACAGGTGTCCCAGATGTTATTTTTGTCCTCTATGGCCATCTTTAAGGGGGGAGAAGATTTCCTAACATGGAGTTCACAAAGCCATTGGGCTGTCTGTGGGTATGGTGACCAGACAGCCAGTGTGAAAAATAGGGACAAGGGGTGTGGGGTAACAGGTGTCTATGTAAGACAAAGCCACAAATATCAGGATGGTCCCTATAAAATTTGAAAATCTGGTCACCCAGTCTATGGGGCTTGAGAAGGTCATTAGATTCTCCTCTGCTCCAGTTGCTTTATCTCCCATTTGAAGCCATAAACACCTTTATGACATTAGAGTCCTTTCTAAAGCACCCAGTTGAGCTAGAATATGCAAGTTTGATTCAATGTAAGAGAAAAAACAGGAGGAATAGATAAATTTGCTTTCATGGAAATCAAATATGCTTAGCAAGAACTATTAGGAAAATCAAGTCAGACAAATGTTGTATTGATTCTACACAGGATACTTGGGAAAGATTCCCGTGGGCTGTCAGCTGCACTTTAATGACATAGCACTTCGTGTAAACAATTAGTCTGTGGCGTCAGGATATGGCAGATGAAGCTTATTTACTTAGCTTTACATAGGCCTGTGCAGTCCAGGATCAATCTTGCGTACACAAAGAAGGTTTACGGCTTAATACCTGCATTTCTGTAGGTATTAGAATATTCTTTAGAAAGAAACTATCAATTAAAATTATTTTTATATAAAAATAAGCAGTTAAGTCAATCGCAATGCTCTGCCCCAATTTGCAAAGCTATGACTTCATGGCACTCCTTCCACTAGAATGCTAAGAGACTGTTGGAAGAGGATAGAACACAGACAGAAGCCCATTAAGAAATGATGGGCTTCAAATTCAGAGAGCCTTGTAATCCATTGCAAATATATTTCATCATTAAAAAAAATGTTAGCTTTGTTGTTCAAAGAATCTGGGTTCTGTATCTACTTCCCTGGGTAAATGTCTTTCTTTTTCCTGGGTTTATGACTCCTCAGATTTCTAAGCCAGTGCCTGTTCTTAACGGCATCACTGAGAAAACTATCCTCTGGCTCTCTTGTGGTTCTTCACTCATACCACAGCAGCATTACCTATGTATTTGACCATGCTGATTTTTGAATCTCTGAAGGAATGGATAAGATGTCGCACATGCGTCGATGTATTAAACACAGAAAGATTCTCTACGGCAGATGGTATAAAGGTTGAATTGAGAATGCCCCTTTTAGTCAATTGATATACACCTCAACCTAAACAAGTGCCACTTAAACCTTTATAACACACCTCACCATTAGGTATTCTGTTTAAGTAGAACATGTGACAAACAAAAATATTTTAGGCAGTTTAACATAAAAACCACCCTGGCACCATTTTTCATATTCCTCCAACACTAAAACCTTAGTATCGTGAATCTCAGTGAGTCGGGAGAAGAAAAATAAAACCAATACATTGTACTAACTTCTGCAAAATTACCTATATAGTTCTTCCATGCATGGTAATGCTGTATGGTTGTGATGCAATGTCTCTGAACTTTTTAGAGCTGAAGTGAGGGCTATGTCCTATTGGAAGACCAGGATAGAAGCCAGTGATATAAAGCTTCCCATTCTAGTTATGAGCCATTAAAACCACTATTTTTCCAGTATTGAATACTGCCCCCCTCATTCAGAGGTAAATTCAGCAGCCCAAACCCATTATGATGAAGTCTTCATAGCCCCTCTCCCCACAGTTACTATTATGCATTCTTTTCCTCTGTATGTATATGTTACATGAATCTGTGTGGACACAGAAGCCATATCCACACTAGAATAAAAGATTATATTTTTGATGTGTGTTAGCTTAAGCTGTAGAGCTCATCTTAACTTGTTAACTGATGTTAAAACTACAAAACAAGCATGGGAGATGCTACAGACTTTAAGAGATACAGCTGTGCTTCAAAGTCAATGATTAAACAAGGCCATGGTGTGGTTTTTTTTATTGAAAATTTCAACAACATTCTAAAAAACCCCAATAAAATAATAAAGTGTAAATGTGAAAGAGGTTTTTCGACATAGTTAATTACAATACACAGATGATTGTGATCATTTTATATAATCTCTTTGGAAACAATTAACAACAACAAAAATACACCTACCTCTTTTCTGGGAAACGTTGTTGGGAAGTGAAGCCATTCATGTGCTGTTTTTCTGATAATGATAGGATCCAGTATCCTGATTTTATTAACTTTATAGATCATGTTCAAGGCGGGTTTCTTCCAGAAACCATTTGTGTTCTGTAACAGTCAAGTATATTGTTTTACCTCTAGGATTAGTTGATCCTGCTTTTGTAGCATCTCTAAGTCTAACTCACACATCATGCATTTAGAGTGGACAGAGAAGAGAAGCCACACACATGATTTAAAAAAAAATAATGACAGAGCCTTTGATTTTTTACATTTCTCAAAATGTCACTGAGGATACAGAAGAATGGAGTTTCTTGTATATGAAATACCCACCAACAGTGCATTTTTATAACCATTCTATAAAAACCTATATACAAGTTTGCCAGAAAGAAAATATTACACAGACCTAAATATCTCTGGCACAACATAGAACAGTAAGAAAAACACTGGGCCCAGTAATTCCTTCGGCTACTTAGGGACATCGCCCCCTGAAATCAACAGCGCATTCAACTATGTATCTGAAGGCAGAATTTAGTCAATACGATTTTGAGACAATTTGGCTAATTTCTGTACTTTGCTTGCTCATTTGCATGGACGGGGGATTCATTTTGACTAGTTCCTTCTGCTGCTTATAGGGTTGCCAACTCTTCCTTATAGGATTTTCCCTATAGACTATGCAGATTTATTCAAAATTATGCAAGTTACACATATTTACGTAAATTCAGAATCTACTAATGTTTGCTTTGCGAAAGTTGTCAGGTACTGTGCTTATCACTCACTTTTAAAATGGAGTAACTGATTCTAATCTCACTTGAACTGGTATATAAAGCAGGAGTAATTCCACTGAAGTTTAATCAATTTTATGGCTAAAAGAGGCCATTACAATCATTTAGTCCACCTTTCCCAATAACCCAGTGATTCCAGAGTAAGGGAGAGCAGAAACAAGTCTAATCATAGGCGCTGACTCTGTGGGTGTGCATGGCTGGAGCACCCACAGGAAAAAAAATGACTGGCAGCCAAACTCCCCCACCCCCTCCTCCTCCCCTGAGCGTGCCACGTCCCCTTTCCTCACCACCCCCGCAGCACTTCTCACCTAACAGCTGTTTGGCAGCGCTCAGGACTTTCCAGGAGGCAGTGGGAGGAGTGGGGATGCAGTGTGCTCAGGGGAGAAGGTGGTAAAGAGGCAGGGCAAGGATAGGAACTTGGGGGTAGGGGGTGGAATAGGGGCGGGGTGAGGGTGGTGCAGTGGCAGGCTGGGGTAGGGCAGGGGGGGTGTCAAGCACCTAGGGGGAGGAGGGGAAGTCGGAGCCTATGAGTCTAATGTCCTTCACTTGTGACTCAGTTTTAAAACAATAGCACATGTCCTATCAAAAATTCTTCTCCTCCATCTGTCATGTAAATCAGTTGTGCTCTCATTCCATGATCCAATGTGGATCAAAAGAATTCTCATTTAGGTGGGGAACAATACTTAAAAAAAATAAAATCCTGTTTTCATACATATATTCCTAGCAATATAAAACTGTGGAGGAAGGAATTGGGGCCTGGCAGGGAGAGAAGGGGTAAATCCTAAAACTATATGACACAGATAGAATGGTTTCAAAACAGAGGGTAATATCCTCAGCTGGTGTGAACTGCTGTAGTTCCATTAATTTCAATTATACTAACCGACACCAGCTGAGGCTTTGACCCAGAATATTTTCCGAAGTTTTTCTTGTCTTCGACTAAATTGTAGGAACATGGCATGAGCTGTTCTGATATAAGTAGAAACATCTTCTGATATAAGTAAGGGAGAGCAGATGCAGATGTATAGTTCCATAACATAAACAAGTTGTTGTTTATTGGATTACTTCAGTTTATTATAGCACTTTACTTCTAAGATTAGTAGAAAGAAGTTAATGCATACACTCAGTCAAGGTAAACAAAGCCATGACAACTTGAACCAAAAAAAAAATAACTAACTAAATATAATGAATACATAAACTTACTATTCTATGACCACTCAATATGTCCCAGAGCCACTTTAAGTCATATGGTTTGAAGACCAGAAGAACTACAGTCGTGTCAGGATCATAGTGAACTGGATCTGAAAAAACAGACTCTGGATAAAAAAGTCGGAAAGTTGTCCTCCTCCCAACATCCTCTTCATACCCTACGATGGGACCATTATTCATTCTGTAGGCAAGGGGAAAAATATATACAGAGAGGATCACCATAAATCCACTTTGGTAGGCTCTGCAGGGAAAATAGCACAAGGAATTTAACAGCACAACTTTTATTAACAGTGTTAATTGGGAGACGTGCAGTTATACAGTAGATTCTGCATTGACAAGTTAGCCCAGAGTCTTCAAACTTGTAAGGAAATTTGGTCAAGAAGGTTCAGAATAAAAGACAATATAGCCAACCATGCAGCCCTACGCCAGCAAAATTCCCTCTGGCATTGTCCATAAACTGGAATATAGACTTAAAACTTCAGATTATCTAGTTCAGTTTAATTCAGTAGCAATTTTCTCCTAAATCATGATGGGGGGAGCCATGGCCTTTGTTTACTTGTTTTATTTGTTTAGTAAATTGACAGCCAAGATGGGAAAGTAACAAATGTGATAGAAATGGTCACTACAAAGCTAAACTGTCCTAGAGCAGACAACAGGAGAGTCGCCATGACAAATCCTCAGGGTAAATCTATGTGTATCTGTGGATGGGGATGTTCTTGAAAAGTTGTTGGCTGGTAGTAACTACTGGAGAGTCAGCTGAAGGTGGATTTGTGAAGGTGGATTTGAGAGACAGCTCAGAAAGAGGGGGAATTGGAGACAGTGTATCCTATACTTGGATAGATCCTCAAATGAGATGAAAACACCCCAAGAAAACCCTGGCAGAGAGAGCTACTGATTAATTGCTGAAAGATCCAGGTTCCAGAGAAGACATTACAACTCTCTATGTATTGGAGAAATGAAGGGAATTAATTCTCTTCTGTATCTTGACAGGATTAGAGTTCAGACTGTGTCCATCGTTTACCTAGTTTTAATTTAATCTGTATGGTGCACATATATAGTGTCTATTTTTTTTATTAATACTTGTACATGCTGAGTGACTGCTTCTCTGATAACCACTGAATTAAAGAAAATGGGAGAGCCAAGATATTGGGGACTCTGTTCTGCCCTGAAGAGTTAAACAAGCTGACTAATGGTGGTAGTAGCGGTATAAATCACCTTTGCACATCCCTTGCTTTGTGGCTGTCCTGTATTCCTTGCAACAACCTGCCAAACCCTACATTCTAAGAACTCTCCCAGTCTTCCTTAAAATTCACTGCTTTCACAAAATCTCAAGATAATGATCTCCCCCACCATCATTTCTATCACTTTGTCTAAAACAATTCACTATGTATCGCATTTGTCTGAATTAGGCTGCAGACTCCTCAGGGCAGGGCCCTGGAAATAAATAATACTTAAAGGAAGAAAAGAAACTATGGAAAATTCTATTTGTTACAGCTGGTTCCAGTATTTATGGGACAGGTCCATGGCAATAAGCGAGTTCATTTCTGACTTCAGAAGGAGAGGGGACCTGGAAAAAACTGTATACTGTAGTATTAATGATTACTGTGTATACATATGTTGATTCTAAAATGACCCCATAGATCAGCTAGGTACCCTTGTCATATAACTTTAAAAAACAGGATTTATTTAAGGGGAAAGTTAGATTCATTGTTGTGCTACTTTATTTAGAACAGCAACTCTCTCTTCTTCGCAATCCTCTTCCCTCACTGCTTCTTTCAGCTCTTTCTGCACTAAGCTTTACACCATCTATTATCTTGTTTGCAACCCTACCCCTTCATGTCCATCAAGTCCTCTGCCCCCTTCTCCAAACCCCTCCTTAAAAGTTACTTCTTCCAAGATTTCTGCTATCTTTCCTTCTCCTCAATAATCCTCCTTTCCCTACATTTTCATGTGTCTTCTTTTCTCATCTCCTTCCAGGCCTGGCCTTGCAAACACTTGCTACCCAGCATAACGTATACTACCGTGACTGGTCCCATTTACTCTAAACAGGTTGACTATTGGCTGTAGAAAGCACTGTTTGCAAACTAATGCCATTAGATTGTAAGCTCTTGAGGGCAAATGAGCAGGTCTTGTATTTATAAAGCACTGTTTGAATTTATACCACAATATACATTATAAAGAGTATATCAATACCATAAGAAGAAGTTTGGTGATAAAGTCACACTAGGGTGCCATATGATTAACATTTTTCTAGTGCCTGACATTTTCTTGGGATCCCTGTACTGGGGCAGCTGCCCCACTCCAGGAAAAAGGGCTTAAAACAGTCCTGCAGAGGGCTGTAATTAGGGCTGTGGCTGGGAGCAAGCAAGCTCCCAGGCTGATTAGGCAGAACAATCAGGGCCCAGCTGGCCCTGATAAAAAGGGCTGACAGTTTGGTGCTTGGAGAGAGAGTGTCTCTGTCTGTGGAGGCAGACAGACCTGGTTGCTGGGAGCTTGACAAGGTACCTAGAGTGGTGCAGGGCTGGGGCAAGGCAAGAGGAGCTGGGGAAGCTCTGGCCTGGAAACCCCCAGGCTGCAGAGCCTAGGAGATGGCTCAACAAAGGGGTACTGGGGTTCCAGGGGGCTCTAGAGGCAGAGGCAGCAGGCCAAACCCTCCTTGCTAATGATGAATGGCAATGATACTGCAGTCTGCCCCAGAGACCGGGGGCAAGTGGTGACTGACAGATGCCTAGACTGAGGCAAAGTGGAGATAGGAGGTGGGGATTCCCCAGGGAGGGGAGACCCAGTGTGAGACTGTGGGGGTACTGCAGGAGTGCAGCACCCAGGGAAGAGGGCACCAGGGTCCAGGGAGGGACACGGGGCCAGTGCGTGGGAGGGACTACGGACTGCAGACCATCTTGGTGCAACCTTAACCATCATTCAGGATTATCTGTTAATTTTACAGAATATAACGTCACACATTTTGTTGTTTTACAAATTGCTTTAAGTACTCAGGAATATCCAGGATAGAAGGGAATTTTATTGTTAAAACAGGTAAACCTATAACAGCTGAACTCCGAAGCTGCTCAAAAAACTTTGTTATATAAAAAAAGATACAACTTACCTTATTACCACATCATAGGAGTCAATTTTCTCCCCTAATGTCTTGTTTCGAAGTACTCCTCCATTACCAACAACAACACACCTTCTGCAGAACATACTGTTGAATAAACAGAGCTTTAATATGCATGCTCAAACATATCAAATTTACTATGTTTTACTTTAAGTTGTACTTATTTTATGAACATTTGGTTTCACAGGTAGCACAGAAACCAAGAACAACAGAACATAGCTTAGGGTGGATTTTTAGTTTAGTTACCATTGTTTGGATTGGATTTGATTTGAGTGTGATAAAGTAGGTCTCCATCACCATCCAAGCAGCATTAGAAGTTAAATACTGACATTATAACATTAAACAATGACTTATTTATCTAACACCTAACATTTACAGATCATATTTAATCAATAAATAGCACAGCACTCTACAAAGGGCACTCCTCAGAGTCGGTTTTATAAGACTATTTGACAAGTTAAGGTACTAGTCAACATTACTAAGGTTCTGTAATTTAGCCTATTTAGTAGTACTTCAATATACAAAGCCCTCCCATTTCTTTCTCTCTTTCTTTGTTCTTCCTTAGCAAAGTGGTACTTGACATGAGAAAGAGTGGTGGAATCAGATCCAAAGACAATGCTGACAAATAAAGTTAACAGAAGCGGTGGCAGATTAGGGACAGGGCCTGTATCCAGCGGCCCCAGCCACCTTGGGGGCCCTGGAAAAAATCCACCGCTGGGCAGCAGAAGCCCAGAGCCTCGGCCATCGGAGCAGGTAAAGTCCCCATTCCCTGATCCTGCTCTGTGGCAGCAGCCATAGGATAGGGGAAGCCTCCCCACCTCCCAGCACCCACCATATCCGCTCCACAGAGGAAGTCATGGGACAGCAGGGGAAGCCCCAGTACCCAGACCCCAGCTGCAGCCCTGGGTCTGGGGGAGCTCTCACTTCCTGCTGTGGCCCCAGGCCATGGCACAGGGATAGATCTTCTCCAATCTTGGGGCTGCAGTGGAGGGGGGGCAGAAAGGAGCAAAAGGGGTTGTGGGGCTGCAGTGGGGGGGCAGAATGGCGAGAACCTCCAGGGGCACCCCAGGGAAGGGGCAGAAAGGGATGGGGCTATGGATGGGACCGCAGGTGGAAGGGGTGAAATGGGGGTCGGGCCACAGACAGAAGGGATGGTAAAGGGCTCCCCAGAACCTTAATCTGCCTCTGTACAGAAGAGGTGAGACAAGAGCCAATGCTATATCCCTCAGGCCTTGTCAGCTGGGTGGCATGTGAGTGGCGGCTGTTGGCCAGGTCCCCAGCTGTGAAGGCAACATCCTGCCAGAAGCAGCGCAGAAGTAAGGTGGCAATACCATACCATGCCATCCTTACTTCTGTGCTGCTGCTGGCAGTGGCTCTGCTTTGAGAGCTGGGCTCCCGACCAGCAGCCGTCACTCTCCAGCTGCCCAGCTCCGAATGCAGTGCGCTGCTGCCGGCAACGAGAGAAGTAAGTGCAGCAGCACCACAACACTCCCCTCCCCTCCCCCGCAACACACACAACTCCTTTTTGGGGTCAGGACCCCTACAATTACAACACTGTGAGACTTCAGATTCAAATAACTAAAAATCACAGAATTTACAGTTTTTAAAAACCTATGACCATGAAACTGACCAAAATGCACCATGAATTTGGGAGGGCCTTGTAGTGGGGTGGCTGCCCCACTCCAACGGAAATTGGTTCAACAGTCCTGCAAAGGATTGTGGCTGGGGAAAGGCAGCCCAGCAGAGGGCTGCAACAGAAAGCAGCTGGGACAGAGTAGCCACGGCTGTGGCTGGGTCAATTAGGTACCTGTTGGTCCTGATAAAAGGGCCCAGAGTTTGGTGCACAGAGAGAGTCTCCTCCTCTAGCTGTGGAGGCAGACTGGCCTGGCTGCTGGGAAAGCTTGAGAAGGTACCTGGAGTGGAGCAGAGCTGGGGGAAAAGACCAGAGGGGCTGGGGGGCTCCAGGCTGGCAACTCCCCAGGCTGCAGGGCCTAGTCTGAGACCAAGGAGGGGTACTGGAGTCGCAGGGGGCAGCCCACAGGTAGGAAAAGGCAGCAGGCCAAACCCTCCTTGCCTATGATGACTGGCTTATACAGACTGCAGTAGGCCCCAGTGAAAGGGAGCTAGATGGTGACTGGCAGTAGCCCATCGGCTGAGGCAAGGTGGGGATAGTGGGTGGGGATTCCCTGGGCAGGGGAGATCCAGTGAGACTGTGGGAGTACTGCAGAGGTGCAGCACCCCCAGGAAAAGGGCACCAGAGTCCGGGAGGGACACGGGGCCAGCAGACAGTGGGACACTGGCCTGCAGAGGGTGCTTTGGAGGCTGGAATGCTAATTTCCTGGACAACCAGCAGGAGGCGCTGCAGGGGTGAGTTGCCATATGCTTACAGGCCCCATTGATGACCATCTGAACGTTAATATAATTAACTGATTCCTTGCTAACATCCAGCTAATGGCCTAATTCAGTGTGGTTTGGTATCAGAGAAGTTAGAGATGGAGAAAGCCTGTTTAGTCATTTTTATCCATCTCTTCAGGCTGTAATAGGAAGAGAGCGCCTGAGACATGAGGCCTGATATAAGGCCTAAACTAAAGTAGTCAGGGCCTGCTGATATAAAGCAAAGTCAGCAAAAGTTAGGCTGTGAGCAGAAGTCAGGCCCTGTTACAAAACACGCCTCGTTGCAACTTCATAGAACCTGGCAAGAACAAGGCTGGTATTGCAAAAACGCAAACAGCCCTAAGAAGCGGTAGGCACAGGACACTCAAGAAAACGCATTGCAGAAGGTTAGTATCAGAACACCCCCAATACCAAGTATGGTAGAAGCACACTGCCCGAAGACACACTGATCCCTCCTAAAGATAAGGTCAGGGTGACAGAGACGTTTTGATCAAACCAACATGTACAAGGTAAAGGATGGTAACTAACCACATCAGAAGGGCAATATATAACTTGTTTGTATCAGTGTATAAAAAAGGGGTCACAGGGGACGTGTCTTTGTCCAGCCAAGGGGACAACAGAACATCTTGCCATTCATTGAGCTGGTCCATTGTAACGGGCATACCTGTCTTAGAATCTCTTTGGAGTCTAGGGGGGTGCTTTGACAACACTAAACCTGGTGGAGCACCTTCACTACTGTGGTCTTCTTGGGCAGTTCTATCAGAGTCTTCTGTGTGAGCTATCTGGCCAGAGCCAGTGCAACATGCAGTGAGAACACACACAGCAACAACTGATGAGACAGGCCATCGCAGGATTGCTCCCTACAGTAGATTTCCCAGCTGTTCGTCCAATCTAGTTTTAAGATATCCTGAGCAATGAAGCAAATGAATGTATCCCAGAGTTTAATGGAGCCCCCCTCATTTCTAGAACAATTAGGATGGAAAATGTCCTCTTTTAATTCTGTTCCATTGCTTCTAGTTATATCACAGGGTTCAAAGTGGGCCAGATGAGTTGTAGGAGAGTAGCAGCGACGGAAAAGGGAGGTGAAGGGAAGCAGAAAGGCGGCCTCTAAGGCAGGGGTCAGCAACCTGTAGTAACTATATGGCTTTTTTGTAGCCATGCTGGAAGGTCTGAACTAAAGCCAGACTTTTTGCAGCCAGACTGAAGAAGCAGCAACCATTAGCTGTAGGCCTGGAGTCACATATTTACATTTTATTTAAAATGTATTAAAAAGATTTACACTAGGCTGGGAGGAGGGGACTTGCCCTAATAGTTATTACTTTTACCAGATAAAGCACTGTCATTACACTTTTTTATTGTTTGACACTGAGATTTTTGTTTGGTTTGTAATTGCTTTTGTTTGCTGTATAATTAATTGTACTAGATGTAAACTAGTTAAGATGGTGGGGTATGCTTGGTTAGGTAATTTTGTTATAATTGGTTAGCCCTTGGTTACACTGGCACTTTATAGCGCTATAAAGCCCCCAAGAGCGCTATAACCTCCTCCCCGTCCACACTGGCAAGGCACATAGAGCGCTATAACCTTGGAGTTATAGCACTCCTGGTAATCCACCTCCGCACGGGGAATAAGGGCTGTAGCGCAGCTGCTGTAGCGCTACAGCGAGAATGTGGACACCCACTGTGCATTAATTGGCCTCCAGCCCGTCCCATAATTCCCGTTCAAGCCACTCTGGTCATCACTTGCAAACTCTTTTGTCCTGTCCTCAGGTGACCACACGTCAGACCCGCCCTTTAAAGTTCCAGGGAAATTTGAAAATCCCCTTCCTGTTTGCTCCAGCCAAGCGTGGCGTGCTCTCAGGGAACCCTTGCAGGTGATCATTCTGCTTGATCATGACTCCACGTGCCATGCCTCCTCGCAATAGGCGATCCCCAGCGTGGAGCAATAGCGAGGTGCTGGACTTCATCACCTGTTGGGGGGAAGAGGTTGTTCAGTCTCAGCTGCAGTCTAGCCGCAGGAATTATGATACCTATGGGCAGATATCACAGGCCTTGGCGGAAAGAGGCCATGAGCGGGACACTCTACAGTGCCGCGTTAAAGTAAAGGAGCTTAGGCATGTGTATCGCAAAGCCCTCGAGGCAAACGGCCACTCCGGGGCAGCCCCGGTGACTTGCAGATTTTATAAGGAGCTGCACACAATACTTGGTGGTGATCCTACGGTCACTCCATCAACCACCACGGACACTTCCCAGCCCACCAGTGAAGAGGGGGGTGAGGAGGAGGACGAAGAGGAGGAGGATGAGGAGGAGGTGGCGGCAGCGACCCAGGGCACGGAAGAGTCCCAGGACGCATGCAGCCAGGAGCTCTTCTCAAGCCAGGAGGAGGGCAGCCAGCCGCAGCGTCCAGCGGTTGCAGGGGGCAGCGCAGCAGCGGATTGTGGAGGTAAAGCTGCTTTTCTATTGGGAAGGCAGGCAGCTTGGGGTGGAAAGGGATGCTTGCCTACATGTGGAATAGTGCATTGATGTAGTCTATCACATCGCGGTAATCGTCATCAGTAATCTCTTCAAAGGTCTCAATAAGAGCGCTTGCAATGCGCCTGGGCAGGTTTCCCGGGAGAGCCAGCATAGCCCCCGTCCCGGTCCCAGTCACTAGTCCCCGCCACTGTGCTACGATGGGTGGGGGTAGCATTGCTGAACAGAGGCGAGCTGCATATGGCCCTGCGAGGAAGCCGCATCTCATTAGAATGCCCTCCCTTTGTTCCTCGGTCACCTGCAGCAGCGAGATATCTTCCAGGACGAACACCTACGGAAAATGTTGGGACAGTGTTCAGAGTAGGGCTCCTGCCACTTCCTTGCACTCCCCCGCCCACCACAGCACCGCAGGGAAACAATCATTCCCCCTGCATCTGGAGAAGACTCACCATGGCAGGGGCTCCATTGTTGTCTGTGTGCTCTCTGCGGGACAGGCAAACGGGGAATGCGAGGGAATCATCGGCATGTCTGCTGTTTAAAAAGGAGCCACTGTTACATGTTTCTTTTTCTCTGTGTAGGATCGACCTTGAGCCCTGTGCCATCGCTGTTATCAACAGCTGACAGGCTGAGGCGACTGAGGAAGAGGCCATGAAAGAGCAAAGAGGATCTAGTACAGCAAGTAATGCAACAGGCTGTAATGGAGAATCGAATTGCACAAAGGTGGAGGGAGAACGAGAGCAAGTTGAGGGAGAAGGCACGGCAGGAGAATGTGATTCACCGGCGCGAAACCACCGATAAGCTGTTCTCATTACTGCAGCTTCAATTAGAGACTATGCAGCAGATTGCCACCATTCAAGAGGAGAAGCACCGTGCTCTCCGCCCCCTTTATCATTTGCCCCCAAACCCTTCCCCTTCTCGCCCTCTGTAGCCTCCAGGCCACTATCATCAGCTATCTGGTTATCACCACCCACAGCTGCCTCCAACCCCTGTCTTCACCGAACAACCCCCAAACGCAGGACCCTTATCCACTGCACTCAACCCCTAATAACATGCCTTATTGCCCTCCGCAAATGGGGTTCAGGGGACACGGCAACTCTGAGGGCACTGGAGACTCAGAGATCTGGACATATTCCAATCTCTGACTGACCTCATCCCACCCCAATTGCACCTCTCCCCGCTTCCCCCACACATGCATAAAAATATTTTCTTTCAGCAACCGAAGTAGCTGTTGAATAAATGAATTGTCTTTTTAATAAATGGGTTTCTTTATTCAGTGTACATAGATTATTAGTGGCTACAGAAAAGCAAATGGCTGTTCCTATTAAAAGAATGTACCCTCCCTCCCTCTGCACTTCCCATTAGAACTGGCTTTCAGCCTCAAAATGCTCCCTCAAGGCATCCCTGATCCTAACAGCCTCATGCTGGGTCCCTCAAAGAGCCCTGCTCTTTGACTGTGCATATGTGGCCTCCAGGCGTTGAACCTCCGAAGACCATGCCTGAGTGAAGCCTTCACCATTCCGTTCACAAAGATTAATGTAGGGCACAGCATGCAGAAATAACCGCAGAGATACTACCCTCGGCCAAGTCTAGCTTCCCATAAAGACAGCGCCAGCGCGCTTTGAGACGCCCAAAAGCACACTCCACAGTCATTCGACAACGGCTAAGCCTGTAGTTGAACCTTTCCTGGCTGCTGTCCAGGCTCCCTGTGTAGGGTTTCATGAGCCAGGGCATTAAAGGGTAAGCAGGGTCGCCAAGAATCACGATGGGCATTTCCACTTCCCCTCCGGGGATCCGCTGGTCTGGGAAAAAAGTCCCGGCTTGCAGCTTCTTGAACAGGCCGGTGTTGCGGAAGATGCGTGCATCATGCACCTTTCCAGACCAGCCTGCGTTAGTGTCAGTAAAACGCCCACGGTGATCCACAAGCACCTGGAGAACCATGGAGAAGTAACCCTTTCGGTTAATGTACTCGTCTGCTAGGTGGGCGGGTGCCAGAATAGGTATATGGGTCCCATCTATCGCCCCTCCACAGTTAGGGAAACCCATTTCTTCAAAGTCAGCAACGATGTCATGCACGTTACCCAGAGTCACGATTTTTCGTAGAAGGATGCGATTAATGGCCCTGCACACTTGCATCAGCACAACTCCAACAGTCGACTTTCCCACCCCAAAGTGATTGGCCACCGATCGGTAGCTGTCTGGGGTGGCCAGCTTCCAGATCACGATAGCCACCCGCTTCTCCACCGGGAGGGCAGCTCTCAATCTGGTGTCCTTGCGCCGCAGGGCGGGGGCGAGTTCAGCACACAGTCCCATGAAAGTGGCTTTTCTCATGTGAAAGTTTTGCAGCCACTGCTCGTCGTCCCAGACTTGCATGACAATGCGATCCCACCAGTCAGTGCTCGTTTCCCATGCCCAGAAGTGGCGTTCCACGGCCATGAGTATGTCCGTTAATGAGACAAGAAGCTTTGTGTCGAACGCGTTCACCATTTTGATCTCGTCTTCAAACCCATCACTGTCACCTTGCATATCAAGGATTAACTCCACTGCACACAGAGATGTGCTGGCGACAGTCGTCAGCATGTCCCTCAGCAGTTGTGGATTCACTGCGGCACACGAAAATGGAAGACGGAGCGCGCCTTGCTGAAACCGTTGAAAGATGGCGCCTGAGGTGGACGGAAACACAGGGATTGCTGGGATATGACACGAAACATGATGGATAGTTGGAACAGGATGCAGAATGCCCCGCAAGTGACACCCCCCTACCACAAGGCATTGCGCCAGATCGGGAAGAGGTGCTCTGTGGGATACCTGCACTAATGCGCTGCTCTTAATGCCGCCTGAAGTGCCGCAAATGTGGCCATGCTATACCGCTGGCGCGTCTCAGTGTGGACACGCAACAGCGCTATACATATTGCTGTATAAGGGGACCGCTATAACCAAAAGTGCTATAATCCTGTAAGTGTAACCATGCCCTTAGTAAAATTATACTAAGATAATTGTTTAAGATAAGCAATACTTAAATTTTATTATAAAAACTGGGGTTTAAAAAGGAGCTAAAAAAATAAAAAAAAAGATCAGAAGTAACAGAAGCAGAAGGAAGGAGGAAAAGGGCTGGAAGAAGACCAAAGGAGGCAAGGAACCCCCGAGGAAAAGAACTCACCTCCAAGACCCAGCCTAAGATAAGAGCTGCCAGGACTTTTTTGCACAACCAAGACGTGCAGCAGCTAAGATTCAGAGACTGACCTTGCCTGGCCAACAGGGGAAGCCTGCTTGCCTGTTCCAGGATTGGTGAGAATGACACTGTGTGCTTAGCTTGTGTGAAAAGTCATTGTCCAATTATAGTAATAAATTATAAGGAATTGTATTTTATGACTCATTTAGTTAATAAATGTTTCTGCAACATTACAAAGATTAAAAGTTGTAATTTTAAATACTACGTACCTGTACGAACTGTAAATTACTTAAAGTTTAAACCACAACTGTATCACAATGTCACACTTGTAACCTCAGGTATAAATATAACTATAATAAAAAAAACTGTTAATCCATCCTATGTTACATTCACATTTACAGTATATTGCACAGAGAAGAAAACAAATACGTGTTAAAGTGCAACATAATAATGTAAAAATTACTCATGTACTTAAAACAATTGCGGATGCAGGACATCACTCCTGGTGGAAAATGCTGTTAGGCTGGTCACCTTCTGCAACTGGTGTGCTAAATATAATGGTTCACCCCATTGTGGTGATCACTGAAATCCAGTTAGCTTTATTAATGAGTATGATCGCTTTGGCTTGCTGGGTGAAGAGAACTGTTCAAAGGACACAGGAAGCTGGCGTGCAAAGTCAAATAAAGTCCTTGTTAATGATACCCAGGAGGCAAGACCAAGCTCAGCCAGTCTGAGTATTGGACTCCTGAAATAGTAATGACAGCTTTGGTAAAAGCATCATTTTAAGGAGGGGACTGTAACTATATGGCTTTTGTGTAGCCATGCTGGAAGGCCTGAACCAAAGCCACTTTCTGCAGCCAGACTGAAGAAGCAACAGCCATTAGCTGTAGGCCTGGAGTCACATACTCACATTCCATCTAAAACGTATTTAAAAGATTCACACCAGGCTGGGAGGAGGGGACTCGCCCTAATAGTTCCCACTGTCACCAGATAAAGCACTGTCATTACACTTTCCTATTGTTTGACACTGTGATCTCTATCTGGTTTGTAATTGTTTCTGTCTGCTGTATAATTTAATTGTACTAAGCGTAAATCAGTTAAGGTGGTGGGGTATGATTGGTTAGGTAATTTTGTTATAATAGGTTAGTAAAATTATACTAAGATAATTGGTTAAGGTAAGCAAGACACAAATTTCATTATAAAAACTGGGGTCCAAAAAGGAGCTCAAAAAAAAAAAAAAGATCAGAGTAACAGAAGCGGAAGGAAGGAGGAAAAGGGCTGGAAGAAGACCAAAGGAAAAGAACTCATCTCCAAGACCCAGCCTCAGATAAGAGCTGCCACGACTTAGCTGCTGCACGTCACAGTTGTGCTGAAAAGATTCAGAGATTGACCTTGCCTGGCCAACAGGGGAAACCTACCTGCCTGTCCCAGGATTGGTGAGCATGAGACTGTGTGCTTAGCTTGTGTATTCTGCTTGTTTGGGAATTGTCAATAAATAAAGGATAAAAAATATTACTGTTTAAGGGTCTTTCAGTGGCTAAAAATCCACAAAAAAATGTGCCCTGAGCCCTAGGAATTGGGTAAGGGAGGCTGCATAAACTAACAGGGTGGCACCTTGAGCCCTAGGAACTCGGTAAAGGAGTGTGTCCCTATAGTGTAAAAAATATTTAAAAAATTGTGCGAGTAACACTGTGGCACGCAAGCTGCTTTTCAGTGGCACGCTGCAGCCCGCCGGTCCCGGCCGCCGGCTCTGCTCAGCACACTGCATACTTGGATGGATGGAACCCCAGGCTGGCAGCGGGCTGAGCGGGGCCGGTGGCCGGGACCCCGGCTGGCAGGAGCCAGCATCTGGAACTCCAGACTGCTGGCGGCACACCCTCTTCTGTCCTGGGGAGCGCGGCACTGACCCTGCGTATCCAGCAGGAGCCAACCCCCTCGCCTGCCGGATCAAGCCCTGGGGCACCTCCGCCTCAGGGCAGGAAGGGGCGCAGGGTGATGTACAGAACTAGGGCCGTGGGGGGACAGAACATTCTCTGGCACTGTCCGCCGCCTCCCGTGCAGGAAGGGGCGTGTGTGTAGTGGGGCGAGAGGCTCTTTGCCGGCTGCTGCCGCTGCCCAAGCCCTCCCCCGAGCCACCTGGGCAGGGGATGATGCGGCGCCCAAAGACCAGGTGCCACTGAGCGATGCCTCCATGCCACGGGGGGAGCATAGTGGAGGGGCTGTCGCTGGGTTCCCCACCCACTCGCTCCACCCACCACCACTACAGGTGGGCATCAGTGTGGTAGCCAGGGACAGCACTGCGGGAGTGGGCGGGGAGGCATGTGGAGTTACAGCAGCTCAGAGCTGTGTGCAGGGAAAGCAGCGATTCCCCCTCTCCACTGCTGTCAAAATGAGAGGGCGTCCCGCCGGAACACCTGTCCTTTCTGCCCCACTTCAGGTCCAGCCCTTCGGGGCCAGAGGAAACCTGCTTCCCTCGCTCCTAGCTGCACCCCCAGGTCCTCCTGTACACAAGAGGAGCAGCATCCCTTCTCTGAAAACCCGCCACTCACTCCCCCCTCTAAATCTTTGCAGCTCCCGCACCTGCCTCTCCCCACTCCCTTACCCCTTCCTGTCTACCCCCCCACACCACCGTCCCATTCCCTTCCCATCTACCCCCTATACTGCCTCCCTTCCACCCCGTTCCTGTCTGCCCTACTTCCTCCCCCATCTTCCATTCCCATCTTCGCCTCACCTAGCCTCATCTGCCCCGGACACCTCTCCCTTCAATTCCCTCTGCCCCACTGCCTCCCTCACTTCCTTCTACCCCCCACTGTCTCCCTTCCCATTTGCCCCACTACCTCCTCCACAACCTTGCCCCTTCCCATCTGCCTCCACATCCTCTTCCTTTTACACTCCTCCCATTGGCTCCTCACACTGCCTCCCCCGCTCCCTTATACCTGCGTCATGTTTTCCCCCCGATCCCAACCATTCCCATTTGCTCCATCGCCTTCCCCACTCCCTTCTACCCCTTCCCATCTGGCCTCCGCGCTGCCAGTCTGGGGTTCCCCTGCTGGCCCCTATAACTGTAAAATGTATTACTGGCACTCAAAACCTTAAATTAATGAAGACTCAGCACACCACTTCTCAAAGGTTGCCGACCCCTGCTCTAAGGGCTGGAAAGAAAAGAAAGTGAGACAGCAGGCTAAAGGGGGAAGGAGGAAGGTGAAAAGGGAGAAACCAAGAAGGAAGGGGCAAACCCAGGGAGAAATGTGCACATTTCCACCAACTGTTTTTCCACTCTGAACTCTGAGCAGCACTAACAATGCGAATCAGTTACATCAAAATAATCTGTCCTTTGCCAGTCAATGTTTCAATTGCCAACAGCAGCTGCATGCTCAATATAAGTTTAAGTGCTCAACATAGATATCACCACCCTGATATCCCAGGTAATATAAATAATAGTTAATGTCTGTTATTTGCATTATTAGAGTTACTTGTCCTATTGCTCTTGTACGCTTTTCAGATTCCAAAGTCAGCACAGCTAAGAATCTGGCCCTATAGATTTTTGCCTATGTGACGGACTAGTCATCACTTATGAACAAACCTTTAGCTCACAGGTGTGGATTTCTCCACTGTATCTCTTCGCCCTGTTTGTTTTTTTTATTATTTTCTCTGGTTGTTTGGGGTGAAGGTATAAAAATTAGATACCACTCTCTCCTCTGTTAAGGCTGCTTTGTGCTGCTCTGATGATACAAAGTGTCCTTGTAGCTAGGTTAACCAGCTAATAAATGATTCATCCTCTATACGGAATTCCCAAGTGGTATAGAGCTACCACAGTAATTTCCATGCCACCTCTTTCCCAATCTTTGATTTGGGGGCCATGCCCAGGGCATTCCTCCACCTCAGCAATGCTTGGCTGCTGAAATGGCCCTTTGGGCCAGAAGTTGCTCTTCTTTGCACTGCGGAATCGGTAGGTAGCTGGACAGCCCCCAGGCTGTGGGAGGGAATAGTTGGCTTTGCACCTTGTCTCCCAAGTTTGTAAGTGAGAACGGAAGAGCTTTTTTAAACTGAGAGTTCCCTGGGGGGAAAAATTGGTCCAATATTAAAAATGACCATTTTCCTATCATTAAAACAGGGGTCTAAAATAAGCTAAAGCTTGGGATTAGCCCCCAGTTTCTTAAGTTACAATATACAGAGTCCAAGTAGTACATTTAAAATATGCCTTTGGCAATAATTTGTAGCTGAATTTCTTTGAGGACAAAGACATAAATAAAAGAATAAAGTACAATAGGCATTAATATTATTTGTATCAAAATTTATGTAGTACTTTCCACCTTAACCAGAAGGAAATATGGTAACTATACCTTGTTTGGTGTATAGGGTACAATGAAGTGTATGTTGCTTGGTGACTGAGTGTGGTTAGCCAGTTTGAAAATATGTGACCCTACTAAGAAATCAAAGTCGGACAAAGTGATGTCCACCCAGAAGATCTCAAAGGCCAAAACATAATACATGGCAGTCAATGAGCAATCCACAGCATGTGTTCCATTCCGTTCACATTCCCTATCAATCACTGGATTGCCAAAGACAGTCTTTCATGGCTCAACATAAGGGAAGAGTCTAGGCACATCATAATGAAGCTGAATCTGTATTAGAACTACTGGATATTTTTTTTTGGTAAATTTCCCCAATATAGACATGGCCGATGTTGGTGACCTGTTGAAAACCCACCTCAGCCATGCCTTCTGAACTGGCACTAAAATCTTTTTAGTCTGGCCTTCACTCAGACTTTTCAATAGGAAAGTCATAATATGGGCTTCAGGGGAACTGAACTTCCCTAAGGTCAATAAGACTTTAAGGGCAAAGGACCCATATTCAATTAGTAGCCCCCTAAAGCATTCGACCCCCTTTAGAACAAAATCAAGATTCTAAGTTCACCCACAAGAAGATAATTATTGAATGTTGACCCTACCTGAATTTAAAACTGGGCTTAACTATACATTGGGACCACTTGTGTGTATATATATTTTTAAAATACAGTGGGTTAGATTCTGATCTCAAAGTACTGTAAATCCAGAATAAATCCACTGATCTCACTTTCTGACTGACTGTGAAACACAAGAACAATAACGATGTAACAAAAACAAAAAACAAACTCACCCATCATCTTCATCGAACAGTCCGCAGTTATGCAGTCTTGAAAGGGCTAAGCGAAAATAACTCTCTAGAAAGCAGATAGCGAGAAGAGGGTTTCAAATGAAAGTGGTCAGTGCTTCACAGTGCAGAAATAAACATACCTGCTACAGACTAACACGGCTACCACTCTGAAACCTGTCACCTTGACTACAGCATTTTTAGCCAGAATAACTTTTGTCCATTCATTGTCTGCCCAGAAAATAGAATCAGAACATTGCCATAATTTAAGACTATATGTTAGTTCACAATACAGTTTTATTACAGCTTCTCCCAGATAAACAGCTGCCCTACCTCTCCCATTCATGCCTGGGTCTGAGAACAGAATGGGATTAATGTTCAGAGACTACAGATTTGAGACTGCTAGACACAGATGAATACAGCAAATATGGTGGACCAGAATCACAGATGGCATCTTAAAAGGTACACTGTCAGCCATTCTGAATGGCTTTCCATCATCGTTAGCATCTGAGTGCCTCACAGTCTTTAATGTACCTATCCTTCCAACATGACTGTGAAGTAGAGAAAGGATATTACCCTTATTCTACAGATGGGGAACTGAGGCACAGAGAGGTTAAGGCCCAGAATTTTAAAGGTACGTAGGGATTGCTCCAGTCTGCATTGCAAGGCACTTGTGACCTATTTTCAAGTGATTTTGACACCTAAGAGTCTAAATTCCATTGTTTTCCTCCCAGATTTTTAACCTTTTTTTAGGTGCCTATCTTTTGATACGTAAACACTTTTAAAAATCTGGCTACAAATGCCCAAGTTACGTTTGAAAATGGGACTTAGCTGCCTAAGTCACTTGGCCTTATCATGCTGCACGCACAATGCCTAAATCTCTTTAACAGTCTGGACTTAAGCGACACGTCCAAGGTCACACAGTAAGTGTAGCAAAGCTGGGATGAGAATTTAGTAGTTTTTGACTCTCACTTCTCTACACCATAAGAATTCAAGAATATAACCACCACCATACTGGGTCAGCCCAATGGTCCATCCAGCCCAGTGTCCTGCCTTCCAAAAGTGGCCAATGACAGGTGTTTTAGAGGGAATGAGCAGAACAGGGCAGTCATCAAATGATCCATCCCCTGTTGTACAGTCCCAGCATCAGGCAGTCAGAGGCTTAGGGACACCCAGAGCATAGGGTTGCATCCCTGAGCATCTTGGCAAATAGCCACTGATGGACCTATCCACCATGAACATATCTAATTCTTTTTTTAATCCAGTTCTAATTTTTACCTTCACAGCATCCCCTGATAATGCATTCCACTGGTTGATCATGTATTGTGTGAAGAAATGCTTCCTTTTGTTTGTTATAAACCTGCTGCCTATTAATTTCATGTAGTGATCTTTAGTCCTTGTGTTATAAGTAAATAACACTTCCCTATTTACTTTCTCTACACCATTCATGATTTTATAGACCTCTATCATATCCCCACTCAGCCACCTCTTTTCCAAGCTGAAAAGTCCCAACCTGTTTAATCTCCCCTCATATGCAAGATGTTCCACACCCTTGATCATTTTTGTTGCCCTTCTCTGTACTCTTTCTATTTCTAAAATATCTCTTCTGAGATGGGGCGACCAAAACTGCACCTTGAACAACGCATGTCGATAGGCAATGGATTTACACAGTGGTATTATGATATTTACGGTCTTATTATCTAACCCTTTCCTAATGGTTCCTGACATTCTGTTAGCTTTTTCGACTGGCACTGCATATTGAGCGGATCTTTCAGAAGACTATTCACAATGATTCCAAGATATTTCTTGAGTGAGAACAGCTAATTTAGACCCCATCATTTTATATATATAGTTGGGATTATGTTTTCCAATGTGCATTACTTTGCATTTATCGAAACTGAATTTCATCAGTGATCTTGTTGCCCAGTCACCCAGTTTTGTGAGATCCCTTTCTAACTCTTCACAGACTGCCTGGAACTTAACTATCTTCAGTAAATCTGTATCATTTGCAAGCTTTGCCACCTCACTGTTTATTTCTTTTCCCAGGTCACTTACAACTATGTTGAACAGCACTGATCTCAGTACACATCCTTGGGGGACACTGCTAGTTACCTCTCTCCATTCTGAAAACTGACCATTTATTCCTCCCTTTGTTTTCTATCTTTTAACCCATTACTGATCCATGAGAGGACCTTCTCTCATTCTATGACTGCTTAGTTTGCGTAAGTGCTTTTGGGGTGAGAGCTTGTCAAAAGTCCAAAAGTCCAACTACACTATATCCACTGGATCACGTGTGTCCACATGCTGCTTTTCTAACAATCGTAATATGTATATATTACATAGTACTGTACCTGAATAAAAAAGGTAAAGATCCATTTAATAATTAATACTAAGCATGTCTACACTGCACACTAAGCCTGGAATCTGACTCCAGTTTGAGCCCAAGCCCCACTTCCCTCCACACACAAATCAGTTTGATTCAGATCAGCAAGCACTCAGGACCCAGGTCCGGTGTGTCAGAGCCAGACTTGGGTCCAAGTCCAGTCACTTTGCAGTGTGGATATAGTCAAGCCACAGACCCAAGTCAGAAGGGCTGCGTAATACAGTACGGACATGTTAGCACAGCTGTGAGACCCAGGTGTACAATGCAGTGTGGACACTCAAGTATGGGCGTGGAAACACTGGTGTTCCCAAACCCAGGTCCCACAGATCTAGGCTTAGTGTGTGTGTAGACATACCCATTTATGTAGCTTACATTTAATACTGTACACATCCCTAATAAATACTTACCTGCTCTCTTTATTCCATAAGGTAACTCAATCTTATCATTTCCATTGGACAGTGCAACTTTCATGAAGTCATTAAAACATAGGAATGGATGTATTTTCTGACCTCTAAGAGAGGGGGAGCAAACAGAAAGTAATTTTAATAAAACACCCCTGCCCATTTGAATCAACCAACAATGCCAGCAATTGCTTTCAAAACCTTTAAAATCATACTTTAAATAGCATGCAATCCGTTTTTTAGCGAGATTAATGAATGCCTGGAAACCGCACAGCCTGTGGAATGGGGAAAAACATTTTACAGTGTAACAGTACCAGAAGTTCAAACAGAAAGAAAGTCAGAGGGACAGATTCTCTGCTGGTGTAACCTGGCACAGACCCCTGAAATCAATACAGCTGTGCCCCTTCGCACCTGCAGATAACTAACCCCAAGTTTGAGAGCGTCTGCAATATGCTACGACAACCACAATTAATTTTGGTTTGAAAATTAAAAACTCATTCACATTGGAGGCAAAATAGAGGAGATCTAATGACGGGGTTTTAAAAAATTACATGAGAGGGATTTTTCGGGGGTTAGTCAGATGCCTGCTGTGAAGAGATCTCCTCGTATTCTCTTTAATATGTTTGGAAGGTGCTCAGGTTCAGAACCTAAACAGAGGAGACAGGTTATCTGCTCATTCTGAGGCTCCTCAATAGCTGTGTATCAGGATTATTTCACACAAAGGAAGAAACTGTATGGAATAAGTTGCCAAGTCAAGGCAAACAAACATACAAACAGTAAATACAAACCTATAAAGCGCTGAATACCTTCACCTCCCACTGACTTCCATGCACAATTTCCCTTCAATGAGCATGCATGTGATTTGACTTCAGGAAGAATTGAGAACATGCGGCACCTCAAAGAAGGTGCTCTGCAGCTTGCAGGATGAGGCCTTAGATGAGGAGGTTACTTACCTGTAACTGGAGGTTCTTGAAGATGTGTGGTCCCTATCTGTATTCCACTGAGGGGTCACACATGCGCACCATGCGTCCATAGCTGGAGAATTTGAAACTAGTAGCTTCCATTGGTCCACGCGTGTTCCATTGCTTTACCTCATAGTTTTTCTTCAAGAAGATAAAGGGCTGGGTGGATCAACTGTGCGCTGGTTCCTTCTCCACAGCAAATCAAACAAATCCACAGAAAAGGGGAAGAAGGATGTAACTGGAATACAGATAGGGACCAAACATCCCTGAAGAAAAATGGTTACTTGCCATCTCGTAACTGTTGTTCTTCGAGATGTGTGGCTCACGTCCATTCTGATTAGGTGTGTGCGCCGCATGCAGAGTCATGGGAAAGTTTTTCCTCTAGCACAGGGGTGGGCAAACATTTTGGCCCAAGGGCCACATGTGGTTTGCAAAATTATATGGAGGGCCGGGTAGCGAAGGTCCCACCCCAATCCGGCCCCCTCCCACTTCCCGCCCCTGACTGCCCCCTCAGAATCCCCAGACTATCCAACCCCCTGACCTTGTCCCCTGGATGCCCCTTCTAGAGACCCCTAACCACCCCCAGGACCCCACCCCTTACCCAAATCACCTGCTCCCTGTCCCCTGAGTGCTCCGACCCCTATCCACCCTCCCTCCCTCTAACCACCACCCCAGAACCCCAACCCCATCCAACCCACCCTGCTCCCTGAGTCCCCCCCACCCTTACCACAGCTGCTCGGCGCGGCTCCGGGGAAGGGGGGAGCGCACAGCCCCACCCCCCGAGAGCACTCTCCATGCTGCAGGGCTTGAGGGGGGGAGGGAGGGTCCGCAGGCCTGGCTCACAGAGCTCTGTCCACGAGGTGTGGCTCTGGTGGGTGTGGGGGAAGTGTGCTGCCATGGCCCCCAGAGCACTGCCGGTGCAGCGCAGCTCTGGAAGCGGGGGGGAAGTGCGCTGCTCCGGCCCCAGAGCGCTGCCGGTGCGGCACGGCTCGGGGTGGGGGAGTGCTCTGGGGGGCCGGGGCTGAGTGCTCCTCCCCTTCCACGGAGCCATGTGCGCGGGCAGCGCTCCAGGGGCCGGGACAGCACATTCGTCCCCCTCCCTCGGAGCCGCGTGTGTAGGCAGTACTCCAGGGGCCAAGGCAGAGCATGCAGCCCCGGCCCAGAAGCGCTGCCGAGGCGGCGCAGCTCTGGGGGAGGGGCCGGGGGCAGCCTCCCCAACCAGGGGCCGGATGAGAGGGGCCTGCAGACCATAGTTTGCCCACTCCTGCTCTAACAGCACCTGTCAGTTTGGCTGTGGAGTCCCCTGGAGTGGTGCCTCCACGGTGCTCAGTATATGACCCTGTCCTTCCAGCTCCTTCTTGCTGATTACTCCAACAGAGAGGAAGGCGGGCGGGTTTGGAACGGACGTGAACCACACGTCTCGATGAATAACAGTTATGAGAAGGTGAGTAACCGTTTTTCTTCTTTGAGTGATTGCTCATATCTATTCCAATTAGGTGACTAATAAGTGGAACAGAACCCCATGCTCTGATAGAACACATTCCTCTGAACTATCAAGTCCTGCTGCAGTCAGAAGCCTAACTCTGAAGTGAGTATGCTGTCATGGGTATGTTCCCTGAGGAGGGATTAGGACAGAGGATGTGCACTGGGTAGCTTTGTGAACTCGACTGCATAGTTGAACAACATCCAGGACCCACTCATCTGCTGTTATTGCACTCTAAGCTGATTAAAAAAAAAAAAAAAAAAAGTGCTAGACCATCCCGAAGGGGGTGGGTTGGGTGCATGGCAGGAGGCAAGATGGTTGGTGGCTCTCTAGGTACATTCAGAAGTATCACTTCTGAGAGAACTAAGCATGCTAGGCTGAAGGCTGTGAAGATGGTCCCGGAGGATGGAACTGCTCAGTCTTCTGTCGCTTGCGAGGTGGTTCATAGGGATGTCGGTGGAAAAACTGTGGAGTCCTGAACCATTGTGCAGGTGGCAGATGGTAGAATTTTCTCTTGGGAGAGAGAGATCAGAGTATAGATACCCAGAGATCAGAACATGACTCCAGAATCCTTGAGGGAGTGAACGGAATGGTCAGTCTTCTGGTTAAACAGGGGAGACTCGTTGAAAGGGAGATCCTCTATCGTATTTTGTACCACCCTGAGGAAATCATATGAATGCAGCCACAATTCTCTCTGCACAATCATTTCCATAGCCATTGTGCATGAAGAGGTATCCACTGCATTTAGAGAAGACTGAAGCACTGTTCTTGTGACAAGTTTGCCCTTGTCCAGGATAGCCTAGTAATAGGCTTGATCTTTGCCAGTGAAGTTCTCCAGTTTACTGAGAAAATCATGTGTGGCCAATAAGACCTAGTAGCTCAAGATCTAAAACAGGAGGCTAGCCAACAAGAAAATGTTGCAACCCAAAAGGTCTAGCCACTTGCCCTCCTTGTCTGCTGGGGCGGAGTGTGGGTGCTGTCACATGGCCCATGCCGTTGTCACTTGGATCATGAGGGAATTGGGTGGGAGGTGGGAGAATAGAAACTCAGACCTCTTAGCTGGTATGTAGTATCTTTTTTCTGCCCCCTTGGGGTTAGGTGTGTAAATGCTCAGGGTATGCCAAACAGTTTGAGTCAGCTGAAAAATGGCATCACTGATTGGTAGAGCAACCCTGGTCAGTACCAAAGAATGAAGGATGTCCAGAAGCTAATGCGGCTTGTCTTGTACTTCTTCCAGTGGAATACAAAGGTCCTCACCCACCCTGTGTAGGAAGTCCTGGAACTGGCAGGTGAGGGAGAAGCTGAGGTGGCAGCAGCATCTGGAGAGGATGATGGGAATTGTTCCTGTTCAATACTGTCAGAACTGGACTGAGTGGGTCATCCTCCAAAACTGGTTCCAAACACCTACTTGAGGGTGCCCCATGCAGGGATGGGGGTGAACTCTCCCTTGCTGAATGGGAAGGCTCAAAAGGTGGACTTTGAGGCCAGGACTCTCAATATGACCAACAGGATGGATCTGACGGATGCTGCAGAGGACCCCCTGGAGTGGGATACCAGTGGCTCCTCCACTGGGGGAAAGTAGGGTACCGCCACGAAGCTGGTGGTCCCTTAGGTTAGGGCATTTGTAGTGGTGGGAGGAAATGAGCGGCGTTTGCACTTCATCCGACTCCTCCAATGACAAAAACTGGGATCCTAGTTCCAATGTTGGTACCACTGAAACTGGTGGACCACATAAACTATAGGCAAATGGGTGGAAGCATAAGTCGAGTGAGATAAGTCCTGGCTTGAGAACTGCACCTCGATAGGCACAGACAGCAGAGTAAGGCATGGAGATCTTCGTTCCCCCAGGGCGAAGAGTTCCTGTTGCTTCAGTGTCATTTCCAACCTCCCTGTAGCCGGAACTGGAGCTGGAGCAGAGCAGTGTCTTGAAATAGATGGTTCCCTTGAGTTAAGGGGGGCCGACTTGGAAGGCATGCATGGCTCAGTACTCAATACCACTGATCTGTGTGATTTCTTGTCTTGCTTGCAAGCCTAGGAACACACTGTTTCTCCACGGCTGGAACTCATGGAAGGTGCATGATCCTTAGTGGGCCTGGAGGAAGACTTACCATGCCATGCTTATGTGAATGCTTCCTTGCCTCCCGAGTAGTCCCCTGCACGGGGTCTGTAGTACTGGTACCATGAGAACCAGACTCAATCTCCGTAGTCGGAGACACGCTCCTGAGATTTTCAGGCAGATGCACAGGGGGCCTTCCCCGGCTTGGAGCTAACTGTAACCTCATGGCAACCTCCATGAGGTGCTTCTTGAGGCAGAGAACAGGGTATGGCCTGGGAAGGACAGGCAGATACTGCACCTTGATGAAATGTGGGCTTCTCCCAAGCAGTAAGGAGAGGCAGTATTGGTGCTTGTTGCTGACTGAGAAGGAACACGGAATGGAAGTGCAGATCTTGAACTCAGTCATCTTCAGCATAATCCAATACCTAGGCATTGTTGGGGTGGGGGAGGAAGGGGTACAACACTGGTAAACAGATTCCCCAAAGTCTCTTATCTCACTATACACTAAACTACACTAAAAACAGAAAAAAAAACACAGAATAAAACAAACTATATCCAATTGTAAAACTATTTTTATTTTTTTTATTTTTTTTTAAGTGCATCACAGACTAGAGGATACTAGCAGCTCCGACTTGGACCATGCAGTGATGAGAAGAAACTGGAGGCACAGTCAGTCCAATCTGCCCTTTATCACCTTGGAAGAAGCAAGGGTGTATGAGCAGACCAACAGACACTACAACCTTCAAATTCTCCGGCTCTGGGCGCATGCATAAACCCTCAGTGGAACGCAAGAGGGACCATCATTCAAAGAGCAACAAAGTGTTAAAATGACAATGGAGAAATGATTGGTGAATATTGTCCTAAGGAGGGAGCCTAGTGTAAGGACACATAGGCAGAGCTTTTTGGGACTTGTTTTTATGTTGGGACTTGTATTTATGCTCTTTCATTTAAAAAAAGACTGCAGAATAAATACTTCCATCATAGTTTAATGAGTCAATACTACTACTTCCTAAAACAAACATCATGCTTTATTAACATTAAAAAGATATTTTGCTATACTAACAACAAAAGAAAACCATGGATATAAGTTGTTATCTGAAATAAACAGGCTGACCTGGATGTGACGCCAAACCCTACAAGTCAATATTATGTAGCTTTAGTAATAAGCTCTACTGTTCGGGGGCAGATGGAGCTTACTCTCTGCAAAGTGGACCTTAATTCTTCATTCTGTGACGTGAACGCACCTGGTTTCTTTCCAGTGCCTAGTTCCATAAGGTTAAAAGAAGTTTCATCCCTCCAATCTAACAAGTGAAATAAGTGGAGGATCTGGCCCCTTGTAAATCAGCTCTATGGTGGAGCTATGATAATTTACACCAGTCCAGGATCTGGCTCAGCATTCTAATTCTACTCCTGGGGAAATTCTGTGAGACTGCGCACCTGCAGAAAACGCCCCCTCCCACCCTCCATATTCCTGTGCTTCCCTGCAATAAATAGCAGGGAAACCACAACAGTGAGTGCAGGCAGTGGGGGTAGGAAGTGGCAGTGGGGAAGGAATGGGGTGTGGTGGAATAGGGCAGGGTGACAGGAATGTGGGAGTGAGGGGAGGGGGATGGAGAAGAAATCAGAATAGTGGAATTGTGAGGGGGAAGCGGGAACGCAGCATGTAGCGTTCCCTTGGCAGCAGCTGAGGCTCCCCCGTTAAGCAGGCCCATCGAACCCCCCTCCTGACAAGTCCTATCCCCCCCTCCAATGAGACCCCCACACCCAGACCCCCACCCCACTGATCCCTAAGCAGCTGCACCTGGACCTCCACCCCATCAAGCCTCACTCCCCCAGCACCCAACCTCCCCCGGCAAAACCCCACACACCCAGGCCCCCTCTGCTTAGCCCCACCACCTTCACCTGGATCCCCTGCATAGTCCCATTGCTCCTCCACCTGGAACACCCCAATGAATTCTTGTCCATCCAGATCCCCCACTGATCTTCCTGCACTCAGACTGCCCCACACAGAACCCTCTCACCCCACACCTGGATCTCCTCACACTGAGCCTCTCCACACTTGGATCCTGCTGGGCTGAGCCTGCCTGCTCATACTTAGCGCACCTGGCACGGAGGGGCAGGGCCCCGGAATGTTTCTGGGGCAGGCCCAGCCATTGCACTGTGTCAGGCTCAGATGGAGCCTCACTGCCGAGTCCCTGTACCAGGGAAGGTGGAGCTTCCGGGTCATCTCCCACCTCAATGCAGCCAGTGGCCTTTGCTCCCCACTGCCATGCTGAAGCCACATTTATTTATTGACAAATACAATTTTCAGAAGTTTAAAATATTGTGAGCATAATTTTTTTGGTGCAGAATTTTATATTTTTAGGTGCAGAATCCCCTCTGGAGTAATTTAATTCTTCGTCCCTTTTACCTCTCAAGTTACAATAAAACCAGAATATCTATACTTTTGCTTCCTTAAGTGAAGTAGGAGCTGTTGTTATGCCTGAATATGAGGCTAATCAAACATTCCTTGTGCACAAGAGAGAGATGGGAAGTAAACTATCAGTAACCCACTTTTTAGTTCATGGAAGTGCAGACATTAAAACTCTCATATTTCATTAAAAGTGGAATTAATTTTGACTCATTTGATGCATTGATTTCCAGAATAAGTTGGTACTCCATCTTGAATGTGATGTGAGTTTCAAGAATGAAAGTATACTTCCATTAAAAAACAAACTAAACAGAAACAAAAACAGCCAAGTACTGAGGTCCTTATTCAGTCCTAAACTGAGCTGAGATTTACAGTTTAGATTAAAATCATCCAGTATTTTCTATGTATACAGTGTCTGTAAGCAGATAATTTCCCCAAATGTATTTGTTGTTCAAAATTTACCCAACAAATTTTATTTCATTCTTAACTCTATGGATTGATCAGACTGTTCACCATGTGTACTCAAGTCCATATTTGAGCTGTGGTAATTTGAAATAATACCATGTAAGTAATCCTGTTTCCTGATTGGATGAGCACATTTTTTGGTCTTTGAATTAGACACAATTCCACTGAATGGTAGGTATTGTCACCCAATGTTGGACCTTTAAAGCCCAGATCAATGCCCATTGAAGTCAGCGGTGATATTCCCTCTAACTTCAGTGAGCTTTGGAGCCTGACCCCTACATGGACAAAAATCTTCCTGGATTACTGTCTGAGTTACATCCCAAGTAAAATTCTGTCCTCAGTTATAGCCATGAAACCCCACTGCCTTCAGTGAAGGTAGAATTGGATCCGCTGCTCTAGCCTACTGATTGGAGTGTGATACAGTTTAATAGCTTGATTTTTGGAGATGCTGAAAGCAACTATGGAAGCACAGATCACTGAAAAATCAGATGAAGCCCCTGAATGACTGAGTTCTATAAACAAAGGCCTTATTTACTGCACAAGTATGAAAAGCTGATATATTTTGGGTCTCCATTATGGAAATAAATTCACTATTATTAAATACTTATATATAATTATTTATTCACCACAGATTCATAAGTTTGCTCTGGCAGCTTTGTGCCACCCTAGAGATGTAAAGTGACCACACAGCTGCCTTGTGTGACAGAGTAGCACAAAGCAGCTCAGGTGTACTCAGGAATCTGACCCTGAGGGTCATATCTGATCTGGTAGTTAAGATGTAAAATATTTATGGTCAAAATGTGTTGATAACTAAAATCTCTCTTCAGTTAGCACATGCTCACCCACAGTTGGACTTACTTCAATAAAGACAGAAATGTTGGCTTCAATTTACAAGTTTCTAGTTCAGTTTTTCTTTGTATAGCTATAGGCGGCAGCCTAAAAGAAAAGAATATTAACTAATTAATATGAATTGAACAGGCAAGTAAAGCAGGCGACAGTGACAGGGTGGGAAACTTTGATAACCCACTTCAATACATTGATTTTTTTAGTTCTACCGATGTCAATAATGTCTACCAACAAATAAAACACAAATGTAGGGCCTAATAAAGGTTTGCAAGTAAATCTTCTGATTGCTTTCATGTTAATTTTACTACTTAATACTATGCGTCTTACTGGTAAGGCTTTTATCATTCAGTGCTGAGCCAAGATACCCATCTTCATTACCTAGTAGTTATGAAAGCTGCTACAACTGTAGGTCAGGTGTTAGGGCCCTGTGTGGAGATACAGAGGAAATCCTGCACAGAGAAATCAGCACATTCAGAATAAAGCTTGAGGGAGAAGGCCTGGATCCACAAAAGGGCTTCGGCGTTTGCAATACTGATCATTGCAATGCCTAACTTTCAGGCGTCTAGAAAAAAAATATCACTGGAACAACAGTGGGATCTGCAAAATCTAAGCTAGGTACTTTGGCTCCCTATACCAGTGGTCTTCAAATTGGGGTGTGCACGCCCCCAAGGGTGCACGAGACCACCCCCGGGGGTGTGCGAGACCCTGGGACCGCCCGGGAAAAAGCCAAACTCCTAGGCGGGCTATTTTTAGACCGCTGAAATGCCATCGCCGCTGGAAGCATCCACTTTTTACGGTGGCATTTCGGCGGACATACCCACCCTGAGGGGCCACTGGACTTTTTCGTCCGTGGCAAGGGGCCATGGGGGACAAAGTTTGAAGACCCCTGCCCTATACAATGAATGGGAAGAGGGATGTGTCTTAGAACGCATTCCACATAAGACAACATGCTAGGCGTGGTGTCACCTAAGCTAACCAATGGGAGATGCTGACAAGAGGGTGTGTCCTAGCCCTCCTGCTCTCCTGGAGATAGGCATCTAAATCCAGGTTGCAGGGAGCTGCCTATCTCTGCTAGTGATCAACCACCAGGAAACCCTCTTCTGGAGTTAGGTGGCTTATGTGCCTAAGACATTTCTTGAGAGAATGAGTCAGGCATCTGACCAAGTCCATATAAGCTGGGGGGAGGGAAGGATCTTCCTTTAGCTCAGTGGTTAGGGTACTCATCTGGGGTGTTAGAGACCCCTGGTTCAAATCCCCCCGACTCTGCCTGATAAAAACAAGGGATTTGAACAAGGATCTGCCATCTCTCAGGTGAGTGGTCTAGCCACCGGATTACAGAGTGAGTCTCTTCTTAGCCCATTTAAATTATTTCCTTACAGTGGAACAACTCCAAACAGGAGAGAGTGGGAAGATTCACATCAGAATTGTCCACAGCCCAGTGGTTAGAACATTCACCTGAGAGGCAGCAGCCAGATCCCTGTTCAAATCCCCACTCTTTATCAGTGGGGCAGAGGTGGGGGACTTGAAGCAGGGGTCTCCCACATCTTGGGTGAGTAACTAATCACTGGACTGGGAGGTCCTTTCCCCCACCTCTGAATTGTTTGGTATAGAGCTAGGTGGTCTCTGAGTATGCTTACCGGTTTACGGCTGGCAGGCTAGATAGGTGCTCCACTGCCTGTCTTCCCCTTGTTTGTGGATCATGCTGGAGCTTAAGTGGGAGACTGGTGTCCGGATGCCTAGAGTGAAGCAGCAGTGTGCACGCTCAGAGATAGAAACATAGGTGGCTAGAGAACTTTTACTGCAAAACTTACGCACCAAATGAGTTTAGGGGCCTACAGGGTTAGGCAGCAGCAGAGAGTGGGTTTTGTGGATCACAGTGGTGCTTAAAAATGGGACTTAGGCATCTAAATCTCTTTGTGGGTCTGGGCCTAATGTTGACATTTGTAAGTACATTTCTGACTTAGTTTATTTAAGAAGGCAAAGCCCAGGAATGAAAGTTGGGCTCACTTTCTGCAATATCTGTGGTGTTTGTGTGCTGCGTTAGTAGCAGGCGGGTGAAACCACCAATTTATAGCTGCATAATCAAATGCAAAATGATGTTCTGACTTCAAGTTGCCACATAGCACTGACACAAACCAAACTAAGGGAAATACTATGGGGTTGTTTTTTTAAAAACATTAACCACTGAGTTCATGGTTTTATAGCACAAACCACGTAAACCGCATTTGGCAGATCAGACTTCAGAAGAAGTGGAGGGCTATGAGCAGCCACAGTTCTGGAGCACACGCCAAAATTTGTGCTTGAAACTTAATTATAGGTGTTTGCTTCCACAAAAAACTCATGCACCCAGTTACCTGAGGTGTTTGTACACATGCATGTATGAGTTTTTCACACGTAGGCAGCTCTTCAGGCTTTGACAATTTGGCCTTATATGTCATAAAGTGACACATAACAGTGTTTAAGGTAGGTGGAAACAAAAGACCATCAAATCGAATCCTTCAGAAGGAAGTGTCTTTAAATCAAGGTGGACTGATTTAAGTCAAAGTGATTTAGATCACCAGTTTAATCATGCTTTAAATCAGCAAGCAGGAAATTTGATTAAAAGAATTGATTTTAAATCTCATTTTGCATGTGTACTTTTTAGTTATTTTTCATTAAAGGTTGATCTTCATTGGTTGGTAACTATTAAAATATTTTTTTGATTTGCAACTAAATAGAGCCTTTACACTAAATTTAAGAACAGCCATACTGGATCAGACCAATGGTCCAACAAGCCGAGTATCCTGGCTTCCGATAGTGGCCAATGCCAGGTGTTTCAGAGGGAATGATCAGAACAGGTAATCATCAAGTGATCCATCATCCCCTGCCGCCTATTCCCAGCTTCTGGCAAACAAAGTCTAGGGACACTTCAGAACAGTGTTTTGCATCCCTGTCCATTTTGGCTAATAGCCATTGATGGAACTATTTTTCATTAACTTGCCTAATTTTTTTTTGAACCCTATTATAGTCTTGGCCTTCACAACATCCACTGGCACAGACTGACTGCGCATTGTGTGAAGAAATACTACCTTTAATTTGTTTTAAACCTGCTGCCTATTACTTTCATTTGGTCACCCCTTAGTTCTTGTGTTAAGGAAGTGTTATTTACTCCTTCTCATATTTACTTTCTCCATCAGTCATGATTTTGTAGTCCTCTATCATATCCACCCCTCAGTCATCCCTTTTCCCAGCTGAAAAGTCCTAGTCTTTGCCCCGACCGGGGGTATTCTATCTACTACCCAAGATCTATAAACGTGAAAATCATCTCAGGCATTGGCACCCTAACAGCAGGACTGTCTGGCTATGTAGACTCTCCACTCAGGCCCTACACTACCAGCACTCCCCACTATCTTCAAGACACCAGCGACTTCCTGAGGAAACTACAATCCATTTGGTGATCTTCCAGAAAACACCATCCTGCCGCTATGGAGGTAGAAGCCCTCTACACCAACATTTCACACAAAGATGGACTACATGCCATGAGGAACAGTATCCCCGATAATGTTATGGGAAAGCTGGTGGCTGAACTTTGTGACTTTGTCCTCACCCACATCTATTTTACATTTGGGGACAATATATACCTTCAAGTCAGCGGCACTGCTATGGGTAGCTGCATGGCCCCACAGTATGTCAATATTTTTATGGCTGACTTAGAACAATGCTTCCTTAGCTCTCGTCCCCTAATGCCCCTACTCTACTTGTGCTACACTGATGACATCGTCATCATCTGCACCCATGGAAAAGAAGCCCTTGAATTCTACCATGATTTCAACAATTTCTATCCCACCATCAACCTCAGCCTGGACCAATCCACAAAAGTGATCTATTTCCTGGACACAACTGTGCTAATAAATGATGGTCACATAAGCACCACTCTATACCAGAAACCTACTGACCGCTATACTTACCTACATGCCTCCAGCTTCCATCCAGGACATACCACTCAACCCATTGTCTACAGTCAAGCTCTAAGATACAACCACATCTGCTCCAATCCCTCAGACAGAGACAAACACCTACAAGATCTCTATAAAGTATTCTTAAAACTCCAATACCCACCGGGTGAAGTGAAGAAACAGAGTGACAGAACCAGAAGAGTACCCAGAAGCCACCTACTACAGGAGAGGCCCAACAAAGAAAGTAACAGAACACCACTAGCCATCACTTTTGGCCCCCAACTAAAACCTCTCCAGAGCATTATCAAAGATCTACAACCTATCCTAAAGGATGATCCCTCACTTTCACAGATCTTGGGAGAGAGGCCAGTCCTCGCTTACAGACAGCCCCCTAACTTGAAGCAAATATTCACTAGCAACTACACACCACACTATGCAACAACACTAACCTAGGAACCTATCCTCGGACAGTGTTGCGCCGGGCTTTGTTGCACATATCTATTCAAATTACACCATCCTAGGACCTAATCATATCAGCCATGCATCAGGGGCTCGTTCACCTGCACATCTACCAATGTGACATATGCCATCATGAGCCAGCAATGCCCCTCTGCCATGTACATTGTCCAAACCGGACAGTCTCTACGCAAAAGAACAAATGGACACGAATCTGACAACAGGAATCATAACATTCAAAAACCAGCAGGAGAATACTTCAATCTCTTTGGTAACAGACCTAAAAGTGGCAATTCTTGAACAAAAAAACTTCAAAAACAGTCTCCAACGAGAAACTGCTGAACTGGAATGAATTTGCAAACTGGACACCATTAAATCAGGATTGAATAAAGACTGGGAGTGGCTGGGTCATTACACAAACTGCAATCTATTTCCCCATGCTAATTTTCCCCAATAGTTACTCACACCTCTTGGCAACTGTTTGAAATTGGCCATCCTGATTATCACTACAAATGTTTTTTTTCCTCTTGCTGATAACAGCTCACCTTAACTTGATTAGTTTCTTAGAGTTGGTATGGATACCCCCATCTTTTCATGTTCTCTCTCTGTATGTATATATCTTCCTACTGTATGTTCCATGCTATACATCTGATAAAGTGGGTTTTAGCCCACGAAAGCATATGCCCAAATAAATGTTGGTCTCTAAGGCGTCACAAGTATTCCTCATTCTTTTTGCAGATATACACTAACACAGCTACCACTCTGAAACCTGCCACAAGTCTTATTAATCTCTCTTCACATGGAATCTGTTCCATACTGCTAATCATTTGTTGCCCTTTTCTGTACCTTTCCCAATTCCAGTATATCTTTTTTTAGCTGGGAAAATCAGATCTGCATGCAGTATTCAAAATGTGGGTCTACCATGGATTTATATAGAGGTAATATGATATTTTCTGTCTTATTATCTATCTCTTTCTTAATGATTCCCTATATTCTGTTCACTTTTTTGACTGCCACTGCACATTGAGTGAATATTTTCAGAGAAGTATCCACAATGACTCCAAGATCTCTTTCTTGAGTGGTAACAGTTAATTTAGACCCCATCATTGTCGATGTATAGTTAAAATTATGTTTTCCAACATGCATTACTTTCCATTTATCAACACTGAACTTCAGGTGCCATTTTGTTGCCCAGTCACCCAATTTGTTACTTCTCTATACTACCCAGGAGGATACACTATATCTATACACATTTAAGAAATTATATAGCTTGACATACACTTATTCCGATTATTCATTTTTTACCTCTCTCACCCGCATCCCAGGAAATGCTTTCACCACTGGGCTAAATGTTTTTAGGTGGGCACCATCACTTTCTCCTCTGGCCCTTTTGTTTGGAACTAGGCAGGCTCCTAACTCATTCCAGTAAGAAGCAATTAAATCACCTAAGCCACCTGAGTCCAGATACTGGGTTCCCATTAATGGATTGCAAGCAGAAGTAGTCACCTAAGTCCAGGCTGCAGGGAGGTGCCTATCTTCATGAGAGGGACAGCGCTTAGCACATCTTTATGGTCAGCATCTCCCATTGGCTAGCTTAGGCAGCTCAACATCTAGTGTGCAGGCTTCTGTAGATCTTCCCCCATTCATTGTAAAGGGTACCTAGAGGCTTAACCCAAGCTTTGTAGATCACAGTGTTTTTCCTGCAATTTTCTAGGAGAGCTAAAAGTTACATGCTATGACTCTAAGTGTTGTAACACCTAAATCCCTGCATGGATCCCACCATCAGCCCAGCAGAAATTAAACTTACAAATAGACATCTGTCTTCCACAGATTGCAGTAAAGTATCCCATACATAGCAGCAGCAGCCAGTAAAGCCACCAGCAGGATCCATTTCATGACTGGCAGACCTGAAATGCAACAAGATAAAATACTTTTGTTTTACCCTTATTTCCACAAACATATTTTGATGTTATGTTCCTCTGCACTTATAAACATGAATATTCCACTGTGATAGTATAAAATGTATTGATTTGCATAGTTAAACAAATATACTGGCTAATGGCATTGAAATAGGCCAGGATATGATCTCCAAAACCTACCTCTCATATTGCTAACTTTTAATTGATACTGCCTTTTTCTTTTCCCCCATCACATTTTATTAAAGTCAGGCCTTGATCAATGGAATGTCCAAAGGCATGTTGTGATTGGCTTCACAAGCCTTCTTAAAGATGTCACAGCCGTCTTCTAACTCCCCTCAGTTCATCATAGGGACTGCACTGTGGAGAGAAGAATGCTACTCATTATTTTAAATGGGTAGGAAGAAAACTTTGGTCTGAGTTCAGGAAAGCACTCAAGCACCTACTTAATTTGGGAGAAATAGTAGGAAAAGATTAAAGGGTTTTTTGTTTGCTTTTTCAGTTTTCACCTAATTTAAGTGGTTTAAGAAAATAATCAAAATTAAAAAGCAGCTGGGTCAGACAAAGAGAAGTGGTGGAAGAGAAAAAAATGACAATTTCAAAGGGCCCCTCCTTCAAATTAGCACACTGCCCTTTCAACAGCTTTCAATCAGTATGTCACCTGCCACTTAACCCTCTGAAAGTAAAAGTTCTGTTTGGACATAAAATGATGTAAAAATTTGCAAAGGATAGATATACTCTTTATCATTTTCACTTTTCCCTCTACTATGAAAAGTCGATATGTGGCTCCCATGCTTTTTACATGTTTTTTCAAAAGAGATTTAATGCTAATGAACCATACTCTAATAGAAATCAGTTACACCAATATACACATATTAGTATATTTCTCAGGTAGTTGAAAGTGCTCTGCCTTAGGCCTTGTAACTCTATGAACATCCTGATGTGGCTTGTTTTAAGCAGCATTAGACTTTGTTTTTGTTTTCCTAGCAGTTTTAAGATATCTGAATTATATCTCCCCAACTCAAACAACTATAAAAATTGTATGACACTAATGCATTATACCATTACATCCTATTGCCATATTCAGATTACTGCAGCATGAAAACACACAACAAGCTGACTGACAAAAGAATTACAGTACATATAGGCCTTGATCCTGAGGGAGGATCCATGCACCTGTTCAGAGACCCAGTGAGTTCAAGATCCTTCCTCATGGATCTGATTGCAAGACTGGAGCCAGGGTTTGTAATGACATCCATAGGCAAAGAACTCATGCAATAAACAAATGATATTTCAAACCAACGCAGGACAAGAGATCACCCCCAACATTGCCTTGCTTTACAGTTTTGAATTGTATTATAAGCCTCGACTGCTCTTTCAACCTCAACCCCTTGCATATCACTCTCCCCTAGCATCTCCTCCACACCTTTCACTTAACCCAGACGGCACGCTTTTTGCCATAGTCCAATCTTCTTCCACTTTAGGGGCACAAAGTGAAACTCTGATTTCCCAAGCCCTTCCCTAAAACTGCAAGGAAACTATAACTAGCATAGCCTGTTTGTTAGCAATGTTCTTCATGAGTACAGAACGTCAGGTATGGGCCTCTTTTACGAGGACATGGACACAATGATTTGTTAGAAACCGCTATCAAAATGGAGATTCTCTGATCCACTCACCTACACAGCAGAAGACCATGATACATTGGTAAGTAACAAATACTAAGGGCCTGATTCTCCTCCCAGTTAGTGCTCATCAGGAGTGAATCAGTTGAAGCCAATGGGTCAGATTTTCAGCAGCAGCAAATCATTGACTTCATTGACTTCAGTGGAACTATGCCAATTTATATCAGCTGGGGATCTGGCCTAGTGGAGTCAGAACAACAGTGTAAAAGCAGTGCAAATGAGAGGCAAATCAGCCCTTTCTAAACACTTTTGTTAGAACAATTAATGAATTCTAAATAGAAAAAAAAGTTGAATTCTCATCTTATAAACTATATTTCAGTTTAGGTTTTAAACACTGGAAAATGTATATCTAAGTTTTTCAATAACTACTTAGTATCCCTTTATCCTTGCAAAGAAATTTACTAAACAAAAGAACACAAATCATTATACTCAAAGTCATAGTCAAGAGTCATATTACAAAATATCACTATTTTCATTTATACAGAAATTCCATATGGGGCAGCTACGTTAAAAGACCATCTCCAAGATTGCAAAGTGAAGCACTCGGAAGTTAGAAAATGCCAGAATTAAAGGTTGCTCAGGCAACCTTAACCTTGCCCCTCTATGTAGTATGCATTATGATACAGTCTTTAATCACATGATAAAATACTGTTTTTCCACAAGAAGTGAGGAGTTTGTGTGATGAATTATGCTATTATCCATAGGATCCTTGCCTCATTTGCTGAAGAAATTAGGTTGCATTTTTAACACTGACAGCATTTACTGGTTTTACTCTCCCACCAAATAAATAAATAAAAATACACACAAAGCAAACACCAGACATGGAAAATTTCAGACCCAAAGGTTTCAAGAAAATAAGCAACTGAAGTCAGAGGGTTTTGATGCGAAGTGTTAGGCAGCCAATGTGTGCTGCCTATATCAGATGAAAGATGCCGAGCTTTGGCTTGGCTCTTGCATTACAAACCACTGCAGTGGAACTCTGAATGGTGTGGGCATAATGGTTTGAGCTAGCAGATCCCTATGAAAGATTAGAAATCAAACTGATAATTATGATGAATATTTGGGGACATTTTACCCTCATTTATCCCTAGGTTACTCACCTGGAGCCAGTGGGATGGGGTGGGGTATGGACATAACTGAAAGCAGAGTTGCCCAAGGTAACTTTTTCTTTTAAGTGATTTTAAAAATCCATTGCATAATTCAAGTCCTTCCCCATTAGACTGGTTTGATACATGGAACCAGAATTAAAAGATGTAAGGATCTAGGCTCCGCTCAGTGGGACATCGCTATTAAGTTATAAGTGAGAACCTACAGGAGCAGGGATCATTTGTATTACATTGAAAATCATGCTATCCTTTCCTAATAGTGGGTTTTATCCTTTGAGAACACCAGAGGTATGTAGGCAGATTTGGCTTTGCCCACCACATTTTTAGTCAGCGTAATCTTTACTTGTGGCTGCAAACTGGGTCAGAGCAAAATACTGTGTATGAATTTTGCCTACCCACTTTCAGAAGACACCATTCTCCACTAATATGATCCTGCCTTCAGAAATACTAATACACTTCCAAACACCATATTCAATCAGCTACTAGCCATGTACACGTACACACACACAACCCTACCTACCTATATATAATAAACCACATTTATGTGCTACATAGAAACATATGAACATATGTTCAGGTAGCTCAAAAGCAGGACTGAGACCTAAGTGTTTAGAAGTGCTATAAGCTGCAAAACTGGCAATTTGATGGCTAATGTAAAATGAGTTGGTTTCAGCCCAGTTTCCTATCAGGCAAGAAGCCACAATACACACAAAAAGGATTCATAATTAACAGTCTTAGTGAAGAGGTCATGGATAAAATGGCTCATGATATCTCTAGGTCAGGGGAATTCAATCTACCTTGCTCTTCATGTTAGGTGAGTAAACAGATGGCTTAAATAGTGCTGTCCAAACTTTCAAAAGCACTTCAAAAAATACTTACAAGAAAAGGAAAAGAAATGTGATAAGCCAGTATCAGACATTCTTTGCATGAGTTGTTTACAGTCCTTTGTGGAGTAATTTTCTGAGACTGGATATGCGGTTTTGAAGTAAAGAGAGAACCATGGGAATTTCTAAAAAGGAGCCTAAATAAACCTTTGGAAATTTACTTCATCTACTACCCATGGTAAATGTAGGAAAACTAAGCTGGCAGATTCTGTTACAACATTGGGAGAGCCTTCCACATATCTGAGTGACAAAGTATCCAGACATCCAAGATTGCTCTATGTCCTCTCTGAACACAAGGGCCTTAACCTGCTCCCACTGGTTTCAAATACAGACACACTCAGGATAGCTCACATGCCATATTTAGTAAGGAGGTGTATTTGTAAACCTCGTGGCCACCCTTTTTCTATCCCTGCTGGGGCCATATTTTCATTTGGAATTAATCTTTATTCTTCTGTGTCAATTGCACTGCCTAAGGGTAGGGTGCAGCAACTTCCCATCTATTCTGTGCCCTATCAAGCATTTTCATAATGATAACTTACATCTATGGTGTGATCACCCCATTGTATAATAAGGGTGTGCAGCAGCCGCTCCAAAGCCTAAAGTGAGTAACCATGTGATGTGGCCAACCTTTTCCTTCCTCACCCATTCCTCTGCTCCCTACTGCTTGCTATCCTTACTCATCACATCATGTCTAAGAAATGATAAACTTTTAGGCCAATATATACTACAAACCTATATCACTATATTTATCTCACTCAGGAGTGTGAAAAATCCACACCCCTGAGCAATGTAGCTATACTAACCTAACCAACCACGTAGACAGTGCTGTGTCAGCAGGAGGGCTTCTCCCTTCAACATATCTACATATATCTTCAATATATCCAAGAGCTGGATTAACTACACGAGCATTTCCCAAACAGTGGGCCCCACTGATCAATTCCTCCCCCTCTCTCCTAAAGCCTCCTGCACACCAGGGAATAGCCTCAGCAGTGTGCAGCAGGCGCTGGGGGTCGGAGAGGAAGCGGGGATTTGGTGCACTCAGGAGAGGGGGCAGAAAGAGGTAGGGAAGAGGAGGGGCAGGAGTGGAGCAGGGACAGGAAGAGGTGGGGTGAGGGTGGGACCTTGGGGGAAGGGGTTGAGTGGAGGCAGGGCCTGGGCTGAATGCGGAGCTTGGAGGTCCACAAAAACATTTAAATCAAAATGGGGGTACTTGGGTCACTAAAGTTTGAGAACTGCTGAATTACACCCATGGGAGAAACTCTTCTGCTGGTGTAGTAGCATCTTCACTGAAGTGCTACAGCTGCACCCATACAGTTGTGCCACTGATGTGCTGTACGTGAAGACAAGCCCTTAGGGGCTCACCGGGGCTTCTTCCTTGTGCCTTCTAGCTTATTAGTTCTATAATGCAGATTTTGGGTGCAATTTAAATAAATAATACCAGTATTGCAAACTCTTGCAATTTAATTGCAAGCCTTGTGATATTTGGTGGCTTGCTTCAAATCCTAGCTGCAGCAATTAGGAGATTGCGTGAGAATCTAGCTCTCTTTAAAACAATATAAGTTTCCAGCCCTCGTGGTTGTGGAGAAAAGTTGAAAATGTGGAGTGAATGCAACCTAAAAATTCAAGAGCCAGTGGCAAAAAACAAAACTAAAAGTTGTTTGGTTTTGTTTTTTAAATCTCATGGATATTTAAGCCGGTCTGGTAATTTGGGGGCGGGGAAAGGCACAAGTCATGATTTTTAACTGCCTGAGGTAACAATACTGCAATACAAAAACTTCATATTTTTTTCTTATAGTTGGCACTACGGTACCTTTCCTGTGGGCCTCCTGCTCCTTAAGATAAACTGAGACAGTGCTAATTCCAGAACTTAATGTTTAAAAAGAACTTCATAAACTGCCAATACACATACTCAGCAGTGCAGGTTTAAAGAATATATTTATACTGCTCAGTTAGTGCATTGCATTAATTCTGACTTTTTCTATTTTTTTTACTATCTGTTCCAAAATATCTTTGCATAGTTTGGTATCGCTACTCTTTTTCAGGAAATAAACACTGTCATGGGTATTACATGAAAGAATTGTGGTAGGGACTTAGCTTGCTAATCTTATTTTATTACATTTACATAGTCCTGAATTCTCTTCCTCTTTTTTGCCATTTTTCCTTGCTTTGAATCCCATTCTGACATTGATTTAGTAAGACACAAAGTGTTCTCTTTAAAAAAAATCAGATGTTTAAATGAGGCTGGGAAATTAAATATTAATTAAATATCGTCATAAAATGTCTCTGAATTAAAACTCCATTTCCTGGGTTTGGGAATAGGACAATGTTTTGCCCTCCACCTGTGCATGGTCAGTTTACTAGTGTCTTAGTTCAACCTACTTGTATAACATTTCTAAATGGGCAAGTTGTTATAAATCTGCTTTGGAGATTTCCCTGTCTGTAGAGTTCCACACTAAGTCACGACTGCCCACATTGAGATTTTACTGTGAAAAGAGCATCGTTGGCTTCCTGTTGGCGTGTTGCAACAAACAAGTATTAAGAGTAAAAAAAAGAAAGTTTCCCCGGTTTTGGAGCCACTGATCCGGACAGAATTTATAATTTATGGGTATGCCTGTCCAATCCATCTGAATGATAAGGGCAGAGGTGGTTTCGTTTCTTTGCTTTGTGGAAGCTGAAACCTCCTCTTGCTGGCACACTAGCTGAATGAGCCAGGCATTCCCAGACACTGCCTCCACTGAAGACAGCATGTACCTCATGTAGCTTTCTGCAGGGGATTTTTTCCACTTATTTCTCCAGGAACAGAACACAGTGCTTCAGAAGCAAGGGGGAAGAGGAGAGGGGGCTGGAATTTCCTAAGCAACAGGTATTTTCCCCAGTACTTATTCTCCACCAGTGGTGTTCAGCAGGGATGATGCATTGGTAGACGACAAGACTGCCATCTTGCTCTTCTGTATTTCACCTGCTCTTGCAGCCAGCGGTTTAGATGTGCATTGCTGCACAGTACATTGGGGACACTCCAGGAGAGTCAGAAAGGTGTTTTTAGTATCTGAAGGCTGGCCTGCCTTTATTTCAGGATCAGGTTAGTATCACGTTAGGAACTGCAACAATGCAGGGGTAGGCAACCTGTGGAACACGTGCCAAATTCAGCACACGAGCTGATTTTCCATGGCACTCACACTGCCCAGGTCCTGGCTACTAGTCCAGGGGGCTCTGCATTCTAATTTTAAATGAAGCTTCTTAAATCATTTTAAAAACCTTATTTATTTTACATAGAACAATAGTTTAGTTCTATATTATAGACCTATAGAAAGAGACCTTCTAAAAACGTTAAAACATATTACTGACACATAAAACCTTAAATTGCAGTGAATAAATGAAGACTCGACACACTACCTCTAAAAGGCTGCCAACCCCTGGTATAGTGTTTATAGAGCCAACACAACCATTCTGGTCCCCATCAGGACAGCCTGCTAGCCAGCTCAGATAAGGAAAGGAAAAAGCACCTCCAGCTGGGACCTGCACAGACAAACATCATCACGGTTTCATTTTATCCAAGGCTTTAGGGAGGCTTTAGGGAGACTTCTGCATCAGCACCTGTTTTACACATACCTGCACTTCCCTACTCCATACTGCTTCTGCGGCCAGTAACTCACCCCAGACTGGCGTATCCGTGGTCTCAAAGCACCCTGTGAAGAATGCAAGGCCAAGTGCAAATTTATTCTAACCCTTCTTTTCACCCTCAACCTGCCTTCATTTTCATAAGCAAGGTGATTTCGCTGCTCTACAGCCAAAATGCTTCTGAAATAAATGTAGTCAAACTTTACTAATTCTGGGTCACTGAGAACGAACATGATGCTTAAAATTGTTGATTGGCTCTAGTTTTCAAGATATGCTATTGGGTCAGTATATACAACCCTTGACATGGGAATGGCGGAGCATAAGTGAGTTATAAAGGGAAGGGATCTCAATTTAAACCAGAAATGATTAAAATACATCTTTGACTGGATCTATGAATAAATCTATGACTGGGTTTGGACAGTACTTGCTTTTTAGGCAAAACAATGAATGATGCAATCTGAAGCTGGTATTGCGTCATACATGATATGAATTGCATCATGTTATTCCTAGAAGTCATGGATGATGCAATCATAACGAAGCTTACATCACTCTGCAGAACAAATTGCCCTATATCAGCTCTAGAAATCATACAGTGTTGTGCTCTCTTATTTGTCAGTGTTTGATTTTGCAAAGGGACACATTTCTGTTTAGCCAAAGTGAGCAGAGATGCCTCGTACTTGTGTGAACAGTGCAGATAACTTCTGCTATGTTTGTGGTGAAGTGACTTTTGCATCACAAAAGCGCAGTATAACCACTATGGTTAAGAGAGCCTATCACCTTTATTTTGGCTGCAAAATTGGAGATCAGGACAAGAGGTGGGCCCCACACATATGCTGCAACACTTGTGCAACAAATCTTCGCCAGTGGTTGAACAGGAAAAGGAAATCTATGCCTTTTGCAGTGCCAATGATTTGGAGAGAGCCAACAGATCATACCAGCAATTGTTACTTCTGCATGGTGCCTCCAGTTGGGAAAGGTGTGTCAAAGAAGAAAAAGTGGACTGTGCATTATCCAAACATTCCATCAGATATACGCCCAATACCCCACGGAGAAGGACTACCGGTTCCTGATGCACCAGAATCATTCTCACTTGAGTCAGACGAGGAAGAGGAAGAGGATGAAACTTCTGGTCCTGAACCATCAATGTCACAGGACCCACATTTTCTCCCATCCTCTTCCTCTGAACCACACCTCATAACACAAGCTGAACTGAATGACCTTGTCAGGGATTTGGAACTACCCAAGAGTAAGGCAGAGCTGTTGGGCTCCAGACTACAGCAGTGGAATCTCCTGGCAGGTGATGTTAGGGTTTCTATGTTCCGTGACCATCAAAAGGATCTTGTCCCATTCTTCTTCATGGAAGGTGATCTTGTAGCCTGCAACAACATCGATGGTGTGATGGCAGCCCTCAACATCGCTCACGATCCAGATGAGTGGAAACTCTTCATTGATTCATCGAAGACGAGTCTTAAAGCTGTTTTGCTGCATAATGGCAATGTTTGGCCATCAATTCCAGTTGGTCATGCAGTCCATATGAAGGAAACCTATGACAACATGAAACAACTTTTGAGGTGCATAAAGTATGACCAACATCAGTGGCAGCTCTGTGGCGATTTGAAGGTTGTTGCTCTCTTGCTTGGTCTGCAGACTGGATACACAAAGTACTGCTGTTTTCTCTGCAAATGGGATAGTCCTGCAAGAGATTCCCACTACATTAAGAAAGATTGGCCACTCCGACAGTCATTGGAGCCTGGGAGGAAAAGTGTTCAACATCCACCACTTGTTGAATCAAGGAAGATTTTGTTACCACCCTTACACATCAAGCTGGGTCTGATGAAGAACTTTGTCAAGGCCATTGACAAAACACAAGCAGCTTTCACGTACCTCCGTGGAAAATTTCCAAGGTTAAGTGAATGTAAGATAAAGGAAGGTGTCTTTGTTGGTCCTCAGATTTGTGAACTTCTTCGAGATGATGCATTTGACCATGCACTGCGTGGCAAGGAAAAGACGGCATGGAAAGCCTTCCAGTCAGTGGCAATACATTTTCTCGGAAACAACAAAGCAGACAACTACAAGTTGTTGGCGGAAAACCTCCTCAAGGCATACAAAAGCCTTGGTTGCAACATGTCACTAAAGATACATTTTTTGCACTCTCATCTAGATTTTTTTCCACCGAACTGCGGAGCAGTGAGCGACGAGCACGGCGAGCGATTTTACCAGGACATTGCAACAATGGAGAAACGCTATCAGGGCAAATGGAGCCCATCAATGCTTGCAGACTATTGCTGGACAGTGACAAGAGATGCTCCATTTAATGAATACAAGAGACAAGCCAAGAAGCGCCGAGTAGACACTGAATAGGACTAAACTATGTACATAATAGTTTTTTGCCTTTTGTTTCATAATACATTTTATGTATATAACCCTTTTGCTGATTTTTAAAGTGTTACATAAACAGGACAGGTGAAATATTATCATGTAAAGCAACCATAAACACATGAAAAGACCTAGGTTTACAATTTATGATTAAAACTCTACTATCTACACAATATACATAGACAAAATGTAAAAACTTAAATATCTTAGAAACAGTAGCCAGTCAGTTGTTTTAATTGTCATATTTGAATTCAGCACATCAAAATACATAATAAATATCACATTTTATCTCTGAAGCAGACGACTTCTAAAAAATTGTAGACCAGTGTTTTCCGAAGAAAGAAGTTAGCTGGTGTCCAGCACCTATCAAGTAGTCACCATGGCTGGCTCAGTTTGTGTCACAGGCAGAGAGAGCAAAGTCTTAACACTAACACCTTCTCATCTTAGAAGACCCTCTTCCCTCCTTGGCCCATCAACACCTTTAAAGAAAACAAACTATGCTGGGTCTCATCCCTAATCAAATCAGGGATGGTTTAACAGGTCGTCATTTCATGCAAGATCTGTGATTACATGGGCTTCTTGTCTGTTGGCACCCCTCCCTTCTGAAATAGAAAAGCAAAAACAATAGAACTGATACTAAACATCTGGATTCTGGCTTACACTTTGCACCATATTGTTTCCTGGATTGTGCATCTTTACTCACAACTACATGAATTGAGTGAAGAAAACCCATACAACCAGCTGCCTCCAAACCTACATATTTACCAGTGTTGTTCCTCCCTAAGCTCCTAAATAATGACCGCTAGGGCAAGACACAAAGTCCATCCTAGCAGTTCAGGCACCCTTCCAACTCTCAGGCCATGTCTACACTACACAATTAAGTCAACCAAACATAGTACTTATTGCAGTTTTTCATGGCCTTCTGTCAGTGCTGTCACCAGGAGTGCTTGCACCAACTTCAGATGGGGCAGTATGGGTGTGTGGAGGGTGGGGGGTGAGCCCAGCTGTGAGGCTTAAACTGTCAGTGATGCTGGGGCTCACAGCTGGAACACCACCACCACCACCCCCATTTCAAAACAGGCACCCTGCAAGTAAGGTAGTGTCTATAGACACTGCTTTGCCTGAACTGATAGACCTAAGCCTTATGCCACTCATCCAGCTGGATTTACTAGGTCAGTGTAGCGGGCGAGTTACAGCGGGGACAGGAACTCGGTAGCGTGTCTGCTTACATAGTTTGATCAATGTAAGCTGCCTTATGTCGACTTAACTTCATAGTGCAGACATGTCCTCAGTCTTGCTCCAAAATCATGGTGGGAAGAAAAAGAGCAACCTCTTCTCAACCCACTCAGCCTTGGAGGTCTCCCATACCTACAAAGTTCTCATCCTCTCCCAATTTACCATCTTTGACTCTTACATGTAGGTGAGAGAAGCCAGTCAACACAATCCAGCCCCTCTTCCGCTGGCGTGCAAAAGCCCTGGAGTACTGCCATTGGTGAATTCAATAACAGAGCTACAGGAGGACTGTGCAGTTTGTCATGTTCCCTTTGCAGCTCTCTTGCCTTGCTCGGGGTCTCTTGTTCCTTCCCTGTCTATCTAGGTCTACTGCTGCAAGCCCCCCAATGCACGTTGCTTCCCCTCTAGCTGAATTTAGTGACTGGCTACAGCCCAACAGCTTTCGCATTGCTACTTAACTGGGGGGCAATAGACACAGATTGGATGGAATCTGGTCACAGACAAGGAAGCTAGAGGCACCTCCCGCCCCCATTCTGCATAACATGCTCTAATACACGTAGGAACAGCTCTAACCAATTGACTTCACCTGCTTTCCAATGAGATGCATGTGCACCAGCTTTTTGTGCACAACACCTCTTTAAGGGCATGTCTGCACTGCAGGTGGGGTACATAATTGCAGCTGGGGTAGGTATACCCATGCTCGCTTTAATCCAGCTAGCACAACTCAAATAGTAGTGAAGACCCAGCAGCATGGGCTTTAGCGCTGAATGTACAAGTCCATCTGGAACCTTGAGTACCTACTTGTGTTGCTAGCCCACTCCAGAGTTGGTGCCCCTGCATGTTCACAGCTATTTTTAGCCTAGCTAGCTAAATTAAGGGCTACTCTACAGTGGCTTGTGTGTAGCTTTGTGTAGAGCTCTCCCAGCGCTCAAAAAAAAAACACCACACCTCCAGAAGAGGCGTAACTCCCAGTGCTGGGCACTGTTTACACTGGTGCTTTACAGCGCTGAACCTTCTGCGCCCAGGGGGGTGTTTTTTCACATCCCTGAGCGAGAAAGTTGCAATGCTGTGAAGTGCCAGTGTAGACAAGCCCTCAAACAAGTATAGGTCTGACTCCCTGAGATGCAATCACGCCACCAACTGCAAAACCATAAGGTGCAACTGATTAGCAACAGATCAGAGTAATTTCACTGGGTAAACTGAGCAAAACGCAAAAAAGTAAAATCCACAGTTTAAGTGCTGAAAAGTAAATTAGATACCTACAGTTCTTTCAGTTTTAATAACTATGGCAAAGTATTCAGACCTGTATTCCTAAAGTTAGTTACTTTGGGCTTGGTTACACTGGCACTTTATAGCGCTATAAAGCCCCCACGAGCGCTATAACCTCCTACCCGTCCACACTGGCAAGGCACATAGAGCGCTATAACCGCGGAGTTATAGCGCTCCTCGTAATCCACCTCCGCATGGGGAATAAGGGCTGTAGCGCAGCTGCTGTAGCGCTACAGCAAGAATGTGGACACCCACTGCGCTACAAGTGATCTCTTGAGATGCCTAGAGCCATTTAAGGCAATTGATGTCTCTTATCTTTGTTTTGAACTGGGCTGGAGGAATGCGGAAGTACCTCTTTAGAGTTTCTCTCTTAACTCGGCAGATAAGCAATGCAAATGTTTAAGGAGGGAGCCTGTGTGAAAACAAAGCCTTCTGTGAACGGAGGCTCGCTGACAGGCTTTCAGAAGAACGGAAAAACCACTGTCTCTCTCCCTCCATATACACACAACGCGTTCCCCCTCACCCCCCTCATTTAAAAAGCACGTTGCACCCAGCTGAATGCTGGGATACATGCCCTAATGCGCTGCTCTTAATGCCGCATTAAGTGCCCCAAATGTGGCCATGCTATACAGCTGGCACGTCTGAGCGTGGACATACAATAGCGCTATACATATTACTGTATAAGGGGACCACTATAACCAATAGCGCTATAATCTTGTAAGTGTAACCATACCCTAAAAAGCCCAGTTGAAACTGGTCAAGTTTTGCCCAGCTTTGGTCCAAATTCAAGCAAACCCAATCAATTTCCACCAGAAATCACAAATCTACCAAAAGTTAATTCAGAAAGTCCCCAATAAAACTACAAACCCATGGAGTTTTGCCTGATTATATGTGAATGTTTTCCAAAGCCCTAGCTCCAGTCTCATTTTAAAAGAGGACACTAGCTTTTCCTTTTAATAATGAAGTAGAGATTTTCAGGACTGGCTAGGAGATTTAGCCACATGGCTCCCATTGATTTTAATGGGAGTTGTGGATTTAGCCTCAATTCCCTTTAATAATAAGGGGGAGTATATATGGCTAAATCCCCTAGTTACCTGTGAGAAACTCAGTATAAATTCGTAATAAATTGCATTTAAAACTGAAGAACAAAAGGAAAAGAAATTTGAATACAAAATCAGGCACAAGAGATATGACAATTTTGATTTAAAATATAAATTGAGCTAAGTATTATTATTATAATTATTTGTGATACTGTAGTGTTTAGAAGGACAAGTCACAAACCAGGACCCCATGGTGCTAAAAGCTTAACCTACCTCTCTACCAAGAGTTAAATATGGCTCAGCTGCACCAGTGATAAAGCTGGAATAACTCCATGTAGATATTCCTTCTCTCAATCACACAACCCAGAGTAATTCCATTGACTTCAGTGGAGCTACTCCAAATTTTCACTGGTGTGAAAGAAAAAAGAATTTGGCCCTAAATATAATCATTATTGTTTGTTATACTTGTTTTGCAGTAACACCCAGAGGCCTTAATCAGAGCCAAGGTTCTATTATGCTAGGGCATAGTAAAAACATACATGAAGCCATGGCTACTATGGCGAGGCTTGGAAGGATTCAATTTGTATTGGTAATGGTCAGTAAACATCAATTTCACAACACACTCACGCCCACCGACAAAAAAATATTTCCATCAATGATAACTGAAGTTTACAAATAGGGCAAAGTAAGAAAAACGGTGCTTAAGAACCAGGGCTTTGGAGCCGTGCTCCAGCTCTGCTCCAGCTCCAGGCAAAAACCTGCAGCTCCCCTGCTCCGTGCCCCAGCTCTCGGCTCTGCTCCAAAGGCCTGTTAAGAACCTATTGGAGTTTGATTTAAGGGTATTTAATTTGTATATTTTGACATGCAATGTTGACAATGTGTTTTAATGATTGTAAAGCTTTAACATTTTCAATCTCAGTGTCTCCTGTCATTAAATAAGTCTGACCCACTCCATTGTCTGACCTGCCCCCATAATTTCCTACAACTGTGAAAATTTTAATAGATAAATATCTGAAAAAAACTGCTTAAAAATAAACCTTAATATTATCCATTGAAATTTTATATAAAATTCTGCCAAACACTTTGGGAACTTACAGTCTAAGTTTATACCAGGATCAATACATTTGGCATATAAAGAGTTACTATTTAGGAAATTTTCTTTGAAGTTAGCACTACCGTGATAAAGGAAAAGGGATCCTAACTAAAAACAATACTACACAAGGAATAAGGTCACAGCAGTCAACAGTTCCCAGAATAGGGCAAAGTTCTGCTTGTGACTGCTATTTGAGTTCTACATGCCATTTAAGTTAAAGAAAGAAATCACTCAGTTCTTTCCTGCATGAGCAAATCCACATCCTAATTGCATACAATGTTCTTCTCTTATTTAAAACTACTTCTTGATGTGGGACTGGATAGTTCATGAAGGCTACAATAGAATAAAAGACTCCAGAGTGGAAAATTTACTTGGTGAAGAGAGCTGAATTCCATTTTTAGTTCTGGACTGCAAGCCAGGAAATAAATATAGGACTTCATAGCTCTTTTCATCCACAACATTGCTCAGTGATGTCAATAGGAGGTTTGCACAAAGATGGAGGATAGAACCTGGCCTTTATGCAGTAACTAAATTTTTATTTACTATTATTTATTTAGTACTTTATTGTCACATTCAATATCTGACACACCATGCCCCTCACTCCCCCAACTTTGGATCACTGCTATCTGTGCTCTTTGTTTCTCTTCTTTCCCCTTTCTCAATTTCTCTCCCTCTTCCATGTCTTTACATCTTTCCTTTGTTCTTCCTCCTACATTTCCTTCCCTGCAGCAATTCCCAAAGTCTACTTCTTGGGCTTCTCTTCGACACATTTCCCATTCCATCTATTAAACTTTAGGATCAGCAACACCATAGTTATTGTTAACATTAAAGTGTCACCATTGTGGTTGATACTCTAGCGGGGTTACTAGGGGACTGCAGAGTTCACATCTCTCTGAGCCATTGTTTCAGCCTGACTGCATACTCCTGGAGATAACTAAATTGCATCAGTTTACCCTGGTTCATGTTTGCAGAAAAATTTCCAATCGCAAGGACTAGAAACTTACTTCAAAATAAGAAAAACAAAACGGAGACTCTGCAGAATCTGGACATGCCCTGTGGGCTGCATAAATAGAACAAGCAGCTGCATTCACCTGATGGGACATATGTTTGACACTTCAACAGAGAACACTTTAATTTAGTTCACTGGTTCAACTCCTTGTTGGGACAATAGTGACCAAAAGTTTTTACTATCTGAAGATTGCCTCGTTGGTTTTGGCGGAAGGAGTGAACAGGCTTGGCAACATCTAATGACCAGTTGTCTACATATAAAATAATAATAAAATATCACCTAAACAACTGGCCTTTCTTTTGGCAGCCCCAAAAGGCAGGGCAAAGACTGAATAATAAGGATGATTAGAAATATTTGCAACAAAATGATCTTCCCACCAAAACGTTTCTTTTTCACAGTTCATGGAAGCAACCAAGTTTACAATATTTCAAAAACTTAGTGAAAACAAAAATTGTACTGATTAAGATGGCTTCAACTATACAAGATCAAAGGTGTTCCTTTTTCACATTTTGAACTTGTGTGGTTGCTTGTGAATGGTCACACAAGTCTTGTGTTACTAGTGCTGATTTTTTCACAGGATGAATCTACTCCATGCGATCATAAGGGACAACTCCCCTGCTCCAGCTGCCCAAAATTCCAATTAAAATTCACATGCTTCATTAACAGGCTCCTGTTTTGCCAATTGCCATAATGTCCCTAAAAACTGGAGGAGGATTAAAGGAAGCATAAGGCCAGAAGAAGGACCTGTTACTGGATTTGAAGCAGAGCAGATGCCCACTTCAACAGCCCTCTCTTATTGATAGCAGCAGAACCTTCATCTCTAATTATGCAGCAGAGGAACAATCTGCCTTCCACTGAGCAACCCAAATGTCTGGTGCTCCAGGACCCACACCATGATCCATGAGGACACCCCCAAAGCACTATGAGACACTCATCTGGGTCACAACAATAGAAATATGGGGCAGCAGCTGCCCTTCCCCTTGCAACTGTTAATGCTATAGTGTTTCTGGCCTTGCAAGATCGTGCCTGAGTATTGAGAACCTTGGAAACACAGGACTCAATACACAGGCTTTGGAGGCAGAATGCATGTGTGCCTGGTGACCTCAATCCCTATTGACATTTTCTGTGTATGTATTATAAAGGTGGGTGTGAGATTGCTATATTGCTCCACATCTTCTCTCCATAAGCCAAAGTTGCCAAAAGAAACGGTCTTAAGTCCTTCAGGGCAAAATTTCAACCTATAGACTCCATGACCAGTCTGGCTAGGTGGGGGAGGAGGGAGGACTAGGATGCTCAATATTCTCACCGCATGATTGGTAAAAAAATGCAAAGCTAAGTTCTCGGGGGAGGGGGGGGGAGTCATCAAATTTCCCCACACTTTTAATTAGTTAGTCCTGGAAGCTGATCTATTCTCTTCCCCAGCAGTGTCCCTTCCAAGTCAGAATTAAGGTAAAAGTTGCAAGTCAGCATGAAGGAAGCTTGCACTGCAGCTGCCTATGCTCTGTTCTTTAGATAACATGGAAGACTTTCAGCTTCCGGATTGTCAGTCCAACACCTTTCTGATTATAAATTCACACTGCTTTCTGATTTTGAAAATTAAAAGGATGACTCGGATAGCATTTTAACTACTAGTCACTATAACGAAGCTAAGTCCAAACCTGAAACAAGGGCAGTATCAAGTTTGAATGGCTCAAATCTTTTGCATTTTAAATATTCTGTATGTTTGCAAAGCTTGTACAATTGTCTATATATGTGGTTTTGATTTTCCCATTCACTGATCTTTTTCTTTAAAGCAAAACACACACTGCAAAAGCTAAACACTAGTAAGAAATTCTATAAAGCGTAAGTCAGTGTATACAATCAGAGGTTTTGGAAAATATACCAATTATCAGGCTATCAAAGGATTGTTATATGCAACAGAGTTATTTGCAAAATTGCAAATGATCCCTGGAATGCTATGGGTTTTTTTTTAAACATGAATTAATTATTGGCAAATGAACATGTCCAATAATGCAAAGCAGAGCTGAAAATTTCAGGAGCTAGTAATACACAGTGTAGTTGCAAATCTGGCTCTAAAAAAAACAGCACAGATGATGCCAGCAATATATTTAGCCCTCTTAAGTTGGCAAACCTACATTATAGGGGGAAGGCATCAATAAGCTTATATCTGTAAGTGATCAGTGTTAAAATCTTTTTGTCCCTTAGGCAATGTCTAAATTACAAGCTACAATTCCACTGCTTGATAATACATACTCCTTGCTTGATCAAAGCTCACGAGTATAAACAGGAGTGTAGTCGCAGTAGCATGGTCAGCATGGCATGACTTAGCTGTGAACACTCCTGAAACCAATGGGCATGTACTCAGCATGGCTGATTTATGCCGTTGCTGCACCTGCGACTATGGCTGCACTGCTATTTACACTTGCACTAGCTCTCATTGCTCTACAGTGAACATGTGCACACCCGCAGGGGAATCACTCTCTTGGCTTGCAGTGTAGATGTAATCTGACTCTATTATTCTCAAAAGATAACCATAGGATTCATAAGATAATCAACTTACAAATACAAAATGATGGGGAACACACAATTAATTTTTTCATTAAAGATGTTCACAAATCTGTCAGTGAGAAGAATTGAGTATTAAGAGTATCATTTTGTCCCCTTAGACTGAAAAATGAAATCAAACCACAATGACAAACATGAAAAACAAAAGGGAAAAAAACACCAACCTACACCTGAACTTCCGCACACTGCTACTGTATTTGGCCTGGTCTGCACTACAAAGTTAGGTCAACCTAAGGAAGATTATGTTGACCTAGTTGTGCATGTGTCTACACTTCAATTTGTCTCCCACCGACATAAGTGCCACATTACGCCAACTTAATAACACAACCTCCCCAAGTTGGGTAGAGCCACGGTCAATGTACTTAGGTCAATGCAGTGAGTGTGCAGACACTGCATTAGTTATGTCGACCTGAACTGTCCTCCAGCAGCTGTCCCATAATGCTCCAGACTGACTATTCTGGTCACCACTGTGAACTCCAGTGCCAGTGGTCACAGAGCTCCCATTAAAGTCCTACAGATATTTGAAATTCCTTTTATCCTAGTTACCTGGCTTGGCAAGCACATCTAGTGGCTTTTCATTGTTGAGTGTAACTGCCCAGCTGACCACGCTGGCTACATGCTCCAGACATACTCCTGCCTTGAGCAGAAAGAAGACTTTGGCTCTCTTGGGCCTCTGGGGAGAAGAGGCTGTGCAGGCACAGCTCCAATCCAACCATAGAAATGTGGACATCTAAGAGCAGATTGCTCAAGGGATGCAGAAGTGCTAGGACAGAGACCAGCAGCAGTGTCACTGGAAAGCCAAGGAACTGCGACAGGTGTACCAGAAGGCCAAGGAGGTTAACAATCAATCTCGTGTCAAGCTGCAGTCCTGCTGCTTTTACAAAGAGCTGCATGCCATCCCTGGCAGAGATCTCCCTGCCCACAAAAAAGCACCACGGTCGAGTCACAAGCCCCTGCCATGAACAGCCAGGAGGAGGTGGTGGTATACGAGGAAGAGGAGAAAGAGTATGGGGGACAGGTAGCCAGGGGATCCAGTTGCGCAGTGAGCCAGGACCTGTTTTTGATTCCACTGTTCAGCCAGCTGAGCAGAGGTGAGCCCGAAGCAGGGGTAGGAACCTTGGAGAATTCTCAATTAAAGGGATGCCCATCCTCCCAGAGCAGAAGGACACAGTCTTTTGACTTCACATTAATTTGCTCATGCTAGAAGTGGTAATGGTAGAACCAAGAGAGGTAGAGTATTATATCTGCTTTTCTTTCCCCTCGAGAGCTAGGTTTGTGTGGAGCTGTTTATTTATGTACACAGAGATGTCCTTTGAACCCACCCGAGAGATCTTGATGAACCTTCCATAGAGGTGCTCTGCAATGCTCTACTGAAGGTTTCTAGGGCTGGCAGTCTTATTTCTTCCTCTGTGGTAGGACACTTTCCCATGCCACTCAGCGATAACTTTAGAAACTACCATTGCAGTAAAGAGTCTGGCAGCATATGAGACCAGGTGGCTTCAGGATGCCAGCAGCAGCTGTGTGCACTCTCTCTGCCTTTGTTACCCTCCAGAGTGAGACATGAGCTAAAATTACCACTTCCTGTAGAAAACGGTGCCAGTATTCAGTGCCATTGTTCTATACAACTAGAAGCATTCAGGCGAGAAATTCCCTTCTCATTTCCCCTTCCCTCCAGCAGACCACACTCACTCTGGTTGGCGCCATGACTGCCACCATGCACAAGCAATTCCAAGCAGAAATAAGGATGGACTGCTTACATCTTTTGGGGAGCAAGGGGAGCAAGTTCAGCATCTTAAATTTCACTTTCTATAGTGAATGCACTGATTGTGATATATGTGGTGTTTTATCTGTAGCTGCTGTGGCCTTTAGGGTCTCTCCCTTCATATCCATGGAACACCTGAACCAGATAAGGAGGAGAAAGAAGAGGACTCGGGATCTCACATTCAGCAAAATCCTGCAAGCCAGTGCTGCATCAGACTGTGAGCACAGGGCCTGGAGAATGAACATTGAGGACAGTCTGGAGAAGGAAAGTGTCAAGAAGAGAAAGGTGCGGGAAAATAAAAGAGAGATGCACCAGGACATAATAGGGCTTCTCTGACAGCAAACGCAGATGCTGCCAACTCTGGTGGATCTGCAGGTTCAGTGATCCGGAGCTCACCTCCCTCTACAGCCCCTGGTCATGGAGAATTCAATATCGTTACCTCCCTATACGCCCACACACACACACACTCCACATGGCATCAGGAATCGCTGCACCACCCTTACTACTGCACCCTTGAAGACATTAAAGACAATCACAGCTTCACATACACAGACCTGTAAAAACCACAGTTAGTGCATGTGCAGCTGAAATAGTCACAAGTGTTCTTTTCCCTTCATAAGGTCCGTTCTCTTAATTTATTAAGTTTTTAATGTATGTGTTTTAAAATTGCATAGGATTTTTTGCACTGATTTTGTTACAGAACACAATTTTATTATTTGGAATATAATTCATCTTTATTAGTTTGCAATACATGCTTCTGAGCACTCAGCAGTTCTGAAAGCAACCAATTACCTGTTACTGCACGGCATCACACAACTCATCAGATCATTGACAATCAAAAATAATAGCACCATTGGCAATGCTTTATTCCTACGTGGACAGTAATCACTACACGATTCCTACCAGGCCACAAAAGAGATGGGTCACATAGAGCACACTACAACACCATACACTATTGTGGCTCACTACCAGAATGGTCTTTCAAAGCCTTCCTGAACTGTATATCTTCATGCTGAGCTCTAATAGCCTTTGTATCTGGCTGTTCAAACTCAGACAGCTGCTCCACCTCCACTCCAGCAGAAACATTCCCCCCTTGGCATCACATATATTATGCAGGCTACAGCAGGCAGGTATAACCATTGGGATGTTTTTCTCATGGATATCCAACCTTGTGAGTGAACACTGCCAGCATCCCTTCAAACAACCAAAAACATATTCAACTGTCAATCTGCCTCTCTGAGCAGAAGTTGAATAAATCCTTGGTGCTGTCAAGGTAGCAGGTGTTTGGCTTCATGAGCCAGAGGAGCAAGGGGTAGGCTGGGAACCCCCAGGATCACTACTGGCATTTCAACATCACCAATGGTAATCTGCCAGTCAGGAAACAAAGTCTCTGCTTGTAGCTTTCTGAACTCTCCTGTATTCTTAGATGTGAGCATCAGGCACCTTCCCTGACCAGTCCAAAGAGGTCAGTGAAGCATCCCCAGTGATCCACCACTGCCTGCCTAATCACAAACAAATAGCAAGTTCTGTTGATGTACGCAGTGGCAAGGTGACCTGGTGCCAAAATAGGGAGATGAATCTTGTCTATCGCTCCACTGCAGTTTAGGATTCTGAGCTTTTTACCACTTCAGCTGCGAATGGAAGCGAGAGAGACAGTTCATGAAGAGTCAGACGGTGCTCATGGAGTTAATTTTCTACTGCAGTATGACTGCTCAACAAAATGTTAAAAATGTTAACAAAGTTTACACTGTATAAGTCTGTATTTTTATTGAACAACATCCTGGGCGAAACAAACCCATAACAATCAATCATACATGCACAATAACATTATCAAAACAAGCACTGTATTAAAACAACAAAGTGCATCACAAACAAAGACATGAAATGTGCAATAATGTTAAAAATTATTCTCAGAAGTGGGCGCTAGATTCAAAGCGGTAACAGAATGCATTCCCTCACTATGGCCTTGTCTATACTGCCACTTTACAGCGCTGCAACTTTCTCGCTCAGGGGTATGAAAAACACACCCCTGAATGCTGCACATTTCAGCACGGTAAAATGGCAGTGCAGACAATGCACCAGCAGTGGTAGCTACTCCCCTTGTGCTGAAGGGTTTAGCGGCAGCACTTTAATGTTGCTAATGAAGACATACCCTAAGTGCCATGGAGTGTCTGCATAACGTCTCAGAGACGTTTTCTCTGGCTGATCACAATGCTAGGCAAGAGTATCCACTGCCTGCTACCATCCTTACGCAAGGCTCTCCCCAACAGTTGTGTGAAATTTAGCAGGCAGTTCTCACAGAAGGGATATGTTCTACATCAGCATCCAGACTCCACGGCAGGACCCTCCATTGACCTGACAGTCTTCCAAATGCACATTCCATAGTCTGTCTGTAATCATTCAGAGTATAATTAAACAGTTCCTTTCTCCTACCTAATTATCTAAGGAAAGGTTTCATAAGCCAGGGAAGCACAGGGCAAGTTGCTTCTCCAGAAGGCCATTAATGTCCTACAGACCATGGGTGCAAAAGTTCTACTTGTTGCTGGACATTTGAAAGATCCTGGAATCATGGACTTTCCCAGGATACTTCACATAAATATTAGTGACCATTCCCCAGAGCACCATTGGGACAGATGCTTTTCTGAGGCCTGAAGTGGGGAGGGGGCAAAGAAGTGATACCTGTGTTCCAACAATGGCCCCAGTACAATGAGGGAAACCTAGATGGGCAAAGCCATTCATAACCGCCTGCACATTGCCTAGTCTTATGACCCAGAACGAAGCGCTGTTTTGATAGTGGTGCACATCTCCATTACAACAGCACCAACAGTTGACCTACCAATACCAAACTGGTAGCAGCTGTGTGGTGGCAGTCCAGGATGGTGAGCTTCCAGATGGTGATAGTTGTGTGTTTCTCTACAATCAGGGGAGCCCCAGTGTTGGTGGTTCACTGGTACAGATCCCGGGTCAGCACTCCACAGAGCTTAAAGAAAGTGGCTTTTGACATCCTGAAGTTCTGCCACTGGTAATCCCAGTTCTGTAGCACTATCCTGGCCGATCAGACTGCACTTATTGGAGGAGCCCAAAATCAGCACTACTCTGTGTGAAGCTGTTCCAGGAAAAGATGTGGGAGAAGTGACTGATTTCTTTCAGCCTCTTCACCCTCCTCTGCTTTCTTCCTGGTCTAGTTCTGTAGCCATTGCACTTTACATACCTTAACAACCATTAGTTTATATTCATGACTGCGAGGATTGCAGTGATGCATGCTTCTCCCATGCTCATAGAGAGAATAGTGAGTTTGGCTCCAAGTCTCTAATTCCATTGCCTTGTGGTAGGAATCCTACAATTCTCAGGTAAAAATTCCCACAACTCACATACAACTGTGGATGAGCAATGCACGCTGAGATGTCTGAGCAGAACATGGGCACTCAATGCAAAACAGCTCTATGCTGTGTGGCCACTAACACAGGGCAACACTTACTCGATCATCAGAAAACCTTTTTGTACGTACAAACTGATTGCACTACTCTTGTTGTGGATCAACTAACAGACCTCTACGAAAGCGGCGCCCATTCAAAAGTGTAGACATGCCCTAAGCTAACTACTGATGCTGGATGCTGGGTTGAGGATTTGCCTCATATGATAATTTGCAGTGACTTGTGTTATATCTGATTACCATTTGTTAATATCAGCTTAGTTCTCTATTTTTTCAGCCCTGGACAGACAAAAGAATAACTCTCTCAAAATGTTTTTTCTACTAGTAGGTTTTTGAACGTAGTATTTTACAAATATTAAATATAGTTTTGCATTTCCCATAAATTCTTAATAACTGATGTTGTTTTATTTAATGCCTGTAATGTTTCTAGACGGTCTTTTCCTCAGATGGGAAGCCTTCACTAAGTGCCAAATTCTCCCCTTGGAGGCATGCACATGTAACTCCTATTGACGTCAAAGAGAGCATGACACATGGACCTTGAGGCAAAATGTGGACCATACTCTGGCAAATCAGGACATTACAGTGGAACCCTCATATAGCACATATTAACTTTTCCAAAAAAAAAAAAAAAAGCTTCATTGTAAGGCAAGGATCAATCTAACCAGAATTGCAGCTGGCACATTACAGTGCAGGCTTACTTAATTCCACTTCAGCATAAAAATGCAGTTCTGCTTTATGAGAATTTACTGTACAGGTTCTACTGTATCACCTAAAAATATCTCCTCTTTGCTCCCCGAGACCTCAGCCCTTTATTTCCCATCACAGCTACTCCAGTTCCATTTCTATTGTGACCTTCCACCCTCCTGGGCATGCTGTTAATAGTGCAGACATCACAGAACTCCATTAGCACATGAAACCTACAAGTAGTCAGGTAAACGGCTTTTTGTTTTGTTATACAGGGCAGTTTTTGAAAATCCATAACGTATTAAAAAATAAAATATCTGACCAATGCACCATGTTAGGGCAAGAGCCAGTGAACCCTAACATGAGGCACTGGTCAGATATGTGCTATTTTGTAATGCTACAGGGCTTTTCAAAGTTCACAGGGCTGATTTATGCGCACAGGTGTGCGCAAACACATGAAGGGCCAAATTTGCAAAATATAGGTGCCTGAAGATAGACATCTAAATCTTGCATTTGGACACCTAACCACCACTTTAAGACACCTAAAGGTGTATGTTGACAACACGATAACCCTGCCACCACCACCCTTTCGCTCCTCCAGCCATGCCGCAGCCCCCCACTTTCGCTCCTCCGGCCACGCGGCTCCCCCTCCCTCCTCGGGCCCCCCCCCCTTTTTTTTTTGCTTGAGGCGGCAAAAAAGCAAGAGCCGGCCCTGGGGTAACCTGCAAAGGAAAGTGACAAAGAGTCCTGTGGCACCTTAAAGACTAACCAAAGTATTAGAGCATGCTCGGGGGTCGGCCACAGGACTCTGTCACTTCTGCACTTCCAGACTAACACGGCTACCCCTCTGCTTCCTGCAAACGACAGTAATTAAATTCATGTGCTTTTTTTATGCATAAGGAAGGGCTGATAGGTGCTTTTTTAGGGGAGGGGAGTAGAAAAGGAGTTTTTTGTTTGTTTTTAAACATTAGAAATTGTACCTCCTTTACCCTTTGAAGATGATGAATAATTGAAGAATTAGTATGCTTTCGACACCACAGAAAACAAGGAAGTGAAATGAAGTGGAAAGAGGTAACAGCTTTTAATTCCATTATTTAGAACTTCAACGCCTGTTTATCTTGGACAATGAAAATACACTAGTCAATTCAACATTCTGCTTTTTCTACACTAACACTGTGCATATAAGGCAGGAGAATGTTTACATTCATACTCAACACTGTTTTCATTGACTTGCATTTTTTTAAAAGGCAGGAAAATACTTCTGGTTTAGAGACAAGAATAGAATTGTTTAGGAAATGGGTTTTTTTGGTGTCCTCCTCCCCCTTGTATGTACCCAATCTCAGCACTCCAAAGCTAGATCAAGCTGCTGTGGTCTGAAGGAGCCTTCAGAGTGGTGAGTGCCTCTCTGCTTAAAGAGACAGCACATGATCCCTCAGACATTTCTCCAGCAACCAGTGCATGCACACGTAGACTCCGTTTCTGTCTCTCTCTCTCTCACACACACACACACACAGAGTTTTCTTTCACACTCACCTCCCAAAACATACTGCTACTATTGCTGTTAGTTCTTGGTAACTGCAATGCACATATATTCTCTGTAATTTTATTCTTTCAAAATGCTGTTATTTTAGTTTTTTGTCTGGTCTATGCATTCCATAATTTTATTTCTCTCATGCTTAAATTTAAATTCTTTTGAGTAGAGAATTCTAAAATCCCTAACTTTTAAAAAATATATATTATAACTAGGTTTTTTGTTTCTACTGGTGGTGCACAGCGCATGTTACCTTGATACTGGTGCATATAACAAAACTCATTAGGCACATGAATGGAAAAAATTAGAGGGAACATTGACCCAAAAGGGGGGCTGGCAAATGTGATCTCTCAACTGTGGGGGGAAGATGTGAGATCACATTTTTCCAGCTCTGAAGGCAGCACCGCTGCTCTGCAGAGGAAAGGGTAGCATAGGCTTTCACTACACTGGCAAGTCTCTGCACAGTAAAGCTGCTTTCACACTGCCAAGCACTTAGTGTGCAGAAACTGTGCAGTTGCAGTGCTGTAAAAAAAACACCACAACGAGAGGTATAGAGCTTCCTACACTGGGGCTACAGCACTGCGATGCCAGTGTAGACACTGGTCGATTACAGCACTGCATTTAGCCTCCAGGAGGTGTCTCACAATGCCTGTTCTCACTTTTCTGGTCATCAGTTTGAACTCTACTGCCCTGCTCTTAGGTGAGCAACTGTCAACCTGACCCCATAAATTCCTTGGGAATTTTGAAGTCCCCTTCCTGTTTGCTTGGTGATGCATGCAGTGGTCTCAGCACATCTTTCCAGGTGACCATGCCTGCTCCATGCACCAGGCAATCCCCCACTTGGAACAATGCCGAGCTAATGGACCTCATCAGTGTTTGGGGAGAGGAGGCTGTCCAATCCCAGCTGCGCTCCAGCCATAGGAATTATATACCTAAAGACAGATTACATGAAGCATGACAGAAAGGGACCCATGACCGGGACACACTGCGGCGCAGGGTCAAAGTGAAGGAGTTGTGGAATGCCTATCAAAGGCATGGGAGGCAAACCGTCACTCATGTGCTGTCGGTTCTACAAAGAGCTGGATGCGATACTCAGTGGTGACTCCACCTCCACTGCGAAGGCCATTGTGGATTCTTCGGTGGCTCATGTGCCAACTGAGAGTGGACCGAGCCAGAAAGAGGAAATCTTGGACGAGGATGTGGAGGGGAACCCAGAGGCAGAGGACGACTTGGAGGCCACAGATGCATGCAGCCAGGTGCTCTTCTCTACCCCAAAGGAGCCTAGCCAGTCAGAGTTGTCGGAGCTTGACAAACACAAACAGGAGAGGAGGCCCCTGGTAAGTGGCTTTGATTTCCGGAATCACTGAAGCAAGTTGTTGGGGGCAGGAGGGTTGTAAAAAGCAGATTTGTGTCTGTATGATGCACATACCACGTGCCTAATTTGAGCGGTGGAACACAGTGTTGATTGACCCCCACTTCACAGGAATCTGCCTCAGAGATCTCCACCAAACTCTCATGGAGACTCTGTGAAATCCACTGCCACAGGTTCTTTGGCAGAGCTACTTTGTTTCTTGCCCCAACAAGAGTAATTTTGCCATCACTGGGGTGTGGGGACCATTGCTGTACTCAGGCGAGCTACATAAGGGCCAGGTCAGAAGCTGCAGTCTGGGAGAAGACCCTTCCTTGATTCCCTGCTCACCTTCAGCAGTGAGATATCTTACATAATTAATACAGCCTTTGGAAAATGTGGGGACAGAAATGATTATAAACCCGCACCCCACCCCAATGCTGGCTCTCCTTAAGAGCCACATGCCCAGTGTGCAGTATGATCCTGACAGACTGATTTCCCTTGCCCCTGCGGTTACTCACAATTTTGAGGGTCCTGTGGCTCCTGTGTGATGGCTGGGGTCAGCCAGTTAGTGAGAGGTATGTGAATAGTAACTGTTTTTTAAATCACTCCATCAGTGGTCTGTGCATTGCAAACAATACTGCTTCTGTAAAATGTTGCATTCTGGCCTGACAGACAGCACCTTGAGAACCCAGCCTCCCTCTTTGTTATTGCCGGCTGAACGGAATTAGAAAGCAACCATGAAAAACTAAAGAGGACTTTCTGTGTGATGTCATGATGCATCCACAGCAGAAAAGCAAGACGTGAAGGAGTGGCAGGACAGCGAGACGAGGGACTGAAAGGAGAATGCAGTATGGCAGAATGAAGCCACGGAGCGGCTCTTAAAAGTTAAGGAGCACCAAGCGGACGTGCTCCAAGCGCTATTATTACTACAAACTGAGCAGCTCCACACCACCCTTTCCTGCAGCCGCTGTCACAAAACTTTTTCCCATGCACCCCCCAGACATTGCCAACACACTCTTATCAACCTCCCAGCTCCAGTCTGTACCTGCTGCATTCCACTCCTCCCCCGTCACAGTCCAGCACTGCAGACTCCCACTACCCACTGCACTCGACACCCGTCCCTCTGCAGTTCAGCCTGCTGAATTACAGTACCCGCTGCACTGTACTCCAAAGGACAAGGCTACATATGATACCCAAACATACACAAATCTTTAGCCTTCCCAGGACCTCACCTCCTCCTAGGACCATCCCTTCCCCCATCTCCCAAAGTGCTGATGTGTTTTTTGTTTTCTCTCTCTCCTCCAGTTGTTGTTTTTTATTAAAAGAGCTGTTTTGGTTTGAGAGCAATCTTTATTCCATTAACTGAAAGCAAACAGAGTCCTGCAAAGCAACAGGCAATTGTCTTAAACCTTCACAGTACATCGTCTGCACCAATCACAATAATCTCCTAGCATTACAAGCACAGCAACAAATATTAGTGGATTTCAGCTTCAAACTGCTGCCTTAAGGAATCTCTGCTCCTTATGGCCCCATACTATGCCCCTCTAATAGCCCTGGTCTCTGGCTGCTCAAATCCAGGCGCTGAGCCTCAGCGGTCCAGCCCTGAATGAAGCTTTCACCCTTCACTTCACACGTATTACTGAGCATACAGCTATAAGCATAGGGAAACTGTCTTCGGCCAGGTCCAGCCTCCCACATAGGCAGCAGTAGTGGTCCTTTAAATGGCCAATGGCACACACAACAGTCGTTCTGCATTTGCTCAGCCTGTTGATGAACAGCTCCTTGCTGCTGTCAAAGTGCCCCAGGTATGCCTTCATAAGCCCCAGCATTAAGGGGTAGGCGGGGTCTCCCAGGATCACAAGGGCATTTCAACTTTTCCTGAAGTGATCTTCTGGTCTGGGAAAAAAATCTCAGCTTGCAGCTTCTTGAACAGACCAGTGTTGCAAAAATACGTGTGTGTCATGCACCTTTCCAGATGAGCCTGCGTTAATGTCAGTGAAATGCCCACAGTGATTCACAAGCGCCTGGAGAACCACAGAGAAATACCCCTTCCAATTAATGTACTCGGTGGCTAGTGGTCTGGTGCCAGAATTGGAATATGCGTCCCATCTATCGCCCCTCCATAGTTAGGGAAACCCATTTGTGCAAAGCCAGCCACAATGTCACACACGCTGCCCAGAGTCATGGTCTTTTGGAACAGGATGCGATTAACGGCCCTGCATACGTCCATCAACACGAGTCCAATGGCCGATTTTCTCACTCCGAGCTGGTTAGCGACAGATCGGTAGCAGTCTGGAGTAGCCAGCTTCCACAGTGCAATCTCCACGCGTTTCTCCTGATAGGGCAGCTTTAAGGGCAGCTTTTGTTCTCGTATCCTTGCACCGCAGGACTGGAGTGAGCTCATCACATAGTCCCATGAATGTGGCTTTCCTCACCTGAAAGTTCTGCAGCCACTGCTCGTCATCTCAGATGTGCATCACAATGTGATCCCATCGCTCACTGTTGTTTCCTGAGCCCAAAAATTGTGATCCATTGTGGTCAGCACCTCCGTGAACGCCACAAGCAATCTTGTGTCATAGCTACTATGCATGGCGAGATTAGTGTCACACTCCTTTGGCCTTTGCAGTTTAAGGAATAACTCCACTGCCACTCTTGACATGTTAGTGAGAGTGAGCAGCATATTGGTCAACAGTGCAGACCAAAGAGGCAGTACACAAACAAGTTGAAAGATGGTGCCAAATGCAGACGAAAGCACAGGGATTGCTAGGATGTGAAGCAATGCATCATGGGGCATTGGGTCAGGACCCAGGATGCCCTGCAACCCTCTTCACCTTCCCACAACTCTTAGTAGCGGAAGAGGAAGAGATGCTCTGTGGGACAGCTGTCCAGAGTGCACCATTCCAAAAACCACTGCAAGTGCCGGAAGTGTGAACATGCTATTGTGCAGGCAGCTGACAGTGTGAACACACAACAGAGATTTCTCTTCAGCGCTCTCTGAGCGGCGCTGTAACTCCGCTAGTGTAGACATACCCATAGTATAGCTACTTAGCTCTGTAGGGATCTGCACTGGTGCCGCAAAAGTTATGTCCGGTACCAAGAACAGGGTTGGGGATCATCACAATCTGAAATATTTTCAAAGAGGGGGCCCCACAAAAAAAGTTTGAGAATCCCTCTCAAAGAGGGGTTTGAGAACATGAGGGAGCTCATGTTACGATTTTGACAACTGAGCACTGTAAAAACGGTTTAAAGTGCTATTTTGACTTTTCTAATGCATCATGAAAAAGCAAAAAATAAAAAAAAGGCACATCCCTAATTTTTGTACTCTCCTTGGAATAACCTTTAATTACAAATAAGAATTCTAATACAAATAGTGTAGAAGTTTTCCAGGATGATATACATACACGTCTTTGGTTACTATTTGAATTCAGTCTGGCTATAATGCAACTGTCTGTTATTACAGAAACAATCCCAATGCTAAGATCTTGAATGTTCAGCCAACAAAACTGTCTTTGCCTAATGACTGTGTAACTATGTGAATAGACAAATATTTTTATGCATTACAAACCTGACATAAGGAATGTGGTGAGGAGATGGAAGAGACAAAGTATGAAGAAATTAGGATTTCATTTTACAATTTGACTACTAAATTTCAGGTTGATCTATAGGCAGTCCAGTTCCCATTAAAGTCAATGAAAAGACTCCTAGTAACTTTAGTGGGCTTTGGGTCAGGCCTATAATCAGGTAAACTACCACTGATTTCAGTGAAAAGAATGAGGATTACTTGTGGTACCTTAGAGACTAACAAATTTATTTGGGCATAAGCTTTCGTGGGCTACAGCCCATGTGCGGATACAGACTAACATGGCTGTTACTCTGAAAACAGAGTTCAGTGGAAATTCTGCCTGAATAAAGACTGCAGGATTGGACTTATAATTTTAAATAACTATAATCTGAATACTGACTGTCAAAACCAAAATACACTGTTCAAAAAATATTTTGCAGAGCCACCAAATAACAGCATACAAATAGAAACTCTCTTAGATTTGTTTTCAGTGACAAAAAGGTAGCTGGCTTTGCATAAGACTTAAGAAACAGTCCATCAAAAGATTACCTGTAAACTACTGTTTGTTTTAAAATCCACTTGGTGTTAACTATATTTTAGTAAGGGGAAAAAAACCACACCTTCTTTTGATAACAAGGGGCACTCAATTTAAAAAGAAATCACTTCTGTTGAGAGTGCTTTTACTTACTATTGTTACAAGTTAACACCTACGACTGCTGTATCAGATTAAAAGGGGCCGGGGTGAGAGAATTTCTCTTCAGATTTGTCTGCTGGCTGCATTTGACAGCTCTGTGCCTATAATCAGTTTGCTATAAAGGATTTTCCCCGTCTGCGTGGGGTTTTCCAAACAGGAACAAAAGACAAAGAGAAGAAACACATATTTTTCTATATCTAGATATGGATATGTATAGTTCCCTGTAACATCATTATTTTCATGCTATTAAATACAGGTTCTCTCAGTTTGTAGTTCATCAAACTTGAAATCTGGCAAACAAATTTGCACGGCAGGTACACACACACACACATTATATATATAGTGAGAGATCAGCGAGCACATGGATCAGGAGGGGAAAATATCTGCACTAAGGAAAGTGCACTAAGTGTTTTTACTCCTTGCCATTGCCATTGGTGAGCTGTGCCTTGGTATTTCCTGCTCCCAGAAATCAGAGGAAGAGAGGAAACGCCTCCGGAGCTCCTTTTACAGACCCAGCGTCGATCTTCTCGGCAGGCATTAGGGGAATTTGGAAGCAAGCTCCCCGTCCCCCCCCCCCCGCCCCAATTCCGAACGCGGCGCTAGCAATCCCACTCCGCCTTCCTGGCATCGCTGCGCGGACCCCGTTCACACCGCTCCCAGGAGAACCGAATTAATGCCGGAAAGGGGGCCAGCGCGGGGAAGCAGGAGAGACACACACGCCGGGAGAGGTCCGGGCAGCGCTGGGGGACACCCCACCCGCCGCCTCTCCGCTTCCATCGCCAGCTCGGAGCAGCGCCGGCCCCCTTCGCCTCCGAAACGCGCGCCCCTGCCCCGGCAACCAGCCCGCGACAAGAGGAGCCGACCCCCTGCCCACGACCTCCCCGGGGGCGCAGCTTCCTCCACCTGACCCCGCAGCAGCAGCAGCGCGCCCCGCCACGGCCGCCTCCGCCCACCGCACGGCGAAGCGCCCCCCACGCTGGCGCGTTACTCACCGCGCCCGCCCGGCTGCGGGACTCCGGCCCCTCTCGCTGCCCGCAGCCTGGGGAGCCGCCAAGCGTGGGCGGGGGGGTTAGCTGGGGAGCGCCGCCCGCAGCATGCTGGGGCTGGGAGGGGGCAAGGCGCTGGGGCTGAGCCGCTCCCAAGTGCCCCGAAAGCAGGAGACCACGTCGAGGAGCGCGGCCAGAGGCAGGCTCCGCCCCCCGCCAGATGTTGCGGCCACCGCTGCTTTCTCGGCGCGCGTCTCCCGTTAGGTAAGCGAGGAGAGGCCCCCAGTCCGGCCGGACACTCGCAGCTCCAGCCGGACGCGGCCGCTAGCTAGAGCCCCGCTATGACAGGCGGGGGAGGATGTGGTCTCCGCCTGCGCTTTCTGAGCAGAAATAACGTTCGGTTGATCACCCTGCGCTGCAGAGGTCAATGGTTTTGCAATAAGGTAGCCAGCGGATGTTGCGTAATGGAGGCCCCTCTGGAGTCTAAACGGTCAGAGGGAGTAAGGAGGGCGTGTGGGTGCAGCCCAGGATAGCAGAGACACCCCCTGGGAGCAGGGAATTGCTTTTATTCCACCCACTTGTGTTGGTGAGAGAGACAAGCTTCAGACCCGACGAAGAGCTCTGTGTAAGTTCCAACGCCTCTCTCCCCAAGACCTTGGTCCAATAAAAAGATATTACCTCACCCGCCTGCTCTCTTTAATAGGATAATGGATACAGCCAAGAGGTGCGCTTAGCAGTGTGCATCATTTCCAGCAGCTCACAGTAACGTGGGTTTGATTAAAATCAAGCTCCCTGATGGAAGGGTCGTGATTTAAGACGAATTTCACAGGCCAGTACTTGTCCCACTTGCTTCAAGACTCATGGGCTGGATGTTGTAAAAATGGCAAGGAAATTAGAGAAACCATTCGTCACCCTTGTGCGTCAACATTTCCTATTATGCACATAGTTTATTTGTGCTGGGCAAAGTCCTGAAGCCAACACAATGGCATCCTGGAACCATGTTAATGTGAGTAACTTAATTCCAAGATTTCATTCCAAGGGGAATGAAAACATAGCATTAGCCGGTGGTGCCAGTTAACTATTTTTCAAGGAAATAACCATTCTTTAGAGACTATTCTACTTTCGGTGATAGGTAAGAGAACACTGGTCTGTTGGCCTGAGTACATGCCCAAGAGCCAATGCCACTGAAGTCTAAATCCATCTCTGACACTGACTCCCTTTATGACCTTGGGCAATTTGGTTACCTCAGCCTTTGTTTCCCCATCTGTACAATGGAGAGGATACCTTCCTCACAGAGTGTTGTATGGATTGGTTAAGTTTCTAAACATCTTTGAAAATGTTAAGTGGTAGACATAAATAACCACAACAGCTCTATATATGCTGATGTACCTGTGAGCAGCTAGTATATTTTATGCTTAAACATATCAATGGGTCAAGCATAAACAATATTTCAGTCCCTGTCCTTGCTAATCAAGGGCCTTGTGCTGTTTGAAGGACTTTACCATTAGAAGTTGCCATAAACTTCATGAAATAATCAGGTGCACATGCAAATGAATGTTAATTTATAAAGTCATCCAAGGAAGTGATTGACCAACTGCTCTTTCCAGTCCAAAGCAATGAAAAATTCAGTTATTTTAATTATGCTGATAGAAACAATCTGCAGTTTTTATCCTTGTACAACTTCAGTAGTTCTTTGGATTTTTTCACAGAGCAGTACACTGACATACCAAATTTGATAGTTATGCTTTTAGATGTGCAGGAATACAGCCAATATATTGATACTACTATCAGTTAATTCCCTGCATGTTTGCCTGACTGTTGAAGCTGGTTTTATATCTGAGATGTGTACAAACTGTCTGTGATGTGAAAGATACATACATCAGTGTTGTAAAGAAGTCTGCTGATGGGAACATGGATTAAGAATCATCATCCCCTCTGCACTCAGTTATAGGGACATGGAGAATTGTGTGGCTTTAGCTTACAGATTTATGTGGCATCACCAACCAGAGTCTCCAAATCTTGCTAATGTCCTCCAGCAAATACCTATTCTTTCCCTTACAAGATCTGCGTACACTCAGGGGTGAAAGTAAAACACAGCTCTTACTGGTACGGGGCCCACTCTTGCCCCCCTAGAAGGGGCGGGGCTGGGGGTTAGCGTTCCCCAGCCAGTCCATCTATGCTCCCTGGCCCACGCTGCCCAGGGCTCCAGCGGCGATTTAAAGGGCTTGGGGCTCTGGCCCATGCTAGCAGCTGGAGCCTCAGGTCCTTTTAAATTGAAGCCCCGTGACAGCTACTTCTCCCCTCTCCCCTATTGATAGCTAGGGGGCAAAAGGAGTAGTGCTGCAGCAGTGCTTTAATGTCACTGCCCCCTTTGCGCCCCCCCTCGATTGGCAGCCCTGCTGAGTCATCACTGCCCCTTTTGTGCCCTCCCCATTGGCACCCCTGCTGATAGGGGACGTGGCAGGGCCGCCGATCGGGGGTGCAAAAGAGGCAGTGATGTTAAGGTGCTGCCATGGCTCTTCTATTATTCCCTGGCTCTTATTTAAAGTTAGCAGTGTGGGGCGGTACTGGCGGCTACCTTTTTCCAGTACACAGTACTGGCCCGTACCCCCTTACTTTCACTCCTGCATACAGTGCAGAGATTTTCTTACCTGTTAGCACTATGGAAGAGGTTTATCTTTAAATCATCTCCCAAAACAAATTACAGAGCCACAAAGGAATCTTCTCTCTTTAATTCCTATTGTCAATGTTATCCTAAAACTCCCAACTGTGTGGTATTCACATTCCCAGTTTTTGGCAGGTCACCTGGGTGGGGTTGATCTAGTTAGGTTTTACACATAATGATAGCAGGAAGCACATTACTCATCCAGGTGTAGATGTGCCTTAATTTATACCCTCGAGACTGATGCTTCTGGATGAAAATTTATTTCTCCTCTTTAATTTAAAAATCTGGTAGGAGAAGAGCATTCGGCTGAATAAAAGTGCAAAGTTGCTACTTCTCCCATTCCCAGCTAATGAATATATTTTCCCTCACTCAAATTACCTCTTGTTACAATTGTTTCTTCTTAATTTTTAAGTGAATTTGCAGTATGCTAGAAGTTACTCTCTCTTTTTTCTTTCTTTCTTGCTGGTCTTTCCCTTGGAACCAACAAACAGCACTTACCTGGCTTTAATCATCTGCAAACCACACATGATCCCCCTGATCTTGTTCTGACCATCACCAAGTTCCTAACCTGGGACCAGACCAAAATTCTAGGAGTTAACAGTTGAAAAGCCCAACTGTCAATTCAGTGAGAAGAGAGGAAGCCAGGGGAAGTAAACCCCATCCAGATATCATTAGGGGCAGGATTTTCCCCAAATGTCTGTCTTCACTTATTGTCCCTTTTGGGATCTATAAAATGCTCCCAAGAAGTTATCTGAACCCACCAATTCAGGAGAGCAGCATCAATCAGGCAACTATAAGAGGAACCATTACAGAAGTTGCTGCTGGTGGCTGAACAGAAACACGCCCTATCCTATCAGTTCCCAAGAAAGGAAGTCAGCAGTTTCCTGATAAATAGTCCCTAAACATCAGGGCAGTCGACTCCATCTGATTGAGTCAGCAATAAGGAAATACAGTATTTCAAATGAAAATAAGTAAAACACTAGGCAAGCAATAACATGACTATGATAAAGCCCTTTGGCTGAAATCACCTGCAGTAGTGGTTTAATATCTAGTATATGTGACTTGTAGCTGTTAAGGCCAACTTATTTTATTTTGCAGTAATGCAAGGAACCTACAGGCCTGCACCCTGTAAGACATTGGCTTAAGCAAGTTATCATAAAAGACATGACCTCTGACCTTTAGCATAGAAAAAGTAACCCAGTGGTCACCCTAGCTTTTGAAGAACTGTGAATAGCTTGCCAAAAGTTGATGTAAATTGAGACTAGGCAACCGCAGGAATACTGAGCTTGGCTGTTTTAGAATACGATCATTGACAGATGTCTAACCACAAACTTTCTTTAGCAATAAGGTAAATGAGTCAATAGGGTTTAACATAATAGCCTATCAGGGAAAGGCACCCCAATATTATGCGGGTGAGGAAGTCTGATATGGACAGAGGAGGCTGGGTATTTGTATGAATATCCTTGGTGTATTCCAGGCCCTATGAGATAGCTAGCCCTTTACCCTTCAATATTTTAGTGCTATAAAATATCACCTATCTTCAAACATTGGAGATCTGGACCACTGAACCCATTTGGTATGCCAGAGCCAGATCTGGTCCTGTGTCTCTTCATCTCTTACTACCAGATCGCCAAGAAAGGGGTCTAAGTATATAAGTCTATGAGCATACACTATGCAAGGGATAACCTTTAAGAATTCTCTAATACTGGCATATCGCATCTTGCGCGAGGGTTCCATTCTGCAGTTACCGCATAAAGTAGAAACCGCATATAGCCAGAACCCATTGACTTCAATGGGAGGCGAAATTGTGCCCCCCACAGGAAGTTTTATTTAAAAAAAAATTCTCCTTTCTTTTTTTGTTTTTGCGGACCGCGTACAGTGGAAATCGCGTATGTTAAATACACCTAAGACGCGACATGCCTGTACTCTATTCTTGCTATTTGCTTATGTGGTTTGGAGCTTTCTTGTATTAATAAAGGTGGCTAAGGTTGTGTTTTGCTCTCTGTGTAAGTGCCCTTGCCATACACGCCAGGGTTCTCTACAAGATATTGAACTTGTTAATTTTGACTCTGTGTCAGATTCTGAGACAAGAACCTTAGTACACTCCTCTCATTAGTTGAGTACCAATTGGCATTCATTATAGGATCAGGCTACAGACTCTATCTTGGGGATCAGTAGATGGGTCATTGTAATTTAATAGGCCTTTCCTATCTATAACATTCATGTTCCTAATTACCTGCAATCAAAAGCCCTTTCCTGATGCAGGATGATGTCACTGACCTTTCCTCATCTATCATGTTCTCAAGAGTTTGCAACACATTTTCAGCAATGGCATCAGTGTAATATGCTTCCCCCATGCTGCTTTGGAGAAAGTGCAGCTCCTCTGTAGTGGTGGCACATTTGATATAACCACTGTCAAACTGCAGCCTGCTCCAAGAACATGCAGAGCAGCACCAGGTAAGCACCACTCTGGGAAGTGGTTTGTAATGGATAATTTTTATATGAGAGAGAGTGTAAAATCACAGATAAGTCTGGACAGTTTGAAAAACTGGAGAATTATGTTTGTGTTCCAAGGAAACATCCCATGTTAAACTCGACTGAAAGAGGTTTTGGGTGGGAGCTTAGAGGGCCACTCCTTGCAATGACCTTGTGAGGGTTGACAAAAAGCTGATCTGATGGACAGTGGAGGTAGGGGTGTGCCTCCCAGCCCAAAACAGATGTGTGTTATTTTACTTAGCTGTGCCTTATCTAATAAGGTATTTACAAGACATTTCCTTTGAGAGTCTCAAACACTTTCCCGGATGTTATTCTGAAATGTTGTGGTACAAATTGTTCCTTTAAGTTGACACGGAACCCCTCTCAACTGTGCTTGTAGAAATCCATATTTGCATCTCTCTGACAATCAATAGACAATAGATTTCTATTTACATAAACTATGTAGGGCCCAGTCCTGTCCTCACATATGCGAATGCAACTGCCATTCATTTAAGTGAATGCTGTGTCCATGTAAGTGAAGAGAGAATTAAGTACAGAGCCAAATTCTACTCTTAATTCAGTGTTTTCCCCAGGAATTGAAATTAGGGGGGTGTTTGAATTTCCAGGGAGGGGTGTAACAGCACGACAACTCACCCCCTGCAGCGACTCCTGCTGGCTGTCCGGGAATTAGCTCTTTCCAGTGCGGAGCACCCTCTTCAGGCCAGTGTCTCACTGCCTGCTGGCCCCCATGCCTCTCCCAGACCCCAGTGCTCTTGTGTCTCGGGTGCTGCCCACTAGCAATACACACAAGGTCTCTGCCTGTGGGTCTCCCCTCCCTGGGGAACCCCCCAACTCTCTATCCCCACCTTGCCTCAGTCTGGGCTACTGCCAGTCATCAAGCCCCCACTCCCTGGGGCAGTCTGCAGTGTAAGAGCCAGTCATCACAGGCAATGGGATTTGGGGCCAGCTGCCTTTGCCTAACCCCAGTATATCTTTAGGCCTTGCTCGCAGGCCTGCAGGCTGGGAGGTCATCAGGCCTGAGCTCCCCAGTTCAGCCTGTCCCTTTCCCAGCACTGCTCCACCCTCAGTACCCTGCCACGCAGGCAGCCAGGCCCTGCTTTCTCCCAGCCTGGAGAGAGACTGCCTGCCCCTAGCTCACAACCCTCTTATAAGGGTCAGCTGGGCCCTGATTGAGCTGGCCACAGCTGTGGCCAGCCACATCCCCCACTGCTTTCTCAAGCTGCAGCCTTCTGCTGGGCTGCTTTTAACTCCTTGCGGGCCAGAGTAAGGTGATCACCCCGCTACACAGGGGTGTCAGGAATGATGAAGGGTGAGACCGTGAGGGTGAAGGGGGGCTGTATGGCACCATAGCTAAAACTGAAAAAGGTTTCATGACCATTTTATTAGATCTAACTAATAAGATTTAACTAAATGCAAAGTAATGCACATTGGAAAACAATCTCAACTATGCATACAAAATGATGGGGTCTAAATTAGCTGTTACCACTCAGAAAAGATGTTGGAGTCATTGTGGATGGTTCTCTGAAAATATCCACTCAATGTGCAGCAGTCAACAAAGCAAACAGAATGTTGGGAATCATTAAGAAAGGGATAGATAATAAAACAGAAAATATCATATTGCCTCTATATAAATCCATGGTACGTGCACACCTTGAATATTATGTGCAGATATGGTCACTCCATCCCAAAAAAGATACATTGGAATTGGAAAAGGTACAGAGATAGACAACTAAAATGATTAGGTGTGTGAAACAGGAGGAGAGATTAAAATGACTGGGAATTTTCATTTTAGAAAAGAGACGGCTAAGGTGGATTATGATAGAGGTCTATAAAATCTTAACTAGTGTGAAGAAAGTGAATAAGGAAAAGTTATTTAATCCTTCACATAACACACAAACTAGCAGTCACCCAATGAAATTAATAGGCAGCAGGTTTTTAAAAATCAAAAGGAAGTAATTCTTCACACCACATAAAGTCAACCCATGGAAATCTTTGCCAGGGAATGCTGTGAAGACCAAAACTATAACAGGATTTAAAAAAGAACTAGATAAATTCCTGGAGGATAGGTCCATCAGTGGCTATTAGACAGGATGGGGAGGGATGCAAAACCATGCTCTGAGTGTCCCTAGCCTGTTTGTCAAAAGCTGGGAATGGGCAACAGGGGATGGATCATTTGATGATTGCCTGTTCTGTTCATTCCCTCTGGGGCACCTGGCATTGGCCATTGTCAGAAGACAGGATACCAGGCTATATGGACCATTGGTCTGATCCAGTATGACCATTCTTATGTAAAAATTAATTATAATAATGTTTAGTACAAAAACTCCCCAACATAATGACCTCTCAAGATAGCAATGATGTGAGATAACAACCTTGGCAAATAATGCATTTAAAAAATCTTGGCCTATGAGGAAACACATTTAAATAAGTTTCCATTCCCAGTCACAAATCTACAGTAGCATTCTGGAGCAAAGTCACTAAAATATAGTCCAAAAACCAATGTTTATTTAACGTGCCCTGCAGCCCCTCACTTTTCCCTCCACCTCACCCCACTCACCAGTGTTTTCCTCAGAATTCAGAGGTGCTTTCTTGTGAGTTCACCTCCCAGCTGATGAGAAAGAAGGCACCTTGCTCATTCCTCCAGCTGCTCACTGTTTGCGCTGGTCACTGTTGTTCATTGTGCCACCGTTCACTCCCTCACTCTGTTGCCCATGGCCCTGCGCCATCACCTTCTGCTGCCACCTGCCACTGTGACCTCTGCGAATTGGTTTCTTGAGGTTCCACCCAGCTCTCAGTGATTTCAGTTGAGCTCTCAGTGGCATGTGTCTTCCACAGAAAAACTCTCCCCATAGGAACACTGTGTCCACAATACTTAGACTTGGTTATCAGTGATTTCAGCTGTAGAGGTCACTTAAACCAAAAGACTCTCTATGAAGCTTAATCAGCTCTGTCTTTAAGTTTAAACAGTGGAGAGGGACAGGTCAAATAGTACTTGTGACTCAGACAGACCAAAACACCTGTCCCCACCCTCTTTTGTGAGGCTCTCAATCAGCACAGGTTAAGTACACTTCTACTACCCTTTACTCATACAATAAGAACAACAACATTTCATCCCCCTGCCCCACCCCACCCGCATTCAAGTGATTTGCAACCCAGCCCCAGCCAAAATCTTTCACTTGGGCAACATAGCTCTGTTTGCTGGATACCTAGGTAGATTGGGTATGAATGTAAATACAATCTGGTCCTGAAGCCTTTCCCCCCAGCCCCCAGCTCATCACTTGCTGTCAGGGAGAGCTTATTTTGACTTTGCTTACAACGTATAAGGAAGCTAGTCTATGTTCATACTTTTCAGATCTATTATACTTTTTCAGATACATATTTTATCCTACACTGTCTATGCTTTTAAAGTGTGTATTAATGTTTCAATTTCAATTCAAATTTCCAAAATTGGCATGTAACTAGTTCACAAAACTGGGGGTAGGAGTGGGGAATAGGGAAATTCCAGACTCATATATACACACTAGTATAAATACAGAGTAATTCCATTGACTGGTGATGGTACTCTGTATTTACACCACTTTGAGCAGAATTTGGCCCATAAAATTTAAATACAGCTTCCTCCATAATCTCTACAAACACAGTTATCCATTACAATGCTTCATTTCATCTTTACCCAAAACTCTGTTAAAGGGGCTCTTCAAGGACACTCAGAAGAAGTTTGATGTGACTAACTGCTCCTGCTGGCAGTGTACTCTTCCCTGCTTAATGCTACACTGCCCCCAATATTACTCATTCTAGCCTTACTACTGCAAAACAAATATCCTGCTGCGGTTGACGTAATGTGCCAAATCTTAATAACTATGTACACTTCATGTGCCTGTTTACACTTCTATTGCAGGTGTTCCCTCAAAACATTTCTTTAGAAGGTACTCCATTATTTATCAGCCAGGATCAATGCTTCTTCAGTACTGGTGATGACTAATTGAAAACATTTAAATTCTTTATCATACTGCTTTAAAAACCTGACTTACAGAATACATACAGGAGTCACTTCACACACCACTGAAGAGCAGTCACCTCTAGAGCACAATGGGGCAGATGCTTAAGCAACTCTATACCACAGTCCAGGCTAGGATGTAAATATTATACCCTATTGGAATTACAGGAAGAATTTAACTAGGTAGGATGTACATGTAATTAAGCCATGTCTATATGTACTGCGCTGCAGTGCGTGTGGAGAAGACACTCTGCCAATGGGAAAGAGCTCTCCCATTAGCATAAAAATCCACCCCTGCAAGCAGCATAAGTTTCGCCATAGACGCTGACTTTTTAATGTACCAGGGGATGTTCCCTCTGGCTCTGCCCCAGGCCCCACCCTCACTCCACCTCTTCCTACCCTGTTTCGCCCCCTCCCCCAAGTGTGCCCTGCCTTTGCTCCTTCACCACAGCACCTCCTGCACACAACAGAACAGCTGATTGCAGCAGGCAGGAGTTGCTATGGGGAGGGGGAGGAGATGATTGGTGAGGCCTGCCAGTAGGCAGGAGGCATTGGGATGAGGGGGAGGCAGTGATAGGGGGCTGCCATTTTTTTCCATGGGTGCGCCAGTCAGCACCTATGAGTTTTGCCGACATAAGAGAGAGTGTAAACATAGCTTCAGAGGAGAAAACATGAGGAGAAGATTTTTTTCCTTGTCTCCGCTACCCTTGCAAAGAGTGCATGTGACAGGCTTCTTAAACAGTCACCCCATGCTATTAGCAAGTGTTGATGTTACTGACACACGTGTGTGTTTTACTGACTCACTACTGTCCCTCACTTTTACTTTTAGTGAGCTACAGCTAGGATGTTGTGGCTTGGGCTGTACAAGGCCTCCTGTCTACATACTTGCATTGCTGGCCTGTGCTGAAGTGTAGGCCACCATGTCATCACTGCTACTGTTTGGCAAGACGGACAGGTTAAGCCCCATTGCAGTGTAGAGTGACATAGCCTAATACAGATGGCTCAGAGAGAGAAGAAGGTGACCGTAGATAAACCTGTATCTTACTGGTAATTTCTGTGTAAAGACAAACCACAAGAATGGTTGAGTTTGGATTCTACATAGTTGGCCTAGTATACCACTGTAAAATCAGGAATATCTACACTAAAGTGTATGGCATTACTCCAGTGCAAAATCAGAATCAGGCCCAACCGGTAAACTCTGTTTGAGAGCAAGTCTGGGAAGGACGTTTTCTTACAGGGGAAGGAGCAGTGGTACACATCTGCTCATATGATACTGTACCAATATCCATTATATCAGAGACAAACACACTTGCTATTATGCCTCCTACACTGATTTCCTTCTTATGGCCTAATGTTTCCTATTCTTTTATTATTTCAAAAAGTCTTTTGCTGAGCACTGGGAGGGAAGTAATCTTCACCAGTCATCCATCAACCACAGCAGGGTCTTCATTGTGTCCCATGACTTCCACCGTCTATCCCTGATAGCATGATCAAATAATCCCAGCTTTTAGTTCCTCATCAGATATCTGCAGTTCAGTTTTTTCTGGCAGCTGGAATAGTGCATCCATATAATAAATGATTCTCCTGCATTTGAGCTGGATGACAGAAACATAGTTGGCAAAGTCTGGAAGCAAAGCATTGTTTAAAATCTCCCATTTTAGCCAAGTTCAAGTGTTCCAAAGGATTACGATCAATCACTATGGTGAAAGAAGTGTATGTCATGTAGTTCTTACGACTTTTCAGAATGGTCTGTGCAAAAGCAAGAACTGCAAAAATAATCATCACTGATAGTTTTTTCTGAGCTTCTTACATGGCAGAGAGTATGAATGTCACTTTTTTGGTACCTTGCTATTGCACCAGGGCTGTGCCAAATCTCTGATTGCCATCCCACATGACCAGCCAGAAAAGAGCGTAATCAGCATGCCCCAAATGGGTCCCATCCCTGCTTCTAAATGGAAAAGCACCAGTTTTAAGATGGATTCCAGTATCAGATGACATCTTCATGTGTCCTCTGAGACCCCAGCCTCCATTTTTCCAGGTCTAGCCCACACATACCTGGGACGGTTTGCAAGTAAACAAAGACATTTAGAGGTCAATGGTAATGAAGCACTCTTAATGGCTTCCATTTAATAAATACGTTTATCTCTTATTCTCTGAACTCCAGACATAGAAATAATACATGCAAACAAATAGGATGAACACACTCAGATTATGAGCTTTGTAAGGATATCTTGCAAGAGACCTATTCCAGTTACATTCTATTCACATTCATAAAGTATATGGAGTGCAGCATCCCAGAGCGACGGGATGAATCACTTGATGATAACACTGGTCTACAATTTTTTAGAAGTCGTCTGCTTCAGAGATAAAATGTGATATTTATTATGTATTTTGATGTGCTGAATTCAAATATGACAATTAAAACAACTGACTGGCTACTGTTTCTAAGATATTTAAGTTTTTACATTTTATGTCTATGTATATTGTGGAGATGATAGAGTTTTAATCATAAAGTGTAAACCTAGGTCTTTTCATGTGTTTATGGTTGCTTTACATGATAATATTTCACCTGTCCTGTTTATGTAACACTTTAAAAATCAGCAAAAGGGTTATATAAATAAAATGTATTATGAAACAAAAGGCAAAAAACTATTATGTACATAGTTTAGTCCTATTCAGTGTCTACTCGGCGCTTCTTGGCTTGTCTCTTGTACTCATTAAATGGAGCATCTCTTGTCACTGTCCAGCAATAGTCTGCAAGCACTGATGGGCTCCATTTGCCCTGATAGCATTTCTCCATTGTTGCAATGTCCTGGTGAAATCGCTCGCCGTGCTCGTCGCTCACTGCTCCGCAGTTCGGTGGAAAAAAATCTAGATGAGAGTGCAAAAAATGTATCTTTAGTGACATGTTGCAACCAAGGCTTTTGTATGCCTTGAGGAGGTTTTCCACCAACAACCTGTAGTTGTCTGCCTTGTTGTTTCCGAGAAAATGTATTGCCACTGACTGGAAGGCTTTCCATGCCGTCTTTTCCTTGCCACGCAGTGCATGGTCAAATGCATCATCTCGAAGAAGTTCACGAATCTGAGGACCAACAAAGACACCTTCCTTTATCTTACATTCACTTAACCTTGGAAATTTTCCACGGAGGTACTTGAAAGCTGCTTGTGTTTTGTCAATGGCCTTGACAAAGTTCTTCATCAGACGCAGCTTGATGTGTAAGGGTGGTAACAAAATCTTCCTCGATTCAACAAGTGGTGGATGCTGAACACTTTTCCTCCCAGGCTCCAATGACTGTCGGAGTGGCCAATCTTTCTTAATGTAGTGGGAATCTCTTGCACGACTATCCCATTTGCAGAGAAAACAGCAGTACTTTGTGTATCCAGTCTGCAGACCAAGCAAGAGAGCAACAACCTTCAAATCGCCACAAAGCTGCCACTGATGTTGGTCATACTTTATGCACCTCAAAAGTTGTTTCATGTTGTCATAGGTTTCCTTCATATGGACTGCATGACCAACTGGAATTGATGGCCAAACATTGCCATTATGCAGCAAAACAGCTTTAAGACTCGTCTTCAATGAATCAATGAAGAGTCTCCCCTCATCTGGATCGTGAACGATGTTGAGGGCTGCCATCACACAATCGATGTTGTTGCAGGCTACAAGATCACCTTCCATGAAGAAGAATGGGACAAGATCCTTTTGACGGTCACAGAACATGGAAACCCTAACATCACCTGCCAGGAGATTCCACTGCTGTAATCTGGAGCCCAACAGCTCTGCCTTACTCTTGGGTAGTTCCAAATCCCTGACAAGGTCATTCAGTTCAGCTTGTGTTATGAGGTGTGGTTCAGAGGAGGAGGATGGGAGAAAATGTGGGTCCTGTGACATTGATGGTTCAGGACCAGAAGTTTCATCCTCTTCTTCTTCCTCGTCTGACTTGAGTGAGAATGATTCTGGTGCATCAGGAACCGGCAGTCCTTCTCCGTGGGGTATTGGGCGTATATCTGATGGAATGTTTGGATAATGCACAGTCCACTTTTTCTTCTTTGACACACCTTTCCCAACTGGAGGCACCATGCAGAAGTAACAATTGCTGGTATGATCTGTTGGCTCTCTCCAAATCATTGGCACTGCAAAAGGCATAGATTTCCTTTTCCTGTTCAACCACTGGCGAAGATTTGTTGCACAAGTGTTGCAGCATATGTGTGGGGCCCACCTCTTGTCCTGATCTCCAATTTTGCAGCCAAAATAAAGGTGATAGGCTCTCTTAACCATAGTGGTTATACTGTGCTTTTGTGATGCAAAAGTCACTTCACCACAAAAATAGCAGAAGTTATCTGCACTGTTCACACAAGTACGAGGCATCTCTGCTCACTTTGGCAAAACAGAAATGTGTCCCTTTGCAAAATCAAACACTGACAAATAAGAGAGCACGACACTGTATGATTTCTACAGCCGATATAGGGCAATGTGTTCAGCAGAGTGATGTAAGCTTCATTATGATTGCATCATCCATGACTTCTAGGAATAACATGATGCAATTCATATCATGTATGACGCAATACCAGCTTCAGATTGCATCATTCATTGTTTTGCCTAAAAAGCAAGTACTGTCCAAACCCAGTCACAGATTTATTCATAGATCCAGTCAAAGATGTATTTTAATCATTTCTGGTTTAAATTGAGATCCCTTCCCTTTATAACTCACTTATCCTCCGCCATTCCCATATCAAGGGTCGTATATACTGACTCAATAGCATATCTTGAAAACTAGAGCCAATCAACAATTTTAAGCATCATGTTCGTTCTCAGTGACCCAGAATTAGTAAAGTTTGACTACATTTATTTCAGAAGCATTTTGATTGTAGAGCATTGTAACCTGTTCTGTTCATTCCCTCTGGGGCACCTGGCATTGGCCACTGTCAGAAAACAGGATACTGGGCTAGATGGACCGTTGGTCTAACTCAGTATGGCTGATCTCTGCCAGTCTGACTTGGGGGAAAATACCTTCCTAATCCCACATATGGCGATCAGTTATACTTTGAGCACGTGGGCAAGACCCACCAGTGGGACAACTGGGAAAGAATTCTCAGAGCCCTCTCCATCCAGTGTCACATCTCTGGCCACTGGAGTTATCTGCTAATAGCAATCACAGATTGCCTACACTGGCTTATGGACTATCTCATCATACCATCCCCTCCACAAATTTATCAGTCTGAGTCTTGGAACAACTTAGGTGTTTTGCTGCCACTATTCCCCTTGGAAGATTGTTCCAGAACTTCACTTTTCTGATGGTTAGAAACCTTCGCCTAATTTCAATCCTAAACATCTAATCTAGCATCAAATGTATCAAACCCCAAGTCCTTGAATTGCACAGTAAATGGTTTTGAACAAAATCTTATCACTCTAAATCTACCTCTTTCTTCTGCTGAGACATCCATGAGCCGTAAAAGAAAAAAAAAAAGCCCAACAAACAGCTTCTAAGTGGGGATCAGGACGGAGATTTAGATAAGAGAGAAAATCTCCTTATAGGATCCTCAGTCTGCTTGGGAGTTGTGTAATAATCACTAATGTTTTTTCAGACAAATCCTGCACCTTCTATATTATTTCTACACTCTTTTCCGGATTGTTTTTTAAGAATATAAATGAGGAGGAAAAGTTAGCATTGCCATTTTAAAATGAGCAATTTATAGACCAAGCTCATCCTAGAAGATGAATGTTGTTGTAAGATACTCTGGCACTGATTTTCCACTCTCTAGTTGCAGGTATCTGGTTTTGTGGGACTGATTCTGATCTCTTTTATACCATTGTAAAATCAGTGAGAGTGAGAACAGACTCAGGCACAATGTGTGCCCATCTCTTCCAGGTAGTTGAATACTAAAATGTAGATCAGCACAATCTTGTTCTGTAGGGATCCTGCAAGTTCCCCACCACCTCTGAGAGAGCTTTCTGCTACATCCAATTACACAGCTTACAATACCTACCAATCCCCAATGGTATATCCACACAATGAGTGGCTGCCTGCTGAAACGAGTCTCAGAGCCCAGGTTGACAGACTAGGGCTCATGCTATGGCACTAAAAATAGCTGTGCAGACTTTGTGCCTTGGGCTGGAGCTTGGGATCTGATGCCTTGGGAGGGCTGAGTTTCAGAGCCCAAGCTGAAACATCTACACCTTTCTATTTAGTGCTGTAGGACAAGCCCTGAGAGCCTGAGACTGTTGACCTGAGCACTGGGACTTGCTGGCTGCAGTCATTATATAGACATATCCTAGGTGGTTTGTTCTGCTACCAGTTGCAGCTCAGTGGAGTTTCTGCCAGAGGCTGTCAAGCATGTCTATGAGCTTTTTAAATGGCTGTTAGTCACTATGGGTTTGTCTATACTGCAGTTAAATACTCACAGTTCATGGAGTTCTGGCTAAGGGGCTGTTTAACTGTAGTTTGGGCTCAGGCTGAACCCCAGAATGTAGGACATTAGAAAAGGTTCAGAGAAGGACAACTACAATGATTAGGAGTTTGGAACAGGTCCCATAGGAGGAGAGATTGTAGAGGCTAAGACTTTTCAGCATGAAAAAGAAGAGACTAATGGGGGATATGATAGAGGTCTATAAAATCATGAGTGGTGTGGAGAAAGTGAATAAGGAAAAGTTATTTACTTGTTCCCATAATAGAAGAACTAGGGGCCACCAAATGAAATTAATGGGCAGCAGGTTCAAAACAAATAAAAGGAAGCTCTTCTTCACACAGCGCACAGTCAACCTGTGGAACTCCTTGCCTGAGGAGGTTGTGAAGGCTAGGACTATAACAGGGTTTAAAAGACAACTGGATAAATTCATGGAGATTAAGTCCATTAATGGCTATTAGCCAGGCTGGGTAAGGAATGGTGTCCCTAGCCTCTGTTTGTCAGAGGCGGGTGATGGATGGCAGGAGAGAGATCACTTGATCATTACCTATTAGGTTCACTCACTCTGGGGCACCTGGCATTGGCCACTGTCAGTAGACAGGATACTGGGCTGGGTGGACCTTTGGTCTGACCCAGTACAGCCACTTATGTTCTTATGACCCTGAGAGGTGGGAGCATCCCAGACTCAGGGTGCAGCCTGAACCTGAAGAGCTACATTGCCATTAAACAGCCTTTTAGCCTGAGCCCCTTAGCCTGAGTCAGCTGGCACAGGCCAGCAACAGCTGTCTAATTGCAGTGTAGATATACACAGTAAGACATACTATACAGAACTCTAGCTATCTAGTTCAAGTCGAGCTTCTCTGGGCCTGATCATCCAATGGACTATGCAGTACCTTAGTTTGTAAGGAATTTTATTCATTAAAGAATTGGGTAAAGAGTACATATAGCCTTTCTCCTTGCGTATCATCACTGCATTGCAATGTGAAGTACTGCTGCATTTACAGTGTGCTTGGACAGGGGAGTCATACAAATTTGGGAAGGAAGGGGATGTGACGGAGAAAACCCAGCCAGCACAGTATTGTTTCCTCAGCTGAAAGCATACAGCAAGCTGACAGCTAAATAAATGAAATGGAAGACACACTAACCACCAACTGTCTCTACCACCAGCTGAGCAGTGTAGTCATAAGAAATTTTCATGTATGTGTAGAAGCATCCACAAACTCCAGCAAGGTGTATACCAAGCAAGCAGAAGTAAATGCCTCACGCTGCACAGAGAGGAGACAATGGATCAAGACACATGGGATCATTGGGGAGTTCAGTGAGTACAAACAGAGAGGAAAGAGTAAGACGTGGACCCCAAGGGATACGAAGAAAGTGGTGCAGGCATATCCTTCCTTCTCCTATATACAGACACAGGCTAAACCCAAACAGAAAAGCTGATGTTGCGTATCTTAGGTCAATCCCACCCCCCACTGTAGACCTGACCTAAGACTGCTTGGAAGTGGTCACACTCAATAAGATCCTTCAAATCTTGAACCGTCAACTTGCGCCTGACCTGCTTCTTTTGCAGCCGCCATCTGGGAGTGATCTTAATTTTTACTGTGGATTGAATAAGGTGATGATCAGTCCAAGAATCATCAGCACTTGTCATTTGCTCTTGTGAGCGGTACATCACTATTCTCTCAGGCACAAACTATGACATAGTCGAGGAGATACCAGTGTCTCCAAGATATTTTGAACTTTTCCTTTTGTTGGAAAAAAAAGAGTGTTCATAATAATAAGTTCACGTTTAGCACACTTGGTCAGGAGCAGAATTCCATTTGAATTGCTTTAGCCAACTCCTTCTTTCCAGATTGTTCTTTTCCCCAGGTCTGAGTCTCGTCCAACATGTGCATCAAAATCCCCCAGAAGGACGATCGTGTCTTCTGTAGGGGTCTCTGAGAAAATGGTTTCCAAGTGAGAATAAAAATCTTCCTTTACATTCTCATCAGCATCCAGTGTTGGTGCATAGGCACTCACAATAGTTGCCTGTTGATTTTTGGTGAGTCTCAATCGGAGTGTCATAAACCGCTCATTGATGCCAACTGGTACCTCAGAGAGATACCTTATGAGCTGGTTCTTTAGAGCAAATCCCACTCCATGCAATCGGGGTTCATCTATAGATTTTCCCTTCCAGAAGTAGGTGTATCCTCCTTTCTCCTCCTTCACCTGTCCTTCATCAGCTCTTCTAGACAAAGCAGCAATATCAATGTTACACCAACTCAATTAACAAGCAATAATGGCCATACATTGCTCTGGTTGATCGCTGTTTGAATTGTCCATTGGGGTACGTACATTCCAAGCTCCAAAGTTAAAAAGTTTCTTACATTTTTGATTGCTGAGGTGGTGATCCTGCTGGATGCGGTTATCCAGCCAGGAAAAACAGAGGCAAGACTATTTTTAGGGGACCTTTTCCAATCCGCTCCCCATGTGGGGTTAGCAGAGTGGATCCTAAAAAGGACTGCTCAGTTGTGGGTGCAGCTGCCAAGATGCTCAACCCACCTCAGTCCTGGAGCAAAATGACAGCATCACACACACACCCCACCTGTGTGTCGGTCTGTAATTAGGAACTTCCGGATTTCACTGTCCTGTTCCCGTCGCCACTCACCAACTGCCACTGGACTTTTGACTTGTGCAAATGTTATTTTCCCAAAAACTGGAAGATGCCTGCGTGGGACTTCTTGTAAAGTGAGGAGACTTTAGTTGGAGGAAGAAAATGACATGTTCAAAATTACATAGCCGGCATCCATTATATTGTAGCTCTCTCATTATATTTAAGTTCAAAGTAGGTCACTGCAGGAGTACTTTAGAAGTAGTAAACAGGCAGGGCCTGACTCTCCTCACTTCATCCCTGCTATAGCTCCCAATGGCAAAACTCCCACTGACTTCAGTGGTGCAGGAAGGATCAAGCCCTTAACCATCTTCTACAGCTGTATAATTCTGTTAGCTTTTGTGGAATAACTCCTGGTTTACACAGGCATAAGAAAGAGGACATACTCGCCTATCTTTCTCACTGTCCCCCTTCCCTGCATCTAGTCACTGCCATTTCCTTGTTATTTTTCTGTGTTCATTTTCCCTTCACTCTGTACTATTGCACCAATTAAAAGAGCGCTCAGCAACATAATCATGTATACTTAATCCAAACCTTCAGCTGTTGTGAATCAATACATGGAGCCATGCCTATTTACAGCAGCAAAGAATCTGGTCAAAGTGAACAGATCATGATTAGATGTCAGAGGTTTCTTCGATCTGGCTTGATGCTTCTAATAACTACGATATTGCACAGGTCAGGACAAAGGGCAAGGGCAAGTGGATACAGCCCTACAGAAAGGTGAATTGAGAGCCAGGAGAACAGAAAGGTAGGCCATACAAAGGAGAGATAGAAAGCAAAATTCAGATAGAGATGCTGAAAATGAGTACCAAACTGCACTCAAAATGGCAGGAGCACTTTGCCTGCTGCCATTTCCATGAAACAGCTTCTTCACTGGTGCACAGGAAGTAGTCAACAATAGCAGAACAGTGAGTGCCACAAAAAGACCTGGGCATGCTGACCCCACCTCTTAAAAACTCCTTACTGAAGCGACACAGGAACACAAGGCAAAGAGGAAAAGATACAAAGTCACAATCGGCATAGCATCCTATTCATCCTTCTCAACCTGAGGTCCCGCATTTGGCTCCTGGTTTCTGCCCTATGCCAAAGGAGGTAGCTGTCATCTCTTGTCCCACGGTGAAGAAAGGCTGCTTTCAAGACCAGGGAAGTCTGTTTGGGGGTAGTTTTCAGAGTAGCAGCCGTGTTAGTCTGTATCCTTGCACCCCGGCTTCTGCCCCTGTCAGAAGAAATTTTACTGGAGTCACAGAGTGGTTTCCAACCGTGTCGTGGAACTGTGGATATGATCTTCACAGCAGGGCAGCTGCAATAAAAGTGTCATGAGCAAAACCAACCACTGTGCATGGCTTTTATTGGTCTAACTAAAGCCTTTGATTCAGTGAATCGTTGTGCCCTCTGGACCGTACTTTGAAAGACTGATGTATTTAAAAGGCCATCCAATGTTCCAAAATTGCATCCTGATGACATGAAAGTAACTATTCTGAGCAGCACTGGCTCCTAGAGTGAATCTTTCAAAGTACAAACAGGAGTCAAACAGGTAGGGCCGGTGTAACCCCTAGGTGAACTAGGCAACCAAGATTTGGGGGCACCAAAAAGTGGTGCCCAATTTTTTTTCTCTCTCTTTTTTCTTTTTTTTACACTGTTGCTTATGGGCAGGTACATTTCAGTCTCCAGCACTCAGGCCGCACCAGCAGCCTCTTCATCTCGGAGTCTCCCCTGCTTGCCCGGTGGTCACTCCTTCTCTCAGGCTCCCTGGCCACTGCCACCGTGGCCGCCCAGGAGGACGCAGGCGGGAGACACCGCTGTGGAGAAGATGCAAGGGGCCAGGCTTGGTTGGGGCCCCTCACCTACTGGCTGAGAGCAGCAGGAACCGAGCGCCATCCTCCTGCGCCGCATGGCAGGGCTGGGAAACAGTAGCAGCAGCGCAGCCTCTCCTGCCCCATGGCGGGCTACGCTCCCCACCTGCCCCTGTTGTTGCGGAGGCTGCCAGCGCCCAGGCCTTGGGCTGCCTGGCTCCCGCTGCTCTCAGCCAGCAGATGTGGGGCCCTAGCCAAACCCAGCCCCTTGCACCTTCTTCATAGCAACATCCCCCACCCACATTCTCCTGGGAGGCCACGGCGGCAGTGGCCGAGGAGCCTGAGAGGAGTCGTTGCCCCTGGGCAAGCAGGGGACACTCTGAGGTGAAGAGGCAGCTGGCCCTGGCACAGCCCAAGAACTGGACACTGACAGGTACCTGCCCCTGCCCCTACCCCATCCCAGCACTGCCTGCCCCCAAGTCCAGTAAGTGTTACCTGCCCCACCAGCCTCAGTGCCCTGCCCCATATTGTCAGTCACTCCAAGCTCACTGAGATACCAGCACCCCTTGGCAAAGAGCCCCCTGATCTTCACAGACAGCTGTCACCACAGGCCTCACAAACTCACTGCACCCAACACACGTCTTATAGGGCACTTCTACGTTCTTCTTTGTGGGTAAGGGATCTACACAAGGCTGGTAACTTGTCAAGAGTGAGAATCTTTGTGAGATGTGTGCATGGGTAATATTGAAGGAATAATGTATTTACCTTAAAAAGTCTGCTTTATAGATTTGGAGTAGAAATTAGTCACCAGGGGATAATGTCTCTTTTGGGCAAGGGGGATTTTTCCCCCTGCCTAACCTGGCTGGTGATGCAATGCAAGGCTCAGTTGTTTAGCTTTGCACAATAGTAAGACTTTGAATGGGACACCATCAGAGGCAATGGCAAACAAATGAAATGCCTTAAAGGTAAAAAAGGAAACATTACAAACAACCCATTCTGACAAGCTGTTTATAATGCTAAGTTTATTAGTTTTCTGAGGTTGTGGGGGGAGGGGAAGGGGAGGGCGCAAGGTGGAAGTTTCACGTAGGGCACAAAATATCCTTGCACCTGAAAACAGGGTCATCACTCCAATCATCTTTGCAGTTTTTATTGCCCTCATTCTTTACCTAATTGATAGGAAGTTTACAGCTAGCATTGTAATCATTAGAGAAGGGACGGAAATCTGTTCAGGCTTAAAGCCGAGAGTAAGATCTCCACAACATCTGTTGTGGAACTTCAGAATCCTGACGACAACACAATTTTTGCACATTCTGAGAAAGATCTTCAAACTACACTGGACCTTCACTAGAATGTGGAATTCGGGATCCGTGAACAGTACCGCGTTAACGCGGGGACTGCATTACCATGGATCCCAATTACGGTAATTAAATTTGGTATCCACGGCCACAACTGCGCTGTATGCGAATCCGCACTATAGTGACACGGGTTATAGTGAGGGTCTGGTGTATCTCGAATGCGTTTGCTGATGCTTACACATGTCTTGGCCCTTGTCTACACTGGGGGAAGATCCACCTAAGATACACAACTTCAGCTATGGGAATAGTATAGCTGAAGTTGATGTATTTAGGTAGACTTACCGCAGCATCTTTACAGTGCCGAGATGACTACTGCCACTCCTCTGTCGACTCCGCCTGTGCCTCTTGTGGTGGTGGAGTTCTGGAGTCGATGGGAGTGCGCTCAGGGATAGATTTATTGCATCTAGACTAGACGTGATAAATTGATCCCTGAAAGATCAATCACTACCTGCCTATCCAGTGGATAGTGTAGACCTGGCCTTGGTTTCACTCTTAATATCAGGAAGACTGAAGTGCTCTATCAGCCTTCTTCAAAGAGGTATTACATGCCCCAATCTATCAAAGTCAATGGAGTGGCACTGGCCAATATCGATCATTTCCTTTTACCTTGGAAGCCATCTTTCATCCAAGGCTGATACTGATGCAGAAATTCAACATCGCCTGACCTGTGCCAGTGTAGCTTTTTCTCATTCACAGCACAAGGTTTTTGAAGATCACAACATTCAAACAGACACCAGGCTTCTTGTTTATCAAGTCGTTATTCTCCCAACACTGCTGTATGGGTCTAAAACTTGGACAATCTATAAACGCCACTTGATAGTGCTTGAGAGGCACCATCAAAGTTGTGTTTGTAAGATTCTGAAGATCAAATGGGAAGACAAGTGCATCAGTGGTAGTGTTCTGGAGAGGCAAAGACCATCAGTATCGAGGCAACGATCATCTGTCAGCAATTCCGCTGGACTGGTCATGTTGTCTGGATGCCTGACTATTGCCTCCCAAAACAGGTTCTGTTCTCTCAGCTGAAAGAAGGATACCGCAACATGGGTGGACAACGAAAGCATTATAAGGACTTGCTGAAGGACAACCTAAAAAAGTGTAATATTGACATTGACACTTGGGAGCTACTTGCCCAGGATCACTTAAAATGGAGTGAAGTCCTATGTTATGTCCCCTGCATTTTAAACTTGCTCACCGATGAGCTGAAGAGGACAAGAGGTGCAGGAAGAAGGAGAGACTGGCTTTCAGTCATGGTCAACAGCCTCCTGCTGAGCCTCAAAATATCTGCCCTCATTGTAATAGAACTTGTGGTTCAAGAATTGGCCTTATTAGCCACCTAAGGACCCATAACGCCCATGGAAGATGATCATACTCAGTAATGAGTGAACGCCCATCATCATCATCTTCGCTTCCTCCTCTAGGGTTAATGTTAGTGTTTATGAGAACAAAGAGTTCAAAGATATTATTTACAAAACAACTAAGCTATGCCCTGGGGTTGGATTTTCAGGCCAGTTAGGCCAGTGGTGCTAACTTATGGCCTATGGCCACACATGGCCCACCAGAGCATTTCATAAGGCCTGTAGTGGGGCTTGGACTGTCAGCCTTGGGAGGAGAATCTGTTTGGCCTACACAAGGTTGTGCTTAGATTTATGTAGCCCTCCTGTGTTATAAGGTTGGGAATCCCTGATTTAAGCCATTTTGTGGCACAATGTAGCCTTGCACCAGTTGGACAGAGCTGATGGAGAATTCGTACTGCATAGGAGTAATCTCTGCTTGCAGGAAACTGGTGAGGGTGGCTCTGCGGCCTTCTTCACAAGCCACCTCACCCATTCCTGCACTTCCTCCACCACAGGCTGTGCCTAAATGGCCCATTCTAATTGTGAGTAACTTCACAGGCGTTAATATGGATTTGTCATATTAGACCAGGGGTAGGCAACCTAGGGCACGTGTGCCGAAGGCAGCACGCGAGCTGATTTTCAGTGGCGCTCACACTGCCCGGGTCCTGGCCACTGGTCTGGGAGGCTCTGCATTTTAATTTAATTTTAAATGAAACTTCTTAAACATTTTAAAAACCTTATTTACTTTACATACAACAATAGTTTAGTTCTATATTAAAGACTTACAGAAAGAGACCTTCTAAAAACGTTAAAATGTATTACTGCCACACGAAACCTTAAATTGGAGTGAATAAATGGAGACTTGGCACACCACTTCTGAAAGGTTGCTGACCCCTGTATTAGACATTGTCTTTTAACTCCATAAAGGCTTTTATGGCAGTAAAATATTAATCCTAAACCCATAGGGCCTGATTCTGATCTCAGAGGTATTACCAGTGTAAAAATGATGTGAGATCAGAATCAGGCCCAAAGTTACTATAATTGATAATCAAACAGTCACCTCTTTAAACTAATCACGTGAGATTCAGTGTGCACCTGTCCTTCTCTGCAACAGAGTTTTCAGAAGGTAGAGTGTCAGCTTACAACTTCAGTGTCCGTTTTAGAAGCTGTTTTGGGGCCCAACTGTGTTCTTCATTGCTCTGCTGTAAATCTACTGAAATATCATTTAAGTGAATAGCGTTGCTCTGCAATTACACTTTTATAACTGATCATAACTTGGCCTATTTTTTTATGTTTTTTTTTTAAAGATGGAAGTTAAATTAGGAAGCTAAGCATACTCATTCTGGCTTAGAACACTATTTAATCATGTGAGCATAGGGGCACAAATACATACTATACCTTAGATCTCTCTGCGTGCTGGTCATCCATACAAAAACACTGGGAGTTCAATTCTTGTTCTCCTAATTGTCTGGGTCTGATCCTCCTTCAGGAATAGGTGACTAGTATCACTCAGTTGGTCCAGGCCAGATTAAGAACCTTGCTGTTCTTTTCGAGATCAGAGGCAGCTTTTTCTGATGCTGTAGAACATCCGCTATCTTCACACAAATTTATACATGTGGTTGTGAGCCATTTTTTTCTTTTTTAAAACAGGGAGTCGGATGAGAAGAGACAGCAAACTGCATTCTCCCTCCTAGACTTCTTTATGGCTACAATTACAATTAAGTAATATCCTTCTGGCACCGCTGAAGATTGCTTTATTTCTTCTATATTTGGTTTGTTGGTTTGTCATAAGTATAAAGTAGCCTAGAATTACTGTTTACCTGTAAGGGGTTAAGCTAAAGGTAACCGGAGAGGTGGACAACTGACCAATGAGAAATTCCTCAGGAGACAAAGGATTTTGAGTTTCAGTTTCTCTCTGGGTCTCTTCTCTATTCAACTCGGCTATGGGATGAACCACACCTATTTCTTTCACTGTAACTATAGCTTTCTATCAAGTAAGGTAGTCAGTAAGTTTACCTTCTTTTTATCACTTGGAGGGTTCTCAGGGGTGAATGTTGGCTGGGTGCTTTTTGATATTGTAAGATTCAGCAGAGATATCAACAGTGGGAGAAAGTTGCCTCGGGGGAGAGGTTTGGGTTCTTGATTCTTTTGTTGATTATGGTAGATGCTGTTGTATTGATGGTTATAAAGGGATTTATTCTTTTCTTTTTTTTCTTTTATTAAATTCTTTTAAGAATCTGACTGCTTGTTTTCCATTGTGTAAGATCCTGGTTTTGGATCGGGCACGTCTCGCAGGATCAGGCGAGGCTTTTCTCTCAAGCTTCCCAGGGAGGGAATAAGTTTGGGGGTTTTGTGGAAAGAGAAAGAGGGGCTTCAAGTGGCCCATGTCCAATAGCTTTTGAGACATTCTCACTTGATGGTGGCAGCATACTAAGTCCAGACACAGAAGAAGTTGTGTTCTGGGGAAAAACATTTTAACCCAAGCTGGTAAAATAAGCTTGGCAGGGGGGGTTATTTCTTTTTTCATGCGGGTCCCCACATCTGTACCCTAGAGTTCAGAGTGGGGAGGCAATCCTGACATGGTTAAACTTTAAAAACACTGCAAAGCATATAGTTAATAAACTCACTCAGTGGAAGTTCCCAGGGAAACAACTGCCACTACAAAATACACAATAAGCCAAATTCTGCTCCTCGGTTACAATGGTGTAAATCTGGAGTCATCTGACTTGAGGGGAACTACTTTGGGTTTCAACCAGCATAGATAAGAGCAGAGTCTGTCCCACTGTCTGTTTTGACAGACATGATGTGATTGATCTTCTCACCAAGATTAGATTTTTCTAGAGTTGAGAAGGTAAGGCAAGTGCACCCAGTGGTGTCTCATCATGTTCCTGTGAATATTATTTAACTACAGCCAAATCTTGCCCTGAAGAGCTCGAGGAACAGAAAGCTAATTATGGGATTAACATGATCTAAGCCAAATATCCCTGGTTTGCCAATTGTCCTACAAACACAAGTAATGAGAACATATAGAACACAAGATAATCAACTAATATCTACATTATTAAAATTAACACTGCTTATTGAATACTACTATTTACCACATTTCTAAAACCTCATCATTGTACCATTGCAGCAAGAAGATAGAAAGTTAGGTGCATCGTTGTCAAGAGTCTTATCTTACATGTAAATGGTTACAGCCTTCTTCAGTTCACAGTGCAGTATGATTTACAGGAAGGGAGTGTCTTTCAGACAATCTTTAGTTGAATTTAAAACCAACAAGATAGAGGAATCCAAATTCCGCATTTGGCTATGTGCCTACAATTCCCACTGGTTTTAGTGAGTACTGCCTACTCAGAACCAAGAGCAGAATTTTGCCCAGGAAATAAAAAATTAATTCAGCACTATCCCAATATTCACTGTAATGCTGCTGATGGATAGTTTTCAAAGAGTGACAAGCAGTGGTGGATTTAGAGTTAGCGAGACCCTGTACTCAGCTTCATTTTTGGGGTCCCTTCTTGGGACCCAGCCAAGAAAAAGAAAAGAACATTCTCTCTTATCTCCCCCCGCCCCTCGGCCCCCGTTTTTCATTCTTTGTTTCTTCATCCTCCTCCTATAAGTAATAGGAAGTAAATGAAAATAAAGTGAGGTACGTTAATTGTTTTTGTAGTCTAACTTATTTTTCTACAGACCACTTGAAAATAGCTGAGGGTCTTGGTGGACCACTTAATGATCTTTCCAAATATTGTTTGTATCGTTAGCTAACTATTGTAAAACGCTTTGGATAAGAGCGCTTTATTAAAAAAATTAAAAATATTGAGGTGTGGGTCTGGCCATGAATTAGGGTGTGGGAGGGGGTGAAGGACTCTAAGATGTAATTAGGGTGCAGGAGCAGACTGGGGATTGGTGTACAGTGGACAAGAAACTGGATATAAGTCAGTGTGCCCTTGTTGCCAAGAAGACTAAAGACATTTTAGGTTGTATATGTAGGGACATTTCCAGCAGATCAAAGGATGTGATCATTCCCTTCTATCTGGCATTGGTGAGGCCTCATCTGGAGTACTGTGTCCAATTTTGGTCCCCACACTACAAGAAGGAAGTGGATAAATTGGAAAGAGTCCAGCAGAGGACAACAAAAATGATTAGGGGGCTGGAGCACATGATTTACGAGGAGTGGCTGAGGTTCCAAAGAGAATGGATCTAGACTGTTCTCAGTGATAGCAGATGACAGAACGAGGAGTAATGGTCCCAAGTTGCAGAGGAAGAGGTCTAGGTTTGATATTAGGAAAACTTTTTCACTAAGAGGATGGTGAAGCACTGGAATATGTTACCTAGGGAGGATGTGGAATCTCCTTCCTTAGAGATCTTTAAGGTCAGACTTGACAAAGCCCTTGCTGGGATGATTTGGTTGGGGATTGGCCGTGCTTTGAGCAGGGGGTTGGACTAGAGGACCTCCTGAGGTCCCTTCCAACCCTGATATTCTATTATTATAATTTTGATTTTTTTTAAAAAAAAAAATGTATTATAATTATCTTAGATTTCAGAATAAAAATTCATTTAAAAACAGAATAAATTTATTTTTAATTTTAAAATGTCAAAATGGAACCAAATAGGATGTTGTAATACTTATTTTCCAAAAATCTTTTGAGTTGAGAAATTCATTGAAACCAGTTCTTTCCTGCAAAATGTTTTGGTTTTGATTAATTGATGTTTTTTGATTAAAACATTTTTGACCAGCTGTAGTCGTAGTTCTTCATCACTTCTGCAAATTGGGTCCAAAATTGCTTCAAATTGTCTACCCAAAAGCAGTGGATACTTTTGGAAAAACAGGTACTTCTGTGCTTCTGTTTCTTCATCTGTAAAATGAGGATAATGATACTTGCCCACCTTTGTAAAGAACTTTTTTATATATGGATGAGAAGTGCTGGGTAACTAGCTGCTAAAATGAGCTTGCAGCCCAAATGTACATAGCTCATGGGTTAGATCAGTACTGATTACTTCCAGGGTCTTTTCTCACTATCACTCAAATTTTTATCTCCGAGGAAAAGGTCCATCAGATAGTCAAGCAGAATCTTATATCCTCAGGAATAGTTCACGTTGACAAAAATTGCTGTGGAGCTGGAAGGCAAGTTATCTTCCCTTAAGAAGTCAGAGGAGGAAAGAAGTGTTTTCAAAGGAAGGGGGCTTCTGACATCTTCTGACCTTTTCTGGATCTATCAACTTTGTCCCTTCAGTCAGTCATTCCTGCTGCCCTTCAAAGAATTAATCTGCTGCTACAGCTGCACTATCACCAGAGGTTCTTCCTGTCTTATGATGAGCCCTGGCATCTCTGTGCACTCGTGCAAATGCATTGTATACAGTTCAATCAGAGATGGGTGACCTATTCATGAAATTCCCCCATCCCATTATATATAATCATAATGCTTTACTCATCGCTACAGCTGAATTCAAACTGAACATTTTTTACATTTTTGAGATGTTGTGGTTTAGCACCTCTCCCCTCCCCCACCTTTCTCTCAGAGGGAGATGGAGGAACTCTCAAGATGGCTTCTGTACCCTCCCCTACTGCCTGCAAACATGAATGTATAAATTGCTTACCTCGTGGCAGGTCTTCCTGAGATGGAGTTGGAGGCCAGCACAGAGGACTTCAAGGATATTCCATTCCCTCTGCAGGATTTTCAAGGGGTTGTCCAGCCAGCCTACTCCCTACAAAACAAAAAGTGTGTACTGCACCACGGTGAAATGTGGTCCTTATTCCTAGTTCCTTATTCACTGCTCTCAGTTCCTTGTTCAAGAATCAAAGTTTCTGTTAAAAAAAAGTAAGTTTAAATATTTAGAAATGTCACCAAAGTTAATTAATTAGATTAAATTTTCTTCACACAACGCAGAGTCAGCCTGTGGAACTCCTTGCTAGAGGATGTTGTGAAGGCCAAAAGCATAACTGGATTCAGAAAAAGAATGAGATAAGTTCATGGAGGCTATTAGCCAAGATAGTTAAAGATGCAGCCCCAAGCTCTGGTTGTCCCTAACCTCTGACCGTTGGATGCTGGGACTGGGATGGGTCACTTGATAATTGCCATTCTGTTCAAATGCACACCTGTATTCACATCCTACACACTACTCTAGTAATGTCTGTATAAAATATGCCTGGTGAGGTATCACTTGAAAGATGACTCCGTTCAATAATGTTGCTACATACATTTCAGGATGATATTAAGTGTAACATTATGAAATTCTCCCTGTATGATATTAAAGGCACATGTTCAAACTCACATAGCCCAGAGTAGGTAGAACTGGCCAAGCAGGCCTGTCTTAAACAAAGGGATGTATGTTTACCTCCATTTGTATGTATGTGTGTTAAACAGAATCCTCAGACAGTGAAAGTGGGGGAAAGAAAGAAGCCAAAGAAAATCTGTGTTTCAGCATATATAGGTGAAAAGAAATAGCATGAAGCCTCCTTCCTTCACAGATTCCACGTTTCCTTATTCTCAGCTGGAAAGAACTTTATCTAGAGGGTCACATTCAGGAAAAGGCATTTCAACAGATGACTGAATTATAAAAGTGAGGGACACCCCATGTTCTCTCTTCCTACCCACTCTCTTTTCATCTAAGATGACAAAAGAATCAACTATTGGACTACGGGAGTTGGCACTGTACCGAAAACATGTGTAAGAACTCCACCTTGAACCAAGTCTTGTTGGGTAAGTTTAGGAAGCATTTTATCTTTATTTTTCTTGTAATCATTTCTGACTTTACTGCCTCATTGCTTGTACTCAGTTAAAATCTTTTCTTTGCAATTAAATGAACTTGTTTTGTTCTTGTAGTTAAAATTAATCCAATGTTGTGAAGTGTTTGGGTAACTCCATTTAAGGTGGCAAGCTGTTATGTATTGATCTCCTTAGAGAGGCAACGGACTTAGTATACCTGGACATTTTAGGAGAGGGCTTGACAGTGCAGAACACTTGGTTTTTGATGAAAATCCAGGAGTGGAATTACGTTGGGGTCACCTTGCAAGTAGTAACCAAGGCTGCTAGAAGCCAGAGTGTGGCTGGTGTTTGCCGATAAGCTGCTGGGGTCATATCTGCTGGCCCAAGCTGTAACCATACAGCAACACTCAAGGTGTGACCTGCATGCTAGCAGGCTGTTTGTGAGTGACTCAAGTTGCAACCTATAATAGCGAAACATTATGAGGCACTTCAAGTTGCAGTGCAATTGGTGACCCTCACTGATCTGGACTCCACCCTGGAACGTCATACCCTCTGAAACACCTGGCATTGGCCATTGTCAGAAGACAGGCTACTGGGCTAGATGGACCATTCTGACTCAGCATGGCTGTTCTTCTGTAGGTGAGTTATTAAATTGTTTACTATTTATTAATGGATTATTAGAATAAAGAAGTGCGCTTTGTGTGGCTAAATGTGACAAAATACTTTTTGAATCACCCCACGTGACACATCCCTGCAACCATTAGTTTATTCTGAAATCACTGAAATGTCACTTAGAATCATAGAATATCAGGGTTGGGAGGGACCTCAGGAAATCATCTAGTCCAGCCTTCCTGACTTCAACCTTTATTCCTGGGCAATCTGGTGACACTCCATAACCTCACCCCCACCACCTTCCATTTTGCAGAAGTTCTTTGAATAAAGAACTGGGTTTTGACTGGTAACAAGTAACAAAATACTACTTGGGTCATCTCAAGTGACATGTCCCTGCAACCACTAGATTGTTCTGAAGTACCTGTGTCATGTCACTCCCTGGCCCAAAGCCTTTTTCTTTGCAAAAGTGCTGACCAATGTGACTATAGCCAGCCCCTCAACACACACACATACTCTTTTTTTTACCCCCCCCCCCCCCCCCGTAAATGACAAAATACTTAGGTCACCCCAAAGTGACAATTTCTTTTAACCAATACACCATACCAAAGAGTACCCCTACTACACTCTCCTGCTTGGAATTTCCAGTCTGGGGAAGGGGTGGGTCTGTGAGGGGAGACACACCACACATTTTAGAGTGAACAACTGGGGCTGGTCAAAAATTATCCATTAAAGTTGTTTCTTGACATAAAATTAGGTTTTCAACTAAAGAAAATTTTTCCACACACAGTGTTTGCTTTCTGCAGAAAATGTTGACTTTTGCCCAAGATGATAACCTGAAAACCCAAGAAATTAGGCTGATCATTTTTATTTGGAAATGCTTTTATGGTGCCTCATGACAATTGTAGTTCAGGTGCATCATGGCTCAATTCTCCTGTATGGGCTGGGCTCATAAACTGGACTCTCTCTCTCTCATGATGCACCATTGTCATGTGACTCCTAATGCACTGCGACAGCTCCAGAGGCGGGAAGACCATACTGCACCATGGCTGTGAAGACTGGGCCAGGTGTTGGAGAGGAAAGAGGAGAGGATAGTTGAATTCTGATGTCATCACATGACTCCAGCAGCTTGGACCCCTAGTCATGTGCCTGTATCTAATTCTGCCCAGCTAGCTGATGCTGGAAGTATTCTCTAATTCTGCAACATTGTGGTGGACCGTTGTTCTGATTCTTCATTGCAAATAATTGTCCTGTTCTACTTCTAGTTATATGCAGTTTGAGAAGGTGGGGAAATGCCTAGGGAAGATATAAGAGAAAATACAGAATCTGAAGAGGAGATAATTAATGACTTGATGCATGTATTTACAGTGACTAGAAAAAGAAGGGCTTTGAAAAGATAAATCCTCCTGTCAGAGTAATCAAAATACACGGAGATTCAGAAAACGGTTCTGCAATCTTTGGCATGATGACAAAAAGGGCTTAAAACCAAAAACATTAAAGGAAGGCCTAGTGAAAAATTGTGTGTGCCAGAAGAGAGGGGATTTCCAATCTTATATATAAATGTGACCATTGTGATATTTGCAACAGCTGGTGAGGGGACAGTAGATGGGTAAGGCTCTGATATACTAAAGTGAATTCTTTCCCAGATGTCTGGCTGGTGGGTCTCATCCACATGTCCAGGGTCTAACTCGGGGTGACCAACCTGAGCCTGAGAAGGAGCCAGGATTTACCAATGTATATTGCCAAAGAGCCACAGTAATACATCAGCAGTCCACCCCTACCAGCTCCCCCTCCCCTGCTCCCAGCACCTCCTACCCTCCAGTAGCCTGCTGATCAGAACCTCCCCCTCCCTCCCCATCAGCTGTTTCATGGGATGCAGGAGGCTCTGGGGGGCAAGCGGGAGGAGTGAGGGCATGGCAGGCTGAGGGGAGAGGGTGGGAATGGGTGGAGTGGGGGCAGGGCCTGTGGCAGAACCAGGGGTGGAGCAGTGAGCACGCACTGGCACATTGGAAAGTTGGTGTCTGCAGTTCTAGCCCTGGAGTCGGTGCCTATACAAGGAGCCTCATGCTAACTTCTGAAGAGCCGCATGTGGCTCCGGAGCCACAGGTTGGCCACCCCTGGTCTAACTGATCACTGTTTTAGAGCTCAAGAAGGAATTTCCCCCCAGGTCAGATTAGCAGAGGCCCAAGGAAGGGGGTCACCTTCTTCTGTGGCATCGGTCACTCGCAGGTTTAAATGAGAATAAATAGTGAAATCTCTGTAACTTGATGTCTTTGAACCATGGTTTGAGGATTTTAGGAACTCAGCTAGATGTTCTGGGTCTATTACAGGAGTTGGTGGGTGAGGTTCTGTGGCCTGGAAGGTGCAGGAGGTCAGACTAGATGTTCAGATAGTCCCTTCTGGTCTTAAAGTCTGTGACTGCTTTCAATCTGCTTCTGTAAGGTTGTCTACACTACTGAGCCTTTGATGATACAGCTATGTGTGCAGAGCCACCTTAATCGAGATATAGTACAAGCTGGCAGAAGGCATAGCTACACCAACTCCCTGAACATTAGCTACGCAGAGAGAAGCGCTCTATCAGCATAACTGTCTGCTGTAGGGGTTTTGTGCACGTAGCTATGTCAGCTAAGGTGTGTGAATATTGTGCATTGAATCAGTGTACTATCAGCTACCTTCTTTTTTAACCTCTTCCTGTTACTGGCCTACAATACGCTTATTACATTGCACATGGTTAACCTTGAATGGTGTCTCAATTTCCACAAACTCTGAAGCTCTGTGATGGAGCTTGTCATTCAGAATGTACTTTTTTAACAATTCTGTATGAGGTTTCAGCACTGGCTTTGCTGTCCCTGATTAGGGGCTCTCCATCTTTTGTAGCATAATGCCTCTCCATAATGGTGATTTGGGACACAATTGAACAAGCCTGCCTACATCTGAGTATTATAATGTATGTTTGGAGGAGAATTCACATTCTCCTGCTCATCCTTTTCCAGGCATGTGAGAATTGATTTAACAAAGATACATTTCTTCAAATTTCCTGTTTAGTCTCAATCACTGTTTTCTTGTCAAATTCAAGAACATTTTTAGCAAAGGATAGCTGTTTCTGCACATGTTTTACCCTAGTTATGTCCTTGAGCTGTTTGATGAGATGTGCTGTACTGAAAAATCAAGCTGAGTTTGCTAATCATTGAGCTGCATTCATGCATAGTTTTCCCATTTTGCAATAATGCAAAAAAAAATACTAGAAAATTTTTTTGCGATCAGTGGAAACCCTTACTTTAGAATCATCTCCACATATTTTTATTCAATGCACTGCACAAATGTTATACTGCAAAGTCAATTGGCTTTCATACACAGACTTCAAAACAAGCACTGAGATTATATATACACACAAGACATCTGGTTGAAAACTTTGCAGCAGCATAATCCAAGACCAGCTAAAGTCATATACCATTTTGTGTGGTCTGTGACATTGACCAGTTATCCTAAGGGTATCTGGAGAAAGTCAGGCCGGCCAACATGAAATTGCTGAGTGCTTTGGTCTGCTGCTAATAACTTTGCTATCGATAGAACGTACATTGAGTTTGAAGGGCACTTAGCATATAAAAACAGAATATAAGATTCAATGTTTCCCTGATGGGGGTCTCTTGATAACTACTGACCTTGTGGCATCAAGGTATAAGTCACATACTCCCACTGTCTGAAAATTGAACATTAGGTACATCTTAGCCTTCGTGACTCTATTAACCCATTTTATTAGCCCTTCCGCACATGCATCATTATCAAAGTTTCTCCCTCCATGTGGATATTTGGTGTAGCAGGTGGCTGTGTCAGGATTACACACCATAAACGCTTTCTTATGAGGAGGCAGACAATCCAAAATAAGGGAATTCTATGCAGGAACTCAGGAAAAATCTTTCCCTTTATACTAAACAGGGTCTTAAAATACAAATCCTTAGGAATGCTTATCTGTGGGTGTCGCCAATGATTAGCGATAACAACAATAACTGATGTCTACTGAAATATTTTTGGTTACAAGAAATATTAAATTCTTTACTTATTTTACAATTTCAGAGTGAAAGTGAACAGATGCAATGGAATACATCAATTGAGTAAACATATTTTCATTAATGGTGAACCATGCATCTTACTCATTATTCTTGCATTTAAGTCAGAGCACAGCAAAAACCAGAAATTTGACCCTTGACTATGTTCAGAGATTTCCCTGTATGATCACAAGTTGAAAGAAAACAACTTGCAGCTTGGTTATTCTAGCGAAGTATTGAATTGCATCTTTTCAAATACTGTTCATTGACTATTCAGAGAATGAAACAATCCTGTCCAAGAAAAACCCTTCATCTGATCATGTAATTTCAATGTACCCTTGTATTTTAAATATTTCATATATTGATTAATTCAGCAGAGGACATCAAGTTATTTGCATAAGCATTAGGGTTTATTAAAGCAAAGGTGTTGTCTTTACAGCTACAAAGTTGTTCAGATAACATACAACTGTTTTGTGTTTTTCCACAAAGCTGGACAAACAGAGGCGTCATTTCTATGATGGAAACTTGGAATTATGAAGGAGAGGAACAGGAGGTATTCCAACCACAGATGAAGTGTTCTTCCTAGAAAAGGAAAGGGCACCAAGACATTGATACTGCATGAGTCTCTCAGCAATTCAAGAGACTAGCTGCTTCAACTAACTGTAGTGTATAAGAATAAGGGAGTATCCCCTAGTAGGTAGTGACACCCCCCCTCCTTTGGTATTAGATGTTTTAGAAGCCATCAAAAACCAGTCAGAGAAGCAGTATGCATTAACCCTAATCCTTGTATGTTTTTGAGCCAGTTGTACCTATGCAGTTTCATCTCATTTTTATTTTGTAAGGAGCAAAAGACAGTTATTATAAAAAATATTTGTAACACAATTAAACAAATTGATAAATGTAACCATTGTGACAAAGCTCCAAGTCTGTACTTGTGGGTCCTGCGCTTCCTGGCAGATTTAGGGGCCTCAGAAACTCATCTAGGCCCCAGAGTGACCTCCCCTTCTCAGTATAATTGGCAAGAGTCACCACCTAGTGAGTTGCCTTCATCACAGGCCAGTATGGAAGATGGAAAAAGGGGGGAGCCCGGGCCCGCCCTCTACTCCGGACTCCAGCCCAGGGACCCTAATAGTATCAGCTAAGATGGCTGACCTTTTAGGCACAAAACACAATACAATTCCCTGGGCTACTTCCCCACAGCAGTCCCTGCTTCTTCAAACTCCATTTCACCCTTACCTCAGGGCCTCCTTCCTTCTGTATGATATGTTGTCCTACACTCAGTCTCACCAACAGCATAACTTCCTTCCACAGCTCCTGACACCCACACCCACCTGACTAACTGGGAGGTTTTTATCTGGTTTCAGCCAGTCCCTGATTGGCTTCAGATGTCCCAATTAGGCTAGCTGTTTCTACTCCTTTCTAGAAGGTTCTTAATTGGCCCCAGGTGTCTTGATTGGCCTGGAGTAGCCTTTGTTTGGCTATCCAGGGAACAAGGACCTGCACATCCTGAGACTAATATACCTGCCTTCCAGCACTCTCCTATATCCTTCTGGTCTGACTCCGTCACACCATGTTCCTTGTCCTTATTTGTCTAAGTATAAATTAGTGTTCCTATCAACTTCCTGTTTTTAAACTGTCTACATAATGTCTGAGAAAACCTAACAGCTGGATTTGCAACAATTTGATTGAATGTTGGTTTTGGGTGATTTTACATGTGTCATGTCTGTTTACTAACAAAGGAAAAGCAAAATAAATATGGGAATACAACATTTAGCAGAGTGTTTCCCAGAAATAAAGCTTTGGCTCTGGGAGTGGCATGGCATCATCTCTTCATAACAGTAGCAAGGATGTGACCCTTGAGGTGACCGGAGAAGTATTTTGGTATAGATGAAACCAGTCAAACCACCCAGTTCCTTATTCAAATCCCATCTACAAAAAGGAAGTGGGGTGCTGGTCTGACAAAGCTTCAGGTCAGAGGTGACATGTCCCTGCTACTTTAAAACCCTCTGAGTGCAGGGATGTTCCACATAGGGTGACTCAAGAACTATCCTGTCACAGCCAATCAAAACCTAGTTCCTCATTTGAATAATGAATAAATTAGTAATATAAATTGTTTTGAAAGTCATTCGCATTTACTTGTGGACATTTCTAAAATAGAGGAAGATAATCAATTAAAGTTAATTTGGGGCTTTGAATGAAGAACTGGAACCAGCCTACACTCCCCTCCCCACTCCCGCGTGCAACAGATCCCAAATCCCAGTGCTGAGTCCCTCAAAAGTTTTGAATGCACTCTCCATGGCACCAGGTGTCCCTCATCTGCCTTTTAATGCTTTTCTCAAAGGATGTGGAACTGCAGAGAGCAGGGAGCCACCTCTCTTCACTAGGACACTGCATATTTCTTGGGCACCCTGTCCTAAAGCATTCACAACCTGATCCAAAATGCTGTGAAATACAGAGTTCCTACTTCATTGTGTTTCCTCATGTCATCTCCTGGTCATGTCCCTGATGCAGTCTGTCCTCTGAAAGACCTGGTAGTTTTGGAGAGAGATGTATACACTGAGTGGGAACTTCAAAGCTCTCTACACAGTAAGCAGCTGGCCTCAAACAACTAAAGCAGATAGAGAGGGCTTAATGCCCTTCTTGGGCTGTGTATCTTCTCTTCTGTCTTAGGCATTTTAAAGCCCCTATAACCACCCTCCCATGGGGCACAGTCAGCTTTGCATACTGCAGGAACCATTCCCCTACCCTCACTCTCTTTCTCGACCCTCTTCTCTTAAGCACAGCTTGTCTGCCACAATCTTTTCATACACAGTGTAGTTCGAGCCATGTTGGACCCAGGATATTAGAGACACAAGGTGGGGAACACCTTGTATTAGACCGACTGATGTTAGTGAGAGAGGTAAGCTTTCAAGCCACACAGCCCTGAGGAACAGTTCTGTGTTACTTGAAAGCCTGTCTCTCTCACCAACAGAAGTTGGTCTAATAAAAGATATTACCTCACAACCTTCTTAGTAATACTGAGAGACAAGATACCACAGAGTAGTCTGGCAGGACTGTTCTAGGAGCTGGCCTGCCCCCATATCGTGAATCAGTATTTCTTCAAGTGAAGTGCTGTCATAGCCCTATCCATTGTGCTAACTGATTTCTTTGACGAGGACAGACATTTCTATTCATGAAGCAGCAGCACCTGCCAATCTTATTCTTGCACACTGATCTGAATGGTATTAAAAGTGCGGGGTCTATCATAATGGTGACCTGGTCCATGACTAGGGCTCCTAGGTGATATGGAAATACAAACAAACAATCCCAGCTCTTCTGAGACTTTATCTCTGTGTCAGAAACAGGATTACAACCCTGGTTTACCAATTCCCATTCTGTACCTTGCCCACTGGGGGACACGCTGTCTCCCAAGGAAAGGATGGGGGTAATAATTGTCCCCATAAGCCAACAATGCAAATGTACAGCATTTAAGATGGTCACAGCCAGGTGTAGTTAAATATTATCCTTATTTTACAGCTTGGAAAACTCATGCTCCAAACAGTTAACTCACCTGCCCGAGAGGCACTGTCATCTAACAGTATTTCTCAAACTGGGGTTCAGAGACCCCTGAGGTCTGCAAGGGCACTCCATGGGGTCCATGAGCCCCGCTGATCAACTCCACCCTCTCCCTCCCTCCCCTCCACCCTCCCCTCCCATCTCCTCCTGCAGGCTAGGGAACAGCTGTTCAGCAGCATGCAGGAGGCACTGGAAGAAAGGGGAGGAGCGTGGACAGGGCACGCTCAGGGGAGGGGGCAGAAGGAGGAGGGGTGGGGCCTGGAGCTGAGTGGTGGACTTGGGGGCCATGAAAAAAATTAAATCAAAATGAGGGTTCTCAGGTTGTTAAAGTTTGAGACCCACTGATCTAGCTCATTCATGGGCATAGGAATGTGAATCCAGAGATCTCATCACGTTACTGAAATTATCTGGGCTCATATAGATCATTAGTGGTCTACAGGTCCTGTAGGTGCACCAAATCTTATGTAAAGGGGGTCATATAAGGTGTCTACAACCAGGTTATGATCTGCTGATTATGATGTGTGTGTGTGTGTGCATCAACTTTGTAGTTGAAGTTATGAATATTGTCTCTGTACTGTCTGTCTTTCCAAATATTGTGCTATGCTGTTGGGGACATTTCAGAACCCCTGGTGTTAGCTTGGCTTACCACGCTTGATGGCCCATTAAGGACCATCAGCTACACAATAGACTTTGTAGGTGCCCGTCCACACCCAAGCTTCCCCAGGAATGTGGCCTGGCTAGTCAGGAACTGAATCTTGGAGAGTCATGTAACTGGACCATATGGCTCTGAAACTCCATGTTACAACTGGACACTGCATAGCAAGAAGGAGGTGGTCTCCACCCACAAGAGGAAGTCTATATAAACCTGGGAGACTGAAGACAAGATGGAGGTCTGTCTGTCATTCTTACTCTGAGGAATTCTGGCCAAAGGATTGATGACCCATCCCTGGAGAGGATGTAATCCAGAGACTTTGATTTGAACCTGCAGTTTACTCTACAACTGATGTAAGCCTGAACCAAAGAATTTGCCATTACTGCATGTAATTGATTTCTTTTAACCATTTCTAACCCTCACCTATATTTTTTCCTTGTATAATAAACCTTTAGATTCTAAAGGATTGGCAACAGCATGATTTGTGGGTAAGATCTGATTTGTATATTGACCTGGGTCTGGGGCCTGATTCTTTGGAATTGAGGAGAACTGTTTTCTTTATTTGGGGTACTGGTTTTCATAACCATCTGTCCCCAGGACAGGTGGCTAGCTGGTGGTGATAGTGGGAAGCTGGAGTGTCTAAGGGAATTGCTTGCGTGACTTGTGGCTAGCCAGTGGGGCAAAACCAAAGTCTTTTCTGTTTGGCTGGTTTGGTTTGCCTTTAGAGTGGAGAAACCCCAGCTTTGGACTGTAAATGTCCTGTTTGGAGCAATTTGTCCTGACTTGACACTCAGTTGGTTCCACCAGGAACAGCACCGTCACACTAGTTTACCAAGGCTGAACCGCTGTGAACTTCTAAGCCTCAGTTTCCTCTCTGAAAAATGACATTTACCTGCTAAATTATGTAAGTCAAACATCAGCAAAGTGCAAAATGTTACAGCCAATCAGCAGAAGGATTAGAGTTCAGAATCTTCTGCTTCCCAGTCTTGCTCTTCAGCCACAAAATCATGTGTCATTAGGGAAGCACTAGCATACATACACACACAGCTTTTTGCAAAACTCAGTTTTTCCCCGTAAAAGTGGCTTTAAATTTCCCAATGATTGCAATTCATTTATTCTCCCATGATTTTGTCCCCACTGTTACCCTCCCAACCCTCTTGCACCTCTCCTCCCAGAAAAAAAAATTCAGGGGGTTGAAGACTCATGAAAAACCATTTTTGTTTTGGGGTGTGGGGGAAGAATTATTTGGATAACACTGCAAACATGGATTTTCTTATCAAGAGCAACAGCTTTGCCCACTTCTAATTAGCAACAGATTTACACAATCTTTTCCATGTATTGAAGGGCCCCAAGGGAGTCATGAAGTAATTTTGGCAAAACTGCTGTAGGTTGGCTAGCTGGAATTAAGGTCATTCCCCTTGGGGCCAGATGTGAATACAGACTATTATTCAGTATAATTAAAATAATAATTGTTAAACAACAGAGTTCACTCTGTTCATCTCCTCAACATGGCCTGCTGCTTTTGCCTTTGAATTAGAGTAGTTTCAGTTTCTTTCCTGTGGAAACATGAGGTTTTCCCTAATCAGTGTTTCAAGGCAATGCTTCTCAGACAAAAGCAATACAAATCAACCTGCTTTGAACACAGCCCTTATCCTGGGTAGGGTGACCAGATGTCCTGATTTTATAGGGACAGTCCTGATTTTGGGGTCATTTTCTTATATAGGCTTCTATTACCCCCACCCCGTCCTGATTTTTCACACTTGCTCTCTGGTCACCCTAATCCTGCGTGACTTCATTTTCCCATGTGGCTGACCGTGCTGTCTCACTTCCTCTTCCAACCTTCCTTGTTTCACTTGCTACTCTGGCACATTTGCATTAACTGCCTTGGTCTTTCTTCACGTGTCTTCACTTCACCCCCGCTTTTTCTCACAGAGCTCCCTCTGCCCGATCAGCTCCTTATTTCCTTTTAAAAGTGACCTCTAAAGGTGTGGAAATTAGTTTGTCCTTTTCTTGCTTTGATATATTGAGAAGGCCTGAAAGTAAAAAGTGGTGGTTTTTTCCCCACTTTTTTCCCTTTGGAAATATTAGAAGTGTCAAGTTTAATCTTCTCTTTCGTGGTTGTTTTTTATTTTTGTTTTGTTCTTGGATGACTCAAAAATGTAGCAAGATGTTTCACAGCCATTAAATGAAGCGGTAGGTAACTGAACTCTTAAGTCTTTGAGCTGTTGGTATTAAGCAAAATCAAACAAAATGCTTTAAAGAGCCTGAATAAAATCACTTTCCCACTGAGTTATGTTTCACGTCCTTGGTTCTTGTAATATCATCATTCTGCTAGTTCTCCAGTTATCTACAGAGTTCTCTGGGGAAAACAGGACAGATGAGACCTGAATTTCTAATATAAAAAAAGCTTTAAAAGTTTGTTTTGGATAAATCATAGAAAAAGAAAAATATTACACACAAAATTCCAATTTCCCCTCCCTTTCCAGATCACTATTAAGGCCACTTGTTCTTTTACTTCCCCAGGCACATCATTCTTTTACCATTGTCTGCTTCCTCTCCAGGGCTTAGTCCCATTCCCACTTCTTTTTAGGAGCTTCCCGCCCCATTGGGACTTGCACTCCTAAGCCACGCAGGCACCTTTGAGAATCTCACCCACTACTGGTTCCATGGTCACTGTCCACCCTTGATTCTTTTGCCCACTCTCCTACTGCTGTCAGTCTGTCTGTCTCGACTGTTTCCCACTCTGGTTCACACCTCTCAGAGAAAAGCCAGATAAACTTCCTCTGCTACACATTTGTTATTGTGTCTCCCTTGCCTGCTCCTGAAATTTCGACATTGCTAGATCTTGTTTGTTTATGTGATGCTGACCCCATTGTACACTTAACATCTTGTCTATAGTAGAGCACTTTTACAAAGTTGCTAACAGATTCAGCTGCACTGAGAGCAACAATACTGGGAGCCGTAGGACCTGCGGTCTTGCAACTATTTCAATAAAAACAGCTGCCTATGGCTCCAGCTACTTTTAAAACTAGTTTAAATTAACTAGTTTTGAAACCAGTTAGAAGTTTCCCAGTTTAGACTTGGCTCCTAGTGAGCACAACGCCCCTGCTCCAGCAGCTGCTTTTAGTATCTTGTCCAAATTGTTCTGAAAGAATTTAAATCACAGTGCTGAAATCAGCTGTCACAGCCAGATAGTCATTTTACTGAGGGCTTCCACTGTTATCTCCAGGGTAGCTGAACTGGTTTTAGCATAATTGGAATGGTTTGCAAAAGTCTCCTCCTGTAGACAAAGCTGCCACATTTTTCCATTTTAATCACAGAACCAAAGACTTCAAACATTACCAGAGTTAAATACAAGTGTTCCGTTGCTACAGCTCCTTGTCTTTTTGTGCCAATGCTTGAAATTTTGGCAGGAATAACCAGCAGTGTAATTTTTATTAGCCACTCAGTAGCCAGGTACATTGATGTCTCCAAGCATTCATTTTAACTCCTGGAAATCTTGGATGCATCTTGGACAGTTATCTTGCATGTCATTCAACTTTGGGGGGGGGATAGAGTAGCATATGTTTACATACGGGTGTTTCAGAGTCATGTACTATACAGCAGTCTCTGAATGCCAAATGAGAAACACAAAGGAAGCGTAATGAGTTCAGTGTCTGAAGCGTACAAAAGAATGATGAGCCTGAGCCAAAGCCCACTTACTTCCATGATAGCTTGTCATTGCCTTCTATGGGCTTTAGAGCATTAAGAAAATACAAAGATACATATAATATAAATAATACCTAGCTCTTCTATAGCCCTTTGCATCTGTAGAATTCTAAGTGCTTTACAAAGGCAGTTAGTACCATCACCCTCATTTTACAGATGGAAAACTGAGGCACAGAAGTAAATGACTTGCCAGCAGCCAGCAATAAAGCCAAGAATAGACCACAGTTCTCCTGAGTCTCAGTCCAATGCTCTTTGCACTAAAGCCATATTCCAGTATGTCTTTAACAAATATCTTACATTTGTTCACTGCTTTACGATACACGAAAACAGAAGAAACATCCTAAAGCTAAGAGGAAAAGAAATAATGGGGAAAAGATGCCACACAACATATGTCAGAAGGAATACGATGCTATTTCCACTGCACAGCAACGATAGCCTACAACAGTGTCTCCAACTCAGTTTAACCACATCCATTAATAGAACTCACCCTCCACTTCCCCATTTTTCAGTTATTTGTTGGTCAAATAACTCTAAAAATAGATTAACACCCTGATCTTACAGCCATTTTTGAAGATGAGTAACCATGCACACCAGAGTACCACTGTCATGTGCAATAGGACTGCTCACATGGATAAAGTTATCCAACTGTTTGCAGGATTGTGGTCTTAATGTCAACCCATTTATAGAATTCTTCCCCCTTTCAAGAACTGAGACATTTTTGAGAATCAGCAAGTACAAGCTTTGGGCTGCTAAGCCCATATACCAGGGCTGGCCAAATGATGCCTCGCAAACTGCCTCCGCCCCCCTATTCTCTGCCTACCAGACTTGGGGGAAGAGGGGCGCTCAGGACGACAGCTTGCAGTGGGGTGGTGAGGCAGGAGCTTCTGTCCAATGGGGAGGAGAATCTCTGGGCTTCGGCCCTGCAGGGCACATCTGCCAGGGGTCAGGGCTTTAGCAGGAGTGGGGCTGAAGCCCTGAGCCCTGGCTCCTGACAGGTGGTGTTCTCATACTCTGAAACTTCTGAAGATTGTCCTAGGCAACTCAGAGGGCCAGTGAGTTTGGCCACCCGTCATATACGACCACTCCTTGCTGGAACAAAACCAGCACATCTCAGAAACAGGTCCTTGTTTTTCTTAATGGATGAGCATTCTTCTACTTTGCAGACTCAGTTTGATAGGGCAGCAGGCTCTTTTCTGAGTTAATGTACTATAAGAGGGTAATATAAAACGATGGCTTTTATTATTCCAACTTCTATACTTGCTTTGATGTAAGTCTGGGGAATATGATTGAAAAGTAACAAGCAAAAATTAGAGAGGTTTGTAGTTTCCTCTTGGGCTGTGTCTGCATTAGGTTTTTGCAGCAAAGTTTGCCATAGTTGCAGCTCTGCTTGTGGTAGCAATGGTGGTAGGGCTAGTGTAGACAAGGCACCTGTCAGCTGCAGTAGTTATTACCACAGGGTATTTTTACACTGCAGCTGGGAGGTGTGACACTGGCGGCAGCTCAGGCTAGCCACTCCAAGCCAGCTGTCAGGAAGGCTTGGACTCCATCTGCTAAGCCTCCTCACAGCATCCACTCTGCTATTTTTAGCATGCTAGCTCAAGCAGAGGCAGGGTCTGTCTATCTATGTGGGAATTGCACCTCCCTGCTGCAGAGACATACTACAGTGTCACATAACCCTGCTCAAAACAGGCTTAATTAACATGATGGTAAAACACACCAGTGACGCCTGGCATCTTATTTATGCCAGCACTCCATGTGTTGCTACCATCAATGGAACTGCACCTGTGTGAGCCCCAGAAAGAAGGAAGATGTAGACAACCTCTTATTCAGATGTCTGTCGCAACTGCCAAGTGTGAAAGAATCTCCCCCCACAAAACAGGGACAGTTACTATCTCTGTGGTTTGGTTTTGCCTTTTACAGTTTATTTTGAATGGTTAAAGTTCCAAATGCAGCACTAAAAAGGACTATATGCTTTTGCAAAGTGGAAAGTTTACTTCTGGGCACCGATGAATGGATGAGCAGCATGCCAGGCACCATGCAGTTGTCCCAACCTGCCTCAGGCCGTATACTACTTAGTTCCTCACTTAGGGCTTAATCCCACACCATTCTAGTCAATGGAGTTTTCCTATTGGCTTGAATGGGAGCAGGATCAAAGTCCTTATTCAGATGCCTATAGCCATACTTTGTACCATGTTCTTGGCAACAAATACCCTCCCTCAGTGAAAGTCCTGCTGTCTAAGGCCTGGTCCATACATGGAAATTGCATTAATTGGACTAAACTGATTTTCTTAAAGCTGTGCCACATTCTTATGTTGATGCATTTAAAATGGTTTAAGAACAACAAATCAGCTTAATGGACATTAGCTGTTCTTCACCCCATTTAAGAGGGTCCACTTAAGGGTGTGGCACTCAAGTAAAACAGTTTAGCTAAATTGGTGCAAATTTGCTAATTCACCTCCCCCTAGCTTTTCAGCTCTATGTACATTATTAAGCAGGGCCTTTGCTTAGGATTTTTTCTTCTTCGTGAACAAACAAGTATAAGATACCTTTTGCTGAACATACAGATGTTTCTAATTAGCGCATGTGGTGATCTAGAAGAAATTAAGATAAATTGGAAATAATTGATACAAAAAGAGCACAAACACAGTTACATTTAAGTATGACTCCAAAAGGTAGAGCCAACTATTCTGGGTCTCTTACTCAACTGATGTTCTTCTGCATTTGCTGCACTGTGTTGGCAGAATTGCTGGTATTATTTAAACATTTTGCATTAGGCAGTGAAAAGTTTATATCTAAGGTTTCTGCTGGACTGGATATTTTCCAATTTGCCTGAGTCAGTAAAAATCCCAGAGATGACTCAGACTTTAGATGATCATAACGGTCCCTTTTGACCTTAGTCTGACCTCCTGCACAGCATAGGCCACAGTCTGAGATACTGAAGCCCGCAAATCATGGTTTAAAGACTTCAAGGTGGATTTGGAATAAGGATGACAATAACAGCAATCACTGTGTCTGGATGAATCAGGATCATAATGACCCCATGTGGAACAAAAAATATAATAAACTTATATGTGATTGCTGGATAGAAAATATTTGTTTTGCATATTGAACTTTACGTAAGGTCATAGAGTGACAAACACAAACAAGAAAGTGTCACAGGCATTGGAAAGAGATTGAACTGAGGTGGGAGGAGGCAGAGAAGTGCGATAGCAGGGGAGGAAAATGGACAGATTGAAGGAGAGAGAGCAGAAGACAGAGAATAAAAGAAAAAAAGGCCAAGAATTTCTACCAGTTCTGAGATGGAAATATACACTCTCTGAACTGGCAGAATAAAATATATATATTTAGCAATTCATGGGTCCGATTCTTCTGTGCAGTATGACTCCTTTGCATCACTCACGGAGCTCAAAATGAACAGAAACTGGCCAGATGTGACAGGTGGAGAATTTCCTGTGCATGGGGAAATTGCTGCTGCTGTACAACAACATACAATAGCTACCTCCTCTTCCTGCAGTTCCCCCCTCCCCGCCCAGTGTAGGGGGCAGGCTGTGGGTGTGGTGGGGCACAGCTGTGCTACACGGACTCTTCAATGGTGTAGTCACTTAGCTCAATGGCAAAAGGTCCCTAAATTGGAGTCGCTCCTTAGCGGCATTAATCTATACTGATATCAATGGGCCAGGATCAGGAAGCCACTCCTCCTCCCTAGGTCTGCTTGGACACAGTGAAGAATTGAGCGCTGTGCACTCAAAGCACAGTGCAAACATTAACTAATACTCTCAGCACAGGTGTGAGATAACAAGTAGAGTTTTACAGGTGAGAGCCATGGATGAAACGACTTACTTAAGGCCAGAGAGAGTCAATAGTAGATGCAGGATTAGAACAAAGTGTAGGGTGCTGGCCCAAAGTCTGAGTTCTGCTATTTTTAAGCTACAGAGAATAGTATATGACAGATAGCTGGGAGATTTTAGAATGGTCTGAGGTGGCTCACCAGGACCTACCACCATATTAATGTCCTGAATACTCTGTCTCTCTCAGTCCATGACTGGATACCACACAGTCTGGAAAACTATGGTCATATACTGTAGTTCTTTGCAGCTTCCAGCAATGTTGACTTCCACTATTTAACTGATGTGAGCACATTTTGGGCTTGTTCGTCACTTGGCATGGATACAGCAGGCTTACCCCAGTGTACAGATAACACTAAAAATCTGAAAAGTTCAGTTATGAAGCACCCATGGGTGTGGAATATGCTTGTCATTCGGAGCAGAGGTGCTGAGATTCTAATGTGCTGGGGGAGGGGTGGAGCCTCCACCCTAGGCCCCGCCCCCACTCCACCCCAGGCCCCGCCCCCACTCCACCCCTTCCTCCAAGGCCCCACCTTCATCCTGCCCTCTCCCCCGTGCACACCTAGCTCTCACTCCTCCCCCACAGCACCTCCTGCATGCCGCAGAACAACTGATCATGGTGGGCAGTGGCACTGGGGTGGGAGAGGGGTGAGGCACCCAGGCAGTCAGCGCCCAAGATTCTGAGGGGTATTACAGATGTGTCCTCAGCATTCAGTCTCCCTGGTGCTATACTGGATGCCCCTTTGTAATTTCTTGAGTATGCTGCAATAAATGGCTCTGTTGCCAAGCCAAAGTGAGAAGGGGCATTCTGGTTTGGTGCCATGGAGCAAAGTGAATGGGGCAGTGTTGCCAACTCTTGTGATTTTATCTGGAGTCTCTTCAGGGTGACCATATTTCCCAAAGGGAAAACAGGACACCTCCTGGGGCAGGCCCCAGCCTCCTCCCACCCCCAAGTATGGGGTTCATTTGAGCCCTACTGCCCAGAGCTGGGGTTGAAGCCAGAGCTCTGCTGTCCAGAGCTGACAGCCCAAGCCCCCTCTGTGTAGGGCTCACCCAACCCCCTCAGCACCAGGCTGGCCAGAACCCCACTGCCCAGGGCTGGTGTAACAGCCTGCAACCCAATGTTTGGTGTCATCACGCCCTCACCAGATGATCTGTTGGCAAAAGAAAATGGAACTTATGCTCAGATTTGGTGAAAAAGTTGGGACATCTAGCTTAAAAAGGAGACTATCCCGGACAAAAATGGGATGTATGGTCACCCTGAGTTTCATGCTGATTGGTATTTCTCAGGCTCCCACTCTTGTAGTCAAGTGATTTGGTGTGAATCTCAGCGTTCCCCCCACCCCCAACAAAGTAAATTTTTAGCTTTCATGGTTTCAGAGCCAAAACTTGAAAACATGAACCTTAAGGGCATGACAAATACACCCTGAACATATTTTTAAAACCTCATGATTGTTTAGTGAATATTGACATTTTGGGAGCCTGAATCATGATTTTTGAATGCTTTGTTAGGGCTTGTGCGTGGCATAATGTGGCCTTGTACCCAGACTATCAGTTTAGATCCAAATTCATGGGCTTAAACACTTTGGGGGTAGGGCTTGCCTCTTCCACTGTTTTTGTACAGTACCTAGCACAGGGCTGGGCAAACTATGGCCCATGGGCCACATCCGGCCCAAGGGCCCATCCTGGGACGCTCCCTCGGCCCCTCCCCAACTGTCTCCTCTCCCTCGCAGCCTCAGTGCATCATGCCACCAGTGCTCGACCCCTGCTGCTCCTGGGCAGCGCTGAAGCACATGGCTGGGTCTGGCGGGGCCTGAGCTCCTGCCACTCTGAGCGGCTTGGTAAGAGGGCAGGGCTACAAGCTTCTTCTGGGCCACAAGTCTTGCTCCAGTGGGACTGAGCGCCCTGGTAAGGGCGGGGCCAGCTGGGCCAGGGCCTTGGATAAGGGCAGGGAGTCCCAGGAGTCTGTCAGAGATGTGGATAGGGGTCAGGGCAGTCATGGGACAGGTAGCAGAGGGTTAGATAGGGGGTGGGAGGTGATTAGGGTTAGGGTCCCAGAGGGGGCAGTCAGGGGACAAGGAGTAGGAGAGGTTGGATGAGTTGAGGGTTCTGAGGGGGGCAGGAAATGGGAGAAGATTGGGAGGGGGCAGGGCCAGGCTTCCCTACCCTACCCAGCCCTCCATACAAATTTTGCAACCTCGATGTGGCCCTCGGGCCAAAAAGTTTGCCCACCCCTGACCTAGGACAATAGGGCCTCATTTCTGACTGGGGCCTTTCTGTGCTATTGCAATATAAATTAATATTTGAACAGGCAAAATGTACATTAATATCCAATGTCTTCTTGTCACCACCTTCTCACTTAATCTCTAGCAGAACAGGCAACAGACAGCATGAGCGACTGTTGAAGGAACATAAGGGTGGGAGCCAGGAACTGTGGAACTATGAATAAGTCACATACAGCCAATTGCTAGAAGCACCTATTATATATTATAGTAGCACCTAAGAGCTCCAGCTATAGGCCAAGACTCCATTGCAGGTGACACTGTCCAAACACAGATCAGGAAGACAGGAGGGGCAGTGGGTTTGCATAATTTTTGGTGGTGATGAGCATGGATCCAAGTCCCCCACCCCCAGCTTTATAAGCTGATTTAAAAAAAAAAAATGTAAAAATGTGAGGGCTCTGAGGTGGGGTTGGTGATGAGAGGTTTGGGATATGGGAGGGGTGTGGGCAGAGGGCTGGGGTGCAGGCTCTGGGGTGGGTGGGGACAGGGATGAGGAGTTTGGGGTGCAGACAGGCTGCTCCCAACTGGGGCCAGAGAGGACTCTACCCCTCCCCCAGCCACACACCCACACACTCACCCCACAGCACATTCCATTCGCACCACTGTCACTGCATGTGCTCTGAGGGCCCTTGTCAGGTCCAGGAAGGCCCAACACCTCCCCTGTGTGGGGGGAGTGGGAAGAGGAGAGGGAGGAGGTTGTCATCACATGTGTACCTCCTCCCCTGCTGCTGCCCCTCACTGGGGGTGTGGCTGCTCCTTGCCCAGGGTGGGGCAGGAGCTGTGACTGCAGGCAGGGGGCCCCCTGTGCTGATGGAGGGTCCCTTGGAAAAGGGAAGGGTCAGAGTCAGCCTGCTCTGGCACTAGTGGTTGGGAGACACTAGCACACTGCGGTGGCAGCAATTGATGTGAGGAGCCAGCAGAGAGTGCAGAGCTGCAGAGGGAAGCTGCTTGCTGCCCAGGACACAGGCAGGGATGCTCGGGGGAGGCACGCAGAGGCAGCAGGCGGGGCCAGGGGAGAGACCCGGCCCCGATCATTGGTGGAGCCAGGCCCCTGAATATACTGGAGCACAGGCACCGCAGGTCCATATAACAACTTGCCATCCCTGAAAGACAGTTCCTGCTAGGGTGACCAGACAGCAAGTGTGAAAAATTGGGATGGGTCAGGGGTAATAGGAGCCTATACAAGAAAAAGACCCCTATATCGGGACTGTCCCTACAAAATCGGACCATCTGGTCACTCTAGTTCCTGCCCTCAAGAGTTGCGAGTCTCTCTAATAATCACATATCCCACTGGAGGGATTGCACTGATTTTTAGAAGCGCTGAGCATCCACAGCGGTCATTAACTTCAGCTACAGTCGTCAGTCTTCAGCACCTTTGAAATCCAAGCACAAGGCAACTCAAGTTGGGCACCCAAAATTAATGAACAGTTCTGAAAATAGTGATCCTAACTTCTTCCTAGTTCAGTGATCAATGAAGTGCCCACCGAAGTCCTGTGAGGATTAAATAGTTAATACTTTATCATTATTACATCCACCCTTGATGTTTCTCAAATGTGGCCACCAGAGACTTTTCTTGTGGCCACCAGAGACTTTTCTTGTGGCCACAGCTTCCAGAGCAGTGATTCATGTGAGAGGAAGGGGAGCAGCAGCCCCTCCCTAGAGACCACTGCCAGCAGTGGTTAAGGCCTGCCCCCCTCTGGAGACAAGCTGGAGGAGCAGGCAGACTCAGTGAGTTCCCCACCTTCCTGGGAGCAATGGGTTTGGACTTCAGCCCTGGGGTGGTGTGCTCCAGCCATAGGGCTTCAGGGTCTGTCCCCTGGTGTGGGGCTTCAGGCTCCGTTCCCTGGCTGTGTGGTAGCAGGCTGTGGGCCTAAGCTCACCTCTGGGCCCCGTTATCTCCCCCAGTGCCCCATCGCCCTTGCCCCCCTCCCCACTGCCTCTGTCCCACCTCCCCATCCAAGGCTTAATTTGCCCTGAGCTTGCCAAGGCTGAGTCAGTCTGTTGTAAAAAGGGAGATTAAACATACAAATATCACTTTTCACAGCAGACTCGCATATAGCTAGCAAGTCTAAAAAAACAAAAACAAGAAAAAAAAAAGGGCATGAACGTTCAAAGCACCTGATTTGTGTTTCTATTCTGTTTAGGTCCAGTAAAGAAGAGAGGCAACTGTACATTATTTTTAATGCTTACAAAAGAAAACAACCCTCCATAAATAAAATTACAATGATTTGGACATGTGCCTATTTATTTATTTGTTTTTCCTAAAGTTAAAGTATTTTAGGAAAAAATTGTCAGAGGCCACCGAAAAAATTGTTGAGAGTCCCTGCTTTTATGTTAGCAATTGAGCAGCTGGCATAAAAAGGACTTACCCAGCAACTTTAGAAATAACTTCGTTATAAAACACCTTTGTCAACCAAGGAACTCAGGACACTGCCAAGGCAATTCAAACAGCAGCAATCGATAAGTCATAAAATACACAACTAAAACTAAATTAAATACTACAAAGATAGATAAAGCAGGATAAGTCTACAGAAAAACTACCAACCTTTTGGCTAAATGTCAGGCCATAGTGATGCAATGGGGCTGGAGGAGTTTGAGGGATGATCTTTGCCAAGTTTAGGAAAACAGGATGTAAGTGTCAGACTGCATATCAGGAAGAGAGCTGGCTTCATGGGGCAAATTTGCATAATCCCCAAAGAGATTCTAGAAAATGTGTGTATTTGGTCAAGCCATGAAGTATTCCATCCAAACTCAGACAAAGACCACACCAACATCGATGGGTGTGTTTCCCAATTAAGGGCAGAGGAAAAAACAAAACCCTTCTTGCAGTCAGATTTATGGGTTTGCTTTCTCCCTGTGGAGAGGGGTTAGGATGCCCCAAGAAATATGCTGAGTTTTTGACTGTGTTGGAAGTTTGGAGGCACTAGTGCCATTTTTCTTTTTAAATTAGAATTGTGAGCCTGCCCAAGTTTGAGAGCAGGGTGGAGAAACCTAGCCACTCTATGGTTATTTCTTTAAACTCGTAGATAGTGGGGCAGAGCAGATACAATTTTTCTTGTCTGAAGTTTAAATATATTGCCTCCCTACTTCAGTGCTTTTAGGTTCTCTGGTCGACTTAATAGAAGCGTTTAGGCCTCAGACATTCCAAGTTTTAGTTTATAGATAGTTTATATTCACTATCTATAAAATATAGTTGCTTACAACTTAGAGCAAATGTACAATGCAGTTAGCATTGTACATGTGCTCTATTGTAGAAATAGTTTCTACTTTAATGCTTACCCGTGTTCTCCAATTGGCACTATACAGATAGGCCTTCATTTTCCTAGGTGATTAATCATTTTTGGTACCTCCATTTTTAGGTGTCCAATTTAAGATTTTAAAAGGTGCCAAATTTCAGAAAGTGCTGAGCATCCAGCTTCTGAAAACTGACTCCCCCTGAAGATGCTGCATGTTGGGCACCAAGAATTTGAAAATTTAGACGGCAAATCATAATGACCACAGCAAAGACTCAACAACTGACCCCCACAATCCATCAGATAAACACAGAGGGTCCTTCCATTTTCTTTCACAGGAATATAGGTCTGGAAGGGACCTCTTGGGTCATTGAGTCCAGTTCTCTGATATCATGAGCAACATTGTCATATGATCCTGTTCATAAAATTACCAGCCTCCATTTTAAGATTGGTTAGGTTTGTTGCCCCCACTATTCCAATGGAGTGTGTTCCAGAATATTACTCCTCTGAAGGTTAGGCACCTTCTTCTAATTTCCAATCTTAATTTACTCCTGGCCAATTTATATCCATTTGATCTTGTGCCACCATTGTCCTTTAGCTTAAAGAGCTCTTCTCCCTCCCTGCTGTTTACCTCTCTTTCCAATGTATTTATAGAGATCAATCATCTCTCTTCTAAGCTTTCATTTCCGTGGGCTAAACAAACTAAGCTCTTTTAGTGTCCTCTCTTAAAAAGAGGCCCTTCATTTCCATTATCCTCGTAGCCTTTTTCTACACCTATTCCATTTTTAATTCATCTCCTTTGAACATGGATGACCAGAGCTGTACTCAGTGTTTCTAGGTGAGATCTCACCAGTGCTAAATAAAATGGCATTAATACCCCTCTCTCTCTCTGGGAATGTCTTGCCTAATACATTTTAAGATTACATTTGCCTTTTTCATGGCAGCATCACATTTGTGGTTCATGATCTTGTGACTAACACACACAGGTCTTTCTTCAGTCATTTCTGACTGATGATCCCCCAATTTATAGCAGAAATTCATGTTAGTTCCTAAATGCATGGCCTTGTACTTCATGCTATTGAATTTCACCCCATGTCTAATACTCTAGTTCTCTAGCTCATCCAATTCTTTGTACATAATATTCTAAATTCTCTCTATCCTGATTCCCTCCAACTTTGGGTCATCAGAAAATTTCATTAGCATATTCCTACTCTTTGTGCCCTGGCCATTAACTAAAATATTAAATAAGACTAGTCCCAAGACCAGCCCTTCAGGAACTCCTCTAGTAACCTCCCTCCAGCCCAATAGCTCTCCTTTCAGCACTACCCTTTAGCTGTTTCCTTACTAGGCTTACAATTCCTGTACTAGTCTCCATCTTCTCTAATTTAATGAATAATTTCCTCACAGGCCACTGTGTTAAATGCTTTACTGAAGTCTAAAGGTGCATTAGTTCTACTGCATTATCAAAAGATAGATATCTGGTTAGTTTGGCACACTCTACCTTTGGTAAACCCATGTTGTATTTTAATCCCATTTTCCATTTACCGCCACATTTTTTTTTCCTTCAAAATTTGTTCTAAAGTCCTGCATACTATTGAGGTCAGACTAACAGGTCTATAGGATGCCACATCATACTTCTGTCTATCCATGGCAGACGGAGGCAACAGTGCCTAGGAAATCAAGGGAGTCCAGAACTTATGTCTACATGAAGGAATAGGTGACAAGCAATGGCAAAATGCAACTCATCCCATGTGCTTGTTTCGGAAGCTACTCAGTACCCACGCAATATCTGGAATTGCAGGCATTCCACATGGCCTTGGGCCTGCAAAAGGGCAGCTGGATCTGAGCGGTGAATGGGGACAGTCCCAGTGCCAGTAGTGATGAGGGAGACCCTTGCTAAGATACACTATGTAGCTCCTTCCTGCAGGAGTCTCTGGCACCCATTGGCCAACTGGGGGGAGTGGTGCTGATTGGCCAGCATTCCCCAGCTTCCAGATTTTAACGTGGTAAAGGGGCCTATGGAGCAGCTTTCAGTTCTGTTAAGGTACTAATTTGGTGCAGTACAGAGAGGAGGGGTCGGGAGCGGGGGAAACAAACCTTGTTTTGCTACAGTCTTGACCCAAAAGAATTTGGTACTCATTCTTTTAGGATCAGGGCAGAGACAACAGCAGCTTTAGGGTGTTTTGAGGATTCATTTGCCCTGCTGAGCTTGCCACACTGACCAAACGGGAAATGAAATTCAGAAGCTCCTGGGGCTTTTCCTGTGTACCTGGCTAGTGCATCTGAGTTGAAAGTGCTGTCCAGAGCAGTCACATTGGAGTACTCTGGGATCGCTCCCAGAAGCCAATACCATCAAATTGCGTCTACACTACCCTAAATTTGATCCAGCAAGGTCAATTGTAGCGCTAATCCCCTCACCAGGGAGGAGTTCAGAAGTTGATTTTTAAGAGCCCTTTAAGTCGATGGAATGGGATTGGTTGTGTAGATGCATTGAGTATAAAAATTGACCTAATGCAGCCAAATTCAACCTAACCTCATAGTGTAGACCAGGGCTTAGGAGCTCATTGTTTTTAAAAATGTAAAAGTTTCTGAATTAGTGTGGAATGGTATGCAACTTCTTTAAAGAGGAGACATGACTAATACAAACTCTGGGAGGGGTTATGAGCCTTAAAAGACTCTTTCAAAATAATGGGCCAGACAAGACTGAAATGTTTAGTTGTGTTGGGTTCTTAGGAAATACTTGGGAAGAAGGGAATGCAAATTACCCACCTTAGACCTATTCTTCTGAAGCTATACCTTGAAGAGGAAACCCATTGTCTGGCTGGTTACTTATTCTTGCTCTCTGCAGATCAAAGATGCAAAATTGGATCAGAGTGTGCATGTTCTAAAATAACAGCCATTATGAACTTGTATGAACAGAAAAACTTAGTGGGGTTTGAAACATAGTTCTTCTGCCAGAACCCCTGTAAGAGTTGGGGCCACGTCTGGTAAGCATATCAGCAAGCATATCAGCATTCATATAGGTTGTTTTAATGTGTTCTCTGTAATGCTTTTCCTTTAAGAATAAACATGCTTGCACAGAAAGAGCTGTGTGGTAATGTAATTGTGGTACTTAGTTTGTACTCTGAGGCAAAAGCAGAGCAGGCATGCTTAGGCAGTCTGAGTTCCCTAGTGAACGGGCAGCGTAGAAATACCCTGGTCAGGGGGAAAAGAGACCCATGTCTCTGCCCAAGAGAGATCATGTCTGGAAAGCTGAGTGTGGGTGCCCCTGCTGGACCAGAGGAATTCAGGTGCAATTGCCTTGGATTGTGACAAGTTTTATCTATGTGGGCAGTCAGGTGCAGCAGGAGGTTCTCTAACTGAAGAAGTCACACATCAGATCAATCTTGCATCAAGGACATTTCAGTGTCTTCAGAGACCTGTTTGGGTGTTAGGATGTCTGTGTGACAACTAAGGTATGAGTGGTCAGTGTGGTAGTGATGATAACCCTGTTCTATGGAGCAGAAACATGGCTGTTGAAAACAGTGGAGGCGATGAAACTAAATAGTACTCTGTGTCAAGAGCTATGGTGTATTCTTATCTATTGGTTTGATTGCATCAAACAAAGGAGATACTTGGACTATCCCAGCAACCTGCAGCCTTGCACCAGTTGCAAACAAGACAACTGCAATGGTAGGGTCCTTCCAACACGCAGAAGGAATGCTTTTACAGAAGGTTGATAGCACTAACGTTGAAGGAAGTAAAGCACCAGGCTGACCACAAATGAGGTTGGAAGACGCAGCTTTGAGGCATTTAAGAAACCTAGATTCATAGTTTCCAAGGTCAGAAGGGACAACTGTGATCATCTAGTCTAGTGTTTCTCATCAACTGGCCTGTGGTTTGGCACCAGTCCCCGAGATCTCCCTGACACAGTTTAGGAAGGCAGCAAGCTAGTCCCTGGTTGAGAAACACTGATGTAGTCTGATCTCCTGTCTAGCATAAGCCATAGAACGTCCCCAAAATAATTCTAAGCATATTCCTTTAAGAAATGGTCAATATTTATTTTAAAATTATCAGTAATGGATACTCCACTTTACCCTTGGTAAATTGTTCCAATGGTTAGTTACTCTCAGTTAAAAATTTACATCTTATTTGTCTTTTCTGAGTTTGCCTGGCTTCAACTTCCAGCCAGTGGATTGTGTTAGACCTTTGTCTGCTAGATTAGAGAGCTCGTTATTAAATATTTGCTCCCCGTATAGATACTTTTAGACTAAATCAGCTTAACTTTTTGTTAAGCTAAATAGTTTGAGTTCTTTGAATCTATCACTATAAGGCCGATCTTCTAATCCTTAGCCATTCTTGAGGCTTTTCTTTGACCTCGCTCCAATATCATTCTTGAATGGTTAATTCCAGAACTGGACACACTATTCCAGCAGTGGTCACACCAGTGCAAAATACAGAATAATATAGCCTTTGTTATTATCTGAGATTCCCATTTATGCATCCCAGCTTTACATTAGCTCTTTCGGCCACAGCATCACACTGGAAGCTCATATTCAGCTGGTTAGCTGGATATTCCCATATTGACTCTTGGGAAAGGAAGACAACTTGCAAGGGACTGTTCACGATGGAAGTCCATTCTGCACACCACATAGCTACATCATAGCCATTAGCATCTCATGTTGCTTCATCTTGGCAAACCCTCACACCCCAGGATGAAGCTGTTCTTCTCGCCAATCTCACTGTTACCTAATTGTGACAAGAATATGGGGGGCCCTCACCCATATACTCTCCCTCCCCACTCAGTTTTTTGGTTGCTGCATGTGTGGTGTTTGTTATGGGACCCCAGCTCCAAAGAATTTGGGTCCTCCATCCTACTGAATAGCTCTTTTTCCTGCTGCCACATGTCTGTGTCAGGTTATGAATCCTGTGGTATACTCCTCATCTGGACTTTATCCAAGGATGACTTATCATACTGCATTCCAAACAGCTGTTCTGCTGAGGAATGGTGTTTGACACCTCATTGAGAGACCATCACAGAGAGAGTATTCTGAAGCTATCAACTTTGAATGACTCCACTACTGTCCCATGCATCTTTCTACAAAGGGGCCCACAGTGGGGTAAGCGTAACAGGTGGATCAGGAGTTCCTCAGCTTGAGCACATGGCCCAGGGATGGAAGCCCTATTTTAAAATCAGGGAGACCAGTCATGGTCACATGTAAGGCAGACTGGGAGGAAGGTGAGGGTAGGAGGGATCCCACCCAGCCTAAAACTCTGCTAGACCCTGGAATCACAGAGGAGGTGAGCTCAGACAAGGGGACGGTGTGCTCAGGACTTGTTATTTTTCAAATATCTGTAACTCAAGTTCATTACAAATAAATCAATGGCTTGAGAAATTCCTTTGCGGAGTCTGTGTTCTTTGCTTTCCTGCTATGTTATCTCTGATGGGGTTAAACCAGAAGCAGACAGCCGGCAGCCTACATAGATCTCTGAGGAAGCAAGTGTAAGGGATTGGAGGGCTCACATGCTTTTGGCAGAAACATGCGTTTTTATTTGGTTTGGCAAATCTTAGATTTTGCAATATAATCTCCATGCCATAGGCACTGGAAATGCTTGAGATAATCCCCATGACTTTAAAGACAAATCATGGATTACTTTTCTGGCTCTTGTCTACACTAAAAGCTTGAGCTTTTCCTCTAGTTCCTACTTGTTTGTGATCAAGCTGAACAAATCCATAACAGATTTAGAAAGAGCTTGAAGTTGGTTTGATTTAGTTTCTGGAACATCCCAGAGTCTAATGCATTTTTGCCTGTAGTCTTTGGAATCAGGACTAGGTGGTATCTCCATCTGCTTTAGCCTTGCATGTTAATGCTGACATATTACCCATTGAGGGTTGGCTGAGAGTCCGGCTATTCATGTCTAGTAAATGCTCAATAAAGGAAGAGTTTTCTCCTTTTCTGGAGGCATGGAGCCCCAAACAGCAGTAAAACCAGTACTGTCCCATTGTATAATGGGAGCGGGGAGGGACAAGATTTGGAGGGACTGTGCCTAGCAAAAGATAAACACACCTGCTTATTATATGCACATGTGACACTGGAAACTTAGAAAACTAAGTAAATATCAACAATGCATGAACTTCCTAGCTAAAACTCAGTCCTAAAAAACCTAAAAAGTAATCTTTGCAGAATAAAGCTTGTATGCCCTATTTTAAAGTGAATAACTGGAGATTTGGGGTAGCATTGTTTGAACATTAAACCCTAGCGCTGATTCTGCCACATGGAACTTAAAAACTATATACATTAACACAGATGTTTTCCATGCTCCAAAGTCTGGAGCATTAAAACGGGCAAGCAAATATATAGATGCTTATATGGAGATATAATTTACAGGAACAACTGTCAAAATTGTAATCAACATTTTCATAAAATAGTTTAAAATACATAGAATATAAGATTCTACAGGAGTGTTTAAAAGGCTTTTGTCTTTTACAAAAGAAAAATTAAGATATCGGATACAAAAGGTCAGTCCATTTGTATCACCAACAGAAAGTTAGCTGACAATTTATTTTGTAAAAGCTAGTAAGACAACCTTTAAGTTGTTAATATTTTTCATACTACTGAATAATTTTTTCCAGCAAATGTGTATGTGTAAATGTTTTCTAAATTGCCGAAACATTATGTGGAGGTCTCAAAATTGGTCCAGTACATAAAGTTACTATGGGACTCATTCATAAGAGAAGCTACAGATTAAAGCATTTCATAGTGGTGAGACCACTAAGGTTTTCTGCAGGTTATTTGTTTAGAACATATAGAATTTAAGACACTATTAACCATTTTTAGAAGGTTGCCCACCACTGGTTTATAGTCTCTCTTAAGAGAGAAAAGCATAGATGAAGACCTGTTTGTTTTAAGCCATCCTCTATAATTATAGAGCAGAAGTAATAGTTTGCTATTTAAATCAGTAGATTAATATGTTTGAGTTTAAACCATTCTATATTATATTCTTTAGGTTGTTGGGTTGTTTGTTTGTTTTTTTAATATCCTACTGTATTTCTCTCTTTTATATCCAGTACTCTTTCTACTTATTTAAAATATAGAAATAGAAGTGAAGGTGAACAATAGAGTAATACCAGTCACATCCAAAGCAGGATGAACCAACAATGTTTGTAGGATACATAGATTTCCACTCTCCCCCTCATTTGGCATACATTGTCCCTTTCCTGTAACACAGCATAGATTCCCTACCAAACAATGCTAACATCAGCTACGAGGTAATGGCTAAACTTCCAGATGTCTTCTCTTGACTATTGTTCATATGCAGAAGAATAAAACACTGATGAGCTCAATTTTCATGGGACAGGAATGCAGACTAAATGTGTTTCCTGCTTTTATTGAACGTGGCCCTCGTTCTTAAAGTTGCTGAACGGATAGTCACAAGGATGGAAACTGACATGGCAACAGTCTGCAATATTCTTGAGACGCCTTACTGAATTAAGCTTAAGTATCTTTGACCATCGACTTCACTAGTACTACTCCCATGAACGTTTGCAGGATCAGCCCCCTAGAGACCAATCTTTAAAGACTGTTCCAGACACCCAAATTTAATCCTATGCCCTTTCTAATTTTGGAAGGCAAAGTGAAACAATATTCTATTGGAGTCTATTTATATTTGATTCCTTGTTGGTAGCTAGAACTGAGTCAGCATCTCCTAATAAAATAACTTCATTTAAATTTTGCTTCTGCTTTGAGCAGTTTGCAAAATTCTTACATTATAAAAGGTGTGCTACTTTAGTTTTTTCCCCCCATCTGAACAGCTGATGAATGATCTAGTGTGTGTCTGATATTCAAATGTTAAGAGTCACAAATCCTGTATTATTGCTTTTCTTCCCTTATTGAATGTAACTGACCAATATGGCACCAACTTTGACCATTACAATCAAATTTATTATTTGAATGTCCTTTTCAGTGAAATTTTGGACCTTTGTCTCACTCAAGAAAATTTTTTGTTTTAGAAAAACTTGATTGCTCAAGTAATTGAAGATGGTGAACACAAAAGGGTCTGTGAACATAGTCACCTGGAAGCATTTTTAATCTGTGCTCTTTGTACTAGGAGCAGCAGTCAAACTAGACTGGCTTGAGGTGGTGCTTTTTCCTGGGGCCATTCTTTCAAGTGCCAGCATCTAAGACCTAATGGTGGTCCTGTCGTTGAAATGAAAACAAGGTTGATAATTTCACTTTTATTCAAAGTATACAAGAAATTAGAGAGGTGGCCATCTTATAAAGATGTGCTCAGTCTACTGTGAGTGAAGCCTAATTGGTACTGGGAGTAGCCAGAGCTTGAATTGTATCGGAAACTTGGGAGAGAACCAATACTTATTGTCTTGCAGACAGACCCCAAGATCTCTCTCAAAGTTCCCCCCTCTTATAGGGCTGTAATGGCGTTTTTCCATGTCTACAGCAGAGCCCTACAGGGCTCAGTAACCTCCTTTCTAGGACTATCAATAGGGCAGGCTAGAAGCGGTCTACTTTTTAATTTTGTCAGTTATCTTCAGGATTACAGTATAATGAACGTGGCACTTTTTCACCCCAACTTAAACAAAAGACATTGGGAATAGTTTTTGGTCTGTTTTATTTTCTCTGGCTTTTCTTCTATAATTTCCCTTCTCTGACCCCAGGGTCATATTTTCATTCACAGGGTAAGCCCACTGGACTGTAAATTAGGGGATTTGGGTTCTCTCAGTCTGGGGCCTTTGGGAAGTCACTTCACCTCTCTGTGCTTCAGTTTTCCCCCATCTAGATCTCATAGGAAGAATTCTGCATAAGAGTGCTACATATATTAATATAAGAATTACAGAAAATGGCTCATAGCCATGCTAGCTTGTGCTTAGAATCATTTTTGTCCTGACAAACTAAGCCACATAGAACTACCTTAGTACCAGATGGGAGACCTCACAATAAAAGCTAGGTGTTGCAGGAAGTTAGAGATGGGATTTAATGGATGATGCTCAAAGTCAGGGGTTCTCATAACAAATTTTTTGGTGCCCTCAAAGTGCAGCCACCAACTCTTGCTGGTGGCTGCTCTGACAATTTTTCCTAAAATAGTTAATTAAACTTTAGGGAAAACAAAATATGCACATACACATGTCCAAATCATTGGAATTTCTTTATTAGGGGTGGGTTTGCACTTAATAAAAATGTACAGTTGTCTCTAGGCTTTACTAGACCTAAACAGAATAGAAACACAAATAACGTGCTTTTCTTCTCTTTTTTTTTTTTAAAAAAAGAAGAGGCTAGCTAGCTACTAAATAGTCTGTGAAAAGTAATATTAATATATGAACAAATATAACTTCACAGCTGACTTACTCAGCACTGGCAATCCTGGGGACAAAGTCAGTCCTGAATGAGGCAGTGGATATGGAAGCAGTGAGAGCCATGAGGTGACACTGGGGGAGGCAGTGGGGCCCTGCAGTGATTCATGGGATGAGCTCAGAGCCCACAGCCTGCCACCGCATGGCTGGGGAATGGAGCCCGAAGTTCTGTGGTTGGAGCCCGTCACTCCAGGGTGGAAGCCTGACCTCACCATCCCCAGGAAGGTGAGGAATTCACTGGCTGTCTGCTCCTCCAGCTTTATGCATCTTGGGGCCTGGGGAGGTGTGGGAGACAAGGCCCAATCACTGCTGGCAGCCCTGAAGGAGGAACTGCTGCTTCTCCTGCCCCCTCCATTGCCTCCCAGTAGACTTTCGCCACAAGAAAAGCCTTTGCAGCTGCGGTGGCTGCATTTGAGAAATGCTGCCAGTCTAAATCAATGTGGTACCAGTCTCCCATCATGGCATTTAGAGCTGCTGTGCTGATGGAGGTGCTCTCTTTCAGTTGAGATCCAAGACTGCGATTACTCTAAATCTCTGCTTTTCACAGGTGTTGGGAAATGACTCACTGCCCTGGCCAGGTTTTAAACTTATATTGTGCCCGTCTGCAATTTCTACTGTGTAAGGTATTTCTCCCTACTTCCTTTCCTAAACCATTATGTACTGTTTAGAAACTGCAGCGTTTCACTCCAGAGTGAGTTGCATTTTATTAGTTGGTGACATGACCCCTCTCTGTAGTCTGCATAGCAGTTTAAAGCAAGCCTGCAAGCACTAGCTGTATTAATCTCCCATTAAGTCTCAGTGAAGGAATTCCAGATGTGGAGCATGCCTAAAGCCCTAGGATAGAGGGGTGCTTTTGGATCCCTTAGTATGAGAAGGCCTAGACAAACAGATTACAAAAATATTTCTTGTAAGTTCATTTAAAACCCATATGATATTCAAAATAAACTTCATAGGCCTGATTTGCCAGTGCTTCTCTCCTTACAGTGTCATTTGTTTAAGTGTGAAGTGGGGGTAAAAGCATAATCATTCTGAAGTGGAAGCATTTTGCACCCACTCTGCAGCAACCTAAAGAACTGGGCAAGGTATTGGTGCATCAGGCCACTAACCAGTTTCACTTATTTTGCAATAGCCATTGCAAAAGTTGTAGGAAACGCTTTTCTAAAGTATTTTAAAAAAATACCTGTTTATCCTATGTTGTGTGTAGCCCATTGAGCTAACCTTAGCATTTAATTTATTCAGCAGACATGCAAGAACCTACAGGCTTGTATCCTGTAGGACATTTTTGGCTTTAGCAGTGAGCACAAGGCTTGAGGCCAATGAACATCATCTGTGCCAAGTAGCCTGTCACCTCTAATTTTTAGGGAATTGGAAATGGTGTGTGGAAAGAGGAAGTTTGTTCATAACGATACCAGCCAACCACAGGAATGTGAGCCAATGGATTTTAGCTAGAAAATCTGCAGATGACTGACCACAAGAGAGCCATTGCAACAAACTGATGTAGAATAAGTTAAGATCAGCAATAGGGTGACCAGAAGTCCCAATTTTATAGGGACAGTCCTGCTTTTGGGGTCTTTTTCTTATATAGGCTCCCATTACCCACCACACCCATCCCTATTTTTCACACTTGCTGTCTGGTCATTTGACTTTAGCTATAAACCTATAGGAGAAGGGCACCACACCATTAGTAGGGTGAGAAAATACAAATAAGGATGCGAGGGGGGGGCAGGGGAACACCTACTGAATATGCATTAGGCACAGTGGCATCAGCATTGTGTCTTTAAAAAGGATGTATCCCAGCCTATGTATGGGGAGAGAGAGATGTAGCCCTTGGGAGATGCCAGAATAACAGCCACTGGTGATAAGGAGGAAGTAATGAGGAAAATAATGGCTGACATTCCAGGGTGTTCTGCAGAGGATGGTCTGAGTATATGGATGTTCATATGCACATTCTGTATTACCTTTATCTACCTTGCTTGGTTACAGTGTTTGGGACTTGGCTAAATATATGAATCAACTATTGCAGATACAGAAGGGTTCCTAAAATGTGAGTGGTGCAACTGTGCATGTTGGAATTCCCCACTGAACGGTAATTTTAATACTGGACCAAGAACCTGTCAAGCCTCAAAGTGATTAGTGGGGGATTCTTAAGAACAGAATTTGGCAAACTGTTCATGAGCAGAAGCAAAATTTAAATTAAATATACAACAAGAACTATAGATCTGATTATGTAAGAAAAATTAAGGTTTAGGCTACAGGAGGATTTCTTGATTGAGAAAGTGTGACAACCTCCAAAAATTCAATTTCCAACACAAATATTTTAAAATGCTGCCAAAAGGAGAAATTAAGAAGAAATGAGACACACTGGGCAGTGATTAATAGAACAAACAGGTGTTATCACTGGCTACCATGAGGCATTAGACTGCATTTTCAGTAACCTTATCTTCTTTTTCCAGACTGAGGTCCTGTCTTCCATCATAGTATAAGTGCAATTGTAAGAATAGGGCTCCCACCAACATATTTGCCAAAACTCATCTAGTTTAAACAGCTGTTAGAACAATGTTGACTGGAAAGGGACAAGGTGGGTGAGGTAATATCTTTTACTGGACCAACTTCTGTTGGCAAAAAAGAGAAGCTGTTGACCTAAAGAACACTCAGATGAACTACACTGAGGTTAAGGGGTGTTAAGGTCTTTTTCCATAGAGATTTCCACTGGAACTTGATGGGGCCAGCGGTGAATGGGAACAGTCCCAGCAGTGAGGAGGGAGACCCTTGCTAAGATACACTATGTAGCTCCTTCCTGCAGGAGTGTCTGGCACCCATTGGCCAACTGGGGGGAGTGATGCTGATTGGCCAGAACTCCCAGCTTCCAGGATTTAACATGGTAAAAGGGCCTATGGAGCAGCTTTCGGTTCTGTTAAGGTACTAATTTGGTGCAGTACTGAGAGAGGAGGTGGGGGTGGGGGAACAAACCTTGTTCTGCTACAGTCTTTACCCAAAAGAATTTGGTACTCATTCTTTCAAGATCAGGGCAGAGACAGCAGCTTTAGGGTGTTTTGATCCATAGCAGACACAGGCAACAATGCGCAGGAAATCAAGAGAGTCCAGAACTTGTCCACATGAAGGAACATGACAAGCAATGGCAAAATGCAACTCCTCCCATATGCTTGTTTCAGAAGCTACCTAGTACCCATGCAATATTGGGAATTGCAGGCATTCCACATGGCCTTGGGCCCACAAGAGGGCAGCTGGATCTGAGCTGGGCTTCAGGGCCAAAGCCATTTGCATCCAGTGGTTTGCCAGAAGTGGGATCAGCTCATGGCACATCTGTGCTCCTCGACCAGCAATGCATACCCACCTCATTGCCCTGAGGTGAATTACAAGGGAATTTCTCAGGGGCTGTACAGAGTTTAACATGAGGCAGAATCCAGATGGAGGTTACCTTGGTTAAGCAATCATGGCTGGAGGTAAGGTTGGTAAGGTCAGAAATGCTCACAGCCTGGGTCTGGTGGGGAGTTGCAGACCCAGTCTGTGTTGACAAGGCTAGAAAGAAAGTGAAGAGAGCTGTCACCAGGAATATGTTGGTGACCTAAGTTCAGTGATACAACATAGAGGCATCTGGTACGATTGTACATCACCACCATCCCTGAAACCTCTGAACATTTGTCAGATGGAGGTAACTGACATATGGCTATGGGATGGGAGGGAATGGTTGGCAGGAATTGTGATACCAAGCAGCATGGTTGGAGTGGGGCAGAGGGGAGGGGGCAGGGAGTGACCAAGCTAGTCACTGGCACCCCATGGCCAGTTTTCTGTGCAATTAAGAGACTCAAAAGAACAGTTCCCAGAGGCAAAAGACATGGGATTTTGGTGATGGGCCTTGGGCAAGGATGAGATGTTGTGGCCTTCATGGACAGAGGTCAGATCTTGCAAAGGCCTTCTGGGCTGCGGTCCCCACCCTGCTGCTCCCTCGTTGTGGGGAGGGAGTGCTAGGATTCAAAGAACCCAGTCCAGGGGAGGGGAGAATAGACTGAGGCAAGCCTAGCTCTAGTTATGCATTTTATGGAGAAGAGCTTGTAGCGGCCACACTGGAATCAATTAAATGCCTGGTATAAGAGAGTGCCCCTCCCCCATGTTAAAGTTTAATAAAAGTTGCAGCATTCCATGCATGGGTCTGTCCTCACGTTGCTGCAGTGTCTGCATCAATGGCTCATTCATGTCCAAGAGTCCTGACTCAGGCCACAGCTGATCCTTTAGAATTCAGCACTGAACTATTTCACTGTTCAAAGTATTTAATAAACGAGAGGAAGTGCTATTTTGTGAAGAGCTATGTGAGTATTCCTCAAAAGTGGGGGGTGGGGGCAGGAGAATGGTGAGGAGGAAGGAATCTAAGGACTAAGTGAAATATATATAAATTTAGATGAATAGGCCTTCAACACCACATGGCAGGATTTCAGGAAGTGGTGGTGGGAGGATGGGGGGTTTGCAACTGGATTATTTTCCTGAAAAGGGGAGGGGGACACAGTTTTAAAGAATTTGAGAAACTAGTTAGCTAGCTACCTGCAATAGTGTAATTTAAGATAATGAACACAGTGTCTAAGGTCTTTACTGGAAAGTGTGTACAATTTGACACACACACTGCTTGTTGCTAGAGACAAGAAGATTGTTTTATGTAGTGTTTTCCTTCCTGATATTGGGAGATTGGACAAACTGTAGCTTAAGACAACTGTGTTCCACTAAATAATGCTGAGTGACTAAATACAGCCACTTACATGATGCATCAACTTAAAGTGCAAGAAGAATTAAATATGCAGTCTGATAAAAAAAAAACCACATCTTCAGTGTAGCAGTACCCTAGAATTAAGGTTGTATGAGGATTTCTGTTTTAACAGGAGTGAAATATACAAAGTGTATTTTGAAACTGATCCTCTAAGTGTAGTTTATTAAATTGCCTGGAGTTTCTGTAGCATTGAAAAGTGGAAAAAATATATGGTTAAATGACATTTTAAAAAGGTGACATGATTACATTTTCTAGCATCTGTTTTTTTTAATATTTTTTTTAAAAAAACAGCAATCAGATCTACAAAGTTAAATGTTTGAGATTCTTTGCTATGAGTAGACTGAATGTTAAAAGTTGTACCATGCTTTGCAGAGGTAGCTATTTAAATTTAATTGATATTTTTGAACAATATTGGTTCAGAATAACTGATCAAGACCATCATTGTTATGACAATGCTACAATGGCAGCATAAAATATCAGCACAATGTTGCTGAAGACAAATTATGAGAGAAGACAATGTACCAGACATTTTGGTTACTACTATTCTATAGTATTTAGGATGTAACTCTCTCAATCCCATGTGGGGCTGAATCTCCCTACAGGGAGACAGAGATACTGGTTTATGAACCTCTTCCTGCCTCTAATCCTTTTGTTCAGTGTTTTGCAACCTTTTCAAGAAGGCAATCTCTTAGTCAAAATGAGATTTTTGCAGCCCTCCCACCCTTACATTTATGAAGGCTGGATCATTTGTAAGCAAGTTTCAAAAGGCTGACAGAATACTTGCCTTTGATAGGAACAGATGGAGGGGAAACAAGATTTTCTTAAGCTGTAAGAAAATCTAATGCCTCACAACCCTCTCCCCCCCGCCCAATTACCTTTCCTGATACCCCATCGCCATCCAAAGGGATCACAACCCCTCCATTGAGAAACACTGCTGTAGCTCAGTTAGTAAGGCCTGACATTTTTAGATGCATAAATGTGACTGAGGGTCAATCCCTGCAGCTGTTTAGTAGGAGTTCAAATGCTGGGGACCTCAAGCTCAGGCCAAGTTTCCCTATGCAGGGGGAATGCGTACCCTTGCTAGTCCCATATGGCTGTTACCGTTACCCTAGTGCAGTGGTTCCCAAACTGGGGTTTGTGAACTCCTAGGGGTTCACAGAATGTTGCAAGGGATTCTCAGGAAAAAATTCCCCAATAGCAGACAGAGCTGTCCATAGGGATGCCAGATAGCACAGTGCTAGCCTTGGGGACTTCCAAGAGCAAAGCAAAGCATATCTATCCCACTGAGGAGATTTAAACTCCAAGCCTCCTTTTACGAAACAGAAAGGGAGGTGGATATTTTTTGCTGTTTTTAAAATGAAATAGGCTGCTAGTGTTTTTTAAATTATGAAGAACCAGTTTAAGCTTTGTTGTAATGTCATTGTTTGTCTGCACTGCTCAAGATCTGAATGCTTGTGTAGGAGGAACTCTGAGTTGCTTCTTAAATACCCTCAGTTTCACATCTGATACTCCTTGGTGAAACATAAGAGCCAGAGGTGCCAGTATGGGGGGCGACAAGGGTCACTTGCCACCTGTGCATCAGTACATCCCCCCTGCGTCCCTCCCTTCCCCTCCATGCACCCCCTTTTCCAGCAGTGCCCTCCCAGGTTCCAGGGTGTGGGAGGGCTTTGCCCTAGACCCCTTTTTTCTACTGGCACTTCTGATAGGAGCCTTGTCTGATAACAGGTTTAATCAAAAGTGATACAAGCGACAAAAGTGAATTCTTGGAAGAGTGTTACTATTTTCATAATGTAATAAAACTACTGTAAAGATAAATAATTATAGTGTGCAATAAGCATGTCAAACAAATTTTATATTTCCACGATCACTGCTTTTATAACTTCTGCTGAGGTAAGGGAGAAAATCCCTGGAAATATTCAGTTTTAGGAGGGGGTTCATGAGACTTGACATTTTAGTGAAAGGGGTTCACGGGTTGTTAAAGTTTGAGAACCACTGCCCTAGTGGCTAGACCATGTATAGAGGTTTATGAGTCTGCTACTGCCTGTGAGCAAACTGAATTGATCCTTGAGCTCAAGCATAAAGCAGAGAGAATCCAGGGAGGGGATGTTAGCAGAAGTGTTTCATGCATGTTACTTGGACTTTCATGTGATACATGTAGATAATCTACACTGCTACAGAGGTAGAGGGGAGCACCCACCAGCCCCTGTGAAAGTTGGGGCTTATGGTTCAGCCCACTATGAGATAAGCATAATTTGCAAAACTTGGAAGTATCAAAAGCAGGGACCCACCTGCAAGAGAGATATCTATACATACATACACACACACACACACACACACACACACACTAAAAAACAAAAAAGTTTTAAGTCTGCTTTACTCTATTCCAGGAGTTGATCTTTGGTTACAAAAAAAAAAAAGCTAGAAGGTTTTTTCCCCGTCTCAAGTATTTTGTGATAACTCTCTGGTATTTAACCAGTTCTATTTGTCACGTTGAGAAAACACACTTAATTGAACTTAAAATGTAACTTGTCAAATAGAATCCATAGAAGTACCTAGACAAGCTATCACAAGACATCAGTATTTGCCCCGCCCTTGTTTTTAATCATTCCTTTCAGTCACATTGCAAAGCATGTGGCTGAGGCACTCAAAGGATATGATGCAATGGGTTAGATCACATTTATTTTCAGATCTCTGAATTTTCCTATAATGCTGGTTTGCGAGCCAACATAATCTGTCTGTAGAACCAATGCAGTCAGGCCCAGAAGGATCACATCACTTCAAGGGGCCTTCTCTGGTGGCTATTATGCCAATTGTGTACGTGTATGCACACCCACGCACCACATTAGGGTTGCCACCTGTCAAGGTTTACCAAGGTCAGGCTTTTGAGATAGCGGACCCAGATGAAGTGGTTCAAATGTCCCAGTGTTTTGTACCTCAGATATAGGAAGCGTAGCTGGCACAGGCAACATGTCCAGAAGAAAGCAGATGTAGATGGATGCCCCATGTACCATGCTGATCATTCATCAAAGTTTCATTTCCCTCTACCCCTAATCTACATGAGAGGGATCAGGCTTTTGCAGTGCTGTACATGATGGTTTCAGCCCTCAGAGAGAGGGCAAACCAAAGTCTTATGCTGCCTTTTGGAGCTTCCCTTCACCTGCCTGAGGTCAGCATGGTCTTCACTACAGACTGATCCTGTGATTGGGACCAATAACCTTAGCTGAGTAAAATCATTCTTTCAAATTTCAGCTAATGAGTGATTTCCCACAGCTTGCTAAACAGAACTGGTAGTCTGCATGCCCTCTACTGGTCATAGCAATATATTACAGTTGATGTTACTGAACTTTCAGATACAGAACATAGTTCATTTGGCTACCATTTTTATAGCATATTAAAATTACATGGCACATTACAACCACAGATCAGATATTACCTGTTAAGTGCTCCCCATCTAAGTTAGGCAAGAACATGTACAAGACAGCAAAGGCAGGCCTGGAGAAGGAAAGCATGAAGAGGGATCTAGGCGGAGCAAACTCATGGCCTTGTAGAGCTAGGACAAGGAGCTTGAATATGACCAAAATAAATGAGGGATTTGAGGAGTGAGAGGTCCAGAGTTGTGAAAGAGGACGACTTTGGCTGCAGCACTAGGTGGGACAGACTGGAGGTAGGCAAAGGAAGGCAGGAGGGTGAAATCACTAATCAAAGAGAGAAGTTTAGGTGCAGAGTTTACAATAAGATGGAAGTACTTCAGTGTTGTACAGATCTTTTCATATACTTCACTTAAACAGAACAAAGTAGATGTTATTCCCAGGAGAAATCTTCATAGCCCCCCCTCTCCCCCCAGCACTCACACCATTATTCTTCACCATTGCAGTGCATCCGCTTATGGCATTATCAGTCTCATGCAATTGGACATTTGTCCCCTCACAACCAAATCCTTCTGGAGTCTTGCCTCTTCCAGGCCAGCCGCCTTCTGAATAGTGTCCTTCACCAGTATTAAAACATAGCAAACCAAAAAGTCTTCTGCCTTCCTTGAGATTTTACATCAGTTCCAGTTTCTTCACCAAGTGATTGAAGACAAACAATAACACCAACTCACTCACACCCCATACAGGGTTGAGAATTCAGCTTCTTCCAATTCTTTCATTCCCATGTCCTATTGTCAGGATACTAACACACAAGGCCATTTCCCTCAAGGCCAGCCAACCTGCCCTTTCTCCAGAGGCTAACCTGGGTTCCTATACAGCAATGCCTTGCTAAATGTTGTAGGTACATTCCTGAAAAATGCTACTTAAAGCAAAATGATGTTAAGCGAATCCAATTTCCACATAAGAATGAATGTAAATGGGGGGGGGGGGGCTTAGGTTCCAGTATAAGTTTTAACAAACAATTTAATACTATACTCAATAATTGTGAAGCTTGACTGAGGTGGTGAAATCAGAGGGTGGATATATCACAGGGAATGCATTACCGCTAAATGATGAACTAGCACTCAGTTGAACCCTCAAAAGTTAACACATTGTTAATGTGGCCTTCTACCCTACAGGGCAGCATGAAAAGAGGAAGGAAGACAACACAACAGTGGCAGTTTCCCTGTGGAAATTGAACACTATGAACCCACAGGAGCACACCACACCCTCCATTTTCCAAAATGCCAGGGTATGTGTGAGCATATATGTACATGTGTGAGAGAGACACACACTGCATGTGAGAGAGATGCACACTGCCCCTTTAATTACACAGGCTCCACTCTAAGAACATTACCTTTTTAATTCAATCTGCAAGTTGAGACAGCAGCTACTGCCAGCAACTCCCTCCATCCTGAACCCTGTCCTAGTCCATCCCCCGGCTCCATCTACAGAGATGGGGGTACAGGAGCAGGGGGGGACACTAACATCTGCACCCCTCCCCACACAGAAAGCAAGAGGCTCCAGGGAGCAGCTCCAAGGCAGAGAGCAAGAGCAGCACACAGGAGTACTGGGAGGAACACCTTAACTGCCAGACAACCGATAGCCTGCTAGGTAGCTGTCACACAGAGAACTTAGGGGACCTGGTTCCAAGCCTCCAACTGCAACAGGCTGCTCTTCTTGCAAGCAGTGGACAAAGCAGGCAGCAGCCAAACATTATAAAAGAGCATTGCACAACTTTAAAAAAAACATGTTCTCTAACTGATCAGCAATGAAACAATAACCTTAAGTGAGGAGTGACTGTACCTAGTTCTTTTCCCTTACAGAGGAGTTCTTCCATTTCTGAACCCTGAGCAGACAGATACCCTCCCTCTCTCCTTCTCCTCCTCCTCAGGAAATATATCTTTTTCCTCAAATGCTCTGAGCTCCTTCCTTTATAGAAATCATCTCTCTCCTCCCAGGCTGGGTCTGATACTGAATTGAACCTGATACCCTCAGGTGCAACAAGGTGAGCTAATTGGTTTCTCAGCCTTCCGTTAGCACTTTGTTGACCTCTGTAGGGTTTATAAACCCCAGCACAGCCTCCCACATAGGGGTATGATAATTTCCAAAAAAATATGTAATTATAAGCTATCATATTACCTCAGCATCTCACCTCACATTATAGTTATGAAATACAACACATTCAGAAATTAAAATTAATTCATTTAAACAGTACAGCTGACCTCAGAAGATTCCAGCAAGAAAAATATAAATTACACAGAATACACAATATCAAAGCTATCAGCAAGTCATACAAAACATAATCCATTTCTTTAGTTAAAAAAGCCAGTGTCTGAAAACTTCACAGGCTTTGTCTTAGACAATATGCACTGAGTCTCATTTAAAAAAAAAAAAAAAAAGAACAAAAGAGCATTGGAACATAGGAATTGCCAAACTGGGTTTGATCAAAGGTCTGTGTACTCCAGTATCCTGCCTCAAACAATGGTCAGATGCTGCAAGAGCCATGCAGTAGGCAGATGTGGAATAATCTGCCCTTCACATATGTCTCACCTTGACCTGTAATAGTTAGAGATTGGCTTAAGCCCTGAAGCACACGATGTAATATCTCTTCCAAATTTTTCATTGTCAGTTATTATAACTCTGGATATTCTTGGTAGCCAGATAAATGCCAATCCCTTTATGACTCTTATTAGGTTCTTGGCTTTAATAAGTGGCAGTGAGTTCCAGAGTTTAATCACCTGTGGGGAAAAAAGTATTTCCTTTTATAAGTTTTGTACTTCCCACCTTTTAATATCATCGAATGTCTCCTGTTGGTCTTCTATTATGAGATCAGGAGAACAAAAGCTCTTATCTTCCTTTTCTAGATCATTCATTATTTTATACACTTTCATCATAGCTCCTCTTATTCACCTCTTTTCTAACAATCCTACTCTTTTCAATTTCTCTTCATATGAGAGCTTTCTCAGGCCTTTGATCATTCTTGTCACTTTTCTCTTTAACCCCTTCCAGCTCTGCAATATTCTTTTTGGGACTGATTGATCAGCACTGGATACAGTATTCCAAATGATGCCACAAAATGGATTTATAGAAAGGCATTATAGTATTATCTGTATTAGTTTCCTTCCCATTTCTTAAGCACTATAACATCTTGTTAGCTTTCTTTTTATAACCATAGCAGCACATGGAGAAGAGGTTGAAGTTTTCATTAATGCCTGGATCTTTGTCTTGGGTTGATATAATTAATTTAGAATAGTGTATAAGTAGTTTAAATTAAGATTTTTCAATTATATCTCTTCAATGATAATCTTCAGTGATCATTGTTGGTGCAAAATTAGTGGCTGTAGTGAGACCCCTTCAAAAATCAGGACCATAATGATTCAGAAAGTTTTGACATAAAGAAGACTCCACTAATAGTAGTATTAACAATATTTTCAAATTTTCATATACCGGATTAAAATGACACAACAGAATCTGGCCCATTGGGTAGATTGGTTTTGGTAATATTGTCCTTTATGGGGAGAGAGGGGGTTAATTATTCCACTTGTGCTTTGAGAATTTTGATGGGCATATTTTATATTATTTCTTTATTTATTAGTTTAGCAATATCACTCAGAGGCTCTGATAAGGGATCAGGGCCTAGCCTATGCACTGAAAAATCTAGTACATTTAATAGAAAAAGTCCTGAGAACAGTATTCTCCCTGGCACCTAAAATGACAGAAGATCTTTTTTCTTGGTTTAAGAATCAATCTAATACCGAAATAACGTAGCAGAAGTCCGTAAGGGTAAGGTTATTCATTATTCTGGATAAGCAATGATAACCAAAGTAAACAATTTGCAAACAATTCAGGATGGCTGCTGTAACATAAGATGCATATTTGTCCCATCTTCGTGTGCTGTTTTCTTTAATCAGCAAGAAATCACCCAGACTAAAATACCTGGTTTGATCTTGGTGTATGGAAAACATAACATACAGAAGGCCAAACTGCTAGCACTCAGTGTTTGTACTTCCACATAGGGCAGAGAAATACGCCCGGATGCTCAGCCATGTGAGAAGATTCACACCTTCACTGAACTGAGCTCTTATTGTAATGTGTGGATAGAGCCTGAGCCCAGCATCACTGAGGGCCCTCTCACCACTCCCTAGACCACTGAACCCAACCGACAAGTGCTACCCCCCCGGTGGCTCGGCTACTGGAGTCCAGGATCTTGCCTCTACCCCTCTCCCTGCCCCTGTTCCTGGTCCCTGCCTTCCCCCTATTCCTGGCCTCTGCCCTGCCCGTGATGCCAACCTTGCCCCTAACTCCTTCCCTCCCATGATGCTATTGCCACCCCAGGGCTGTCTTCTTCCCTTTCCCAGAGGGTGACCCCCAGGGAGCAGCCTTTGTGTTCCCCTGTTCCGACCTGCTAGAGGCTGCTATTTTCCCTCCACCACACAAAATTTTAACTCCGCTCAGGAATCAGAACCCCCTTGTACTAGTAGTATGGACACGGGCATGGCAGGCTGGTGATTGAGCATGACCAGGACAAAGGTATTTCAATCCAGTCCAATGAATGCTAGTCATGGGATTCGGTTTTTTCAGTTACTTCTATTGCTAGTCTGGAGTACTGGCTACTAAGTAAAATTTGAGAAGAAAATGAAAGCAGTCTTCAGTGTCACCATCTGTCACAGAAATGTATCCAAGGATTCCAAAGAACCGTATCTCTCAGGCAGCTGCTTAGTGCCTAACGATGCAGACTTGGCACAGTGTTCATGCTGATCTGACAGATTGCAATGTCCATTCCCCTCACCTAACCTTACTATAGTGGAATGTAGCAATGCACTGCACTCAACAATCCCACCAGCACCTCAGGACTGCTGTCTAAGAACTCTTCTCTACAGTCTTCTGTAGGATCAAGTCCGATGACTGATAGCAAGAAGACAAAGCATGTTTCAGAGACTTTTCCCCTTCCTCAACATATGGTTTGAGGAGCTTCTCAGCACTCTCTGAGAATGGAGTCATACCAGTAAAGAAAAAGAAGGAATTGTGCTTCAAGAGTGTGTGCACACTGCAATAAAACACCCATGGCTGGCCTGTGGCAGCTGACTGGGGCTCATGGAGCTCAGACTGTGGGGTTTTTTTATAGCACTGCAGCCCAAGCCCTGAAAGCATAAGTCAGCTGACATGAGCCAGCAGCAAGTGTTCTATTGCTGTTTAGACATACACCCAAATGGACTATTCTACTTTGCGTATTGCCCCAGATAGCATTCTACAGTGAAGAAATTGATGGTGGAGTCCGTTCAATAGTGCAAAAGTCTAAAGCAATCTCATCATGCCCAATCCTTGGCTATATCCACCTAGTTCTGCTTATTCTCCATTAAGTTAACCCTGAACAGGACTGGATTTAGGGGCAGACAACCCAGGCAACTACCTGAAGTGCCAGACTTGGCGGACACCAGGTTCAGGGTTGTGTTTGTGTTGTTAGCAACAAAAAGGAAAACAAAATGTTTGAAGTAACATTTCAGGCATTCCATATGTGGATTCATTTTTCACTAATCTCTTAGAATGTTCTGGACCTTTGTAGAATTTCATGGAACTTCCAGACTTTGCGAACTTCACTTTCCTAGAACGGTTAGCCATGACCTCGGGGATATATAAGGGACAGGGCAGCACCAGTCAGTGAGATATAAGAATGAAGTGAAGTGAGAGCCCAGCTGTGATATTGTGAACCTTGTTTTATTGTGTAATTATGAACATATACTTGTGTTTTACGACTTGAAGAGTATAAGGAGCAACTAAAAAAGGACAAACACAATAAAAAAAGTATTCAAAAGTTTTACAAATCAGGGGCGGGGGGAAGGGTGACAAACACGCTCCTCGCCTGAGGCACCATTTGGTCTAGGGTTGACCCGACCCTGTGATTATTCCACCAATGAACATCACCAAACAAGAGTATCCTGTTGAGAAGCCTCCACATTGGTGCCTCTGCTCACCAGGATGATTGACCCAATGAAAAAACAAACAAGAGTAAAAGTTTGAGGGGGGAATATGTTATTTTTGCTCTTATATGTTGTTCCCACCCAGCCCAGATGTATGTTTTCATGGTTCTCATCTAACGGCAGATGTATCATATTAATGACGAAAACAACAATAGGCTTATTATTAAAAAAGTATGGGTAACAAATCTGTTTTATTTGTAATAAAACAAAACTCTTGTAAATCGGTTTAGCTCAGTACCATTACCCACTGTAATACTGTCACTTATGTGTTTGCTTGGGGGAAAATGTGACTTTATTTGTTAACTAAAGTCTTTTGTCTTTGTGCTAGTCAGTTCATTGTACTGGCTGATCACTGATATTGCTTCCCACTCCAACTTCAAGGCAGCTGAAAAAGTAGCTAATCAGTACATTGGATTTACCATTTTACTAAGCAGGCCAGGACGTACTTTACTTTATCTGCATTCATTTGTAATAAAATTAATCTCTAAAATATATGGAGATATTAGATGTGGGAGGGGTTAAAGACTATGGGTGTGGCATTTGACCCTAGACTTACCCATTCCCTCACTGTTCCAACTTTTTGTTTTGTTAGAACTAGCTAGTGCCTGAACTTCACAGATAAAAAGATTTCTTCCTGCTCCCATTCAAGTCAGTGGAAGAATTCTTATTAATTTAAACAGGAGCAGGCCTGTAAATAGGTTAACAAACATGTACTCAAATAAGAAGTCAGATTCTATAGAGAATGATATTGCTAGTTCACAATGAAAGGATCAATCCTGTATACCCATGTCCGTATGAATTGGCCCTTTGCAGTCCATGGGACCTTTCAGAAGAATACATTTTTGCAGAATCAGGCCCAAACAAAATAAGAAAACTCTAATCATACAAGCAGTCCTTTCCTACATGAGTAGTTGTATTGACTTCAGTGGGATTATTTGCATGGGAAAGTATTTCTTAGATGAGCAAGGGTTACAGAAGCAGGTCCTAACTTTTTTGTGATTATGTCATTAATACAATATTGGATTTTGAAACCCAACCCTAAATTTAGTAGTAACAAATGGACAGGTGCCAAAATAGGTTAGTCGTAATTTGTATTATTGTAGTACATATTAGGCTGCATGCGCTGGGCACTGTACATACACAAAGTAAGAAACAGTCCCTGCCCCAAGAGCTTGCAATCTAAATAGATAAAACAGACTAAGGTTGGGTGGGGGAAAAGAGGCAAAGTGACTCGTTTAAGATCACATAGGAAGTCAGTGGCAGCACCTGAAAAAGATTGGTTTCCTGACTCATCCAGTGCCCTATTCACTAAGTTCTGTATCCCAAACCCCCCTGCTTCTTGTCCCCTGACAGCCCCCTCCTGAGACCCCCCCCCACTAACTGCCCCCCAGGACTCCACCCCCTACCCACTCCCCCTTCTCCCTGTCCTCTGACTGCCCCCTGGGACTCCCTGCCCCTTATCCAACCTCCCGGCCCTGCTCCCCTTACTATGCCGCTAAGAGCAGCATGTCTGGTAGCCACGTGGCCTGGCCGGAGCTAGACAGGCTGCCCTGCAGGAGCATTGCTGTGTGGTGGTGTGACTCCAGGGGAGGGGCAGAGCTAGCCTCCCTGGCCAGGAGCTCAGGGGCCAGGCAGGATGATCCCCTGGGCCATAGTTTGCCCACCCCTGCCATGGATGGTTCTATTCCTGGATCTGCTATGGATCTGCTGTTTCACCTTGGGAAAGTCACTCCACCTCTGTCTTGTTTATTTAGACTGTGAACTCTTGGGGGCAAGGACTGCCTCACACTGTATTTGTATGGTGCCTAGCATAATACGGTTTGTAGGGACTACTTAAATACAAATAATAATAATGACAATATATAGTCAGAGTCCAACTAGTTAATTCTTTGGGCCACCAAAGCTCATCCAGAAAGCAGCCCAGGGCTCCAGTGGATGCACTTGTTATTTTTAGGCCAACAGTAAGTAATCCGAATTCTCAATGAATTCAAAAATCACTTCAAAGTTTCTTTAGGCATCTCTGAGATATAAAATTCTATTTACATTTAGTAAAACTGGATTGACACAAACTATGTATTTTAGCAGCCAAATTCTTGTGCCTGGGAAATCACAGGACAATTGAATAAAGTAACAAGTAAAAGTTGCTTTTCTCAGCATCCAGGATAGATCAGTACCATTGACAGTAGGCTTTCTCTCATCAGTTGATTTGTTTGTAAGATACATTATAAAGACTGCCAAGAGTGTTACTGCACAAAGGGTTGGAGCCATTCAGTTAGCGTGGTATCAGTTTGGGTCTGGGGGCCATGAACTGGATCTGATCTCAAACAGGGCTTTGGAGTGGAGTGCGGAGCAGGGGAGTTGCAGGTTTTTGCCTGGAGCTGGAGTGGAGCCGAAGCACTGCTCCAAAACCCTGATCTCAAGGGCCGGTTTATTTTGGCAGCCTCCAAGTCTTAGAATCACAGAATATCAGGGTTGGAAGGGACCTCAGGAGGTCATCTAGTCCAACCCCCTGCTTAAAGTAGGACCAATCCCCAACTAAACCATCACACGCCAGTTGCCACCTTTTAGCTAAGAAAAACGTTAATTAATGTGAACGCTACAACAACCCTGCCTTGGGCAGCAACCGTTAGGTATTTGGGGTATTATTAAGCCCCTGTTTTGCACTGCCCCACCTACAGCCCTGGCCTAAGCGCGGGGCGGGTCTCTGGGGATTACTGCACTCTGCAGCCCCTCTACTCGGGACAAAGGGGGCGCCCTCCTGGGGAGGACACCGGACGCGCCTTATTACGCAGCCCCCCTCCTGCCAGACCCTGCAGCACCCGCCGGGTTCAGACACCCCCGCAGCCGGGCGCTGCCCCCACCGCGTCAGCCCAGCTCGGGCGCGAGCGGAACGCCGCTCGCTCGCCAGTCCCCAGTGCAGCCCCGCCCGCTCGCTCTCGCGCTAACCTCTCCGCGGCCGCTGGGGGCTGTAGTGCGGCACAACGCGGGAACTACATTTCCCAGCATGCCGCGCTCCCCAGGCGGGGCGGGGCTGGGAGCGCCGCGGGCTGGTTCGGGCTGCGCGAGGCGGTTGCCCGCGGCTGCTGTCATGTCTCTGCTGCTGCTGCGCGGGGCCGGGGGCACTCGGGGCGCGCTGCGCTCATGTTGCGCCTGGGGCCGCGCCGCCGCCCCCCGCCGGGGGCTCAGCTCGTCCTCCGGCGGCTGGGGACCCGCGGGCGGCGGGGCCCTGCTCCGGCCGGGGCGGCGCTCGCTGCTGGCCGGGCTGGGGCTGGCCGGGCTGGGGCTGGGGCTGGGGCTGGCCGGGCTGGGGCTGGGGCTGGTGCGGCGGGCGGAGATGGTGTCGCGGGAGCCGGTGGCGCCCGGCCTGGGGGAGGCGGACGAGGAGGAGGAGGACGAGCTGACCCGGCGCTGCGGGGATTTCATGGCCCCGCCGGTGAGCGGGCTGCGGGAGCTGCGCAGCCGGCGCCAGGACATGCGGAGCCGCATGGAGCTGCTCATCATGGAGACCCAGAGCCGGGTGTGCCGCGCCCTGACCCAGGTGGATCGCGGCGTCGACTTCACCGTGGACCGGTGGGAGAGGAAAGAAGGTGACGAGCCGCGGGGGGCCCGGGGCCGAGGGTGCAGGGCTGGGAGCGGGAGCCTGGCGGCCGCGCCTGCGGCCGGGGTGTGAGTTGCGCGCACGGTGGGGGGAGCGCAGGATCCTTACAGGGTGTCCGTGCCGGGCCGCACGTACTCTGGGTACAACAGGTGATAGATGGGCGATCGGGCGTCAAAACCCACGGCGAAGCCTCACCCCGGGGAGATCGTGCTGACCGCTAAGATGCCGCAGGCGGGGATTGTTTCCCAGCTTGTCATGAGCGAGGGTGGGAAGCAGATCCTGTGGGTGTTAATCGTTTGATCTGTCTGGTGTAGATCCGCACATCACTTTACCGCTGGTCAAAGAAAAAGAGGGGTGCCCAAAGAAGGCATGCTCATCTGTGCATCATCCGGAGAATGTTGTATCGGATTAACCCTTCCTCTTGCTATTATCCTTTCCTCTTGCCTCTTTCCTTTCCAATACATGAGCTCTGCTGCACCCAGAAAATATATAAGGAATTCCTAGGAACAGGTCTTTTGTCTCTAGCAATTAAGCAATCGCTTCCCCTCTAGTGTAAAGTAAAGTGTGTTATGTTAAGCCAAAAAGCAGTTGAGTAGCTCTTGTAAAATATTACAGTCATCGGTTGTTGCCAAACAGGGGGAGGGCTATTTGATGAACAGATTCTGTTCTATAATTATACTTTTCTTGCAGATTTGACATCTCTGCCTCTCCTCTCCAAGGCATAAATTCTGGACATTACTCACAGTCGCACACAGATTCTAAAAGGGAAGATATAAATAGTCAAGGCTTGGAAAATTTACCAGATACATACTACTGTAGGTGGACAAATAAACCTACTGTACAAAAGAAGGCTAGGCCCTACCAGTGAGTCCAGAACAAACCCATTAGTGAGAAGTCTGGCTCTACCCCCAGGCCTCCCCAGCTCCAGGGAAGAGAAGGGTTGCTGGGATTTCTGCAGGATGCTTTCCATACCCCCTTCTTGGGGGTGGGGGGAGTGCTACCTTCTATATTTGCCTTTTGATTAGTAGGTATCTGATAAATGTGAAGATTCCTCTTCCTTTAATTGCAAGAAGTTGTTGTTTTCCATCTTTTTTTTCCCCCTCTCCTAACCTATTCCCTTTCTCCTGAACAACTCCAGTACTTGCATGTATGGTTGCTCATTGCTTTCCCAAGCAGCAGTGTGAAACTGATATGGTTTGTGACAGTTTTGTTATGCCATTCAGGTTCTGAATAGCAGCAGAGAAGCTGACTAGAGCCTCCTTATTCAAACACTACTGCTACTTAGAAAAGTTATGAATAGCTGAAGCTGTCTGAAAGTCGAGTGTAATCTTCCTGAATTACCTCCTTATGTTTTACAGAGTCTCTTCACAATAGTAAGAGCTAGATTTTTGTTTTAAATGAAACTAAATTCAGCACAAGCCCCTGTACTTGCCAGGGAATATTTCACTGTTTTTGCTGACAAGTGGGAGAGTGGGAGTGGATTTTTCAAGGCTTCTAAATGATTTGGAGCAATCATAGTATTTTAAAATGAGGAGGTTTTGATAAAATGTGTCCCTTAATGAGTGACAATAGCAGACTGAGAATGAAGTGTGGTAAAGTAGTCTTTGGTTTTGTATCTTGGTAATCAGGGCTTTCACTTTGGAGATGTGGAACTGCTTAAAACATTCAAATTCAGAAGAGACTACTAATGGTACTTAAGCTGACCATTTATTCTTGCCACTTGGGTCATGGGGAGTGTTTTTTATGGTGAAAACTCTGCTGCACATCTGAAGTCAAACTCTAGTTGTTTGTTTCTACTTGCAGTTACAAGTGATTCTGGTTTATAGTTTGGTTTCTAGCCAGTTTCTAATAACTTCAGACTTGTCTCTGTTTTCAGTGGCAGAATAAATGGGCTCTGTAGGTACTTCACACAATCTACGGTCAGTTTGTAAATTCAGGTTTCAGAGTAGCAGCCATATTAGTCTGTATCTGCGAAAAGAAGAGAAGTACTTGTTGCACCTTAGAGTTTAACAAATTTATTTAAGCATAAGCTTTCGTAGGCTACAGCCCACTTCATAGGATGCATAGAATGGAACGTATAGTAGGAATATAATATATACACACACACACAGAACATCTTCCACCTTTTCATGTTCTCTATGTGTGTGTAATATATATATAATATAATCTTCCTACTATATGTTCCATTCCATGCATCCAATGAAGTGGGCCGTAGCCTGTGAAAGCTTATGCTTAAATAAATTTGTGAGTCTCTAAGGTGCCGCAAGTACATCTGTTCTTTTTCTGTAAAATTCACTACTTCAAGAGGTGACAAAGAACTAGAAAATTTTGTCATCATCAGAATCATTTGTAGTTATTCAAGGTAAGCAAAGGAGTCAAGATAGCTCTTGAAGATCTAATGGCCACCTATATAGTACTAGTCAGTGTTAAGAATTCACAGGATAAGATGCTTTGGAGACCAAAACTTTCCTGTGCTTGTGTTTAACAGGTGGTGGTGGTATCAGTTGCGTGCTCCAAGATGGCAACATCTTTGAGAAGGCAGGAGTCAACGTTTCTGTAGTTTTTGGGAATCTTTCCGAGGAAGCAGCACAACAGATGAGAAGCAGAGGGAAAACTCTGAAGACCAAAAATGGTAAAACCTAACTGAGTCAATGGTGTTACTGAATTATTGTGTTGGAGACAAATAAGTCCAGACTTCTTTTATCTATGTTTTTTATAAACTGCCTTACATTCGAACAGATCTTGAAGAAGGCTGCATTTCTGAATGAAATTGTTTCTCTTCTCAGTACTCTACAACTCTTCCTATAGCATGACAGGTTCTAAACATGAATATCCACCTAGGAAGTTTTCAAATCTCCAAAGACTTGAATAACAAGATAAGTTTCACCTCCTGTCTTATTGCCCTGTCTTGAGGACAAAAGAAGTGCAGCCAAATTTGAGCAATTACAAAATCCAAATTAAAGAGGAAAGGGTATGTGGACTGTTAAAACAACCTCAAGGTCAAACGGGGTTCATTGACACAATGACGTGTTATGTTTGCTGGAAGATTTTTTTTTTTTTTAAAAAAAAACTTATGGCTCCTTTTAGCACTGCAGTAACACTAAAGTGTAGTTCAAGTCAAAAAAGATCTAGTAAAAAATGCCACAGTATTCCATATTCCGCCTTCATCTCATACTTGTTCATGAATAAAAATCTTGTTCCGTTACATTGCATACACACAGCCCCAGTACTAAAGTACAATTTAGGTTTCTGTTTTTCTTTTGTATATAACTGACGAGAACTCTTCCCCTCTCCCAAGTAAATTAGAACTTGAGTTATTTTGTTGCTGAAACAAAAGGCAGAATAGAACCAGTTTCTCCTGGTCCCCATGCAGTCCTAGTAATACTTCTTTGTCACTGCAATAAGCCAGAATAACTTGGAAGATGTGCTTGGAGCAAGCATGTAAGGATTTACGCTGCCATTTTTGGGTCTCTTTTCTGACCATAAATACACTGTCATAGATGACAGCTCACTGTTAATAACCTGAGCTTGCTTTCATTTCTCAAATTCCATATATTGCTGGCTGTTTGGAGGAGAAAATTGCAAGAGCTGGTATTTTGCTTGTGCACTGCATTTCAGCATTCACTAGATTAAATTCGGATTCTTTAGCTAGCTCATATTTAGAAGACATGCTGACTGCAGTGGGACACCATGCAGAGCCAGTTGCAGAATGGAGCCATAATTTGGAAGACTTCAGGATAAAAGGTGCTGCATGTAACTTGTTCCTGTTCTTAACTACTGTTTTTTATGTATGTGGTGTTGTCTAGGTAAATTGCCTTTTTGTGCCATGGGTGTAAGCTCCGTTATCCATCCAAAGAATCCTCACGTTCCAACCATACACTTCAACTACAGATACTTTGAAATTGAGGAAGCAGATGGTAAGATTTAGAAAGGTCTAGGGTGTGTACAAATATGGAGACAAACTTTAAGGATGGAGTGTGACTTAGTGGTTAAAGCACGGGATTGCAAACTCTTCTAATTCTGTTCCCAGCTAAGCTGCAAATTTGTTGTGTAGCATTGAGTAAGTCACTTAACCTCCAAACTCTTGTTTATGCATCTGTAAAATAGGTGTAATAGTTCTATCTATCTTGCAGGTTTTTGCAACTTAATTAGTTTGCAAAGTGCTTCTGACGATTGCGGTTATATAATGTACATGTTATAATCGTTTATGACAATAAGCTGCAATAAAACATAAATACTTAGATAAATGCCAGTAATCTCCTAGATACGTTTCCATGACTGGTCACTGCAGACCAGACTGATTTTGTCCTTCCCTGTACTTAAAAACGGTGGGCATGGAAAACGTTGAAACGTGACTGTGCACTCTAAAATATCCAGGCAGATAAAAGTCATGGCAGAAGAATTCTATATGAAATGAGGTTTATTCACAGAAGTGGCAGGAGTTAGAGCTTGTATATTTATATAAACAAGCTCTAACTCCTGCCATTTCTGAGAATAAACCTCATTTCATGTAGAATTCTACTGCCATGACTTTTTTATCTGCCTTTTATTTATATTTATGGAGGAAACTTACTGCCTTGTAGAGCAGGGGTTTCTAAATGTGGACCCCATCTTGATGTAATATGTGTCATAGAGACTACCTCTCCATTCACTATTCCTCTCCACCTATTTTCCCTCCTCTCCTCCTCTCCATTTACTGTCCCATCACTTCCTTGTTGCAACTACACCAATTGCTTTCATGGCAGAATTAATATTAGGAAAGTCTGAGGTTATTTTTAACTTTATTTTAATTAAATTTATCATTAGGACACAAGTAGGAGCCAGCACCAATCACCAGTGATCCATGGACCACAATTTTCAGAACAGCTTTTTAGAGGAAGTGATTTATAACCCTGCAGCAGGAAGATAGCAGGGAAAACTTAAACTAATATACCATAAATTGCTCCTGACCATCATTACAAACCTGAGGGAAATTTTTTGTAAGCCCATTCAGGGTAGTAAGTACAAAAGACTAACCTTGTGCAATTCATAACACATAAGAATCGGCAGTAGTCAGGGCAACTGATATAACACTGTACAAACTTTCCTGCTTGGAGGTTTATTTAATAAATGTCTGGATTCATGAGTCATTTTTCACCCATATAATATTAGTTTAAACTAAGCATTTACAGTGCTACTTTTGTATACTCTTGAATTTAACGTTTGAAAGTAGTTGCAATTGTTAGTTTGTATGTGACACCTAGCGTAGTATATGATTTGTGTTTGGAAATGAAGGAGTTATTACATGTCTGTCTTCTGCAGGGACTAAGCAGTGGTGGTTTGGTGGTGGAACAGACCTGACTCCAACTTACTTGAATGAAGAGGATGCTGTTCATTTTCACAAAACTCTGAAGGAAGCTTGTGATCAGCATAATCCAGAACTGTACCCCAAGTATAAGAAATGGTATGTGTGGGGAGATGTACTTGAATTGTTGTTTACCTTGGGTCGGATTTTTTTGTGTGTGTGGGAAGGAGGCGGTATCACACAACAGGCCGAGCTAATGCTGTTGCTTTAAGTTGATCATTAACTCACCTCACAAAGCTTTTGGGAATCTTAGTTAAGCATCTGAGAATGATATATAATTAGTGTGGTTTATCAAGGCTATGTTCTGCCCTCTGAAATATATGAGCAGCTCCCAGTGAACCTCTGCTAGAGCTGCCAGTGTGTATCTGAGTGAAATTTGGCCAGATATGTTTGTAAAGCACTTGGAGATCTCCATAATTCATATGGGACAAAAATTTCAAATCTGAGTGTCTAAAATAGGGCTCCTAAATTGATATTTGTAGCCTGTTTTCCAGAGTTGATGTGTGACCACATATACCTGTCACAGATCTCCTGTGTCAGCTTGGGCAACTAACTTAACGTCTGTGTGTCTCACTTTCCCCCTTGGTAAAATGTATAAATGCTCCTGTGAGATGGATGGTAAGGGTTAACTTATTACATCCTAAAAAGAACTGAGATCCTTTGAAAAAAGTGACTGCTGTAGGATCACAAACTAATTCGCTTGCTGCTTTTCATTGAAAAGAGAGTTTTCTACTATGATATGGACTATTTGCACTAGTAATGTTTTTAACTGCTCTGTTTTCACAATTTTACTTGTTGGTAACCTATCTCATAATAAATAACACTATACAGCATGGCATGACCTCTGACACATATAACTTATGCAACATTTAGGTGATACAGCTAAAGAACACACTTGCCCTCTGTTGCAGTTGGGAATGTTTTTGCAAGTTATAAATAAGTGAAATTGCCAACTGCTTTATTTATTGATAGCATTGCCTTTCCTTAGTGCCTACTGCCTTCCATATGAGCATCTCAAAGCCTGTTACAAATATTAAGCAATTAAACCTAGACCTTCATTCTAGTGCCCTAGTCACAAGACCCTCTATCTCCTTGTAACACATCACTACTCAAGCATATTTTTATTTATTTTGTATCTTTGGAGGAAGGGATAGGGGCAAGTATATTGGCAGGGGTGGAGGAGGGAGACAATGTCAGAAAGTGTAACTGTAGACAACTTTCTTCTAGTTTCTGTGAAATAGTGTTAGATGTGAGGAGCCACAATATGGCATCTTAATTTTAGACAATCGGAGCTGAAAAAGACCAACTGGTTTACTTTGTCCGTTCCCTGCCAATGGAGGATTGTAGACCAAAGTGCTTTGTCCAATTTAATCTCTTTTGTGAATGTTTCAAGCAACTAGGCTTTCATGCCTTCCCCTGGGAGATTATTCCACAGAGCTCTCTGGTGAGAAACATTTTATTTATGGTTCAAGCTAAGAAAGTTACTTCTGTTTTCATCCCTCTGCTCCCCGATATCTTGTACCTTGTTAGCTCATCCTAAACAATTTCTCTTCTTCGTTAGTGCAAGACCCTTGGATGCAGTTGTCAAAAGGACTCTGCTCCCACTGAAATCTGTAATAAAAGTCCCATTGACTTCAGTGGGATCAGTTGGGCTAGTACTGCACTTTTGAAAATCCCACCCCAGTGTCTTGTCTGTCAGACAAAGCAGCCAATTACTGGGCTAAATTCTAGTACTTAGAACTAATCAGGGCACTTTTTGGGGTGAGGGGGCAAGGAGGGAAAGGAATTTGTCCTTGTTGCATGCAAGGGGACCATCCAGCATCCTGCTATGTAAACAGTTGCAGCTTTCAATGACAAATGCATTGGAAGCTCAGCCGTGCATCACCTAAAGACATAGGTTTAAACTGACTGTCTCTCTTGCTTTGAAAGATGTAGCTGATGGCGCCCTTCAGTCTTAAAACATAATGGATTGCTTGCTGCTCTACGTCCAGTGTTTTATCTGCCACAAGCTATAGTATCCAGAGGAAAGATAACTTCTTTCTGTAAGCTGCTAGCCTTTGTCTGAGTGTGAGAGATAAAGTGGGTTGTCAGAGTTCATTTTTGCTGTTATCTAGGGAGCACACTAGTTAATGTGCATATGACGATTTTCTCTTTGAGGAATCTCTTATGTAATAGGCTATATCCAAGTGCTTCTGTGCAGGTTGTTACAATTCCTTTACTAGATGAGAAAGCTATTCAAGCAAGTTTCAGAGGTTGAAGATAGCCAGCAGTGTGGGGTAGGTCTGCTTAAAGCGTTGACAGATAGCCACAAGGAAGGCTGTACAACCGTTACTAGGTTGACCAGATAGCAACTGTGAAAAAAAAGAGATTGGGGGGGGGGTGTCCCTATAAAAATGGGACATCTGGTCACCCTACATTACTCATTATCAATTGATGTATATGCATACAGGGGGAGGAGAGAATCTAGTGCAGGCCTGCACAACTCGGAAAGCAGCGAGGGCCATATTACCGCAAAAAAACCAGCTGCGGGCCGAAAAGCCTCGCCCCGCCCCCCTCCACTTCCCCTCACCCCACTGCTTGGCTTGCCACACCCCTGCTCGCCCCCCGCGGGCCGCACAGTGAGCCCGTGAGGGCCGCATGTGGCCCCCGGGCCGCATGTTATGCAAGCCTGATCTAGTGGAATCAGCATGCACTTCCTTGTTTCTTACTCAGAAGGCAGCCTCAGGGAGGAATTCACTCCTTCCCATCCCATGAGGAGGGGAGATGAATCACTTCTTTCCTATGGAAACAGCCAAATACCAGTGTTTGGTTTAAGAAGCAGTTGTCTAGGGACATATGTGCTGCCCCTGAATCCAACTTTCTCAAATGGAAAAGCTCTCACTTATACTTGTTGTGCTAATTTCTGCCCTAAGTATCTCATCAGGTTTATACTCTATGCTCTTCTGTTGAATTTCACACACTATCCCACTGCTCTCTAAGCCCTGGTCTACCCTGGGGGTGGGCGAATCGATCTAAGTTATGCATTTTCAGCAACGTGAATAATGTAGCTGAAGTCGACATGCTTAGATCTACTTGCCACAGTGTCTTCACTGTGGTAGATTGGCAGCTAACGCTCTCCTGTCGATTCTGTCTGCGCCTCTCGCTCTGGAATGGGAGAGCGCTCAGTGGTCGATTTATCAGGTCTTCACTAGATGGCCACTGCCGGTAGAAGGGATACTGGGTTGGATGGACCTTTGGTCTGACCCAGTATGGCCGTTCTTGTATTCTTATGACCTCTGCTGGATCAGTCGCTCTGGAGGTAAGTGAAGATGTGCCCTAAGTTTCACACACCACCCACCTTGGAATAAAAAGCTGATTCTCCCAGCAAAAGAGAGATGTCTTTCAATTTACAGTAACTTCTCCATCTCAGTGCATGTATGACCCCACATTTTTGTTTTTATTGCTTGAGAGCAGCCATTGTGGGCAGATCTTATGAGATTCTAGTACTGAGAGAGACAGGATCTCCTTGGAATAGGATTACCAGAGAGCGACTGTGAAAAAACAGGACGGGGGGTGGAGAGTAATAGGTGCCAATATAAGAAAAAGTCCCCGAAAACAGGACTGCCCTTTTAAAAGCAGGGCGGGTGGTTATCTTACCTTGGAGGAACCCTCTAACAGGAAAGGAAATGAACAGCTGTTCTGATACCAAAACTTTCTTGGTCTGTCTCAAACTTGAAAATGGGCCTGCTTTCGTGGGCAAATGTTGCTAAGATTTGTGAAATCTTTCAAGTGTTTTTTTAAAAAAACTAGTAAAATTGCAAAGGAGAGAGTTTTTTAGGGAGAACGTGAAATGGCAAAAACTTGTGTGCAGTTTCCACAAAACAAAATGTGAATTTTTATACAGCTCTGGAATCAAGGGCTGCAGAGATCTGCGAGAGGTACGTTGGTAAGACTTTTCCCCAGTTTCCTTGGTAAGGTGAAAGGTGTGGACTTGTACCCTTGAAGGCTAAGGTTTGCATACATAGCCACCTATTTCAAAATCAGCTGTTGTGCTTGTGCATATATGTGCAGGAGCTGATTTTTTTCCAAGATAAGCAGTATCATGCTGCTTTATATTGAGAGTATGATTTAACCCTTAATGACAGCTAATGTAGAGCCTAGTCCTACGTGGTGCTGAGCACCTTGAGCTTTCATTTAAGTCAATGGGCGGAGAAGGCATTCGGTATCTTGCAGGATTTTGTCTTTCATCTGCATTTCACCAGTCTAATGTCTGAGGTTTTGATTGTTTTACTCTGAAATTAGTGCACTAGCCTTGACATCTGGTTGTTGCTCCTTCCAGGTGTGATGACTACTTTTACATCAAACACCGTGGAGAGCGAAGAGGGATTGGAGGCATATTCTTCGATGATCTGGACTCTCCCTCTAAAGAAGAAGCATTTCAGTTTGTGCAGAGTTGTGCCAAAGCCATAGTGCCTTGCTACATTCCCATTGTGAAGAAACACTCGCATGACTCTTTCACACCAGAGGAAAAGTTATGGCAACAGCTTCGTAGAGGGAGGTGAGTAATGCAGGAACAAAATCTAACATAGCGGAGCTGGGGAAGAGGAGAAAGTGAGACTGATTACCTCATGTCAGGAGATAGAGGAAACTTGCATGTGTCTGGAAAAGTTTCCAAGAACTCTTCTGTAACATTCCCACATTGAGTCTTTGGAGATTGATGAAGTTATGTTTTAAAAATAGATCCTGAAAATCCTGCTTAAGTTGGAACAACTGCATTTTTAGCTGGGGGAAGGGAGAGGGTGTTTCCCCCACCTTTTAAAAGTGTTCAGGCTAATTCTGTTTGAGAAGTATAGGATCATGTGCTTCTTTTGCCAGTAAAAATTGAACTCGTCCTAGCAAATAAAGTATTTTTTGCCTTAAGAGATTTCTTTTGCATAGTCTGAAATCCTTGGAACTCTCAAGAGTTCAAAGAGAGTCTCTTGAACACTGCCAATGATGCTCCTTAGTAAAGCATGAGGTTTTTAAACTAAGAGGAAATTGCCCATCCCTGCTGGTACAGCGTGTGTGTTTTAATGTTCTGTAATAAAGTGAGTATGGGGACAATGGTAAATAAGAATACAGACTAGGAACACTCAGGCCATCCAGATTCCATATTTCTTAAAAGTAATAAAGTGCTTAATGTAGATCTTTTAATTTTTAATTTCTCTCTCACCTTCGTTATGATAGTGAAATTTAGTGAGGCAAGATGTCTTGCAGGATAGTATTGTAGTGGGCTTTCAAATGGCTTTTGTCACTAGATACCTAATGAAAAAGAAGTTAGTGCGTATATGGCACTCCTTAAATACCTTGCTCTGGCAAAACTCCTTCTCTGTTGACTTAGAAATTCTCTGTCGCATTAAAAAAAAAATCTGAAGGGACTAAGAATCCCCTGTAAATGTCATATGTAATCCTATTATTAATTGCTGTGGTGCATACTTCCTTCTACATGGTAAAAAATTATTGCTTCACTTCACCATTTCTATTCAAAACATGTATTGCTATTTCTTATTGTCTGGCTTCCTCCCTTTCTTCAAAGAAAGTGAATGAACCAGTAAAGGAATATAGAAGAAATAGAAAAGAATAAGCTTGCATTTGAGTTTAGGTCCCTGTCCTACAGCCTTTACTCACCTGAGCAATCCCACTCACTTTAATGGGACTATTCACGGGAGCAGGGCATTGCAGGATCAGGCCCATAGAATGGTTGTGCTAAACTCTGGAGGGCTGTGGGGAAAATGGGTTTCTATTAGGTTGCAGCCAAGACCCTACTAGGCTGCTTACTATGTTTGATCTCCCTGCAGAGCCTTGGGGTAGGTTATCTTCACTCCTCTGCATGAAGATAAGGCGCCCCGCCCCTCCCTGTCCCTCTCTCTTAAATGTGTCTGGTTGTTAAGATAGCTGCTTCGGAATGGTAGGGGTTCTTTTCAGCGTGGTCAATGCCTGAGCAAGATGGTAAAAGCAGAGTAGCTGCTGCTGTGCCATGCAGGTCCCTGCCCTCTCCCATTTGAGGGGTTGAAGCAAAGAACAATAACACAGACAGCTGGGCCACAACAGTGCTTCCGGTGCCTCAGTGTGCTTGTTTACCACCTCTTATGGAATACACCATGTGCCTCAGGAAGTGTCTCTGAATTCTAGCAGTTAGATGGCGATTGAGCTTTTTGTCATTGGTCTTGAATGCTTTCCACTAAAATTTTATCTTAATTCCCTTCTTTCTCAACTCTGTACAAGAGAGTTGTGTCCACTTTTGCACTGGCAAGTGCTGTCTCACTCCTGTATTTTAAATCATGAAGTGACGTTCTTTTGTCTTTTAGCTCTATGTAGCTCTAGCTATTCTATAGCTACACTTGGAGTCAATGCTTGGAATTTTGAGTGGGGGTTTTAGCCCAGTAACTCTGGCGGGACAGGCCCAGCACCACCTGGACAGAGTTCAGACAAGTTTTGGCAGTGGGGGCCGGGAGGCAGGTGTTACTGGACAATACAGCTTCCTTTTCCCAAATTGCCCATCTCACTCACCCTGCCACTGTTCTGGGATGCTGGGCATTTTATCATTCCCTGCAGCTGACTCTGCCCTACACACTCTTGTATAAGTGCTGGGTAATGGCAGGTCTTTCTCAGAGGAAGACTGTTTACCATTTCCCTGTTAGCTGTACGACAGGGCCCCCACAGATGTTTACAATAGTCAAAAGGGAATCTAGCTAGATGAGCTCCTTTAGAAAATGGCCCCTGTAAGGAACTGCATGCTGGGGAGATTAGTGTTATAAGGTCACATGGCCCCTTTGGACAGAAAGGTTGCCCAGAACATGATGGCTGTAAATTTATTAAGTAGCTGTTTCATTAGAAAACTTCATCTGGAGACTTGCTAAAGATTTCGCTGTCTCCATCTTGTATTTTATTTAGGGGGCAAATATGGCTTCAGATTGTAACTGTGAAGAGTTTCCATTGAGAGTTTAACCAGACTACATATTGTGCATTGCCTTTGTACTTTTTAGTGACCTGAGTCTGTGACTTGCGGGGTTGGTTTCAGTATTCTCTCAAATAGTTGTTCAAGAATGGAATAGATGTTCACTGTTGAGTCATTGAATTGACAGTCAATTCACTTACTTATTTGTACAGTGAAAGTCTCTACTTCCTGTAGTTGTTCATAGGGCGGCAAGGCTACGTATTCGTTTTCTCACATATGTCGCAGGGGGAAAGCTGGTTCCAAACTGTTGCTCTTTGTTCTGGTGTCTTTCGGGTCAAGGAGACTGCAACTGACTGTTGTTGTTTGCAACCTTCTGCTACTTGCAAACATCAACCCATGTGACAGTAAATTTTTGTTTTTGTGCTAACCCTTTGTCTGTGTTATTCCCCCACAGGTATGTGGAGTTCAATCTTGTTTATGACAGAGGTACAAAGTTTGGCCTTGCAACGCCAGGATCCAGGATTGAAAGCATTCTTATGTCTCTGCCACTGACTGCCAGGTAAGGGAAAAGTTACATGTTATTCACATGCTAGAACAGTTTTCTTTCCTGCACTCCAGTCTTGGCCAGGTATAGGCAGCAAGAAATGTATCTGATACATACCTGCAGACCATATATCACTTCCCAGTCCTACTGTTGTGAAACCAGCATGTTGCTGGGATGGACTGATTTTATATGCTGAAGTACTTGGACACTGCATCCCTTCACTCCCAGTAAAGTAGTTCCTAATAAAAGAATGAGAAAATGGAAAAGGTTAAATACTCTCAACTGCTTGGAATATCTTTAACTATTTTTTCCACAGCCCCCCATACACGTTTATGGTTCCCTGCCATTTCAGCAGCAGTTTGTTGCTCAGTGGACTGTTTAACCTTCATTTTTAACCTTGGGTTATTGCAGAACTCCTTATTTATCTTTGACGTTAGACAATGAGTTAAGCAGTGGGTGAAATGACCACATGCTGCAGTTTGGTGTATTGGGGCAAGAGGGAAGTTGAAACCTAAGGTTCCCCCACTCATCCATTGAATACAATGGGCGTGGAAATATCTATTCCTAACTTGAGATGAAGTTTCAGTTGTGTGTGACTGTGGCATCCGCCGAAAGGCCCAGCCATCCACATCCAGTCAGAACACAGCTTTGGACAAGGAGTGTCCAGCCAGCCAGACTCTAATACTATATTCCCTCTTTGTTGTGCGCAGGTGGCAATACATGCACACACCGCCAGAGAAGTCCAAAGAAGCTGAAATCCTGGAAGTCCTGCGCAATCCCAAAGACTGGGTGCACTGATGAATAGTGTGAGGGGGATGCTCAACTATAAGCAAGCAATATGAACTCTTACCAACTGGCTCACTCAAACTGCCATTGCCTGGCAGTTCAGTGTCCAGATTTATATTCTTATCATGTGCCTTAAAAATGTTGTAAACTTGTCATCCTTTGCCTGTTGGTGAAGCGTTTCAGTAGCTGACACACTTTTCTCTGTCTGTTGCCTTGTGGTGGGTACATGAGATATTAGTAGGATCAACTGATGTGTTCAGTAACTATTTCAATTTGTCTAAACACACAATGGTATAAAATACTGTGAAATGTTCCACTAAAGAATTAGTGTTTTCCAAGCTAAAGGTGAATTGTTTCCTACGTTACACTGCTTGCTGTTAGGAAATTCACAGGAAATTTTAACATTTTAAAAATAATGTTCTTATTTGTTTTGTAGTTTGTTTTGTTTGTCTCTGTTCTGGTGCATATTAAACCTCTTTTTAAATCCAGTTTTGAATACTTTGTATCACAGTTAATTTTCACGAAGGAACAGATTTTTAAAGTTATTTTGGTGCCTAACTCCAATTAACTTGTCTAAAATCTGGCCCTGCATTGCTAAAAATGTACTAGACACATGTAATTCCATGGAGTAGTGGTGATTTAAAAAAATACGCATTGAAAATCCACTGAAAGCAAGTTAGAAAACATTTGACTCGGGACGAACTAAGGAAGATGAGCTCCCTTGCCTTTATTCAGACCTACCAAGCAGAGCTATGTTAAAGACAGATTGCACAGACAAAATAGTGAAGCTATACATTTTAGGGAAGGTGTCTTTACTTTAATCATATCCCACCCATCAAGACTGCAGTGTAAAAAATGTTTTAACAATGTGCTTTGTAGATCAAAAATCCTCTAAAAATGTATTAACTGTATTAAAATTCACCTTTCCACTAAAACAGAGCAAAAAGTATGTATAAGCAAAGTGCTGACCCAAAAGAGGAGGAAATCCATCTATACTAATTTTTACACTAGGTTTTATTTACATGAATGGACTTCTGAGATAGTGTCCTTCACTAACTGCTGACTCTGAGACCATTAGGGGATAGTGGCAGAGATTGTAGAGACCACTTACTAAAGGAGGGAAGTTGTGACATGCTCCACTGTACACTCTTGCAGAAGAACATCCAACATTGTTAAGTGTGGGTGTCTAAAGTTAAGCACTGAAATCCAGGATGTATTCACCCCCTCCCCTCTCTTGATTATGTGGAATAGTACCTTACTCTTTGAATAACTCCGTTCATGTCAGAGGGACTACTTCAGGAGTAAGGCATTACTAAGTATGAACAAGTGCCAGAATCTCACCCCTTTTGTGTCCAGGTATTTAAGGTGGCCTGGTTTAAACCAGTGGTCTTCAAACTGGGGTGCGCGAGACCACTCCCGGGGGTCCGCGGCCCTGGCAGCTGGAGGAGCCAGGGGGCTCCTCTGCAAGTGCCACGGTGGCCCCGGTGGCAGGAGGAGCAGGGCGGCTCCTTCTGCTGCCGGGGCCGCCACAGCGCTTGCAGAGGAGCTGCTGGGGCAGCCCGTCTCCTTCTGTCTTATTGGAAACCCAGGAGGATAAGGCAGGAGGAGCCGGACTGCCCCGGCAGCTCCTCTCCAAGAGCCGTGGCTGCAGCCCCGGCTGGAGGATCCGCATGCCGGGCACTGCGGCTGCAGCCCTGGCCGGAGGAGCTGGGTGCCGCAGCAGGGACCGGCCCCAGGGGGGCAGTTAGGATGTCGGGACGAGGAGGGGGAGGCTGGAAGGGGGGCAGTTGAGGGGGGGGAGTGGGAGGGAGTGGAGGGGTGGGGCTTCCCCTGTTGGGGTGCCTGCTCAAAAAAATTTTTCTATGGGCGTGCGCAGTCAAAAAAGTTTGGAGACCCCTGACTAAACAAAGCTGCATTAGTTTAACTAAAGGTCTGATCTTAAACCAACTTTGTTAAACTGGTGTGGCTTTGTGTGGCACCATTGTATTTATTTCAACCTGGCTTACAGTAGCTTGGTTTGCACTGATTCAGTTAAAATTAAACCAATGGGAAAACCCCAAGTGGACTGATTTTCAAAGGTGCTGAGAATCTTTGAATATCAGGCCATTTTTTTAGGTGTTTTTGAAACCCCAGTCTGACAAATGTGCTCTGTTTGTTTTATCAAGATGGTGTTTGCAGTTTTCTTCTGTTTGCTATTTGACTTGTCATTTGACACTACTGTGAAACTGAATAAAGTGGCTAGAGCTGCAAATGTGTTGATGTCACTGGTTTCTCTGTGAAAGAGCACAAATTATGAAAGTAATTAAGTCACAGGTACTGTTTAGTACACTAAGCAATCTATTCTAATAGGTCACACTTGTATTAGTGTTATTACAATACTGCTGTTGGGTCAAATACAAAAGGGATGGAGCTTATTCATACACGCACATATGTACCGCATTCATACTCCCATGCACCCACACACTTACACAGGCAGAGAGTTACCAGAGACAGTATGGAAAGCTGAGAAGCCGAAGCACAGTAGATCCGGTGTGTCCGCCTGCGGTCATGGATCCGGGCTGGTGAGCAGGTCAAGGAGCAGCTGCCGCTTGTGTGTGTGTGTGTGTGGCTGCTTCCTTTTATTTTGGAACTGGGTGGCTCCTGCCATGTATGCTCAGCTTTTCTTCTGTATCTATCGCTGAGAAGCATTCCCAGTCCTTGTTCCTTTCATGCATACCGGGTTCTTCTTTTCCTTACATCACTTCCTGATTGCCTTCTCAGGGCAGATTATATCAGGCACACCTGACTCTGGGCTCTCTTCTCCTTGCAGTTCCTCTCCACCCTGTCCCACCTACAGACTCTCGTTCACACCCCCTTATCGTCCACACACACACTCACTCTCTCTGATTGCATGATGGGATATTGCAAAGCTTGGAAGTTCATATAAGTGGTAACTTGAAAAGGTTACACGACTTGCAAAGGTTACAAAACTTAAAAGGCGATGCTAACAATAACTGAAGTCACAAAGGTTGCAGAACTTAATGATACAAGTTACAGATCTTACAATCACATTTGAGGGGACAGTTACATAACAGCACCAAGTGTCATGGGGCTAGTAGAAGCCCCTGCTTAGTAAACAGGAGCTCCTGGGTTATCACGCTTCCCAGAGATTATTCCAGGCTTTATCCTTCAGAGATAGTAAAAGGTAGAGTTGCTGCACTAGTCTCCTCTTGAGATACAACTTAGCAGAAGTTGTATCATTGATATTTCCAATATTCAACTTAAGGACTCCTAAACCAAGGGGGTGAAGCCTCCTCGAATGTAACTGTGCAGATGACATAATTGTTCATCAGTTGAGTTAATATGAAATTAGAGGGGATAAAACTCCTGACAGTGCTCCATCCCAGCCTTGGCTACAGAGAGAGTCATCCATTGCTCCAGGATTTTACTCCATGGATTGCATAGGCAAGAGCAGCCTGTTAATTTCTTTGATTAAAAGGAAATAGAACCAGCAAGTATTGTAGAAGAGGAGGAAAGTCCCCTATTCTCTGAACAGAAAATGCCACAATCTGCCAGTATGGGACCCTACATTTCCTAGGCTGCTCTAGGAGAGAGGTAGCTAGGAAGAGATCTGAGTTTTCCAATCACTCAGTGAATTATTAAGAAGAATTAATACGATTTCCTCAGTCTTCCTCACTCCTGGTAAACCCCACCCCCATCCTCTCCAATTAGCCAGCGGCTCACCTTCCCCCAAATATTTTCCTCTGTATTTTTAGTCTTGAGTATTTAAAATTAGCAAACAAAGAGAGAATTTTGATGAAATGTCAGGGACTTCCTTGATGTGCTGCAATGTAGCCCCAAGATAGTAAGAGCTAGAGCTAAGAAAAGTATGGATGTATTTTTCACAGAAAGAACCACGCTGTGGAGACATCAGCAGGAAGAAAGCAAGTACCTGCTTATAAGATGGTTATGGCTGAGGGGAGTTAAGGTAATGGCTTACAAATCAATTGTGGTGTCCATACAGGTTTGAATCCTACTAGCTGTGTGTTCCAATTAGTTTTATTTCTGCTGCCAGCAGATTTATTTCTTCCAAGCCACAGAAACAAATAGCCACTCCTATTTCTGGCTTTTCCCATAACCCTTTTCAACCTCGCAGTTAAGAGGCCCTCCTTTAAAGGAGAGGCCATTTCACATGCTGCTATGTAATTTTCAAGAAACTTTATCATCCATGATATCAGGAAATTAATCTAAGGGCTTGTCTACACTACTCGCTGGATCGGTGGGCAGCGATTGATCCAGCGGGGGCCAATTGATGTGATAAATCAACCACTGAGCGCTCTCCCATTGACTCAATGAGCAGCACAAGCAGAGTCGACGGGAGAGCATCAGCTGTTGACTTACCGCAGTGAAGATACTGCAGTAAGTTGATCTAGGTATGTCGACTTCAGCTACGCTACTCATGTAGCATGCAGTAGTGTAGACCAGGGGTCTTCAAACTTTTTCCTCCACGGCCCCTGGCAGCGGAGGAAAAAGTTTGGAGGCCCCCCCCCGGGGCGGGTATGTCCACTGAAATTCCGCCGCAAAAAGCGGATGCTTCTGGCGGCAGCAGCATTTTGGTGGTCTAAAAATAGCGTGCCGGGGAGTTCAGCAGTCTCCCGGGCGGTCATGGTGGTGGCGCTGGGGTCTCGCGCACCCCTGGAGGTGGTCCCGCGCACCCCTGGGGGTGGTCCCGCGCACCCCAGAGTGTGCGCGCACTCCAGTTTGAAGACCACTGGTGTAAACAAGCCATAAAGAATGGGTCACCCAGCCCCAGTAGAGAGACTTTGCAGGGATTGTTGTGTTAATCCAAATCCCTTCACTAAAGAAATCTGGATGGTTATAACGGTCCCCATGAGCACACTGCTGTGAGCTGCAGCAGGAATTCCCACAAGGGGCTAGCCAGCTCTGCACTCTCAGGGTGGCCACCAACCTCACCCATGGCCACAGGTATTTCTCAAGTCTCTCCATTATTGTCACAGGTAAAATCATAACAAAAGGGGAAAAGACAGGAGGTCAGCCTGATGCTTGTCCGTTTTTCTCTCTTCCTTCACCCCTTGACTGGGTGCCTTCCTGTTTGGCTGGGCCATTGTTCTCATGCCCCTGGTCAATGTATTTCCCTTTGTGACTCTGAAACATGCCCCCACATACAGGGCCTGAAGCTGGGCCCAGTGGCAGAAGGCCATGTAGAAGCTTGTGCAAGGAGAAGCAGACAGGGGTGGCCTTGTGCTGTAACTGTCTCTCTGGAGGTGAAAATCAGCTCTGCAGGGCGTGAACATCACCATAGAAGAAGGAGGCGAGGAATGTGTTGGCCAAGCTAGGTATTTCTTTGTCCCCCATTTAAATGGGATTACCCTCCGCATTAAAGGGATTGAACTCCAGTCTCCCACTTGACAGGCCCGGATACTCACCCATATACTAATGAGGATGGGGCAGGGGTGGGATGGAACAGGGCACAGCTGGGCACTGTACAGAGATCCAAGGGACCAGCTATGGTCAGTGTACACTGTACCATGGGTCCTACCAGGCAACAACACCCCTGACTCTCTTCTGCTTCCTAAAGGCTTTGGCTGCAGCAACAGCCCTGGGAAAACAGCTGGCTCGCCTCCCATGCCCTTGCCCAGCAGGCCACCTTTGGGGGCTACACAGCCCCTCCCACAGCACCTGCCTGGGACCTTGCCCTCTCCGATGAGCTGCTCAGCACCTTTTTCCTCTCACATCTGGGTCTTTCTATCCTCCCCCTTCCACATTTCAGATGCTCCTCAAACGCACGCCATCTTGAACTCAGCCATGGCCCCTCTGGAGGGCCACAGCTGCTGATAGCAGTTTCTTACCACTGGATTCACGAGGAATGCGATTCGTTTTTGAATTTGCGCTGAGTTCTAAGTGACCTGCTTTGCCCAGGTGACTGTGTTTTATAATCCACGCTATCCAACAGCACTCTTTGGTCTTTCGCCAGTCTTAACGGCTTTCTCTGTAACAACAGCAGCCCTCAAGTTAAGCACAAGCCTCTTTGCTGCTCCATTTTTTCTCCCATATTTACTTTATTTCTGCACATAGAGGCTGGGAGGTGAGCAGCCTTACAAACAGCTGTACCAAGTCGGCAGCCCATGGAATGCTCAGGAGCAGGGGGGAAGAAAGCAGATCGTCCAAGTGCAGGTTGTACCACAGTAGGGCCTGTTGTGAGCTGTAGGGGAACTTTGCTTAATGTCCACATGCCAGTGATGCAGTGGGAGGGGAAGGAGGAATTGAGACGTTTGTGCAGGAAGATGCTGGTGTCACAACACAAAGGGGGCAGTTTCTTGCTTATCCTGCTCCTGCTTTATTTAACCTGCAAATGAATGTGGTGCGATTCCTTTCACTCCTAGTCCAGTTATCTTGAAAATACCACCAGCCTGTGGTTGCCGTGAAAACAATTTGTCATCCATACCTTGACCAGCAGAAGTCACATACGTTTCTGAATAATCCTTTCCACCAAAACAGCAGGATGTTGTCTTGTCAACAGGCAGCTTCACAGTCTGGATTCTTTTTCCTGTCTCAGGATCTAGACAGATCACTCTCCCTCCATCATAACAGGCTACCCAGAGTTTGCCTTGTGTATCAATACACATTCTATCAGGGATGCTTTCTTTCTTTTCTAGCTTACACATACTCCTGCGGTTGGAAACTTTTCCTGTTTGCAGATCATAACTAAAAGCATCCACAGAGTAGGACACGCTACCAATGCAAAAGAAAGTCTTGTGATCCAGTGACCAATCCAAGCCATTCTTAGGGAAGCCTGGCTCTCTCCAGGCCCTGTGCTTGGAAGGCTTTAGGTTGGAGTGCTCTCAGCTTTGCCTTAAGGAATTTTAGAGAGTAGCCAGAAACACCTTACAGAAGATTATTGACTAATTGCGGATGTGTCCATTTTAAGAACAAATCATAATGTACTTTTAAAAAGAAAGGTGATTTAAAGTTTAGCAGCTATAAATGGAGATCAGAAGGTTTGAGCTGCTCCGGAATCACCCCCGGAATGTAGCCATGAGACTTGCTCGTTTGTCATCTGCTCTGCCCCTCCCTTCCCTGTCCTTCTCCTCAGAGGGGTTAACAAGCCTGCTTTGGTTGCATAAAGTGACAGAAACTAATGAGTCATGCTTGGTAGCACGGCTAGCTTCACAGATGAGCGGTACAAAAGCATGCGTGCAGCTGGCCGGTTAGCTCAGTTGGTTAGAGCGTGGTGCTAATAACGCCAAGGTCGCGGGTTCGATCCCCGTACGGGCCACTTCTTTTGCAACGACGAAACCCTTTTCATTTACTCGGGGAAAGGGACGAAACAAACAGACACAACCAGCAAAAAGGACACGCGAGAACGTCTCCCCTTGCGGTCACCCCAGCGCTGTCATTCACCGACTAAGCAGAGGGAAGCGTCAAAGCCAGAGCGGGCGCTGGTCCCGTGTGCGAGAGCGGGAACAGGGACGCAGGCTGCGCTCCGCAAAGTTTGGCTCCCAGCAGCATTCAGCCGCCGCTGAGACTGGGGACCGGGGCTCATTGCCCAGCCCACTCCGGCTCCCGCAAGACATCCAGGAACCCGCCAGCTGTAGTGACGGAAGCGGCTGAGCTCGCCCTGTTCCTGCTGCCCAAGACCCTTTGCAACCCGAGGCAGCTGTGCCCGGCACGCAAGAGCAGAGCGGGGTTGTGAGCTATCCGACTGCTGCAGAGGGGCGAGAGGATTTTTTACTCCAGCGTCTTGCAACTCAAACGTCTGACGTTCTCGCGTGTCCTTTTTGCTGCTTGTGTCTGTTCGTTTCGTCCCTTTCCCCAAGTAAATGAAAAGGGTTTCGTCGTTGCAAAAGAAGTGGCCCGTACGGGGATCGAACCCGCGACCTTGGCGTTATTAGCACCACGCTCTAACCAACTGAGCTAACCGGCCAGCCACATAAATTATTTTCACGTCTATGGACTTCAGGAGAGCAAAATTGTCTCTGCAACATTTTCCCAGGACACAAATTGAAGTGTCTGTGCCATTAGGTAGGGATTTTCTAGCTGATTTTGTTGAACTTCAAACGTTTAAACAACCCTTCGGAGACCATATTTCTGAAGAAATAAATTAACCCAACACGCATGACTTCAGCATAATTAGTTACCAACAGTGCTGGGGGACATTAATAGTGGCTGACATGGGGAGATGACCCAATTCTCTTGTAAGGGTTTGTTAGAAAAGTGTAGTGAAGGGTAGACGGAATGCAGGGCGTGTAATGGTAATACAGCCTGATGAGGGGACAAAAAAAAACCCTAAATCAATTTAGTCCTTAGAGTACACGGTTAATCACCTAGCAGGAGGGAATCAACGTTAGCTCGTATGTAGTCGTGGCCGAGTGGTTAAGGCGATGGACTAGAAATCCATTGGGGTCTCCCCGCGCAGGTTCGAATCCTGCCGACTACGAAGAGCTTCCTCAGTTGATTCCGCTTTTAAATCTATTTCCTCCTGCCCCGACACAGCATAACGCGGCCGTTGTCAGTTCGAGACGCCTTGCTCCAAAGCCTCATAAGAAATGTATCGCTCATGACACCAGCAAAAGTACACTCCAAAGTACGAGTCCCGGCGAGATGCTCCGCTGGGACGATTGTGTTAATTTAACCTCTCCGGAGCTGGCAAAGGGAAGCCCAGAAATTCAATGGAAACCACAAGCAGGAATGGGAGACTTTAGCACAGCTGCTGTATGCGTGCTGCAGGTCGGGCTGAGCTTCGCCGGGCACCCCAAGGCGCTAGCAAAAAAGTACAACGCCTCGGATTCACCTTTTCATGCCCCTCGGGCAGGCTGAAGTCTTTGTCTGATTTTTCCTTTTAACAATGTCACCCCCCCTCCCCCGTTTTGGTTGCTTTGCAGCAGTCACTCGCCTTGCTTTGCAACAATCACCCTGTCTTCCTCACTGCTAAGGGCTTTAAACTCCCTGCCCCTCCCCTCGGCTCTGAGGGATAGAAATTGGCTTGTGCAGACATAGACTGGCGAGTTAGTTACTGGAAGGGCACGGGGGACTCAAAGCCACGAGCAAAAAAAACCTAGTCGATCTCTTGGCCTCGGCAGCCTTTATCCTTTGGCCATCGGAATTACTGGCTCCTACAGTCAGCAGTAGGCACTCTGGCTCAGCTGGTTAAAACCTAATACTCATTTGATCTGCAATTGCACCGCCTGAGTGCTGTCTAGACCTACCCTCAGAGACAACAGTCTCCATGCGGGTCCTACCAGCTTTAGCCACCCTTGCAAAATGAGAACCCATATTTCAGTGGCTGGAGCCGTGATACAAGTGCCAGCACAGGGAGAAATCATCCAGTCTGCTGGAGTCACTGGTGAAAAAAATCCCAGGGCACTGGCTATACTGTCTTCGCCCACGAAAGCTTACCCTCCTAAATAAGAATCAGAGGGGTTGCCGTGTTAGTCTGGAATTGCAGAAGTGACAAAGAGTCCTGTGGCACCTTAAAGACTAACTAAAGTATTAGAGCATAAGCTTTCGTGGGCTAATACCCACTTCGTCGGATGCATCCGATGAAGTGGGTATTAACCCACGAAAGCTTATGCTCTAAAATTTTAGTTAGTCTTTAAGGTGCCACAGGACTCTTTGTCGCTCCTAAATAAGACTCTTTGTGTCTATACTAGTGGCTCAGCAGTAGCCCAGCTACACCACTACTGGCCATTGTAGGAGGGCAGTTACCGATTTTGCTGTTGTAAAAAACGCCAGCTGAGAGTTAGGGAAACCTAAAATCCTACCTCACCTGCTTGGCTCAGATTGACGGGACAATTAAAAGAAAAGTTCTGTCTCTTATTTTGCATCAACTGCGCTCCTTCAGCCAAGACTCCTGCTGTGCAGATTTTTACTAATGTGGAGGAAAATACGAAATTGCATTTGTAGAGTGCCAGATTTCTATAGTAAAAACATTTGAAACCTCAGGATAAATTGAGGTTATTGCTTCGGAGAACAAACGAAAAAAAGAAGCCTGTTGTCAGAAGTGGGATTCGAACCCACGCCTCCAGAGGAGACTGCGACCTGAACGCAGCGCCTTAGACCGCTCGGCCATCCTGACAGCTGTGAAACAAGTAGGACAGGTCTACAGATAGAAACAATTAATTGGGTCAAGATCACATTTTTCTTTGCACAGTATTTAGATTTCAGAGTGATCTATGTATTTTTTTTTTTTCCTAAACGCCCTCCCTCAATAGTAAATTCTTGCAAGGCAGATTTCTGGATGCAGCTGCCACCTTGTGGCCTTCTCCTCTCACACATTTCCATACATCTTCCAGAGTAACATAAAGTGTATATGCGTATGGCTTTGTAAACATAAAGACAGTTCATTCTGGGTTTCTTGTGTGGAAGATACTAGGATTGGTTTTCTCTCTCAGGTAATTGATACAGGCATGCTGACTGCCCTACCCTGCATAATTATAGCTCATCGGTCCTAAATACTTTGGATGTGAAGCATTCAATGAAATTAGGAAGCAATTTTCCTTTATGGATAGGTTGACTACTTTCTGCTGTTCAGAGCAACAAGGATTCAGTTCATCCATCAAATACAGTGACTAGTCACTTCCCGGCACATATTCAGTCATTATCACTTGCAGATTGTTACTTCCTATAAGATTTGGTACTGATTTAAAATGTTTACAGCAAGACCTTTATTGATTGCAGCCCTGCCATTGACTAGTGTGTTCAGTATTATTTCTACTTAATTGCAGAAAAAGATTCCAGAAAGTATTATCAGAATTTTTATTATGAAGAGATCGCTTATTCACAGTGTAGATAGAAAAATGAACACAACCCTCAGAGCCATTTCAAACTTGCAGTTAATTCAGCCTTTTGTTTTATAAGTAATAGTAAAAAAAAAAAATGAAAGCAAGGTCACAGTCATAATTTTTCCAATACTATTCCTTAAAATGTCTAGATAACACCAGGGCTCCTATACATGGACTGACATTTCTGTTAGTGACCATTTTAGAAAATAAATATCTTGCTCCTCCTATTTGTGCCTCTAACACAGAAACCTGTTTTATTATGACCATTACTGAGGAAACAACCTAAAAAAGTTAATATTTGATCTTTATGGTCAGGTCCCATCAAACACTATATACCCTTTACCGCTCCTTTAATGATATGCAAAGGCTGCTTCTTTTTTAAACTGAAATATCACATTCTCAAGTCTCTTGATGCTTGCAGACTTTAGCATCTTGGAAAATATAACTACAGCTATCAACCATAGCTCTGACTGCACCTGAAGGCTTTCCTGCCACTAGCTAAGTGGGGAGAGGGTGTCACATAATGTAGCATCACATTCTTTTGTTCTTCCAAAAACTTGCGTGAGCCCTCTATCAAAGAGAAGGTGAGGACCTGACATGCCTAATAGGAAAAGATACACTTGGATACAAACAACTAGAATTATACTGCAGTTCTATTGTTCTGACACTGTGTGATGGGGTGCACTCACTTCTCTTGGGTGCCTTCTGTCAGTCAGGTGTGAACCTGCACTCTCTTTCTGCTCCCAACTCCCATGCCAGTTGCTAATCTTGTCAGGCAGCTCTTTAGTGGCTCAACCCTCTAACTAAGTGACAGTCTAAACAAGACACATAAAGGTGTAAAAGGTCCAACAGGGCCTGTACCTGGGCCCTTGTTACCATCTTTAGTCCTGTCTCTGGGCTCAAGCCTCAGCCCCTTCTAGGCTAGCTTTAAGTCTGTATCTGCCTTGGTATAGAGCACTGGCCCCAGGGCTTTTCTCCCTAGAGATTCTTTAAGTCCTGCCTTCACTTGGGCCTCTAAACAAGTCTTATTCCCTTTTTAGGACTTAGCCCACCCTGCCAGTGGCTGGAGGAACCTGAGCCTGCCCAGTATTCCAGGTCCCCACCCAGGGACCTACAAATATTTGCTTGTGCTGCTTCCTTTAACTTTGTTGCTGCTTCTGCATTCCCTGAGCCACTTCCCACATAGCCCCTTTCTCTTCACCCTTACCTCAGGGCTAAAGTTCTTCCTCACAAAATGCCAATGTCACCAGAACCCATCTTCTGGTTCTCCCTTGAGATCCATCAAGGAGCACCTTCCTCGCCCATAGAATATCAGGGTTGGAAGGGACCTCAAGAGGTCATCTAGTTCAATCTCCTCCTTAAAGCAAGAACACCACCAATTAAATCGTCCCAGCCAAGGCTTTGTCTAGCTGGATCTTAAAAACCTCTAAGGATAAGATTCTACCACCTCCTTATGTAACCCATTCCAGTGCTTCACCACTCTCCTAGTGAAATAGTGTTTCCTAATATCCAACCTAGACCTCTCCCACTGTTTCTTGTTCTGTCATCTGCCACCACTGAGAACAGCCTAGCTCCCAGCCTAGCTGAATCCTCTTTAGAACCACCCCCTTCTGATAGTTGAAGGCTATCAAATTCCCCTCACTTCTCTTCAGCAGACTAAATAACCCCAGTTCCATCACCCTCTACTCGTAAATTGTGTGTTCCATCATTTCTGTTGCCCTCCGCTGAACTCTCTCCAATTTGTCCACATCCCTTCTGTAGTGGGGGGACCAAAACTGGACTCAATACTGCAGGTGTGGCTTCACCAGTGCCAAATAGAGGGAAATAATTGCTTCCCTCAATCTGCTGGCAATGCTCTTACTAATACAGCCCAATATGCTGTTGGCCTTCCTGGCAACAAGGACACACTGTTAACTCATATCCAGCTTCCTATCCACTGTAAACCCCAGGTCCTTTTCTGCAGAACTGTTGCTCAGGCTGGAACAGTGCATGGCATTCTTCCGTCCTAAGTGCAGGGTTCTGCACTTGTCCTTGTTGAACCTCATCGGATTTCTTTTGGCCCAATCCTCCAATTTGTCTTTGTCTAGGTCACTCTGGACCCCATCCCTACCCTCCAGGTATCTACCTCTCCTCCCAGCTTAGCATCATCTGCGAACTTACTGAGGGTGCAATCCACTCCATCCTCCAGATTGTTAATGAAGATATTGAACAAAATCAGCCTCAAGACCGACCCTTGGGGCACTCCATTTGATACAAGCTGCCAGCTAGACTATTGATCACTATCCGTTGAGCCCGACAATCTAGCCAGCTATCAACCTTATAGTCCACACTTTTTGAGATGAGGGCCATATTAGATTTTTGAAGGGGCTTCACGGGCCGCTGCCGTGGCCCTCCCTTTACTCCTATGGCTGCTGCCGTGACCTCCCTCCCTTTGCTTCTCTGGCTGCGCCTCAGGGGCACTCACCCCTCCGCACACGGTGCTGCCGGCAGCAGCTTGCGCGGGGGGACAGCGCTGCTTTGTCATGTGTCGGCTCAGCTGGGGGTACAGTGATCAGATGTCCCGATTTTATAGCAACAGTCCTGATTTTTGGGTCTTTTTCTTATATAGGCTCCGATTATCCCACACTGCCTATCCCAACTTTTTTACACTTGCTGTCCAGTCACCCTAGCTGGAGGGCCAGACAAGTCAATACCATGGGCAGGATCCGGCCCCCGGGTCATAGTTTGGAGACTCCTGTTATAGTCCATTCATCCATACTTTCTTTAACTTGCTGGCAAGAATAGGGTGGGTGACCATACTAAAAGCTTTGCTAAAGTCAAGACATAGCATATCCATCGCTTTCCCCATATCCACAGAGCCAGTTATCTCACCACAGAAGGCAACCAGGTTGGTCAGGCATGACTTCCCCTCGGCAAATAGATGTTGACTGTTCCTGATCACCTTTCTCTCCTCTAAGTGCTTCAAAATGGATTCCTCGAGGGCCTGCTCCATGATTTTGCTGGGGACTAAAGTGAGGCTGACCAGTCTGCAGTTCCCCGGGCTCTCTTTCTTTCTTTTTTTAAAGATGGGCACTGTATTTGCCTTTTTCCAATCATCCAGGATCTCCCCCAATCACCACTAATTTTCAAAGAATATGACCAGTGGCTCTGCAATCACATCAGCCAATTCCCTCAGCATCCTTGGATGCATTAGATCCGGACCCACAGACTTGTGCATGTTCAGATTTTCTAAATAGTCCTTAACCTGTTAACTCACCATTGAGGGCTGCTCACTTCCTCCTTATACTGTGTTGCCCAGTGCAGCTGTCCGGGAGCTGACCTTGTCTGTGAAGACCGAGGCAAAAAAAGCATTGAATGCTTAAGCTTTTTCCACATCAGTCACTATATTGCCTCCCCCATTCAGTAAGGGGCCCATTCTTTCTCTGACCTTCTTGTTGCTAACATACCTGTAGAAACCCTTCTTGTTACCCTTCACATCCCTTGCTAGCTGCAACTCCAGCTGTGCCTTGGCCTTCCTCATTACACCCCTGCATACTCTAGTCTAGACGCAATAAATCAATTCCTGAGCGCTCTCCCTGTTGACTCCAGAACTCCACCGCCACGAGACGGGTAGGTAAAGGTCACGTGTGTGCGCGCGCGCGCAGTTGACTCAGTGTTGTGAAGATGCCACAGTAAGTTGACCTAAATACATCGGCTTCAGCTACGCTATTTGCGTTGCTGAAGTTGCGCATCTCAGGTTGATCCCCACCGCAGTGTAGACCTGGGCGTAGATATAAAACATCTGCTTGAGAAGTACAAAGAAATATAAATAAAATTTGTTAAGCTAAAAATTGTCTTTTTCAAACTTATTTCTTCTATTGTTTTATTCCCCTCCTCCCCTTTCCATTCTACCCATTTCTATCATTTTCCCTTTTGGCATTTTTCTCTGAAAAACAACATCTTTCCTTCCTTCCCATTCATCCCGTCCTCTTCTCCACCCTCTTGCTCTTTCCTACCTCACACTCTTCCTTTTTGCTCCCCTCTTCTTCTGTCCCATTTACTCCCAAGTTCTCTCTCATTCTAATAAGGTGAAAAGAAAACCTTTAGTCCTATTTTGGGGAAAGGGGGGGAGGTTTAAACACACTTCTTTATAGTTAAAGAGAATCAGTTTGACTCAGAAGTATTAAAACAATCGATTTATTTGTAGTTTTATTAGTCTTTATGTATACTGTTTCTAAGCTGAATATAAAAATTCAAAAATCCAATAGCAGCTCCTCCTGGAGCAGTTTTTATAACAATTCTAGTTATTGCTCCCATAAGAACTAGCTACTTTAAATACAGGCCCTTTGTTGAAAACTCTCTGGTTGCCTCCAGGCCCTGGATCGTGTTCAAGCTCTTTGCTGTAAGAGGCAGTTAGATGCCAAAGAGAATTTTGAGGTCAGCCAGAGTAAGTTTGGTGACAGAGTCTCCTGTGCCCGACAACACTTGTTGAGCCAGATCTTTCTTCTTGGTTTGGAGCTGTGAGATCTTTTCCTCCACTGTCTCTTCACAGACGAATCTAAAACCCAAAGCATCACATCACCCTAATTTCTGGAAATATCAACATTTCAAGCTTCCACCCCCTTGCAACTTCCATGGACTTGCCTTGTTTTCAAGAAAAGGGGACCAAAGCATTTTTATAGAACCTCTCATGCAGTGTCAGACTCACAATGCAGCCACCACTATTTATCCTACTAAACGTTTATAGGTTTGTAATTTGAAACTTCAATTTTTAATTATAAGGAAATAAATTTGAGTCCCTGACCAATCCCTCCTTGAATCATCGTTCTTATTGATATTAAAGGTTTCCAAAAATAGAGGGGCACATTTGGAATCAAGAGTTTGAAGATCATATTATATACATGGAACTATATTTGTTTGTCCTTATAATGAGTGTCTTGATGAAAGCAAATGGGCTGGTGGCTGAACTGCACTCAGCAATGGAGAGAGACCCAAGGCATTCATCAAGCCGTTAAAGGACAAGAGCAGGATTGGGCTTTGACCTGTTGAAAATCAATTTCAGATCAGCAGTCAGGAGGCAAATTCCAGAAACATTCACTTGAAGCAGCCTCTGTGTCCTGCGCACAGCCCTGAAGTTCAGAAACAAACATCAAAGCAAGCGCATGTCACCCTTCATTGAAGCCAAGACTTTATAAGGCTGTTAGCTGTCACATCACTGCTAACTCAGGAGTTTAGAACAGCTGACCCTGACCTGTGTATCACCACATCATTCTTCTGCCCCACTCGGTATATGCGGTCACATGCCTGATCTTCAAGTGCAGGATTCCTGCAAGGTAAGAAAACTGCTGAGAGTCTAGTGGCTTGTTAATCTTAGAAACAATGAAGACACGTCCTTATCCTCAGCTCATGTGTCCCTCTGCCCATTATGCTGCTTATTCCTGCTATACAAGAAACCTGACCTCTTCCCAAACTCCCTTGTTGTTCTGAATACCAGACAAGGCACCGCTAATCAGATTCTCCCTATGCCCCTGCTGAAGGTCTACCACCTTCCCCACTGTTGCTTGCATTACACAAAGGAATTGCTATACCAGAAATCAGACCAGTGGCCCAGCTAGTCTAGTTTTTCTGTCTGACCACGGCCAGTACCAAGTGCTTCAAACAAAGGTGCAAGAAACTGCATAATAAATAATTAGCCTGGTTAGAAATTTCAAACCTTGATTTTTTTAATATAAAAAAGGGACAATTTTTTCAACAACATTTTAATGAAAAACTTATCCCATTGTTTGACCAACCCTAGTGGACAGATAAAGTATAACCTGCCCACGACAGAAATGTCTTCCTTACCCTTATTGCTTAGTAGTTGGCTTATATCCTGAAGGTTAAGAGGTTTTTTTTGTTTGTTTTTTCAAATCTAGCCAAAACAACTGTAGATATTGTACTTAACCACATAAATGTCAAACAGTCTCGCATCCTACTTAGCTCTTGCCTCAACATCTAGTGGCAAAGAGTTCCAAAGCTTAATTGTACATTGGTAAAAAAAATAAGTACTTCCATTTATCAATTTTAAATTTGATGTCTTTCAGTTGCACTGACTGTTCTTTTGTTCTTGTATTATGAGAGAGGGTCAAATGGGACAGGCTGATTTACCTTCTCTGTACCATTCTTTGTTTTGTTTCTCTCTACTGCATCCACTCTCATTCTTCTCTCTAAACTGAAGAGTGCAAATCCTTCCAGTCTCTCCCCACACAGGATTTTCTCTATGCCTCTAATCATTTTCTCTCTAGGTATCTACAAGACCATCATCATCATAGTCTGTAAACTATCTCTGAAACCCATCTATTTCTTCCCTATCCCCCACACTGCACTCCCCCACACTTTTTTTGAGATGGGATGGCAAGAATTGAACAGTCTTCCAGAGGAAGGTGTACCACTGACTTACATAAGAGAATGTTAATATTCCTAGGGTTGCTTTGCATTATACTCCTTACACATCCTAACATTTAGCTGCATACTTTCATTAGATGTCACTGTGGCAAGCTTAGTTCTTTTTCCCCCAAGCAGTTAGCAACTTTGGAACCCTGCAACAAGTCTGAGTTGTTCAAATTACTGGTACCAATGCACGTTACCTCACACTTTAATTTTCATCTCTCGTTGAGTTACCATTCACTTCACTTTAGCAGATCTCTTCAAAGTTCCTTAAAAGTCTACTCTAGTCTTAGGCAAGAATCATCTCTTACGTATTTGTACAGCACCTAGCACCATAAGGCCCTGATTCATGACTGGGGCCTGTGGGCACTCCCATAATACAAATAATAATTCTGCTAAAAGTTAGAATGATTGCTCCTCTACAGTCCTGCAATATAAGCAGCTGATTTATATGAAAGATGGCATATTTTTCCTAGTAACTCCAACACTCCATTCCACACTCCTACAGAGCTCTTGGAGGTATGCTCTCCAGTCACGGTGATTAGCTGCTTTCTAAATCTATCACTTACCAATCTGTTCCAAAACAAGCCTCTCAGCCCCAGATATTTTTATTTTCAGAACAGATTACTTCTGGGATAGGCACCTCTCTGATCGCTTCATGGCAGACTAAGCATTAATCCTCTGCGCTATTCTTATCCACTTGAATAGTTTGTTTTAGTGGAGCTTTGCTGCCATTTTTCACAGTAGTGGGTGTCAGACTGGGTCATGAGTTGAATTGTTCTTGAAAGTTTCATTTTAAAAACATTTTACCTTGACAGGCAAGTAATTTCAGGGATGGAAAAGTAGGACCATGTGTTTTATCATTCAACCTGATACTTCCTTCTCTCATGCAGTTTGTAAGCACTCATGTTACCCATGCTGAAGTAAAGAGCCACTCTGCCCTCAAAGTTTCCATCTCACTTTACCAGTGCATGTCAAGAAGGAAGAGGTGGTTTCCTCCAGTTAAGTTAAGGCCAACGCCTCCAGCCAGAAGCGAGATCAACATCACCTTCAGCAAAGAACAATAAGAGAGAAAGACAGGTTACTTTCATAGACTCATCTATTCCAAGGCCAAAAGGGAACATTGTGATCACCTAGTATGACCTCTTGTATAACACAGGCCATTGAACTTCCCCAGAATAATTCCTAAAGCAGATCTTTTAGAAAAACATCCAATCTTGATTTAAAAATGATCAGTGTTGGAGAATCCACCACAATCCTTTGTAAATTGTTCCAATGGTTAATTACTTTCACTGTTCAAAATGTACACCTTATTTCCAGTCTAAATTTGTCTAGCTTCAACTTCCAGCCATTGGATCCTGTTATACCTTTCTCTGTTAGACTGAAAGGTCCATTATTAAATATTTGTTACTCATGTAAATACTTATACAAATATAATCAAGTCACCCCTTAACCTTCTTTTTGTTAATCTAAATTAAATAGATTGAGCTCTTTGAGTCTATCACTATAAGGCATGTTTTCTAATTCTTCAATAATTTTGTGGCTCTTCTCTGAACCTTCTCCAACTTATCAACTTCCTTCTTGAATTGTGGGCAACAGAACTGGTACAGTATTCCAACAGTGGTGGCACCAGTGCAAATAGAGAGGTAAAATAATCTTGCTGCTTTAAGGGGACTATTCACAAACAAGTTAATGCCCCATTTAAACTAGATTTTGGTTCAAGACAAAGATTACAGCTGCCTTGTGTACATTTAGTGCAGCAGAAATTGGATTGACAACTCTGGAGACTGAACCTATCTGCAAGACTGTAGAGCCTGGAGAGCAGTAGGGCAGGCTTCCCCCAGGCATCGCTATATTTCTCCTTACTGAGAGGGATGACCTCTAAGTGTAAAGGAAGTTCAGTTACCATCCATTTTGTGAGTTTTGGCAACGTGGATCTCCTTTGCACTAGGAAATGGATCAATACCTCCTCTAACTCATCTCACTGAGGACATTAACAGTCAACAGATGGTAGATACCCAAGAGATGGCCGCTAGACTGGGGGGACCTAGTAACTGCTTGTTTGAGGGAAGCTGGTGTCCTGCACTGCTTTAACAATGCCACCAGCAGGGGACCTGGTGCCTCTTGGTTTGAGGTTACAACCTGCAAGGAGCAAAGATTCATTCTGCAGCTATCAGCCAGTGGCTCTCCAAACCTCCGGTGAGGAAGACTGTCTCCACTAGCACTTTTGTGGGTGACATTTTTGCCAGTTAGGGGTCTGAAAAAACATCCCGGACTGACCCAAGTTTCATTGACAAAAGTGGTGGTGTGGACAGTGCTATGTCAGCAGGAGACGTTCTCCTGCTAACATAGCTACTACCGCTTGTTGGAGGTAATTTAATTATTCCAGCAGGAGAGCTCTCTCCCACTGGCATAGAACGGCTACACAGGACACCTTACAGAGGCGCAGTTGCTGTAAGGTCTGTAGTGTAGACATGGTCTTAGACCAGTTAAAGTGCCATCAGATTCATTGTGCTGTTTGCCCCTTCCAAACACAGATTTTACTCTAGAGGGAACAGCCGGTCCAGTGAATTGCAGAAACTTCCACGAAACATTCAGAAAAAAAAAATGTGCACAGAGAAATGTCCAACCTGCACTCAGACTACCCAGCCATCTGAAGTTCCAAGTAGACAGAATTTCAGAAACTGTCATAGATGAGACGGAAATCTTCATCTCTAAACTGCCATGGCCTTGGATATATTTTTTTAAATTTTGGCCCAATCTGAATGAACCAGTTACAAATGTCTCAGTTGGGTCACTCCATTTTAGGCAGAGGTAAAGTGTGAATTCTCCCCCATCCCCGCCAACTTAGTATCCTAATCCTTAGACTTGGGTCTTGCCCACCTGGTTTTCAGATTGCCTCAAAGACTCTCCACATGCTTGTGGCATGTGAAGTCTAATAAATACTGTAGTGTTCATTTGGCTCTGTTTGTAATGAACCTAACATCCCTCTTCCTTCCATAAATCAGTGGTAGGTGACTGAACAACTGAGATTTCGCATGAAGTACCACATGTGCTGGAGAAAAGGCTGTAGGGAACAATCCTACAATGGCTCCCATGTCATGGGAGGAGTATGATCCAATACATCTTTTATGTCATCAATCTGCACTGGGGTAAGTTAGGAACAGTTTCTACCTGATCTGAATTGCCTACTTTCTCCACATCCTAAATCTTGCAGATACAGCTTAATGTTAACAGAGGCTTTGGTAGGATTGGGTACCAGCAAGCCTTTAACTGGCCTGAGAGGCATTTCTTAGTATGGAAGATTAATACAAGCATAACACCAAATAGTGTGTATACCAGAGCTGCTCCCATTTACTGACGTCTGGCTTTTACAGCTACACCCTTCCACCATGAACACATACCTTGATGCCTGATATAGAACCTGGCCCAGCAAATCCAATCATAAAGAAAAGTAACTGCCCCAGCTATTAATAGCTGCGTTGAACACAGCTTTCCTGATCCCAGTTCATACCCGAGGCCCTTTGGGATTGTTATTGAACTCTTCCACCAAATCCATCCTTTGCTTAGGATTGACAGAGCCATCCACCGTGGCATACTTCAGCCCTTGATGCTCAAGGTGTACTGCCACAATCTTCAGCATGCTAGTCCACTGAGACACAATGACACTGGAGAGAGACACAACAGAGTCCAAAACAAGCATCAGGTATACTGTAACAAGCCTACTATGGTCATGAATTACATCTGTTTATCTTCTCTAGCTTCGGGTTTAACATCGATGCCCATCACCATAGTATGTAAGTGCTTCCCAACAAAATCAACAGCAAAGTCCTTAGAGGGACTTCATGGAACCTAGCTCCCTTTCCTTTTTGGGGTCAAAACTCTGCTTGGGGTAGGTCAAGTTTTTGGATTTGATTTGGGTTTTTTTGGGCGGGGGGGAGATTTAATGGTAGAAAGGTGCTTGTTGCATGTCATTCTTCTGCTGGAAAGGCTTTTTTGAAGGTGGCTTTGGAGTGTTCCCTACAAGACAAACATATTCTGAATTCACCTGATCTCATCTGTAAATGTATCCTATAAGTGGCTTACATTCAAGATGAAGATGAGGTATCTGAGGAGTGACTGCCGCTGTGTATTCTAGACATCCAGAACTGTATCATCAGACCTAGCAGACACTTGATTTGCATGTGCAATTCCGGCAGCTGCGCCTGGAAGTCAGGTAAGCACATGGGCAGACACAAATCATTTCTTCCTCATATATCTGAGTGTGCTTTTTGCACACGAATGGTCAAAAATCAGGCACCAGTTTCCAGCTGGCACAGGTAGCGACTATTCCTCTTTACTAACAACTTGACCAAAGAGCAAGGGGTGACTAAACAGCAACCGCACCTCCGGCAAATGTCCATTTGAGCACAGTGTGTTTATTCTGAGGCAGAAAGACTAAGCAAGCTGTTTCTCACTGCAGTCAGGGATCCTTCCACAAGACTATTCTGACACACAATCTGGAGATTTCCCCCTAGCCTGCACCAAACATTAACTGTCCTGGAACAGTCCATTGCAAAGAGTTTCTCCAGTATTTTCAGATGTGCAACCCTTTTAATAGGACACCCAAATCCTGCATTTAGATATTTATAGCAGCTCTTTGGAGCACCAGTGAAGTACTAAGAAGCACGGGTGCTAATCTCAGCATATGAATATATATTTCTGAGAACTGTTATGATTGCTCCTAAATTCTATTCTAACCAGGTTCTTAGGAGGCACACACCGCTGCAGGATCTGAACACCTACACGCACCATTTAGGGATCAAACTGAACTAATCTTCCCTTCTCCCAACCATAATCACTCTTTGGTACTTCATGTAATAAAGAAAATGATCCCCCACAAGTTATAGATCAGGGAGCTTCTCCCTCCCTCCCTGAGGTCTCTCTCATGAGAGAATCAGATGGCTTATTTGAAAGAGATTCTGCACTGCCCCATGTCAGTCTTGTGTCCTCCCACACACCACACCTCCTTGCCTTACATCCTAAATCACCATTTCCCAAAGTGAGATACATGTCTCCCTGTGAGGTGTGAAGGACTGGCGGGAGGGCCAGGGAAGACTTATACATTAAGTGGGGTGGGATTGTTTTCATTTTCCTGAAGTTGGGCTCAGCTTTCAAAAGTTTGGGAAGTGCTGACAAACACAGATTTACCGCACCCCATGATTTTTTAATTTTATATGCATCTTCTCCCAGATTCTTCGGTATGACTAAAACAATTCTATTATACCCAGGAGAATATTGCCCACCTGGTTTTCAGATCGCCTCAAAGACTCTCCACATGCTTTAACCCTGAATTCACATCCACCTAGCTCCCCAAAGTCTCCTCTCCTCTAAGTCTCCTCTTCAGCTTCCCACGTGCTTTCACACACAGCCAACAGCTTGAAATGTTGCGATACTGTGGACATTTCACTTTTCGAGGGGTTTTTCTAGCTGATCATCTTGTCCATTCTTCCCCCTGCCCACAAAAATGCACCCAGAAAGGGAGGTATTACCACACTTACCTCTTCTGGGTTTTCGAGTGACTTTGGATAGTCTTCAGTTCAGCCAAGAGATGTGATAGCTGCAGGAAAAGAAGTTAGTCAACTTGCTGTAGAGCCAGTAGAGCCTGCACTTTACCACTGGATACACAGGAAAGGCCGAATCCAGACTTAAGTGAGGTCTCCCACTTGGCTACCTGAGGTAGCTACCCAGGATGTTAACAGATGTTTTGTAAACCTGATTTTCCCTTCATGAACAAATTTACATTATTTTAAAGAGTTAGTAATCCACAGATACTTGGTTTAGGTAAGTCAGTGGCATTCACCCTTTCCAGACTACTGTATCCCTTTCAAAAGTCTGATTTATCTTGTGTACCTCAAGTTTCATCTCACTTTAAAACTAGTTGCTTATAAAATCAAGCATAAAAAAAACAAGTGTCACAGCACACTTACTGAAAAATTGCTCGCTTTCTCATTTTTACCATGTATTTATAAAATAAATCAATTGGAATATAAATATTGTACTTACATTTCAGTTTGTAGTAGAGCAGTATAAACAAGTCATTGTCTGCATGAAATTTTAGTTCATACTGACTTTGCTAGTGCTTTTTATTTGCCTAGTTTTACAACAGGCTGAGTTGATGTACCCCCTGGAAGACCTCTATCTATCTACACTTATGGGTGCACATATCTCAGTGGTTCTCAACTAGGGGTAAGTTAACACTTACATTTTTACTCAGTGTCACTATACAATGTTGCAAAAGGGTAATTTAACTCTGTAAAAGCAAGTAAGTTGTAATTCGCTCTTGTAACTTTTTACTGTAGCTACTGTGACTTTTTAGATAATTCTTCGTCAGTAACAGTAATAAGACCACAAGACATGGAAAACATGATCAGAAATCAAGAGTTACAAATATGTTTTGTAGGAATCAAACTTCCCATGTGAACCCATGTCATAAGTATAAAGTAGCCTAGAATTACTGTTTACCTGTAAGGGGTTAAGCTAAAGGTAACCTGAGAGGTGGACAACTGACCAATGAGAAATTCCTCAGGAGACAAAAGATTTTGAGTTTCAGTTTCTCTCTGGGTCTCTTCTCTGTAACTCGGCTATGGGATGAATCACACTTACTTCTTTCACTGTAACTATAAGCTTTCTATCCAGTAACAAGTAAGGTAGTCAGTAAGTTTACCTTCTTTTTATCACTTGGAAAATTCTCCAGTTGGTAGAAATTTCTCTCTGTGTTTCTCTAATAGTGTAAAGCTTCAGCAGGAGGAGAAATTCGGGGATGGGGTTGTCTTTAACTCTTTATTGATTATTGTAGTGCTGTTCTACTGATTTTCTATAAGGGATTTATTCCTCTCTTTTTCTTTAATTAAAATCTTTCTTTTAAGAATTTGACTGCTTGTTTTCCATTGTGTGAGATCCTGGTTTTGGATCAGGCACGTCTCGCAGAATCAGGCGAGGTTTGTTTTTTTTTCTCTCAAGCTTCCCAGGGAAGGAAGAAGTTTGGGGGGCTTAGTGGAAAGGGAAAGAAGGGTCCCAAACTCCCCTTTGTCCTAGTTTTTGGATAACTGAGTTTGGTGGTGGCGGCATACCAGGTCCAGATACAGGAGAAGTCTGGGGGGAAAAGTTTTAACCTAAGCTGGTAAAATAAGCTTGGGGAGTTATTTCTTTTTTCATGCGGGTCCCCACATCTGTACCCTAGAGTTCAGAGTGGGGAGGCAATCCTGACAACCCAGGCTAGTACTGCTCCCCTTCTCTCACCCATTATCTAAAGGTTTTAGGGACCACTTTACTGCCACCTCCCTTCCTCTACCTAGAAGTTCTGTACTGTCTCAAGGGTCTATTGTTTGAAATGGGCATTGAGAGTTTACCAGTATGGTAGATCCCGAGTGTCTTGGTGGTTTTGTTGCAGATACTCTTTTCTTATAGCCTCCTATGCAGTTTGACAGGTTGGAATCTCCCTGAAATAGGTTCATCTGTACATCCATCTACCCATCCCCAAACTGCTGACCCAGCCATCTAGGCCACTATAAACATATCATGCTACCAAAATTCACTAAAAACAAATGTATGGCCTTCCAAGATATGTGACAGAACCACAGCCAGCATACTTTGGTGCTTTCTCTGGTGACTTCAAAGAGATCCATGCTGAAAGCCTTGCCATTGAGATAGACAGTAGACTTTGGGGTGGGACTTTGGAGTTCAGACAAAGTCAAAGCACTAAGGTGTTCTTCTAAGGAGAGGGAAAGGCCTTCGCTGTTCAAGTTAGCTTGGTCCAGGGCCTGCAAAAGAGTGAATAAGCAGATATAATACAGAATGAGAGCCACATACACTACAGCAGATAGTAACAGAAAGCATCATCTGTGTGCTATTAACAACTTTTCGAGCTTGCCTCAGGGACTGTTCTCCTCCCTGGGTGTACACCCACAAGATGGAGCTGCTTCTTATGATCAGGAGATAAAGCCATGCTCTGTCTCCAAATCACAGTTGAAACACATAGTTTAGAGGGTGGTGAATCACAATCTATAGCACTTCACCTCTGAAGCCTCCCTATAAGATGGGTAAGCTTTAGACTCATTTTACAGATGGGAAAATTGAGGTAGAAGAGAAAACTTGTCCAATTCTCAGGGGGTTGGTGTTGGACATGGGAATGGAACTCATAAGTGTGGTCTATAGAGCTTTACCATGTGACCTGTGTCGGCCACTTTTATCTTAAATCTGAAAGGTTAAAACCTCAAGAAATTATGGCCTAACATGAAAGATACTTCAATCTGCTCTACATTATATAAGTCACGTACAGTGCCTGGCCTCTTGGCAAGTTGCTCACTTGTGGAGGCCACATCTGCAATGTTCAGTGCTTAACTAGCACTTTAATGTACCCTATTGCAGACCCATTCATTCTTTAGTCCCAGGAATTTCTAAAACAATGCCCTCAATTCATTTAGCATACATATCAATACCAGATGGCACACATGCCCCCACCCGTTCAATGTCACAAGCATGACATTTCAGTAAGTGACCAAGGTAGTAGTAGGGGTCAGCAAATAAAAGATCATGTCGTGGATCGGGCAATATGACTCTTAATATGATTCTGGTAAAACTGCTTCTACAATGCAGCGTTCAGACCTCAATACAAGAAAGAGACTAACTCAGGTGGATTCAGAGAAGGAAAACAAAATTGTTAGTTTAAGGACAAAATTTAGTAGCCATCTAAACTGGCTAAGACTAGGAGAGAAGAGAGGACACAACAGTCAACAAATATTTGTCAAAGTAAACACCAAGAATGGAGAAGAATTTACCAATGGAACCTGTAAGCTTAAATCAGAGAAACTGAAAGGAAAAAGTATGGGCTAAACATCAGGAAATGTTTCCTATTAGGTTGTTGCTAGTTTCTTTCAAATATTCGGCAAAAACTGGTTTGATTCAAAAGAGCACACTTCTCCTTTACCTTATGAGTTTGCTGTGATACTGGCAAATCAGGTGCCAGCTCATGATAAGGCCCCTACACCACACTGACAAATGCATAGCTGGAAACCAGTCTGGCTCACCTGTGTGTTAGTATTGTTAAAATAGGCATAAGATTTATAAGAACATGTTTAGAATTACAAAATGCTCATATGATACTGCATGTATTCATCTTACTTATAACATCTGTATGCTATATCGTAAGGTTATAGTAAATGTCTGCCTTGTAATCCTCTGTAATTGTGTAACCATCAAACAGAAAAGGAGCATTAATTAATGTAGAAAGTGTTAAGTCCTGCCCCCGCCTCCCTCCTGAAGAAGGTCCATTGAACCCAAATGAGCCATTGTGAAACATCAAAGAACAAAGACTTTGTTGACTGCTCCCCTCCACCCCCAGGAAGAGGAGATTTGCAGGTGGACTCGTCCCATCAGCTTGAACTCTGGGAGAAGGGAACAAAAACCACTGACAAGAAAGAACCATCTCTGTATGCTGCTTGAACTTTGAGGGGTGAAGATTTCTAAGCATAAGCAGGGGATCCTCAGCTAAAGAACTTATAGTGCTTGCTAATTACAGCAGCTTCTATTACCTTTTGTAATGAAAAATTAACTCATCTGTGTGTGTATATTTACCTGCTTTTACCTTGTCAATAACTCTTATTTCTTTTTCTTAGTTAACAAATCTTTAGTAAATTTATTATAGGATTGGCTACAAGTGTCACCTTTCGTAGAAGCTCTAAGGTGTAACTGACTGGGGGTAAATGATTGGTCCTTTGGGACTGGAAGTGACCTGAATATTATTGTGATTTCTGGAGTAAGGGACCATCTACCACAAAGGCAAGTTTGCCAGGGTGACAAGACTGACTGGAGTACCCAAGGACACTGTCTGTGACTCCATGTTAAGGCCGTCACAGCACTTGAGGAGATCACACTTGATACTTGGTTGGTGAAATCTAACTATAAAACTCATTACAAGTCTGGGGTTGGTGTCCTGCTTCTCTCCACAGTCCACCTTCAGGTTGGTTCCAGTGCTTGTGAGCCACTTCAGAAAGCTTGATATTTGCATATTAATATGAATCGCCCACAAACTTACTTAGACAGCTCCAAGTCCTAATTCTACTGCAAAATCCTAGAGTGATGCCTTACCGATAAACTAATCACTGAAACACAGCCACCTTTGGGTTGGACAACACCACAACAACATTTTAAGCTAGGACCTGGCAAATAATGTGGCCAATCAAAATGAAAGAAAAATATGTAATGTGGCCAGGATGCTGGTACTAAAGCCCCCAGCCCAACCATGATGGAGAACTGGACTGACTTCAGAGGGAAGAATGCCCCCAAATGAGTTACCAACATAAACATCCTCCAGTACCTGCGAGTCTTTTGAAGTTCCATTTAAGGAATTAGAGATCTGACAGGTATAGCCAGAATTGCTCTGTGCTCTAATCAAGTGCTTCTAAAATTATTCATTCTATACACCACATTAATCAGAGTACAAGCCTGCACGGTTACCATTTTTAGTAAGGAAAGATGGCAGCAGCACTGGCGGAGTCTCAACAACATGGACAAGACATGGACAGTACTTGAGACGTGAGAGTCACTCTGGGAATCCTTTCGACTGGCTCCAAATTCTTGTACTAGTATTACGAAGGAAGAAAATACAGAAAGCATTCAGAGGCATCTCTCAACAGCAGCTCTACCAGCCAGTCATATTTCAACAAAAGGAAATGAAAAGTAACAGCAGTCCAGCATGAAACTTGTGTTTTGCTGGGCTTGGTATGCTCCTACACAACACATCAAGAAGCAAGAGATTATATAAATTATGCTAAACCTTTCGTAGGTCTGTTAAACCCTTTCATTAAACCCCATACACTTGTTCAGCAGATATTATACCCCTTTCAGAGGTGGGAAACTGAGACTCAAAGAAGTTAAATGACTTGCCGAACACCACATAGTGTGAACAGGACTTGGAGTTCTGCTCTAACAACTAGACTACATTGCTCACAACACCCGCTGCCACACCCATACTTTGTTGTAACTTGCACTATGCCTCCCTCTCTTACCCAGAGCAAACAGATATTCAATGTACAGAGCTCTATCCCTTAAAGGTGAGCTGGCAACAGCACCGCCAGAAAAAGGTTTTGCAGACACACACCAAACCTTCCCCTTGCATATTCTACAGCAACACTCTTCACAAGGGCAGCAGACAAGCTTTTTTCCAAAGATGAGCCCCAAGGTGCTGAGAACTCAGGAGTCATACTCCCACTCTCTGCTCTCGCGCCCTCTTAATTTTAAGGGAGAATTTCCTCATAATTTAAAAAACCCACTCCCCCACAGAACATTTCTGCAGCCTCTGTTCTAACCTTTATCAAATGGGTTAGCACCAGAGTACTCTCTGCAACGACTCTTCTGTTCTTCTTGTCTCTTTAAGTAGGACTGTAGTGTTGACCTGGCAAAAATGGAAGAGACAGCAGGGTTACGCGAGGGAGAAATTAGAGACAAATATTTAGACACAATCTGTGTCCCACAAACAGTTTATACTCTAAGACAGTTGTCCCCAAACTTTTTATCTTGGGCCCCCCCCTTTCCCATGTCCACCACCCCTTCTCCTGAGCTGGGGCTGGATGCAGGGCTGCAGCTCCAGGATGGGAGAATGCAGACAGGGGTAAGGGGACATGACTGGGTCACTGATGCGGGAGTTCGGGGCCAGGAGCAGAGCCTCAGCCAGCAGCCAGGGTCAGGGGGCACTCAAACTAGTTCCTCAGAGAAAAAGGCTAGCCAGTACTTCAGTCAGGTGTCAGCATAATCAACTGAACTACCACTTGATTAAGTGGCCATTCATTGGCAGGAAGAAGGGTGCGAGTAAGAAATGTACCTCTTGGCAATGGAACAGCTAGGGATTCCCATAGAAACAGTTTAAAAATGAGGAAAAGTTATAAAAATGAACGACAGAAGCCCCAAATCACCTCCTCTCCCCTCATCAACAATGTTTGAAAGGCAAAAGAAGCATAATTGAAGTGGGGGAAGAGTCCTGGCTGGAGGTATCTAACCAGATTGCTGACTGCTTGTTGTAAGACACACCTTTTGCTTTGAATTCATTTAGCTTGTTAGGTTAGGTACTGTATTAGCTTGCATTGAACCTTTCATTTCTTCAGTTCTCACTTATAGGCCTCATTACTTGTAATCACTTAAAATCTATCTTTCTTTAGTTAGTAAACTTGTTTTATCTAAACCCGTGTGTTTAGACTGAAGTGTTTGGGAAACTCCATTTGAGATAACAAGGTATTTGAACATTATCCTCTATGAATGAAATGATGAACTTTATATGAGCTTGTATTGTCCAGAAGGAAAGAGCAGGGCAGTGCAAGACACATGTCTGGGGACAAGTCAGGGACCAGGAATTTGCTGGGGTCACTCTGCAATACAGTTCAGGAGTGGCTGGCTAAGAGCACTCATATAACTCAGCTGGGAATAGCTTATGTGCTAGAGGCTGTGGGAGAGCCAGCCAGGAGTGGCTTGGTCTCACAGCAAAGCAGTATAAAAGGCACCTCAAGTTGGAGAGCTGAGGGAACGCAGCTAACAGTCCAGTACCCTGGGTAATGTCAAAGAAATCTCTCACCATTTTACACTAACATTCAGGGTGGTAGTAAAAAGGGCACAGGCAGTCACAGGAGTTTTTAATCACTCTATCATCGGGACTTGCTCCTAGCAGAGTTTAACAACATGGGGGTAAAAACACCAATTATCTGTTTATGCTAGTGATCCCACCGGTACAACAATGGTGGACTTGCAATGATGGGAGTGCAAAGGTAGGAGATTTCCAGACAGTCCATTCCTGGCTTACTAAGATTTCACTATAAGATGAAAACAAGAATTTGAAAGGATGGGAAGTTGCCATCCTCCCTCCTTCTCAGACACTCATACCTTGATCTTGCAAAGAGCACATTGTACACAGACTGCTCATCTTCTGAGAGTTTTAACCGGTGCAACTTAGTGTGTCGCTCAGGCAGAGATACCTGGAGAGAAAAAACAAACAAACAGAGTCTGCCATTTACTGTGTAAATATTTCAGAAAGCACCATGATCGCTGCTGATTCATAGAATCATAGAAGATTAGGGTTGGAAGAGACCTCAGGAGGTTATCTAGCCCAATCCCCTGCTCAAAGGAGAGCCAACACCGACTAAATCATTCCAACTGAGACTTTGTCACGCCGGGCCTTAAAAACCTCTACGGATGGAGATTCCATAGGCAACTCATAGGCAACTCATGCCAGTGCTTCACCACCCTCTTAGTGAAATAGTGTTTCCTAATATCCAATCCAGACCTCCCCAACTGCAACTTGAGACCATTACTTCTTGTTCTGTCATCTGCAACCACTGAGAATAGCCTAGCTCCATCCTCTTTGGAACCCCCCTTCAGGTAGTTGAAGGCTGCTATCAAATCTCCCCATACTCTGCTCTGCTTCAGTTTCATTGAACCCAGCCTCACCAAACAACGTATTCAAGACTCTGCTGTCTCAGAGATCAAGCAGGTTGTCATTCCCCAGGCCATACGGCCTAGAACTGCTGTGCAGGCAACACGTTCAACTCCTCGGGAGGAAATCTTTCACACTGCTTTGGGTAAAATACTGAAGCCCCTTTGGCCTTCTACTGAGCAGTGTTTCCCATGGTCCTCCCCACAACGTTCAAGAGTCAAGGAAAAACCACAAGATGGCAGCCACAAGCAGATGTGTAGTAGAAGCCGTGAATCACCAGCCCTAATGGGACGGTGCTATATTTTAAAATGGGTCAAGCACATCAGGTCTTAAACGGGTAGGACGTGATAAGTGTGGGATGAGGTTTCTCATCGGATCTGAATCTTTTTTTTTTTTTTTTTTAAAAAATAAATCCCTTTTCACTCAAGATTAAAGATGCTGAGCCGGGGGTGGGCAAACTTTCTGGCCCGAGTGCCACATCAGGGCTGCAAAACTGTATGGAGGTTTGGGTAGGGAAGGCCTCCTCAAACAGCCTGGCCCCACCCCCTAACGGCCCCCCTCCCACTTCCCGCCCCCTGGCTGCCCCCCCTTAGAATTCCCAACATATCCAACCCCCTCCCCCTGCACTCCTTGTCCCTGACTGCCCCCTCCAGAGACCCCCTTGCCCCTAACCAGAACACTGCCCGTGTAGTAGCGTAGCTGCAGGGGAGGGAGAACAGCAGGGGAGGGGCTGGGAGCAACCTCCCCAGCCAGGAGAGCAGGGGCCGGGCAGGACAGTCCCACAGATGTGGCCTGCAGGCCGTAGTTTGCCCACCCATGTACTAAGCCATGTAGAGCACTCCCTGGTGGCTCTGCATCTGCAGGTACAACAACACCCCCAGGCTCCTCACCGCAGCCACAGCAGCTAACAAGCAAGGCTGATAAGGAGAGAGGTAGTTCGGGAAGAGTTAGAGAATGTACACACCGAAGGAACATGTACCATGTCCACTGAAACTTAAAAATACTATTGGCTAGGCATTCCTACAACCCACATTCCCTGCAGGTTCAATAGCTAAGAGTGAACACGCCTAACCTGAGTTGGGGTGCTAGTTCTGGAAGCAGATGCCAGAGAAACTGAACATTTCTCATCTCAGGCAACAGTCCCACCTAACACCATTGCTGAAAATCCCTCCCCCAAGCCACATAGTAGCATCTTGTAGTTCATCTCTCCAGATACCAAGTCCCCAGGCATTCTTCATTTAAGAAATAGCTAGGTTAAGGGTGAACTCAACTGCAAACCCCAAACATTCAAAAACTGAATCCAGCCACACCAAAATAAAGAGATTTAAAAAGTAATGTTGGGTTCTTTTTATTAACCTTCTGTTTTTATCCCATAGGCTATACTTGCTTCACATTTTCTTGCTTCTCTCTGCAATCATTAGGTCAGAAACTTATTTTAAATTAAAGCTGAGATTTTCATACAATATCATGATTCCAGGGGCTGGGCTCTAGGAAAAACACTAAAAATCACATACCTCAAAAATCATTAGTGTTGACAATGCTTTGAACTATAGAACATTTAATTTGATAATATATTGCATGGAAAGAAATCAGATACCTTATATTTCTCTTTGACTATTGAGACTCACTACTGGGTTTCTCCTCTGCTCGACAGTTCCAAAGAGGATCGCACCCGCCAGTCACTGACCAATGACAAGGTGCTGCTGCATTTTGACCTAGCTTTTAGTCCAAGAGTTAACAGAGGATGGCCCAGATCTCAGGAAATGGCACCCTTCTTTCTGTGCCAAACCTAATCATCCTAAAGCAATCATGGTGCAAACTGGGTGTTTGCAGAGCTATTAAGCGCTGCTTGGTTAGCATTCAGGCTTAAAGGAAGTCAAATGCTCTGTTTATACCAGTCAATATTAAAAGGCAAAACAGGCAACTAAGCCTCAATTGTTACATGCTTACTAGGGCATGACTAATTTCTGGGGTTGAGAAAGCAGCTACTTGGTACACCGTTCACAATTAGATACTACAAGCTACCTACACAACCTTTTTTGATGTAGCCTTTTATTTAAAAAGAGTTCAGTATGCTGAGATACCCCAAATAATCCATCAGAGGAAACCAATTGCTATCTTAAATTGTAAGTAGCCATGCAAGGCCATCTTTGGCATTTCATTGCTGTTAAAATCCCACTAGCAGGAATGGCTAGCCTGAATAAGATAAACCTGATACCTGATTATTTCTCTTCACACACTATCCAGGCTCACCATTCTGACCTGGCCATTTGTTAGATGTAAGAGTTCAGTTCACTGACTCTCTGCTCTGTAGAACATTTTAATTGACAGGAAGTTTAACTTCATTAGGAAAACAATATATAATAAGCTTTTTGTTTCTTTCTGGGAAGTGGGGTTGCTTTCCCTGAAGAAGCCAAGCCTCCTAGCTGGTGAATGACAGGGTCTGGTCTTGCATCCTAAACTGCAGAACAGAGGAAAAAAACCAGCCGTAGAGTGACAAGCCTGTATTTGAAAGAAAGTGCCATCTGACTGCTACATGGAGGGCACTGCTCCCTTTCCCATCCCCAGAAGAGGAGAGAGGTCATTACCAGGGGCTTGCCAGTCGAGTCCAACTGGTCCTTGGTTCTCCGCAATAAGAGACTCCTGGTTAAGATACTCAATCTCTCTCCCCCTTTCTTTGTATTGTTATCTACCTGGTTCTTCCACAGCTTGAATTCATCAAAGGGAGAACAACGCAGAAACCTACCAGAGTGGAGAGAAGAGACAGTTAATACCAGATTAAGTAAAGTTCTTTGGTTAGTCTCGAGAAGATCAGAAGAGAATCGGATTGCTGCCCATTCAAAACAGCAGTTCTGTTTACATCAAATTCTCTCAAACAAAAGCCCACAACAGTAAGAGAATCTATAGTCAGACTTCACACTGACACATCTTTGTACACTAAAAGATAAACTGTCTGATGATCAGAGAAGTCTTACTCCCAATGATACTAGGGGGCAGTGCAGGGGCCACCTCCTCTTAGCTAGTATGCCTCTGAATACCCCCTCTTTTAAAAAAAAAAGACGGCAAAACAAAAAATAGCATAAGAATTTGCTAAAAGGCATCACATTTAATGCTTCAAACTCCCATCTGTTCATCTCAAGTTTGTGCAGAAGTTCCCCTTCAATCACCGAGATTGAAGCTAAATTCAGTGATCAAATCAGACACTTTTGTAAACAATCAAAAACAACAAGTGTTCAACAAGTGACCAAATAGAACCATTTTTCGCAGAGCCATCTAGATTCATAACTCATTTGTAGGAAACTATTGTAACAAGGACACAGTCCCTTATCCTAACGAAGCCCTAGCAATGCCATAGGAGAGAAAATGACTATTGAGTGAACACAGCTGTTCATTAAGGTCAGTGCCATGGTCAGGTCAATCTCCTGTAAGAACAAACTAGATTAATAACCAACCTAACCCCCTTGATTATGAAAGCAAAAATGATATGAAACAGGTCAATGGACCAGAGCAACTGGGCTGTGGACCACCTTATCTGCAGGTGTAGAATCTAATGGCATACAAAGAACTGCGGTAAAAGTACTGGCCTAGCCAAAATGCATTCACCCGAGAAGTCTGCACTACCATAAGTTACTTGGTGGTACTGAATTACTACAGAATAACTGGACTGGGAATCCCCACCACTCGCAAAGTTACTCTACACCAGGACCTCTGGTTTAAGATGACTAGACAATGCCTAGAAACAAAGCTACTGTTACCAGGGCTATATTGTTTCCCACAGGGTCAGCTCACCTGAGCAGTGAGTACATATCCAGCAGGTTGTTCTGTATAGGCGTCCCGGTGACAGCCCATCTGGCACTGGCTCTCAGTTTGCACACAGCTATAGAGGTCTGAACTTTGGGGTTTTTGATATTGTGGGCCTCATCCAGTATAATCCGAGCCCAGGCTACTCGGAGCAGAGGAGAGCAGGGATTTGATGGATCCTGAACGAGAAAGCAGGCTTGAATTTATAATTCTCTTTCAGGCTGGGGGTGAGGGGAACCCCATATTCTGGAGAGCCACAAATCAATCTGTTTTTTATGTGGCAGGAAGTCTTTCCCTGGTGGAAGTCCCCACAAATCTGAGCAGAGATTTTAGCAGTCACTACTTCTATTGCAGGTCTCTCTACATCCCTTTATAATGTGCACTTGTTATTTCAATCAAGCAGCACTGCAAAACTGCCTAGAAAGTCTACTAGCCCAGGATCAAAGCATCCTTGCCTGTCCCTTGCTGTGATTACAGATGATAATGAAAAAATTCATATTTTATATTCATTCTGGACAAGCAGAATTTTGCCAGTTTATGACAAAAGGATAAATGTAATGCACCCCAAAAGATAAATCCCATCCCATTAAAACAAGACATTAATCCATGAAGGGAGATTTTACATTTGGAAGTGTGCGGAAACACTCAAATCCAATGGGTGCAGGAGACATATTTGGGTCCGCTGTGCATACAGATGTAAGGCATAGAAGTTAACATCCTATACAAAGCGCACCCAGGGAACTCAGGTGTACTTCATCTATACCATACAGCCAATTGAAAGTAGCTTTGACTTTAGAGTGGGTCTACACTGCAAGAAAACACACACGGCCAGTCCATGTCAGCTGACTCAGGTTTGCAGGCCTCAGGTCTATAAAACTGCAGTGTAGACATTTGAGCTTGGGCTGGAGTCCAAGCCCTGGTTAATTACTACTATTAAAAGCAACATGATTATTGTAACAAAGACTAGGATAGGTACTATATTTTTTCTGTTTATTTTGTGCACTTGACAATATTCTCTCTAGTCAGTTTCTCCTGTTTGTACAAGTCTCTCGCAGCAACAGGGGACTGAAAAAGAAATACTTTCCCACATACAATAATCTTAGGTGTTTCTTGGAACAGTAATAGGTTGAACAATTTCTCAATCTAGTATAATTTTTAAATCTCTCTATATAAAGCAGCCCCCTTGTCAACTGCATGTATCTCACCTCCACATCATGGTCCTCAGCAGGGATCTCTCCTTCTTCCTTCTTTGTGGGAATTTCCTTGGAGAGCAGACTGTATGTGGTGACAACAATGTCATATTCAGAGAGGCTGTACAAAAAGAAGAGACATGCTTGTCAGCAATGAGATCATCAGGAACCCTTTCTACCAGGCAGGCAAAACCCCCAGCACTCGAGGAGGAACATGTAGGATGCTGTTCTGTAAGAGCCAATGCTTCAATCAATCCTGACTCCCTATGCCCCCTACAGGTCTACTATTGGGGGCTTCTCCCCAAGACAGCTCAGCCAATGAGCCTCCTGCTTAGGCGCTGTGCTTCTCCTGTGCAGAACTGCCATGGCTTTGCACTTACGCCTCTACTTGCTTGTTCCGGTTGGGTCCATGGTACAGACAGACCCTCAGTTTGCCACTGCTTACATGTCTCTCAACCTCCTTTTTCCAGTGGTGGATCAGGGATGCTGGACAGACGATTAAAGTACCTCGGGAGAGGATGACAGAGGAATCTTAAATAGAAAGACCAGAAAAGGAAGAGACTTCAGAATCTTCTCATTAGAGCACAGTTAGGATGGGATACTTTCCCAACCTTCCATCTATTTAGAGGAGAAGGCCTACTTTTCCCATTCACATGGTTCTGAAAAGTAGATGTTAGCATCTTTTTTTAAATGTTTCAGTTCTTCAGTGTATTCCTCCAATTGTACATTTTGGAGGAAATCTGTACAATATTAAAAACTCCACACGCAAACAAAAATATTTTGAAGACCAGCTTATTTTTCATGTACTTGACATTCTTTTGTTGAAATTTAGTATTAACAAAAATTTCATGCATGAAGCCTTACTGGTATAATAAATAAGGATTTCAATATGAAGCACTGAAAGACTAAAGTGCCTTATTATCACACTTAATTATTTCTGTTTCAGCATGCTGAAAGTCTAGATAAAAAGCCAGAACGTGACATCTCATGAAAATAGTCTATGCAAATATTTAAGTTTTGTTTTAGGAAAAAGAAATACCAATTGCTTAAGGAGGACAGAAAATCTTGGTAACATTTTTGGGAGGAACAAAAAAATCCTCCCAACAAATAAACAGGATGGAGCCATCATTCTGAGGAAATAAATTAATACAGGCATATCGCGTCTTAGGCATATTTAACATACGCGATTTCAGCTTTACGCGGTCTGCGAAAACGGGGGGGGGGGATTTTAAACTTCCCACAGGGGGCGTGATTTCGCCTCCCATTGAAGTCAATGGGTTCTGGCTATAGGCAGTTTCCGCTTTACACGGTAACTGCGGAACGGAACCCTCACGCAAGACGCGACATGCCTGTAATGAATGCTTCTGTATACAAGTCTGTATGCACACACACACGAAAAACTGGATACACAGGTGCAATCAGAACCTGAAAAGTCACCAGGGTTGCTGTTTTTTTCCTCCAGACTGTAGGAGGATGTATGCAATCTTTACTTGACTTTAGTACAAGATATTCATAGCATTACCTAGCTTCTATGGTCCAACACAAAGTATAGATTAAATACCCATAGCGAATTCTTTCCCTCACCATCAGAGATGGAATGGTGGTTTTAGTTCTCTGTACCACATAGTGCTGGCAGAATCTTCCTTACTGAGATTCAAGGAGGGGCGGGGGATTATACACACAAAAACGCCACAAAACAAACAGTCATCTGGACCCAAGAATATCTCCAAGTGTAAATGGTAATAGGTGAGTGCTATAACAATGTTTGGATTTCTCACAGACATTCTTAGCAGTCTTGCTAGGATTTGGATCAACCAAATAATATAACACCCAACAAAGATTTATGAAAGATCTGTAGGTTCCTACAGATTGGGCAGGTGGGCAGGCCATGGCCACGGCCACACACACAGTTTCTAGACTCCACCCAACTGAGGGGCACATTTAACAACTTGCAGAAACCCCAGGGGCAAACATAAGGGGGAAATGTAGCCTTCTGATAGTCACATGCAACTCACTAACTTCAGAAGGAGTTGCCTACATATCCAAGGGCAAGTCTGTATATTATTTGCATATAATGGAACAGTATGCATCTGCCTTAATCTTGGCTAAACGGAGACAGACTATAAATCCCAGCATTCATATCTCTATTCTGATTGAGTGGAGCACTATGATCCCAGCATACACCTTCTGCAGGCAGCACCTCCAGAGCCTATTGTAGGGCAACCACTTTGTAGCACACTGTGAATCAGATTCTGGCCATCCAGGTAGTACAACGCATGTTGTCCATGTTTTAGAGAGTCCAGACACTTGAAGTACTAGCATTGTGTTACAATATAATTGTTCTATACCGTGTTTTGACAGCCACATTTCTAATTTCTTCTCCTTTCCTTTCCCCTTCTCTAGCCTTTTCTGGGCCAGAATGAGTGCAATCATTGTTAGAGTCTTCCCCAGACCCATATCATCCGCTGGAAAGAAAAAGCAGAGGGAAAAGTCAGGATTACTTCACGGAATAAGTCTGCATAGCTCAAATTTATGCTGAAGCATCTCAAACTCACAAGTAACATAGTATGATATCTGTTGATCTTGAACTTACCATCCCAAGCAATGATTTGCTATGTGCTGCTCACCCATATTTGGATGGGAGACAAGGAAACCAGGATTCTCCAAGAAATGGATCCTGACTAAAATACAGGTTTCACCACTGCCACCATGGAGGAGAATTCATTACAAGGCATGTTTTTGCCAGTATAAATGCACCCCAGAAGGATATACTGCTTCATTATGTTGCTTACCCAGAATTCCTCCACACGGTCTCTGACTCTCCCTCCAGAGTAGCCATGCAAGTGCTTGCTTCTGGTGTAGCAACAATGGGACCTGAAAAGATTAGGTACAGAATGTAAAGTGTAATTGCCGATCAGAGACATTGCTCTCAGATGTTTCCGTTCTCAACGCCAAGTTGATCAATTAATCAAGATCTATTTTAGTGCAATTGTACACTCAGCACTTGTCTGCCAGCTCTTTCTAAACCAATACAAACATCTCAGAGTGGTACCAGTTACTCTGAGATCAGACTTTTTGCAATAGCAAGACTCTATAAATGTTATAAGACAGACTAACTTCTTGTAGTACTTCACATACAAGCTGGAAGAAATTTTTAAATGTACAAAATTTGTAAAGAAATATGAAAGCTCTTTTATGAGCACAACGTCATTTTAAAAGCTTTATTTTACTATGAAAGAAATCACTGTCTGAGAAACAGATCTATCCAGTGTAGGAAAGTTTAAAAAACAATAATTGAGTTTTTATCCTTGGGAATCATGTCTAGCAAATAATGCAACTTGGAACCCTGTATGTTACATTATTGTATAAGTATCCAAACTAATTTATCATATAACCTATAGAGGAAATCTGAAGTGTTATTGAGAGTAAAGAAATTTTTTCATGACTAACTGCATATAGCAACCATCAACTCCTAATAATGTTGGAGGTCAAGTTTGACCATTTATGCATTCTCTTAGTATTCCTCTACTATCTACTGTATAGGACTGATTTCTGTACTTGACTAAGGCAAAAGTTGTTTTTAACAATGAAATAGTCCATCTGATTGTGGCAGAGAGTTGGCAACAGCATAGCTATCAGCATTTGTATAGGATAGCTGTTACTGTAGTTCTTCATGAGGATTAAAGAATGACAGTTAAATCTGCCCAGGAGGGACAGATTTTCTTTCGGATCTGCATACTTGGTTCGCGCAATACTGTGGCAAAAAGAGCTAATGTGATCTTTAGATATATCAACATGGGAGTAGTGAATAGGAGGGTGATTTTATCTCTGTATACATTATTGGTGAGGGTGATACTGGAATACTGCACACAGTTCTGATATCCACGTTTTAAAGAGGATGTTGAAAAAATAGCTTATCAAAAAGATTGATAGGTGATTTGATGACAGCATATAAGTACCTTTATAAGGAAAAAATGCCAGATATTAAAGAGCTCTCTGTTCTAGCGGAGAAAGGTGTAACAAGAACAAATGGCTTGAAGCTGAAGCCAGACAAATTAGAAATAAGGCACAAGGTTCTAAAACAGTGAGGGTGACAAGCCACTGGAACAAACTACCAAGGGAAGTGGTGAGTTCTCCATTTCTTGAAATCTTCAAAGGTTGGATGCCTTTCTTGAAGATGTGCGTTAGTCACGTTATGCTCTGGGCTCAATACAGAGGTAACTGGATGAAATTTAATGGTTTGAGACATACTGGAGATTAGATTAGATGAGCTAATGATCTTTTCAGTCTTTAAACTCTGTGAAATTATCAATTGCTAAAAGGCTTTGCTGCACATAGCAGCAAAATTTGGGAGCTAACTGCACTTACACCTTTCTCTGTCTATTCAACAGGAAGTGCTCTAATCCACAACACAGCTTAGGCTAAACTCTATGGTAGGTTAGAGTACACACAAAAAGAATAAGAAGTGGGCAGCTGTGTCTAAGACCATCACAGAGGATTGCAGTTAAGGTGATGATCAGAGGAAGAATGAGTAACAGAAGAACCGTGAAGAGAAATGCATTGTACTACTCATGCCATGTATAGACAGAGAACTTCAGTCGCTAGGCCTGTCCACCTGACACCTTTCACTAGTGCCAAACTCACTATTCAAATCATCACAAGTTATTTTCCTGTGGGGAAAAAAACCCATATGTAATTACGTATTAAGAACGGTAACATAATGAACACACACAAGGGGGCTGAATTATGGTTGTACAAGTAGCCTTAATCTGGCATTTCCTGTCAAGTGAGTGACTTTACGTCCTAAATAACATGCTCTCAGCAGTTTTTGTATGTAATATTTAGATTAGAACGGCACCCAGAGAACCCAGTCAGGATCAGAGCCCCATTGTGCTCGACGCTCTGTAAATACATACACAGACATGGCCTCCATCCCAAAGACTTTACAATCTTAGAGAAGAAAAATGATAAGGTTCCAATGTAGCTAAGAGAATGCTAAAAGTCTTCTGGTAAAACTGAAGACTCATACATCACTCACAGTACTGCAGTTTGCTCCTCCCACAAAAAACAATAGAAGCGAAGGACAAAGATCTGCTTTTTATTGCTGCACCTCTTGGCTTAAGTGGAACAATATATGTAAGGCAGTACGTCTGTCTAGGAATACGCAATACGTTGGAATGACTTATTTTATCACATAATCCCTGACATTAGGTTTCATAATGGAGATTACACGAAACGGAATCACATTGATTAGTGCCCTCTCTTGCTACTGGCTCACCTTCAACCCCGATGGGTCCTCAGCCACAGTCTCCTCTGTGGGGCAGGATTTTAGAGATCCATGAAGATGATTAATGGCATCGCTTGTGGCACTGTGCACCGCCCTCAGTCGATCTTCAGTCATTCTGCCTCCATACAGTCCCTGCACACTGGAGTTTGCTAGGAAAAGATAGCATAGTGAATGATGACTGTTCATACTGCTAATTCCCATGAACAGGCTCAGAAGCTAAAATCATGGTTAAATGGCTACAGGCTCCCATGAAACACCGCAGTGCACTCCCCCAGGTAACAAATATGAATCCTTTCCTTAGGAAAACTAAAGTACAATGCAAAACAAAATTAAAACTGATTATTTAAATCAAGCTTTCCTGCTTGCTGATTTTAAAAAAAACTTTGATTTATATCAATCCACCCTGCAAGGAATTAGTATCTAATCACACTGCCTAAACTCCATGGGCAACATAGAGATAACTTCTTTCATATACCTTATAGGTGGCCAAACCCACCCACTCACGGAGTTCTCCACTTCATTCAGGATGGAGAATAGCATACTGGGATCTACACTCTGCTTAATGAAGGGCCATGTCAGCAGTTTCCAGAAACCAACCTAACAAAATAAAGCGAAGTTTCTGATTCCCTGATGTACCCAAATATTCCTTCTATCAGGATTTGTTCCACAAGATACCTCATTGTACTTATCTCTACACTAAGATTCTGTAGAAGCAAGCAACCAAAAATATACTGGAATAAGCAGCTCTTGCTCACGCACAGGGTTTAGGATTCCCTCCAAAGTGGTGCTTGATTAGGATACCTAATCTGAAAAAAGGCAACTGCTAGCCAGCACACAGGCCTAGTTTCTTGCTGCCCACCCAATCTTACCTCCGTAGACATGACTGTAGTATTGACTGGCTCCCAGAGAGGGAGCTGAGCTGCAGCCAGGCAGCCCTAGAGAGGTTTTAGCAAGAGGATCCTGGAATGGCTGTGGGTTTTTCAGATGCACAATCCCAGGCAGTTCAGTGTTCGTCCTGCTGAATGGGTTGCACAGAGATTCTTCCCAATTGTCACTACTCACATTGTTTCCTGTTTGAGAAGGGAAACATTGAAGGTTAATGCCTTAGCAATGGACTTCACAGACTCTCAGCTTTAGGTCGTTTCGAGTGTGGCACAGTGGAGAAGGGACCAAAAGGTTTCACTTAACCAAGGACCATTCAGCGGCTTGAGACATGAGAGTCCCAGTTCTGTACCCAGAGGATCTGTCCATATTACAAGGGGTGTCCTTCTTGACCCTCTCAGCATGCACAAATACCCAGAAACAAATGGCCAGGTGAATCTGAGAGGGTACATCTCATCCACAGATGATTAATAGTTAATTAGGTTAGTGGATTAGCATAGGGGATTGTGAGGAAACTCCAGAAGTATCTACTCAACATCTGGCCACAAAGTGGCAGATGAAGTTTATCACACTGTACATCTGAAGCAAAAGAATGTAAATATCTTGTACAAAAGGTAAGGTTCTCAACAGAGAGAAAAAGTTAACCCTTAGGATACTGCTCAGTTAGACACAGGCAGTATACATGACTTGCCTTAAATCATACAGTCAAGTTATTGGCAGAGCTGGAACAGAATCCAGAGATTCTGGAGTCCAGTCATGTGCTCCAGTCACTAGAGAAAACGACCTCCCAATTTAAAAAAAAAAAAAAAAAATCAACACTCCCAGGCAAGAGAAATTTAATACATACTTTCATTCATTTTCAGCTGTTTCAATTAATAGGGTGTGTTCAGCTTCTTAGCATTCCCATGGCTCTATATATGCAATACACCATGTATGAACTTATACTTTTTATGAACGTTGTAGTCAGACACACCGCTTCGCAAAATTCTGGCCGTCCCTCTTACCCTCCTCTGCACTTTCTGCTGTTGAGAGGCAGAGAGCACTGAGCGCAGCGTCCAAATCCTGCACTTGTTTTAATAATCTTTCACCTTTATCCGGCAGGGCCTGTACATTCACTTTCGCCAAAGTGCTCTGAAAAACAAAACCCAGAATGTACGTCTTATCTACTCTGTACTGATATCTACCCTCAACTACTTCCAACCAGTCTCCTCTACAGTCAAAATGTCAGAAGTAAAAAGGGTAAGACTTGCATTCTAGGAAGTCAGATATTTTAACCTAATTCTGTAATCTCCAAAATATTTGTAAGTGTAACATATAAGGGTTAACTCAATCTCTGGAGCCTCTTTAACCAGAAAATAAGTTAACTATTGTTAAACTTTAGGGGAGGGAAATTAGGAACTACTGATTCCCTAAGATTATGAGAAGGGGAACACAACCAGCATAGCCTAAGGATCTCAACAGCTCTCCAGGGCACTGAGTCTAGACTGCTTTCTCTATTCTTTATTTTTATTCTTTCCTACACCATGTTATCCAACAGAAGCAATAGTTCCAGTAGCGAAATCTAAATTCTATTTTGACTTATGTGTGATCAACAGAATTTCTAAGTTTTCAGATCATTATTATTAGTGATTACAAACAAGACCAAAAGAACACAGGTTGTTTTCTCCATCCCAGAATAAGCATGCAAAGCTGGAATCATAAATATTCTCCACGATGTCTTTTTAAAGAGAGTCATTTTTCCAAAGTATTATCACACTTTTAAAAGGTGAACATGGCTGCAATCTCTTCCATTTGATGCAATTTTGGGTGCTTCCAGAGTGGGTAGACAGGCGTGTACTAGCTCTGCTGAAGCTAGCACACTAAAAATAACACTCAGACTAGGCTCCCAAGTACAGTCCTGTCTGACCTCAGGTACGGATTTGGGGGACTAGCCCTAGCCTTTGCCCGTCCCACTGCAGCCACACTACTATTTGTAGTACGCTAGGTTGAGCGGGGATAGCACATGTCAACTCACTCTGGAAAGCATTCTCTCAGCGGCTATGTAGACACAGCCTAAAGTGCAGCCCATATGTTCCTACTATGTTCCTGACCTGGCCCTCAGAGAAAAAAATGCCTGGTACCCCCAAGCTAGAGGATATTAAGTTCTCTCACACAGTGTTTTAAGTGTATATAGATCCAACTGATTTCTGCCTAGCCTGAGTTTTCAGAAGCCTGAAGTGATCACCTTTCTCTAAGCACTCCAGAGAGTTACTGCTCAGTATTGATTCTGATAGGGCTGATGCAAGCCTCGAGAATGGGAAGAGGAAAAGGGAAGTGTATAATAGAATCAACAACCTTCTTCTGTTTCAGCTGGACTGTAAGATGGTTCTGAAGGGATTTGGGGTCCAGGGTTTCTTCCTTTTGCAAAGATGTTGCAACTCCTGAAGAGGAAGAAAAGATCCTTTGCTCACTCTTCCCAGACATTTTCACATGAACCTCCTCCTGTTGCAAACCTAATACTGACCCATCAAGTTGGTCTTTGCCCAGCCTGGAAGAAACAAACACAACTTCACCTTCATCGCTGTCAGTATTTTGATCTGCATGTTTTTGCTCCGCTGGCACTATTCCTGGATTTGATGGTGCTGGCTGTGCCACAGGGCCTCCTTCAGAGGGCATTTGGAGCAATGCTGATGGTATTGACAAGTCTGTAGCCTCCTGGAAAACCGCACACTCTCTGAGTGTCACATTCTTTTTCCTCGCCTTCTCACTGGCATCTACCTTCACTTCTATTCCTTTGCCCCTGTCACTTTTTGAGTCTCTCTTTCTGAGCTGCTCCTCTCTCGGTGGCTCAGTGCTTGCTTTTTGGCTGTCAAGGCTTGGGGATGAAGGCTTTAGTTTCCTTTCTCTGTGCAAGGCATCTTTCACCGGCTTTGCACATGCTTCCTCCTCCATGTGCTCAGAGGATTTCTCAGATTCTCCACTAGTGCCATATTTCTGTTTATCCCCAAAAAGGTTTCTCTCTTTCTGAGTCTCAGACTGACTTGATTTAGCTCTGGATCCTGTTCCTTCCACAAGTTCTGTGTCACTCCTCTTCTCCCTAGACTGTTTTTTCTTAATCACCATTTCCGCTGGAGGCTCTCTTCCCATATGAGATTCAGATGTCAATTTCTCCTCCTCCTTTTTATCTAATGCCTGCTCTCTCTTTTCCCTCTGTTTCTCGATTTTTATGGTATTTTTTTCCCTATTGCCTTCATTAAGTAGCTTCCAGGAGGACAGTTCACAATTCTTGTCTAGAACTTTGAATGGATTTCGCTGACAATTGAGATTAAGGATTAGCTCTGATGCATGCTGGGATTCTGCATCTACTGGCGGTTTGACGGCTTTGGAATCCTGCAAAATATGCAAATAAAATTAATTCTTTAGTACATGAATTAGGAAAAACATTACTCCATCACACCCTCAACCATGGCATAACCCACTCACAAAAGATATCAGATTCTGTGAATATCACCCTTTCCATAACCTCAGCTAGACTATGACAGAGCCACCATCCTTCTGCTCAAGTATTAGTAAGTGCCTGGCTCTGGAAGGCACTACCAAGAAGCATAAAGCTGATTCCTCGCACCCACTACCCCTCTTCCCCATCCCAGGGACTAAGCAGGATGTCTCATCAATCATGCAGCCTCTGGGAATGGGGATAGGGGAAAAAGAGAAAAGACCACAGCTGGATATTGAACCCAAGTTACCCACAACGTAGAGTACTCCCTGTAGTTTGGCCTGAGGCAGTCGGTTTTATCTAACCTGTAAAGAGAGGCCCCATAATGCAATATTTCATTTAAAGAACAGAAGATTGACATCTTATATCAAGATGGAGCACTGCACACTGGAACAAATGTAAACAATCGCACATTGTGAGCAGCAGATAGCTTAAATATAAATGACACATGTGTACCTGCCACGGGATGCTCCCACACCACCTCTTCCCTTCCATTTTACTTTTAAGGCATCGATAGTACAGCCTAGTGGACAATAAAAGAAAACATGAGCTGTGAAAGCAAGTTATGGCACATATAATAGGTTTCGTCACAGAGGATCTTTACAAATTCAGTTTGCACAAACAGTGTCCCAGACAGAGTCTCTGAATCTGTGCTTTATAGGGATGTGTATGCATTTATTATATCACTCAAGACCTTCGGAAACACAAACGAGATCAAATTTAGTAATTGCTCAATGCACAGCTTCCTAGAATATTAAAATCTTCTGGATATATTCCTCTGCTTAGAGTTCCTCTCTTGCCTTGAAACAGAAACTGAAGTGTGGTGACACAGAGCATTCAACACGATTCAGTCGAAGTCTTGGGAACACCTCGTGGTTTACCAAAGCCCAGATTTCTTAGCCTTTTAAGAGACTGGCTGTGCAATGCAGTTCTTTGAAGCCGAGGCGGGGGAAAGAAAGGAAGGAGTTTGGCTATGGAATAAGAGGGAGGCTTCTTTTTTAAATTGGCAGCCGATAAACTGAGCTCTGTGAAATGCTTTTATTGGATTGAAGCTGTTTTCTATTTACTAATTGTGAATTTTAATTGAACACATGTTGAAAGCTTATGTGGGGTATAAATAATTGTATCAAAGAAAAACCTTTTATGATAACATACGATTGTTACTAGTAAATAATTGTATCACTGAATAGAATAACTTGGTTCTTAACATGAAAGGAGTCAAAATTTTGAAAGATATTGAATAAATAAATTAAAAGATGGAAGAACAATGATAAGGAAGCCTTGTTTAAGTTTTTCAATCAAGGCATTGGGAGTCAGAAAACTGGGTTCCATTCTACCATCTCCTTGCTCAACTTCTTAAACTCAAGTTTCCTAACTGTAAAAAGGGGTAATATCCATCTCATAGGAGACTGTACACAAGCAGTTAACAAAAATATGTTAAATCAATGTCAAAACTACAAGTAGCAGTAACTTGCATATACACTGTATCTATACACTCTCATATAGATATATTGATCACTTATATGACAAATGCTCATGTAACAAACTGGGGAAGCAGCTGATTAATAATCACACACCTGTGTGATTTAGCACATAACTGTAACACCAGCCCAATAATCCATCTCCCCAGTATTTTAACATTTCCAACTGCTGAGCAGCTTCAAACAGTTGATGCTAAACAAATAAACAAACATCATTAACCTGCCAAACAAATGTTTCCTCCCCAGCCCAACTGTAGAATTTCCCTAAAAAACCATACATGTGTGAGACCTACGATGATCCTAGCCCAGTGACAACTTTAGTGTCCAGTATCCAATGGCCCAGGACGACTATAAACAGGATATGGATATCACTGAAGGGGAGATCCGAACCTTTCTATTGGGACCTGGCTCTCATTTTTAGCCCTGGGCTGGCCAGAGCTAGACTAAATTCTGACATTTTTATGTTCAGGATTCTATTTTATGTATTTTTAAAAGAGGTCTTACATTTATTAGTGTTAATTCTTTCTCTGTCTGAGCCCAGCCCATTTGGACTCATGCTGACTAAGACAGAGCTTCACAGGCACGAGGGTACAAAAAAAAGTACTATGATTTTCTTGTTTAAATCTTTGTAATGTTCCTAAAATAGATTTTCCTGTAATGTGTGTCATCCAGAGACTACATGATGGCACTCTATAATTATACCAGCACTGGTTTTTGATGATCTGGATAACTCAGAAATGGCTTTACCACTTATGATTAATGTGATCATCACAAACTCATGCCAATAAAATCCTGATATCACATCACTGTGTACTATCTATACAAACTGTATGTAGCCAGTAGAAACTGAACTTTGTTGGGAGCTGCTTTTTCTAGGCCTTACAGTGTCTAACACACATACAATCCATCCAATGATATCTACAGTGTAACACGGTAAGATTCACACTGTTTTAAATGATGCCAAATTCAGTTATTTACATTCTATGCTCTTAGGAACTGGAACCTGCCATATTTGAAAAATAATGTGCAAACCCGCAGAAATGTATACACCAAGCACTACAGTAATCAGGCTGCGCTCCCACAAGAAGGAAGAGTTATCCCAGCTTTTCAGATTAATTGGAATTACATGCTGTACATTTTCCCTTTGGACAAACGTACTTGTATTCTTCTCGGTCCTGTTGCTGAATCAGAACTTGTAGCTCCACCATATACTTCTCATGGATCAAGCAGTAGGAAGCAGGAAGGCTGAAGGTGTGGGAAAAGAGATTTGAATTGTCTGAGTAAGAGCAGTAGCAGAAACAAATGCCTAAGGCAAAATCCTCAGAGGGAGATCTCAAAGACTCCTTCACTTAGGCTTGGTCTACACTAGCTAGGGGGTTAACCTAAGATACGCAACTTCAGCTACATGAATAACATAGCTGAAATCAGCGCATCTTAGGTTGACTTACCTAGTGTCCTCACAGCGGCAACTGGCTCCCTCATCGACTCCATTTCTGCCTCTTGGCGAACTGGAGTTCATGAGTCGACAGGGAGCACCTTTTGGGATCGATCGCTACCTGCCAATCTGGCAGGTAGAGGAGATATGTAGGTAGGTTGGGTTCACAGAACTAATAGCTCATTGTCAGGACTCCCCAAACAGCCCTAAATTCCCTTAAAATTAATAAAAGGGCTAAACCCTTCTCTCTCTCTCTCTCTCAGTTTTCAGCACTTAAGACACGAGATGCCATTTATGTAATGAAATCTTTGGTTTTCTTGCACCCACTATTACCCTGGGTCTTCTGTATTGTTTTGGTATCACTTAGAAAGTGCATAGTCAAGGTGGGAGACAGCTGAATCTCTCGTTTCTATACGGAAAGAGTAAGGGGTACAATATTGATATTATTAACTAATTTGTGGGTGAACTGCAGGATGGTTTAGGGCTATATCTACAAACCATGGTGTTTTGTAGCCCACGGTGACTGCATATAAGCCTCCGAGTTGAAGGTGTGTAGGCTAGTTGAAGATACAGGCTAACATTTTACACCCTGACACATCTCCTTTACCATGACTACAAAAAAGTTGATAACTGTTAATGAGTTGGCGTGATCAATCTGCTGCCTATCATGATGACCAGTGTTATCTCATTGTTCCCTTGTGTTTCCCCCACTTATTTCTATCTCTTATCTTAGTCTTAGGTTGTGAGCTATTTGGGTCGTGGACTATCTTTCTGATCTGTGTCTGTACCACAGCTAGCGCCATGGGGCTGTACCGTGACAACCCAGCAACACCCCCGAGAGAAGGGGGTACCTGTGCAGAGCAGGAACAGCCCCACCCCAAACGTACTGTGCCGGGAGGGTGAATCCGCAAGGCGCCTGCTCCTGGACCCCGCACACGTAGAAGCTTTTCCCTTTGTTTGGCCCATCGCGGACGCCTGTTTTTAGGAAACAAAGAGACCCTGGGGGGTGGGGGGAGGGGAAGAAAAGCAGCCACGTGAGACCGGTCCCAGCATCCGCTGCCGCCTGAGACCCGGGCCTATGGAGCTCCTCCAGCCCCGGGGACACCCTCAGCCCCAGGAAACTCCCCCACGCCCAGTTTGGGGTCTCAGCCCCAGGGAACCTGCCCCACCCGAGACACCCCGAGCCTGGGAAACCCCCAGGAGCCTCCCCACCCGTCCAGCCGGCACCTCCCAGCCCGACCCGCGGGACCCCGCAGCCCCCGCATGCCCCGGCGGCTCCGCCCCTCACCGTGCCCCGCGCACCGCACCGCCTCCATCCCTCGCCACCGACGCTCCGGCGCGGCCCCGACCCTAGAAGATTCTCCGGAAAACGCGACCCGTAGGCCCCGCCCCCGCTCTGAGAGTCAGCCAATCCGGCATATTGGTCCCGCCCCTCGCTGACATAGTAGCCAATTGGAGCAGGGAGGAAGGATGGACAGCCAATCGCAGCGGGGCAGCGCCTCCATCCTTCCTCTCTCGCTCTCTCTCTGCGCGGTTACTCCGCTTTCGAATGGTGGCGAGGAGGTGGGAAAAGCTAAGGGGACAGGTCATTGGTGGGACGGCAGCCAATGAGAGCTCTCGAGAACTCCTCTTTTGCCTCCCCCGCCTACGGACCCTGTGGGGACTCCACCTAAAGAAACCTGCTTCTCCCTCCCCCCTCCGGTCCCCAGCGCGTGGTATCCCCTCCGCGCGCAGCTGGCTCTGCCCAGCCACCCTGTAGCACACGGTGCCTTGCAATTGCCCTGCTCGTGCCAGGCGTGTCCAGTGGTCGCTGCCTGCTCCTTCTCTGATCTGCCCACGGGGAAGGGCTGGATGTTTGGTCCAGGGCACCGGGGAAACCCCCCTCCTCTCGCTAGAAGTGTCACCAAACTGTACGTCTGAATGGGACCTTGATAGGTCATGTCCTCCATCTCCTTGGGCAGAGGCAGGATAATGGTGACCAGATAGCAAGGGTGAAAAATCGAAACAGGTGATGGGGGGGGGGGGGGCAATATAGGCACCTATATAAGACAAATCCCCCAACATCGGGACTGTCCCTATAAAATCAGGCTCTCTGGTCATACTAGGCAGGACTAAGTAAATTGAGAACATCCCACACGTTCTTGTCCAACCTGTTCTTAAAACTCTCCAATGACAGGGATTCCACAATCTACCTTTGAAGCCTGTTCCAGAGTTTAACCACCCTTTTAATTAGAAAGTTTTTCCTAATATATAACCTAAATTTCCCTGGCTGCAGATTAAACCCAGTACTTCTTTTCCTACTGTCCATGGAGAACAGTCAATCACTGTCCTCTTTTTTAACAGCCTGTAACAAATTTGAAGACTTATCACTTCCCCCTCAGTCTTTTTGTCTCAAGACTAAACATGCTCAGTTTTCTTTAACCTTTTATCATAGATCAGATTTCCTAACCTTTTATTGCTCTTCTCTGGACTCTCTCCAATTTGTCCATATCTCTCCCAGACTGTAGCTCCCAGAACTGGATACAGTGCTACAGCTGAGGCCTCACCATTGTCAAGTAGATCAGGACAACTACCTTCCATGGCTGACATACAACACTCCAGTTGATATACCCCAGAATTATATTAGTCTTTTTTGCAAATGTCAAGTCTTGTGAACTCCCTCCTAAAAATGAATCTTTCCAGGGATTTTCTCCTTTACCTGAGTATAAATTATAAAAGCAATGATCTGGGAAATATAAAATTTGGTTTTATGACATGCTTATTACACACTATTGATTATTAATTACTATTTATCATTACAGTATTTTTATTACATTATGAAAACAGCAACTTTCTTCCAGGATCTCACTTTCATAGGTTATATCACTTTGAATAAGCCTGTTATAAGACAACACTACTATGTTTCAACGCGGAGTATCAGATGTGAAACTGAATGAAGGCATTTACGAAGCAAACTCGAAGAGTTCCTCCTACACAAGCATTCCGGTCTTGAGAAGTCCAGGCAAACTATGCACATTACAACAAAGCTTAAACTTGTTCTTCATAATAATTTAAAAAACAGTACTAGCTGCCAATTTAATTTTAAAAACAGCAAAAGATATCCACCTCCCTTTCCATTTCTTATAAGGAGTCTTGAAGTTTAAATCTCAGTGTGATCAACATGCTTGCTTTAATTAGCTGAGCTTTGGTCTACACTAGGGGGAGGGGTCGACCTAGGATATGCAACTTCAGCTATGTGAATAATGTAGCTGAAGTCGGCGCATCTTAGGCTGACTTACCTGCCGTCCTCATGGCAGCAGCGGTCGGCAGTAGGCTCCCCTGTCGACTCCAGGTTGAGCCTTTTGGCGAGTTGGAGTTCCGGAGTCAACGGGAGCGTCTTTGGTGATTTATTTATCGCTTCTTGATGAGACGCGATAAATCGATTGCCAATCGATTGATCCCTTAGCTCTTCGAATTACAGAGGAACCAGCTCCGTCTGCCATTAGGGAATTTTTTTCTGAGAACTCCCTTTAACATTTCACAAATCCCAGTTTGGGAATCACTGCGCTATACGATCACAGCCAGATGCCTGCTGACGCAACAGCTGAATGGAAAATGCTCAGCTTTGCGCTCTCGGGGCAGCCACCGACCTCACCTGCGGCCACAGGTATTTCTCAAGTCTCCCCATTACTGTCACAGGTAAAATCGTAATAAAAGGGGAAAAGACAGGAGGTCAGCCTGATGCTTGTCCGTTTTTCTCTCTTCCTTCACTCCTTGACCGGGTCCCCACCCGTTTGGCTGGGCCACTGTCTGCATGCCCCTGGTCAGCCTATTTCCCTTTGTGACTCTGAAACGTGCCACCACCTGCAGGTCCTGAAGCTGGGCCCAGTGGCAGAAGGCCACATAGAGGTTTTTGCTAATACAAGCCAGCAGGGGTGGCTTTGTGAGGTAATTGTCTCTCTGGAAGTTAAAATCAGCATTGCTGGGTGTGAACGGAGGTTGCCATAGAAGGAGGAGGCAAGGAATGTGCTGGCTGGGTTAAACATTTCTTAGTTCCCCATTCAAAAGGGGTCACCCTCCCTGTTGGGGAATCAAAGTCTGGTCTCCCACATGACAGGTGGGGATACTCATCCCTGTACTAACGAGTGGGGGAGAGCAGGGCACAGCTGGGCACTGCACAGAGGTGCAAGGGACCAGCTATGGTCACCATACACTCAGAAGTTGGCAACCCTTCAGACGTGGTGTGCCGAGTCTTCATTTATTCACTCTAATTTAAGGTTTCACGTGCCAGTCATACATTTTAACATTTTTAGAAGGTCTCTTTCTATGTCTATAATATGGAACTAAACTATTGTTGTGTGTAAAGTAAATAAGCTTTTTAAAACGTTTAAGAAGCTTCATTTAAAATTAAATTAAAATGCAGAGCCCCCCCACTCAGAGCAGTGGCCAGGACCCAGGCAGTGAGAGTGCCACTGGAAATCAGTTCCCGTGCCACCTTTGGCACCCGTGCCATAGGTTGCCTACCCCTGCCATACACCATACAATGGGCCCTACCAGGCAACAATACCCCTGGCTCTCTTTTGCTTCCTAAAGGCTTTGGCTGCAGCAACAGCCATGGGAAAACCCCTGGCCCTCCTCGCATGCCCTTGCCCAGAAGGCTGCCTTTGGGAGCTACACAGCCCCTCCCACAGCAACGACCTGGAACCTTGCCCTCTCTGATGAGCTGCTCAGGCTGAGCCAGTCGGCGTGCGGCAGGATATCCCCTGCCAAAAAGGGATGCCGCAACGTGGATTTGAAGTGAGGTTGCTGCAACCGCGGCGCAGAGTACTAACCGCTATACAATCATGGCCAGCTGGGAGTTCAAGGATCAGGCATGATGGTCTCATGGACCGGATGTGGCCTGGGAACTGTAATTTGCCCACCTTTGCCATAGAAAGAGGATGCGAGGACTGTGCTGGCTGGGAGAGCCAAACTGTCTTCAAGGAAATGCCTCAAATTGCCGAAAATATGCTTAACGTGAAAAAAGTTTCAGTGTACATCCACTTTTATTTTTCAAAGTATTAACACTTAAAGTTAAGGGAGCAGGGGAATACAAAATGAATATAAAAATACCAAAAGTATTTTTTAGTCAGAATATTACTTCAGTTACACAATCCTGTGCCTGGTAATAACATACAGTACCATGAAAATTACACAAAAATGGATTAGCATTGGCCAACACTGATTACAGCTAGTTTTAGATTGTCCTCTTACTTCCATAAATCTTCAGTCAGAATAGCTCCTTTGATTTGAAATGATCAAAGCTTTTTTTAAAACTATAGTATTTAGAGCCTGATTCTCAGTTTGCATCAGTGTAACTCCACTGACTTCAGTGGAGTTATGTCTGATTCATGCCAGTGGGCTACAAGTAAATGCTAAGAATATCTGCTTTTCTTTGCAGAAAGGTTCCAACTGGGGGTGTATGTTGTTGTTTTTTAACATATTTATCACAAATATAAAGTACTGTTCCACACTAAAGGACTACTCTCATAATAAACAGAAATTAAGTATATAACAGAATAAAACATTTAAAGTTTGTGATCAACATATTCATAATTGTTTCAGTATTAATTGTGGGAGGGAGCAGATAGAGAAGGGATATGAACATATGCATGCTTTGTGATAAATTCTGCTCTCAGTTATACTCTGATATAGCCCCACTGACTTCCATGGATTTATACCAGTGTAACTGAGGACAGAATTTTCCCCTTTGTCTATAACAGGATGGGCAAACTACGGCCCACGGGCTGGATTTGGCCTGCCAGCTGTTTTAATCTGGCCCTCGGGCTACCGCTGGGGAGCGGGGTCTGGGGCTTGCCCCTCTCTGGCATTCCAGATGGGGAACAGGGACCGCTCCATGTGGCTCCCAGAAGCAGCAGCATGTCCCCCTCTCACTCCTATGTATAGGGGCAGCCAAGGGGCTCTGCTCTGCACCCTGCCTCCGCCCCAGCGCCGCCCCTGCAGCTCCAATTGGCTGGGAACTGCGGTCAATGGGAACTGCAGGGGCGGCATCTGCGGATGGGGCAGCATGCAGAGGCACCTGGCCATGACTATGCATAGGAACTGGAGAAGGGGACATGGCCGTTGCTCCCAGGAGCCACTTGAGCTAAGCGCTGTCCGGAGCCTGCACCCCCGAGCCTCTGCCCATGCCCCAAGCCCCTGCTCCACCCCTGATAGCCCGCCCCTCCGAAACCCTCAGTCCCAGACCGGAGCACCCTCTTATACCCCAAACTCCTCATCCTCATCCCCACCCCAGGGCCTGCAACCCCAAATGGAGCCCGCACTCAAACCCTGCACCCCACTCCCCTGCCCCAGCCCGGAGCTCCCTCCCATATGCCAAACTCCTCATTTCTGATCCCACCCTGGAGCCTGCATCCCCTCCCACATCCCAACCCCAATTTTGTGAGCATTTCTGGCTCATCGTACAATTTCTATTCCCAGATGTGGCCCTTGGTCCAAAAAGTTTGCCCACCCTGGTCTATAATAATGGATGAAAACACATGACTACCATAGTTACTTGCTGATTTACGTTATTTGAGGAATGTCATTATTTGAGGGGAAAAAATGTCATATTCTTATGGAAACGATGACTCAAACTTTAAACTTATTGGGTGAGATTCAGATCCCATTAAGACTGGTGTAAAACTGCATTAATTCCATTGAAACCAATCAAGTTTCTTGACAGAGCAGAATCTATACCACTGGGTCTTATTTTTTTAAAGTTGGAAAACATATTTCTTAAAAGGTTGTAAAATATGGTCTCAGGAAAACATATCTGTCAGGTGTCTGACATCGCAATTTATACAAAGTAAGGACTTTCTAGGCCCTGATCTGGGCAGGCACTTAAGCACAGAGTAGCCCCACAAAGTAAATGGGATTACTCTCATACTTAAAGGCATATACTTAAGTGCCTTCCTATAGTGGAGCATTTTGAAAAGTTTGATTTGCCTAATTAAATACCACTTTGTGTAAGGGTGGACTACATGCATTTTGATTTGATAGCTGGCAATGATGTTTGCAGCCATGCTTCCAGGGTGAAGTGGCTCGCCCAGAGATAGTAGAGAGATAGGGGGCCTCTTTGCATTTGGCCCTGCCCACCCCCATCCATTGGTCCCCTAAGATGCATGTAAATTCAGAGGGGTGGGAACAGCCTGTTCCAAGAGGGGGCTAAAAACACATCCTCCTCATGGCACAAAGCTGGCCATAATTGCTGCCTATCCTTACCAGGGGGTTTCTCGCAGGAGGGAATAATTGAACCATAAGAAAGGCCATACTGGGTCAGACCAAAGGGCCATCTAGCCCAGTATCCTGTCTTCCGACAGCGGCCAACGCCAGGTGCCCCAGAGGGAATGAACAGAACAGGTAATCATCAAGTGATCCATCTCCTGTCGCCCATTCCCAGCTTTTGGCAGACGAAGGCTAGGGACACAATCCCTTCCCATCTTGGCTAACAGACATTGATGGACCTAAAGTCCATGAATTTATCTAGTTCTTTTTTGAACCCTGTTATAGTTGTGGCCTTCACCACATCCTTTGGGAAGGAGTTCCATAGGTTGACTGTGCGTTGTGTGAAAAAATACTTCCTTTTCTTTGTTTTAAGCCTGCTGCCTGTTAATTTAATTTGGTGCCCCCTAGTTCTTGTGTTATGAGAGGGAGTAAATAACACTTCCTTATTTACTTTCTCCGCAACAGTCATGATTTTATAGACCTCTATCATATCCTCCCTTAGTCATCTCTTTTCCAAGCTGAAAAGTCCCAGTCTTATTAATCTCTTCTTATACTGCAGCCGTTCCATACCCCTAATAATTTTTGTTGTCCTTTTCTGAACCTTTGCCAAGTCCAATATATCTTTTTTTGAGACGGGGCAACCATATCTCCATGCAGTATTCAACCAGATGGTTAAAATCACATCTGAACGCAGTTATTCAACCCTACGGTTAAATCACAACATAAGTCAATTCTGATTGCCAGAAAAAGATAGAATATGACAACTAATACTGGAGAACTAAGGATATGATTGCAGCCTTATGCAATATGTTCCATGCTTTTCTTTAGTCTTAAACTATGACTTTCGTTACTGACACATTGCTGAGATTTTAAAAAAATTCCTCTGCTATGTAATTACTAACACCTTTAATTATCAAAAATTAAAAATTAAAGAAGGGGCACATTACTCAGGTTGAAGAATGAAACTAAACCACTCACTTTCACTATCTAGAAACAATGCCTTTCCTTGTACTCTGTATACAATTTAGTAAAATGTGTGCGTTTCTTAATTGGTTATTTCTCTAACAATACCTCAAACTAGAAAACACTGATAACAACAACAGCATTATGAAGAGGGTGTAAGATGTGTTTTGTTTAGTAAATAAATTATTTAGTAAATATATTATTAATAATATGTTAGTGAAATTAACACAGTGAGCCAAATTCAACCCTGGTGTAAGTAGGTGCAACTCCACAAACTTTCATGGGGGGCTGAATTTCGGTCAGTGTCTTGGTACGTAAGGTGCTCTTTATATAATGCTAACTATTTTGTGCTTTCATGTGTGCCTTGGGGGTTCCCCCCCGCCATGCTTATGCCTTTAGGCCAGAATCTTGACAAATACTTTAATGCAACTTAATGGTGAATAAGTGTGAACCCAATCCATCCAAACTATCCTATGGTTGCCCCTTTAATTCAGGCCCCTTGTTCCTTTTCCTTCAATGGCATTTTTGGTCAACTTATTTTGCAAGGGTTATAAAATAAGTGGAATATTAAGAAATTGTTTCTAACAATCTGTGTGAGTTCATATAAACAGCAAATAAAACAGCATCACCTGTGGAAAAAAATCCAGTGGCCTCGCTTTCTCCCTGCATATTCATCTTACAATTGCAATAATGACCTCGGTGCAGGGCAGTTCCTGGCAATTGATGGGATTATAGATTCCTGAACATGTGCCCAGAGCTGTCAAAAGATACATTTTATACAGTGAAAAATTAAATAAAGTAAAATGAATAACAGGTGTCACTTGATTGCTTTTCAGGCCATCAGCTCCTCACCCTCCATTATTATTAACTATTTCATTCCTGAATATTTTGTAACTATGCAAGACACCCCATTTAGTGGATTGTAGAGGTTTCAATTCAACAGTCCATCTTTATTTAGCAAATCACATGCTTAATTTCAAGCATACACTTAAATCCAATGGGACATAAGCAAGTACTTAAATTAGGCATGAGCTTAAGTGCATTGCTGAATAGGGATGGATTTACACGTATTTGGATGCTTTATTGAACTGGGGTTAGAGAAAGGTATGATCTAGTGGTTTAAGAATGGGATTGAGTTTCATGAAATCCAGAGATTTTATCCTCTGATATTCTCTCTATGGCCTTGAGTAAGTCACACACAGCCAAATTGTCACAAGAACTCTCATGTATTAAGTGCCCAAACTGAGATCCCTTGTCCATGATTTTCAGAGGTTTTCAGTACCTGCAGCTACCAGGGGGGCACTGAAAAACAGTCACACAAAATGAGTGAGCACTTCTGGACAAACTTGGCCCTTCACTTTAATGCATCAAAAAAATGGGAATTATACTGCTTACCCACCTACCTGCCTCTTGAAGCTAGGGGGCTGTAAAGGTTAATTCATGTTTGTACAGCGTTTGGAACATGGAAAGTGCTCTATAAGTGCTAAATATTGTTATTTTAAGATTTAATGAGTTATACTCCAAGAAACACTTGCACTGAGGTAGCTATTGCTTAAACAACACAAAAAGATGTATTCCCTTGTAAAAATCCAACTCACAAAGCTTTGCTGTGTATAAAGGATGAATCCTGTATAATGACAGTATTGAGTGGCAATACAGAATTTATATTCTGTCTCATCCTTATTTAATCTCAGAGGCTGTACAATGCCTGTAAGTCAAAACAAAACAAGGAAAGCAAATCATAATTCTCATTGAGAACTAAAAATCCCCAAACAAAAATTAATGTCCACCTTCTAAAACTGTTTCTGACATCTTTCCAGTGCTTGTTTGCCCCTACACATTATATATGTGAGAATTATGTATCTGCTCTCTGTACTAAAACATTTGTCCAGTGGAACAAAAGCAATAAATATGACCTCATATTTAGCATTCCCACGGTTGGACAGTCAGAATATAATCCATCACCAAAGGTGAACAGAACAGTAATTTGGATAAAAGGGATCCTGGAAATCTGAAAACTAGGTTCAGATTTCGTGCTTTAGTTAAATCCATGCTCCTGTCATTTTTTCACAATTCTCCAAAACAACACTGTGTATAAAGTTCCCAGTAAGTAGAGACATCCAATCTCCTCTTTTGGGGATTGCACTGATAGCCCCATGGATCAGGAAAAAATCTCTACACCACCATGTATAATGCTGCATGGGGTTTTTGTTTGTTTGTTTTGCTTTCCTATGAAATACCAGGAATTGGCCTCTGAAGGATACTTGATCTAATGGACCAGTGGTTTGGTCTAGTAAGGCAAATCCTATGTTTTTATGTGCTGTATAATGGATAAACCCATTATGCAAACACATCTACAGTACCCTGAACAGTAAGTAAATATTGTTCTAAAATATAGATGTATGTATTTAAAGACAAGTATTCAGGTATTTTCAAGTGTTCTTGACTAAAACACTGAAGTTAAGCCATTCTGAATACCCTAATATATAGTTAAAATAATTATAACTATACTGGGTCCTACTTAGTGGTTTCTTCTAGTTCAGTGCTCTTGTCAAATGTTCCCTTCATCGATGCTTTGCAGCTGAAGTCTTTGGCCAGCCTGGGCTCTGACACCACGCCGTGCACCCACATTGCCCCCTGGTACAGTCCGCGAAGGAAACAAAGATCCTGGTAAAGCATCTTCTCCAAACAAGCTGATTTTCACATCAGCTTCAATAGCTTTGGCTAAACTGGATGCATAACTGTCCAGAGATTTATGGACTTCAGCTTTTACATGGAGAATGGAATTCTTTGCAGTCCCTAAAGAAAAAAAATTAAGACAGAACAATTAACAATAACATACTGTGGCTGTGCAAACATCTGAAGGAAAATATTTGTCTTCAGGACTGCACATGTGTGATCATGTCTTCTACAAATGATTACAATTATTACTAATAGTACTTTATGCTTCCACAGCATCTTTTGTCCAAGGATCTCAAAGCACACTATGAACACTAATCTTCACAATATCATCATGTCAGATAGGGAAATTATTCTCAGATTACAGATGGAAAAACTAAGGACTGATGAAACAAAGCATTTAAGCACATGCTTAACCAGATGTGAAATGGATTACCCATGTGCTTACATGCTAAATAGTTTGCTGGATTGGGACCTAGGCACAGAAAAGGTTATTGGCCTGATTCTGCCAAAGCGCAAAACTTCCACTTATTACATCTGGCACAGAATTAGGCCCTGTGACATGACTGTGGAAAAGAAATAAGTGACAGAGGCAGGAATAAAACTCTTGAGTCCCAGTTATCACCCCCTTTTACTCTGACCATTATTTCTGTACACAAGGGGATCCTCTATTTAGTTTAGACCAACATTTTACATTTTGTTTACATAAAAAGGGAGCTAACACAAGAAGTCACATAGATAGTGGTATTCTTTAAACTTGGTGAACACCAAACTTTTTACATAAAGCAGAACCTCCCTGTTCTACTCTTCACTGATCTGCACAAAAAAATAGTATCCTCCTCCTTCATCTCAGGAATCCATTTAAACAGCCTTGCAGAATTGCTATAAATGTCTGTGAGGCAACACACAAAAGTACTTGGCTACCTTTTATCATTATGTGGTGGATAGTGGAAAAGTAGTGGAGTGAGTGTGTGAGTAGAATTTTGCTAAGATGATTTACAGAAGATACTTCAGAAAAGCACTTATATTAATAAGACTGCATTATTTTTGGCTAAATATACTACAGTATGTATGTACTGTAGAGTCTCAAATATTAATGCTAATAATAAAATCAAAGGTAACAAGTACACTGTGTAATGCATTGTGGCTGTTTTTATATTGTCCTCATTCACTTACGGTTTAGTAAATTCAATCACTTGCAACTGGCCTCCTAGTTATTAGCGCAAGTTAAAGGGGATCTGCACAAATTAAATCAACCCTGCAGCGTTCTAAAGCCAGTCCCAGCAACATATTGTTAGTATTGAGAACCAACATGTGAGATTAACTAGAAAAAAGAGTGAAACTGATTGTCTAGTTTCCCTGTCCCAGCTGAGACAAATGCAGGGAGCAAACAAACAGGACAAATGGAGAGAAATACATTATTTCAGTTTAAAGAATTTAAAGGAAGACAGGTAATGGACAAGAGAGACAAGAGGTGGGCAGTATGCGGAGAAAATAAATGCCTGGAAGGGCAGAAAAACATCAAGGTGGTGGAGTCGTTGTGGAGACAAGAGGAGAAAAAAATCCAGTGAGGAATAGACAACGTAAATGGATGAAACCCCAGGAAAGGCAGGGTCACACAAGGTTGTTGTCTCTGCATGAATGAGGCCCATGCAGGAAAGCCCAGTGTCTGATCCTTGACTAGACTGGAACTATCTAACAGAAGGAAGGCCTGTTATTAAGCTCTTCTATCCAGGGTGATGGCTATCCCTGAATAAAAAATAGTGTACCCCCAGATTAAGGGCTACTCATATTTTGAACTGGAAACTGCTATTATCTATTATCTCAAATGGTTTTGTCATAGCGCTGCAGGTGTGTATGTGTGTGTGTGTATGTGTGTGTGAACGCCTAGCCTCAGAGCATGCTAGTGCTACACAGGGGAAACTTGGGGTAAGGTCATCACTGGGGTAAGGTCATTCAAGGACCTTACATCAGTGGAGGATGGGCTGTACTGCTGCTCCATTCTGCCACACCTCCTCCTCATCTCTATTCCACCCCTGACATCCTCTCCATCTTTTTATTCTGAGAGCACAAGGGATGGCAGAGCTGGCTGGCTTTACCAGCTTTCTGCAAACCATGAGTTCTCCAGCAGAGGGGAAATTCTCCACCAACTAGCTCCAGGTGGTTAAAGGCTTATGCAGCACAAAGTGGCCTTAGCTGTGCAGAGAATCCAGGCCCATGTTTAACACGCTGTACTCCTCGTGTAGGCCTTTGGTTTTAATTAACAATATTTCTGCTATAGCAGAAATATGTTATGCACCACTTTGGCTTACTGGTATGCCCCAAGCTTCCTAGGATTCCCATAAGAATTTCATACAGTTCTGAAGAGCTCTCTGTTTTCCCCTAGATTGGTTTGATATAGTGTGGTGCAAGAGCAGATAGTGTTAAATTAAACCACACATCTGTCAGGGATTTCATGTCAGACCTACCTGAATAAGAAGAAAAGAAAGAGCAAATCTTAAAACTAAGTGGATGGATGGCAGAAAGACTGTCGTAAAATATACCCCACAAGTGAGTCCTGTCCAGCTTTACCTCCCTGGTTCCAGAAAGCGTGCATTTCTCTCCCTTCCACTCACCTACTAACCGGCAGCGTCAGGATGGAAAATGATAGGGAGAAGCAGCTCAGATGGCATGGGAGAGCATATCCACAGGGGTTGATGAGGTAACTAATAGGAAGTTGGAGCAGGAAACAGCGGCGAAAATGAGTGACCCAGCAGTAAAGGATGGGTGAGCAGAAGTTGGAACCTCTCAAGAAGGTTGTGGAGGAATCATCAGAAGGGAGGAATAAGAGCACCTATCAGAAGGGGAAGGATGAAGAGCCCAGGAGAGATACTTGTCCTCTGTGTTCTGTGGTTTAAGAAGGGGACAGCTATGCTTGGCAGCCATCATGGAGGAGCAGGAGGGTCATCCCAGGTGAGCAGCATTACAGTATCCACCCTAAACACACCTTTGATTTGCTCCACTTCATCTTCGAATGTCACCGAACTCCTCCGTCGATAGGGATAAACGCAGTGCGGGTGATGAGCTCCATCCGAACTATAATCCTCAAGCAGCATCACGTCTGTCCCTGAAATGCAAAAATGTTTGGAAATAATAACGACCCCTGAGAAGACGAACCTAAAATTATTGGGGAAAATGAACTTTTGAGTTCATAGCCCTGAGCTCCACTCTTCAAAAGATGCCTAAACTGTGCTGATGCATTATCACTCTGCATTCAGCTGTGATGGGATTTCAGACAGGGCCGGGGCCAAGTTATTACCTGGTCTTCAGTTAACCAGAGGTTAATCTGAGGACAACTCCCTGCTTCTCCTGAGCAAGAGAAGGATTGTCTACAAATGGCATTATTCAACAACAGCTACTCCAAAATAAATATTCCCGAATAATGCCATAAGTGGGCACACTTATTCTTCGAAAGTGGATCAAACTAAATAGCCGCCTGTCCACGCAGGGAGTACTTAAGGAATAGTATTGCCTTTTACATTCACACTCTACCTGAATTAATTTTCAAGTGTGGACAAGCCCTTACAAACTGACTGCTTGGGAGACAGACAGTGGGCGATGGCTATAGGAAGATCAGATTCCATATTCAGAATGGATGGCAAGCCAAGCTGTTCTGATCTCTCTCTTTTGCCTTTGTTAACTCATTTTATTTTCTTGTCACAAACATTATTCCTTAAGGAGACCACCTGGCTGACTGATCCTGTATTTTTTTCTGCTGAGTCATCCTACCACTTTATGGGTATTGATCTCATGGACACTATTTCATCTACCTGCGTTGCCTCCATATTATTTTGGTACAAAATAAAGTTTACCTGTCATTGTGCGGGGAAAACTAAACTCAACAGCTCTGCCATGCTATCATATGAAGGGCCACATTGTGGCCTGGCTCCTCACTCCAGTGCAGTTGTGGCTGACTGCAGACTCTAAGAGTACATCCACACTGCAATTAGAAACCCAGGGCTGGCCTGTGCCAGCTGACTCAGGATCACGGGGCTCGGTCTGAAGGGCTGTGTAACTGCGGTATAGACATTTGGGCTTGGGCTGCAGCCTGAACTCTGGGACCTTCCCATCTCACAGGGCTCTAGAGCCCAGGCTGGGACCCAAATGTCTACCCTGCAATGATGTGCATCATCTGGGGTATTGACGTCAGTGGTGCAAGATCAAAGCCCTACTTCTTGGAAACCCAGCCAGCCTGCAATGGATGGGTAGAATTAGGAAGAGGACACTCCAATCCTTGAGACAATATTTTAGCATATATTTTAAAAACTACATTGAGTAAGGAAATTGGCCTGTAAATCATCCCCAGAAGTGGATCCCTGTCAATAAGTGATGCTACGATAGTGTTTTGACTGGATATGGGTGATTCTATATTATCTGCCTCATTAAATACTTGATCTGTAATGGGCATCTCTTGATCTTTTCTCTATATACAGTTCTTTTGGCTTGTACTATTTGAAAAGCCTGTTTTCTGTCATTCAGGATGTTCAGTGAAGTGGGGTATTTCCCATTTCAAATTCCCTAAACACTGGGGCTCCTAACAACTTATATATTTGATTTGGTCAGCGGTGAAGACCTCTTAGTGCCTTTCTTCAAGGATGATAGCACAGGAAGCTATAAAGAGAAGAGTTTCCTATTACTCTTTATTACCTATAGCTGCATTTAAGCCAGCAATTCGCCTACAGAAAAATTTGCCTTCGTGAAAAATCCCACCTTCCCAGCCTCCTTCTCCCACTCTCCCAGTCAGAGGCAGGCAGAGAGCAATGCAGAGATGCAGCTGTCAGAAGAGTGCTCCCTGGTGTCTGTAGAGCAGAAATGTTCTTTAAAACAGATTGCAGGTAAAAATTTTGGAAAACTTTCCTCTGTTGACAGTTAAAACCACAGCCCCCCTGTTAGTACCACTGGAAAATTACTGCCAGATCACTATGCCCTTTTCCAGGCTACTATTTGATAGATCCATGACAAAGATGGGAAGCTTCCGTTCTATAGGAGAGGCTCTAGCATAGAGTGGTCAAATGAAATCTCCTATACGTAGGAAGTGAAGAGACCTATTTCCCCAGCAGTTTGCTGCTTAGCTCCTTGGGGGGCCAGGAAGATCACTGAAAAGGGAAGGAGAATAAAGGAATGGGACAAACAGATTATCATGCTCATAGTAAATATTCACTACGGAAAGAAATTAGTCTCTGAGACTGGACAGTATTTTCATAGTAGATACTGCAAGATCAAAAATTCAAAGGAGAATCTAAGGCAGTTCTGCTCAGGGTACCATAGGACAGTGGTTTTCAACATTTTTCATTTGCAAGCCCCTAAAAAATGTCCAATGGCATTGCAGACCACATGTTGAAAACCACTGCCATAGGAGATGCTTAATGTTATCGTTCACCTACCAAAAGATACCTGTAAATAAATACAGACTGTCCACAGAATTCTGAAAGTAAGCGGCAAGTGAAATCGTTCTGTCTGAGAAAGGAAAACAACAGTTACCTGAATCCTGAGAGCAGCTGAAACCAGTGTCCCCTGTGCTGCTGCTGTGTCCTAAAGGCCGCCCACCTGCCATGAGAGCTGTGAGATGGGGAGATAGTCCCAGATCTGCAAAACAGTTTAATCATCGCTGAGTTGTGCTCCGTATGGTAGATATACTGTAATGACAGCATCTTCAAATAACTCCCACATCTGAGTGCCCGATTCTACCCGCCACCTTTCCCAACTTTCCCTTCTCCCCATTCTTCCTGTGACAAGACAACAAAACCCAGCCTCCAGACCAAGCTGCCAAACCACCTGGATTTCCCATCTTGCAATATCATGTCACCAGCTGCCACGTGCTCCTGGATTCTTTCCACAGGGCAAGCTGCTGTCTACCTCCCCACAGCAATTTGCAAGGATGTGTAGTTTATCAGGAGAGCTGATTATATTTAGAAATATATGCACTCAGGGCTGGAAAATCTTATCAGACACTCTAGCCAAAGGGTTAAATCTTGTAACCAGAAGAGTGATCCTAGGAATCTGAAGGATTTTCTCTGAGATTTTTATACAAAACTACTTTGGTGAGGAATGGAGTATATTATTATTTACCACCAACAGCTGACTTGGTGTTGTATGTTACGCAAAAATAAAAACAGTCCCTGTCCCATACAGTTTACAATCTAAAAGGAAGACCAGAAAAAGGATGTGATGGACTGGGATATCTAGAGATGGGGATCAGAATTTGTGTGGGTGTTTTAAATTACAGTATAAACGTACTGCTTGTAAGCCTTGTGGAAGAAGTAGGTTTTTAAAGGGAGTGTCGTTAACTTAAAAATTCCAGTTCTGTCTGTAAATCTTTTACCTGGTATTGTTACAAGGAACACCTAAGATTATGGCAACCAATGATATTAGAGAAAAAATATTTTCTTTGTATGTTTCTGTTTGTTCACTCCTTGCATTTGACATCACTTTGTGTCTAATCAGTTTCCCCTGCCTGGTTGTCAATTTCATACACTGATTGCATTGCCCTTTCATACAGCAGGTGGTGGTGTTTTTCCTCCTCTCTCATTCTCAAAAACAGACATAATCATTTTAACTTTCCAAAATATTTTGACCTCAGGCATTGACCAGGCCTGGAAAAGTTTAGCCCAATAGGTAAAGGTTTGGGATGTTATAATCAAGGGCATACATGGTTTTAGAATGGGAAGTTTGAAGCAATGTTAACTATAGTTATTGTAACTATAGCTACTGTTACAACTCCAGCTAAAATGACAACCTTAGTAAGGAGAAAGGCAATACCACTGGGCAAACATTTTTATTTTAAGCTGGAAACATTGGAAACATTTATACTTTGCTCCTGAAAAATATACTGGGCCTGATTCTGCATTCTATGACACTGGTTTTATACCCGTGTAACTCCGCTGAAGTCAACAGAGTTACACCAACTTAAAAACAGGCAACGGAGTGGAGAATCAGACCCCTGGGTATATTGATAGTATAAGAATGCTCAGATTTGGATCATTTGAAAGTAAGTGTGTGTGTCAAGAGGGGAGACTCAGAAGGGGATAAAGGAAATTATTTTGATTGGCCCCAGGGTTAAATCGTTTCTGCCAGGGACAATGTAGCTGTATCAAGAGAGGGAGGTGATTTCCCATCAAAGGCAGGGAACTACTCACAATTTTCCTTGAGATGGGAAGTATAATTTGAAAAATGATCCCTTGAGAGCTCCCTCAAGCACATCACTAGTTAGTATTTGTATAGCTCTTGGAAGATGCCACATGAATGCAGATACTATGTATCAGCCTCAAGGGAAGAGTATTTTTTTATTTAAGTGTTTGTTACCTGTGATCCTATTGGAAATGCTGAATAATCTGGCAGTCCTATGACGCTGAACAAATGACTCCCGGTAATACCGATCCCCAAAACACATTCCTAATAGTTCTTTGCGCACCGTTTTGTTCCAGAGTCCATAAATCAGTGGATGGCAAATGGCACTTGAAAAAGATAACCATGTTGCTAATGTCTCCAGAGCAGGAGAAATGCTATTTTTCCCCCAAAGTGCTTCTGACGTAATTACTACCATGTAGGGCCCCCATGTGATCACAAAAGCACCAATGACAACCAAGATGGTTATGAAAGCTTTGCACTGATTGGCTGAGTAGACAACTCCTTGGAAAGCATTCCTTCGACTGCCTGAGGAGGAGGTGGAGGTGCTAGAGTTCTTTCTCCCATTCCTCTGAGTGTCCTCCTCTACAATAATCACACTACCGCAGTGAATCTTGCGCGCTTTAATCCTAGCCACACGAAATATGAATCCGTAGCAGATCATCATAACCAGAAAGGGTAGCAAAGCACACCAGATCTGCCAAAAGGCTGTGTAGCCTGCCTCCTTATGCCACGCAGCCACGCACATCCATTTGAATTGATCAAATTCCAATGAAGACCAGCCAAAGAGAGGAGGAAGGCAGCCAATGAGGGAGTGCAGCCACACGTACACAAGGGCTACCACTGCTCTGTTTCCTGTAATCTTCATTGGATACACCATTGGATACAAGACAGCATAGTACCTAGGAAAAACAAAAGGAAGCATCAGTAGCATCATAGAAAAGTACAGTAAGCAAAGAACTGGGTTTACTGATTAAGATCCATCTACCATTAGAGTCCAGGGAAAGACTTCCTCACTTCTGCTCCCCAAATCTCAAATGGGGTTAGAGGGACACTTAAAAAAAGTCGTATTTCAAAAAAATTATTTGCAGTCAAGAGCTCAAAAGTCAAGAAGTGCCCAAGATCAAGCTGCATATGCAGCCTTAATTCTGCCTATTGATCATGAAAACATGAGAATGGTCATACTGGGTCAGACCAATTGTTCATCTAGCCCAGTAGTCTGTCTTCTGACTAGATGCTTCAGAGAGAATTAATCCTGATTTGAATGCATTATTGGAATGAGGTTTACAATTATACATGATTACATACAGCTACTCAAATGCTATGTTATTATTGCATCAATTGATTTTAATAATCTCAGATGCATGTGCAGCATCTTGAAATATTAATTTAATTATTTTCTACCTTTCTATTTCACAATTTTACATGAAATTGCAGGGGAAAGTTATTATATTGGGGAGGCAGTGTTGCCTGCTAGATAGATCACTGGACAGAGACTCAGGTGATCTAGGTTTAGCACCGCCACTGGCCTACTAGGTATCCTTGGGCATGTCACTTCACCTCTCTGTGCATCAGCTTCCCAATCTATAAAATGGGTATAATGATACTGACCTCTTTTGACTCCCTCCTGTGCTTTGAAATCTTCTGATGAAAAGTGCTATACCAGAGCTAGGTATTATTAATCACTATAATTGCAGTGGTTTCCAGCCTTTTCCATATCATATCCCACGTTACAACAGAAAAAAGGTCTGGAACCCCCCACCATCCATCTAGCCCAAAAGAAAGGGAGGGATATCATGATTCCCAGGTTGAGAACCCATGTTATATTGTATTGTTTGAAAAATAGTGTATAATTGTGTTCATGCAACCTTAACTCTGACTTTTCACTGCTTTACCCATGGAACCTTCACATTCTCTTACCAAAACTTTTTAGATTGATAGATTTAGAGATTCCAAGGCCAGACGGGACCACTGTGTTCATCAACTCTGACCTCCTCTAGAACTTCCCCCAAATGAATTCCTACGGCAGATCTTTTAGAAAAAACAGCCAGTCTTGATTTAAAAATAGTCACTGATGGAGAATCCACCACAATCCTTGGTAAGTTGTTCCAATGGTTAATTACTCTCACTGTTCAAATGTTACATTTTATTTTCAGCTTGACTTTGTCTAGCTTCAACTTTCAGCCATTGGATCATGTTATACCTTTCTCTGCTAGATTGAAGAGCCCTTTATTAAATATATGTTCCCTAGATAGATCCTTATATGATATAATCAAGTCACCCCTTACCCTTCTTTTTGTTAAAGAGCACTTTGAGCAGTTTTTCAAATCCTTTAATTATTCTTGTGCTCTGCTCTGAACCCTCTTCAATTTATCAACGTCTTCTTGAATTGTGGGCATCAGAACTGGACACAGTATTCCACACCAGTGCCGAATATGGAGGTAAAATAACCTCTCTACTCCTAACTGAGATTCCCATGTATGCACTGAAGGATTACATTAGCCCTTCTGGCCACAACATTGCCCTGGGAGATCATGTTCAGCTGATTTTCCATCACAACTCCCAATTTTTTTCAGTCACTGCTTCACAGGATCAAGTGCCCCATCCTGTAAGTACGGCCAAGATTCTTTGTTCCCAGATGTACAAATTTACATTTAGCTGTATTAAAACACATATTGTTTGTCTGTGCCCAGTTTGGAATTAATCATTGCTATTCATAACAAAAAGAGGAGCTTACCGATCTATAGCAATGAGACCAAGAGTTAGCATGCTGGCCGAGCTGATCAGCATATAAAGCAGGGCCGAAAAGTTGCACCAAACTACTCCAAAGATCCATTCCCGCCTGATGGAGCTGGTGACGACAAAAGGAAGCACTAGGACAGACAGAAGGAAGTTGGACAGTGTCAGACTGAACACAAACTTGTTGCTCAGCGTAAGGAGGTAAGACTTCCGATAGAGGGTGACGACAATCACCAAGTTGCCCAAGCAGATGAAAATAGCAATGATGATAATAGCAATCGACTCGGTGACTCTGACTGCCCCGTCTTCCTGCGCTGTGAGGTTTCTCGGGCCCTTCCCATTGCTGAGGGAGGAGTTGATGCTCATTGTCAGAGCGCACATTGACAGAGCAGACCATGCATGCTGAGCAGCTGAAACAAGGAGAAGAAAAACACATGAAAACATTCACTCAAACAATATTGTATTTTCCATACCTACAATATCCCATGATCCCAAGATCCTGAACCAACATTAATCAAGCTTCAAAACACCCATAGGAGGCACATAACCATTTTAGATGGGGAAACTGAGGCCCAGAGCAGGGACTTGACTTTCCCAAGGCCACACACAAGTCAATGGAAGAGCCAAGCACAGAACCCAAGAACAAGGCTGGTTGGAAAATGGGGGAAATTCTGAAAACATTTCATTTAATATTTTCCAGGAGTGGAAGGAGGGCATTATTTCAAACTTTTGACCAGCCCTACCCATGAGTTCTAACTCCCAGTCATCTATACCGAAAAGCTGTTAAGAAACAATAACGGAGTTATAAATGGTCTTTGCTGATCTGCCTTTTACAGGTGAGAGTTTGTGGTATTTTACTCTCGTCTGTGGAGCACTTGCTGGTGTTCCACAGAGAGCTGGAAAGTCACATGATACTGGCTCCTCCTCATTTGCAGCTGCTAAATCACATTTAAAAAACCCTAAAAATACACTAAACCACTCTCCTAATATCACTTTGCCACAGGAATGTTCTTTTATTGCCAGTGAGCTGGGGGAGGTGGTTCTCTGTGTGACTGTCAATGGGAAATGTGTCCAAGAGGCAATTCCTTTATTAAAATCTCAGCCACGGTATGAAAATCTTTGAGAGCCCTTGACTTCAGGCTTTATCACTTCTCCCAGCTGACCAATACCATCTCTTTCTCAGGCCTCAGAAATATTGTTCCTGTTTCCCCTGAGAGGCACTGTGACCTCCCCTTATTGTGTCCAGCAGAGGAATTCCAGTGGCCTGCACCTTTGGGCACCTGATTACACTGCTCTACAGCCAAAATGCTTCTGAAATAAATGTAGTCAAACTTTACTAATTCTGGGTCACTGAGAACGAAAATGATGCTTAAAATTGTTGATTGGCTCTAGTTTTCAAGATATGCTATTGGGTCAGTATATACGACCCTTGACATGGGAATGGCGGAGGATAAGTGAGTTATAAAGGGAAGGGATCTCAATTTAAACCAGAAATGACTAAAATACATCTTTGACTGGATCTATGAATAAATCTATGACTGGGTTTGGACAGTACTTGCTTTTTAGGCAAAACAATGAATGATGCAATCTGAAGCTGGTATTGCGTCATACATGATATGAATTGCATCATGTTATTCCTAGAAGTCATGGATGATGCAATCATAATGAAGCTTACATCACTCTGCTGAACAAATTGCCCTATATCAGCTCTAGAAATCATACAGTGTTGTGCTCTCTTATTTGTCAGTGTTTGATTTTGCAAAGGGACACATTTCTGTTTAGCCAAAGTGAGCAGAGATGCCTCGTACTTGTGTGAACAGTGCAGATAACTTCTGCTATTTTTGTGGTGAAGTGACTTTTGCATCACAAAAGTGCAGTATAACCACTATGGTTAAGAAAGCCTATCACCTTTATTTTGGCTGCAAAATTGGAGATCAGGACAAGAGGTGGGCCCCACACATATGCTGCAACACTTGTGCAACAAATCTTCGCCAGCGGTTGAACAGGAAAAGGAAATCTATGCCTTTTGCAGTGCCAATGATTTGGAGAAAGCCAACAGATCATACCAGCAATTGTTACTTCTGCATGGTGCCTCCAGTTGGGAAAGGTGTGTCAAAGAAGAAAAAGTGGACTGTGCATTATCCAAACATTCCATCAGCTATACGCCCAATACCCCACGGAGAAGGACTGCCGGTTCCTGATGCACCAGAATCATTCTCACTTGAGTCAGACGAGGAAGAGGAAGAGGATGAAACTTCTGGTCCTGAACCATCAATGTCACAGGACCCACATTTTCTCCCATCCTCCTCCTCTGAACCACACCTCATAACACAAGCTGAACTGAATGACCTTGTCAGGGATCTGGAACTACCCAAGAGTAAGGCAGAGCTGTTGGGCTCCAGACTACAGCAGTGGAATCTCCTGGCAGGTGATGTTAGGGTTTCCATGTTCCGTGACTGTCTTGTCCCATTCTTCTTCATGGAAGGTGATCTTGTAGCCTGCAACAACATCGATGGTGTGATGGCAGCCCTCAACATCATTCACGATCCAGATGAGTGGAGACTCTTCATTGATTCATCGAAGACGAGTCTTAAAGCTATTTTACTGCATAATGGCAATGTTTTGCCAACAATTCCAGTTGGTCATGCAGTCCATATGAAGGAAACCTATGACAACATGAAACAACTTTTGAGGTGCATAAACTATGACCAACATCAGTGGCAGCTTTGTGGCAATTTGAAGGTTGTAGCTCTCTTGCTTGGTCTGCAGACTGGATACACAAAGTACTGCTGTTTTCTCTGCGAATGGGATAGTGGTGCAAGAGATTCCCACTACATTAAGAAAGATTGGCCACTCCGACAGTCATTGGAGCCTGGGAGGAAAAGTGTTCAGCATCCACCACTTGTTGAATCAAGGAAGATTTTGTTACCACCCTTACACATCAAGCTGGGTCTGATGAAGAATTTTGTCAAGGCCATTGACAAAACACAAGCAGCTTTCAAATACCTCCGTGGAAAATTTCCAAGGTTAAGTGAAGCTAAGGTAAAGGAAGGTGTCTTTGTTGGTCCTCAGATTTGTGAACTTCTTTGAGATGATGCATTTGACCATGCACTGCGTGGCAAGGAAAAGACGGCATGGAAAGCCTTCCAGTCAGTGGCAATACATTTTCTCGGAAACAACAAGGCAGACAACTACAGGTTGTTGGTGGAAAACCTCCTCAAAGCATACAAAAGCCTTGGTTGCAACATGTCACTAAAGATACAATTTTTGCAATCTCATCTAGATTTTTTTCTACCGAACTGCGGAGCAGTGAGCGACGAGCATGGCGAGCGATTTCACCAGGACATTGCAACAATGGAGAAACGCTATCAGGGCAAATGGAGCCCATCAATGCTTGCAGACTATTCCTGGACAGTGACAAGAGATGCTCCATTTAATGAATACAAGAGACAAGCCAAGAAGCGCCGAGTAGACACTGAATAGGACTAAACTATGTACATAATAATTTTTTGCCTTTTGTTTCATAATACATTTTATTTATATAACCCTTTTGCTGATTTTTAAAGTGTTACATAAACAGGACAGGTGAAATATTATCATGTAAAGCAACCATAAACACATGAAAAGACCTAGGTTTACAATTTATGATTAAAACTCTACTATCTACACAATATACATAGACATAAAATGTAAAAACTTAAATATCTTAGAAACAGTAGCCAATCAGTTGTTTTAATTGTCATATTTGAATTCAGCACATCAAAATACATAATAAATATCACATTTTATCTCTGAAGCAGACGACTTCTAAAAAATTGTAGACCAGTGTTAGTGGCACTCCCACAGCCGGCTGCCTCACGAGGCTGCTGATACCATCCTCCGGCCTCAAAAATGTCCCTCCTGCTTAATCACCTTCCCCCCGGCATGAGCACTGGTGCTCCCACTACCGGAGCAGATTTTTCTCTTTCCACAGCCTTGGAAAGGAAATTGGATGAACGTAATGTGCAGCCCTCTCACGGCTGTGTCATTGAAGCCACACATGGACTGAATCCCAAAATCCAGACAAAGAACTGAAAAAATAAAAAGGGAATGTTGAAAAAGATTGGCTTCAAACTCATGCACACTTGGTGTTAGCATTTCCTGGGGACTGGTGACTCGGAAGGGCTGCCTTGGCTGGGACTCTGCCCATTCACCCTTCCCAGCTGGGCACAAATATCCAGCAAGTGTCCTACATCTCTGAGGTAATTAGAGTTTAAAGCAGCGCTGCCAGCCTAAAAATCATATTTTTCCAAACAAATTTCATTCCATGTGTTCCTAAGAAAACCTTAATTTACTGACATTCAAATAATTTTTAAAATTGCATTTACTTTTCACCACCACGGAAGCTGATTGTTTACTGTTTGAATTTCATTTGGCACAGACCATGAACATTTTGCATAAAATCCTGGCTGCTTTCAGCTACAACTCTATTGGTATAAAGCAGCCAAAAGCCAGTTTCCCTGGCTACTGAAGAAGAATCTCTTCTATGCAGGAAGAGCCTCAGATGGTACTAGGGTGACCAGACAGCAAATGTGAAAAATCGGGACAGGGAGTGGTGGGCGGGTGGGGTGGAAATAGGAGCCTATATACGAAAAAGATCCAAAAATTGGGACTGTCCTTATAAAATCGGGACATCTGGTCACCCTAGGTGGCACAGAGACATGGATGTGGTTTGAACAGGAGCGTCATAGCATCTCAGCAACCTAGTTGCTGTAAGGTCTCTTTGTGTTTTTGGCAGCTGACACAAATCAGAACAGTCCTCAGGTAGCACTAATTTATGCCAGAGTGCTAAAATTATGAAGAATAACTCCAGGATCTGAGAAGTCCAATGGTAGATCAGAGTGACGTTTGCACAGTCCCTCTTCAGATGTGCAGAGCACTCGTCTGCCATAAACAAGGATTTTGTTCTTTCATTTTTGTTTATTAAAAAGACAAGGTGGGTGAGGTGACATCTTTTATTGAACCACCTTATGTCTCCAATGTCCTGCGACCAACACAGCTATAACTACACTGCATAGAACAATTATTGTTTATTGTCATTTTCACTTTAAGGTGCTCAAGCTCTAGACAGGGGTTGGCAACCTTTGAGAAGTGGTGTGGTAAGTCTTTATTAATTTAAGGTTTTGCATGCCAGTAATACATTTTACATTTACAGGGGCCAGTGGAGGGAACCCCAGACTGGCAATGCTGGCAGCAGATTAAACCCCAGACTAGCAGTGTGGGGGGCAGATGGAACCCCATACCAGCAGCCAAGGTCTAAGCTGCTGGCCCTGCTCAGCCCACTTCCGGCCTGGGGTTCCATTCATCCAGGCAGGAAGTGGGCTGAGCGGGGCTGGCGGCCGGGACCCTGGATGGCAGCTTTGGCACATGTTCCACAGGTTGCCGACCCCTGCATTAGCACAATCCTTCAATGGTTGAGTTGCTAGCACTGTAAGAGGATGTTTAAAACCTAACAAAACACATTTTCACTAGTTTTAAATGCCCCCAACCCCTAAACTGTTTTTAAAAATATACACCCTATATTGTTTGGTTCTAAACTTCCCTAGTGAAATAAAATAACCATCCTTTTAAATGCAACAAGAACATCTAACTAACAAATTAAACATAAATAATTTTTTTTAATTTTTAAAAGGTTTTTAAACATCATGGTAGGATCCATCAATTAATTTAAAACAATCCACTTGGAACACTCGGTGCTCACCCTTCCACCAGCAGTCATATTCCTGGACACATGCCCTCTTTGTGGCACATGTACAAATCTTCCCTGCACATTTTAAAACATCCAAAAGGCAAAAACCATCCCGCCTTTGACCCTCAACCAACAGAGAACTGAAACATGAGACGAGTCGTCTAAGCAGTAACCAATGCCCTGTGGGACAGTAGCAGGAGGACTATTTGCACTGTGAGAGCTAATATGCCATCACTTGCTATCCACACGGGCATTGCACTGATGACAACTGGCTTGGGGGGCTTGGGATTGACAAGGTGGTTATGTGTGGCAGAGCAAGCACAATCCACAGTGTTTAGCAAATGCCTGTGCACCACGGGTAGCAGCTGTGTGTGCAGATGCAAGGTCTGCATGTTACAGGTGTGCTGGAGGGGAGGCTCCAAATGCCGGCTATCACCTTTATTTGTCTAATGTAGACAAGAGCCCACTGAGCAGGCATAGAGATGCATACAGGTTAGGGCAAAACATCAAGGCAAGGCCCTGCAGAGAATACATTTTCTTGTATTCCACCCCTGTCTAGCCAGAGCATGGACTGGGAATAAAATCCCAGGGGAACGCTGTTGCCACTGCAGCAAGGGGCTGGAGGTGAGGGAGCACAGGGGAGAGGAGTTCTTCTAATGCTTCAGACAGGGGCTTCTCATAAACAAACTAGGGAAATGCAACTTAGATGGAGCTACTATAATATGGGTGCAAAACTGGTTGGAAAACCGTTCCCAGAGAGCAGTTATCAGTGGTTCACAGTCATGCCGGAAGGATATAAGTAGTGGGGTCCCGCAGGGATCAGTTCTGTGTCTGGTTCTGTACAAAATCTTCATCAATGATTTAGATAATGACATAGAGAGTACACTTCAAAAGTTTGCGGAGGATACCATGGTGGGAGGGGTTGCAAGTGCTTTGGAGAATAGGATTAACATTCAAAATGACCTGGACAAACTGGAGAAATGGTCTGAAGTAAATAGGATGAAATTCAATAAGGACAAATGCAAAGTACTTCATTTAGGAAGGCACAATCAGTTGCACACATACAAAATGGGAAATGACTCCCTAGGAAGAAGTATTGAGGAATGGGATCTGGGGGTCATAGTGGACCACAAGCTAAATATGAATTGACAGTGTAATGCTGTTGCAAAAAAAGTGAACATCATTGTGGGATGTATTAATAGGAATGTTGTAAGCAAGACCTGAGAAAATTTTTTTGCTCCACTCCATGCTGACTAGGCCACAACTGGAGTGTTGTGTCCATTCTGGGTGCCACATTTCAGGAAGGATTTGAACATATTGGAGAGTCCAGAGAAGAGCAACAAAAATGATTAAAGATCTAGAAAACATGACCTATGAGGGAAGATTGAAAAAAATTGGGTTTGTTTAGTCTGGAGGATAGAGGACTGAGAGGGGACGAGATAACAGTTTTCGAGTACGTAAAAGGTTGTTACAAGGAGGAGGGAGAAAAATTCTTTTTCTTAACCTCTGCAGATCGGACAAGAAGCAATGGTTTTAAATTGCATCAATGGCAGTTTAGGCTGGACATTAGGAAAAACTTCCTAACTGTCAGGGTGGTTAAACACTGGAATAAATTACCTAAGGAGGCTGTAGAATCTTCACCATTGGAGATTTTTAAGAGCAGGTTGGACAAACACCTGGCAGGGATGATCTAGATAACACTTAATCCTGCTATGAGTGCAGGGGTCTGGACAAGATGAACTGGAGAGGTCCTTTCCCCTCCTATGATTCTAAGCAGCAAAGGGGAGATGGGAACTTGTGTCACTCTGCAGGGCAGGAGAGAGGAGCCCAGGTGAGAAAGCTGGGCAGCTGCTCGGGTAACCCTGCAAGGTAGGTCCGAGCCGGGCCGGGGAGCAGAGCGGGACTGGGAAGCAGGGGGAGCGCTGAGCAGCTCCTGCTGCAGGCCGAGCACCCGAGACGAATGGCCTGCGGCGGCAGAGGAGCGGTGAGCGCCCGTGCACAGGCCCATTGTCCCGTGGGCAGAACACTGCTTTGCTTTGCTTCGCTTCGCTTTCCTTCGCCGGCTGCTCTAGCCCCCTGGCGTCCGAGCGAGACACGAGCTCAGCCCCGGCGCGGGCAGGTCCCGCGTGGCCCGAGCCTGCTGCACCGAGCTCCGCTCCTGCCCCAGCTCCGGACTCCGGCGCACGGAGACCCGGGGGCAGCGGGAATCGCAGCGCCTGTCCCGGGCCCGGCGGCCCCGATCGGGGGCTCGGCAGCTCGCAGGGCTCGCGAGGAGAAGGAGGAGCCTCCCCCGCAACCTTCTGCAGCCGCTGGCTGGGCCCCCGCGCCCTGCAACCGGAGACGCAGCGCTGGGCAGCTCCTCTGCCCTGAAATTCAGCCTCCCTCCCGGCACGGGCTTGTCCCTCCTCCGCACACAAAGGCTGGCGCGGGAGGAAGAGTCCCGGGGAGAGGTGGGGCTGGGAGGCCGCAGGAGCAGCGAGAACCCACCCGGGGCCTGGAGAGCCCCCAAAAAGAGGCACAGACCCCACCCCCCGTTCCCTGCCCCGTGCTCTGCAGCCGCCATAAGCTCCAGTGAAAAAAACCGGAGCGTTCCCGCCTTGGGGTGGGACACACTCACCGCCGGGCCGAGCCGAGCCGAGCCGCTTCCTCCTTCCCCCGCCGCACTCAGGGGCGGGAGGTTTCGGGTTACAGCGCCCCGGACCCCCCACAGCCGCCTCCAAGAGAGAGGCCCGGAGCAACTGCCCGACCCTCCTCCCTCCATCCCCCTTTCACACATCATCCCTCCTTCTAGCCTCCTCCCTTCATCCCCCTTTTCTCCTCCCTCCATCCTCCTTCACATTCCTCCTCACCT